>OX421464.1:20030646-21230646 GCA_949126895.1 Eilema caniola | reverse complement strand
CTTAGGTAGGTTTGCAGAATCGGCACGCACGAATCGGTCCATATCGTTCGTACTAAGCCAGTTAAATTCAAAATAAATACTTGTATTCAGCTTCAAGTGCAACAATAGCGGGAGGTCGCGTAATTTTCACGTATTGAAATAAATATCAATAAAACCAAATTCTTGCATCGATAGACAGACAGTGACAGTTGACAGTTTAGTTTATTGATTGACGTGACGCATCATTTGATTGTTTCCACAGATTAATAACTAATAAGGCTTAGGATCGAGGATATTCCGCCTACTGTATGACGTCATTTAGAGGTGAAATGAAGGTCAAGGTTCAAAACGAACTTTTGTTGAAATAAAGGCTAATCTTTAGTTTTAAGAGTTACAAATAGCAAAATAACGTTAAGAAAAGTTAAATCTCGAAATGGTTTTAGAATAAACCTCTTCGATATTTTCTTTACATACCGACACCCTAGGTCAGTCACGTTGTATCCTTGACTTGATGAAAATTTAATCACTAAAACCTTATCTAAAGCTTGCGTAAAGCTTAGGTACTTCAAATTAGTCACTGAAAAAATAAACAAAGCGCTTCACATCTGAAATAAACATTAATTTTTTTTAGAAGAGGATAGGAAGGAATACCGTACTTTATCTGATCCCTTCGTAAATCCTATTCCTCCGTAGTCCATACCTACTTATTTCTATACCAGGCAAAAGGTTCTGCAAATTAGAGTTCTTGCATCTGTGGCCTCCTGTAATTAGTAAACATGTTGCTTCACTGATTTTAAGAAAGATAAGCTGTAGAGGCCTTATTAAGCATAATACATTTTTGAAAAAACCCTTTCAAAGCGTTATTATTTAAGAATTTGGAGAAGGTAAAGTGATTGCAATATTTATTTCTAGACTTAGTGTTAAAATAATTTAATTATTCACTCACACAATCTGCCTTAAACGAAAAATACCGAATGTTTATATACTTAATATCACTAACTCGGTGAACACTATTTTCCTCCTATTTAGGTGTAGAGGTTGGATTAGTTAGGTTAACCACCTAACTAATCTAACCTATGAAGTCTCTGATGCAATTATAAAGGCTTGTTAAATGCAGGTTATTAAAATAATAGCGAATAGTCTCAAGGCGACATTAGCTGCGTTATAGAATGAAGTCAACTGTGTTCTCAGCATTGATTCTTATTCCATTCCGTAGGTATCACACGATTTCTGATGTCAGAGGTAACCCGTTTTCACCTCGACCTACTTAAATGTGTGCGTACTTAAGTGTGACACACAATAAGTTCATTAGATATGAATTTTTGATAATATTTTTACGCACTATACCCAAAATAATACGGCCAATTAACTTTGTTTAAGCTGACGACATTTACGGGGCTGTATGGGGACCTATACCAACGCCTTTAGGGTCCAAGCCAACCTCACCTGCTAGTCTGTGCACCTGCTAAATAACGGACGAGACTCTGACGCAGATTTTTTTTAGCCATAACCCCTAGGGCAATCGCTCCTGGAAAAGCTACTTTTCTAATCAAAACAATAAACGTAGGCACCCCATAAACTTTACAACTTTTAATGCAACTTGATTTTGCTAAGAGGCAGACATTATGTTTCCTACGTGAAGTGTTTCTTAATATCCTAACACAAATTGTTCCATTTAGTGTTATCGCCTATAGAACAAGGCTGATTTATAATTTAGGTTTTATCAGTAAGGTCGGTATATTGTGAACACCGAAGCACAGATAAACCTTAAACTGGATCGTTTACTTGGTTCCCCTCCAGGATCCAAAGGATATTATTATCCCCACAGCTCTTTATGTAAATAAAAATGTCCACAAGAACCTTATCCATCTTTATTGCCTGCCCATTTGCAAACATATTTTTGCAAACATACTTTAAACGCGAAACCGAACCATGCCCGTAAAGTTCAGTCAAAGATACCATCCTAATTAAAATTCACAAATCCTTAGATTTATCAGGACCTCTATAGCATGCTGGCATAATATTTAATTGCTGCGCTGGAGGTTGCAAGTTTCATTTCATCTCAATGTAAATCTAAACAATATTTGTATTTAATATGGTTTTAGAATATTTTTAACATTGTTTTTGGGTAGTGCTAATCTGTGGTAGAGCTTTTGCGATACAGTAATTAGTCAGCTGAGATTGTAAATGAGTGGATTGCTCCTTGGCATAACATAAATAGGCTAATAATATACAGCAAAACCTTTCCCCTTTCGTCGGTAAGTTTAATGTCAAAGCTAGATAATATCACTTACCTACCTGTTACTTTACCTGTCACTTTCGTAACATTAGGTAGGAACAGCATTGGTTGTAAACATTTGTGTTTAGTCTGTTATTTACTAGACATTATATTAACGGTAGAACATTTATTGAAGAGTGTGTGTTAACGTAATAACCTGCTGTTGCTATGTTGGGTTACCTTTCACCAGGCAGTTCTTATCGTAATGACAAGGCCACGCGCGATCACTTAATTCGACGGCAGTCACTGTGGCTCGTTGGTCTAGGGGTATGATTCTCGCTTTGGGTGCGAGAGGTCCCGGGTTCAAATCCCGGACGAGCCCGCTTTTTTTAGAACTTTTTGACATTTAAAATTTGTCTACATATAGTATTATATAGTATTTAAGTAACAAAGTAATAAAAATTATGAACATTGCCTGCAGCTTTAACTGCTGCTAAAGTTTTCTTTAAGTACCTATTCATCTTGAGACTCGCTAAAATGCTAAACTACTAGAAGTACCTAGGTATATTTAGACATTTGTATGTAGTCAAAGATTCTCTTCAAGGTCTACTACAGTAAAACTTGGTTAACTGTGATCTGGATAAGTGAGAAACCTCCATAACTGGAACTCTTGCCGAGGTCCCAACACTTTGGTACTGAATAACCTCTATTAGTGGGACGAAGAAAACCTCTATATCTGGGATTTGTATTTCCGATTTTATCGTCATAGTTACCCCTATAACTGAGACAGTAAGTGAATTTTATGGGTCCATATCGGCTCTCATAAAATTTGTATTCATATTTACGATTTTACTACGAATTGGAGTTCATAATAATCACTCTTCATAATTTTTTTCTTCATAAACTTTATGTTCATACATTAATATTCCTATAATCTGAACTCATAACACCCCGTCATCATATTTTTTTATTTCATAATGTTTTCATTAAGAAGGTGTTTAATTAATATTTTTTTTATTCAGAATAGTTTTCTTCATAAGAGACAATGTTCATATTATTTGTGTACATAACGTTGTCTCAAATAAGATTAAATTGTAGCATTCTATTTAAAATGTAGGTATGTTTGTAAATGTTGCAATTATTTGTACAGAAATTTACGTTGCACAGAAATTTACGTTGTTGCAAAACCGACTTCATGTAGTCTTGTCTGTCAAGGTAGACGGAGCCCCGCTACGCGGGGCTCCTACTTCTGGGTGGTTTATAAAAAAATAACCACGAAGGCCTAATGCGGGAGCTTCGCTACGCTCCGCTCCCGCATTAGCCTTCTAACCTAACCTATCCGAGTCGGGGTAATCTGAGTCGGGGTGTTAACGATAATGACGTTTTATTAATAATTTAATAACAAAATGATTATTTCTGTCACAAAGTAGTAGTATCAATAAACCGTAGGCGAATCGACCGTTAGGTATTTCAAACATAGTCAACATGTCCAATATCTTAAATGAACATTATATTAATCGTCCGTTAGTTCAAATAATTTTAGTTTATTCGAAATTATGTGTATGAACCAGTAGTCGAGTCGTCCAATATGCGTTATGACCATATGTGAATCAACCGTAGTTATCTTGAATATAGTTGAAGTAACTTTAGATATTATGATACGGAACCATTTCCAGCGACTTAATAATCTGTTTCTATCTAAAAATTAATCGTATGATAGTTTATTTGTATGAATATAAATTTTATTATAAAAGTGATGTATGTTTATTAACAGTATGAATTTTGATGTATAGGATAAATAGCACTTCTGATTACGAAATATATGAAAGCAAAAATGAGTACAAATAAATGTATGAACAATAAAATTATGAAGTCGATTCATTTGGCGTTTTAATATTTATTGAAATAAAAATTATGAAGAGTGATCATTATGAAATAAAATTGTATGAAACATATTTTCGGACTTTCGATGTTAGGAGTTAAAAAGTTATGTAAGAAAAAGCGCACCGGAATTTTATATGCACTTACCTCTGTAACTGAGATATCATTGTTTTGTTTGTTTACTGACTTATTCATTCTTTTGAGTCTCAATGACCTGCAGTGTTAGTTTAACTTTTTTGTCATATTAACCGATAGAGATCTTATTGTTTATATGGAAAATGCCGATTGCACAGTTATTTTGAAAGGGCATTAATTAGTGAAGCATAGGTAGGTAGGTATTTGATTAAATTTATTACATCCAAAAACATCTGCAGGCTTATTCGCTAAATTTGACAGCCGAGAGTGACCAACCGTGAAGTGATGATCACCGAGCTCAGTGACTAACTCAACGTTCCGTTATTTTGGTATTCTGTAAACCTTTTCTGTCACGTGATCATTCAGTGATTAACGAAAACCGAGAGTGCTTATCGACTTCGTATTATCGCAACCCTATGTATTAACCGACTTATTTTGGTATCCTTGGTTACATGAATAACATAAACGACATATCGATCTTTTTAACTTAATCGGTGTATACGTTGGACATATTCCAATAAATCTGTGTTTATGTTCGTCACTTGAGTTGTCAAAAGTGCAAAGTGGTTATGGGAAACACCACTTACGAAGAAATTGAATTTAATATTCTTCGAGAAAGATAAACACAAACTGTAAACGCTGGGATTTTTTACAAAGAATGTTCTCAAGTGTTTTGTAACTTTAAATTTTTAACAATTGTTGTTCCACGATTCGAACCATGTTTCTTTCATTGCGTCGTCGTTTTGTTTATTTGTGTACGGTATTCATCCTCCAAGTAATGTAAGTAAAACTTTGTTGAATTGAAATTGTACTAATACTAATGTATTTGCTTGGATCTTGATCAATGTTATTGATAGTATGAAATATTACTGTGATATAATAAATAAAATGAAAAATATTTTTTTTACTATTTTATTGTATTTCAGAATGCCGGCTAGCAGGCGCAGACACGCACGAGGCAGCTTGAGTTGTTGGTGGCTTTTGCGGAGGCCCACAAAGACATTGCCTTAGGGCGATGGAGCTGGGGGCCCTCAGGCAAGTCAAATGACTCAGCGAGCCTGGGAGACTTTGGCAAACTTTTCCATTAATCTGAAAAGTGAAAGAATAGAAGTGAATACAACACTAAGATTTGAATTTAATTAAAATCTAACACTAGTTTTCTTTTGAGTATACCTACTAAATTATATTTGAATAATAAATTAATTAAACTGTACTTACTTTGCCATTTTTTTTCTCTTTCTTCCCGCATAAAAGGAAATTTTATGTACTTCGTAAGGATATCATTGGTGACTTCATGCAAGCATCAAGGGAATGAGGGTTGGGACATGTTAAATAAATAAGAAGACCCAACACTCTTCCTGATACGACCCTTGGGCATAAAAAGATACAGCAGATAACATCTGAAAATAGCATATGATTTTGTCAACATGAATATTGAATTTATATTTAAAATTATTCAATTCAACAATATATTGCATTCCACTGTAAAGTAAGTAAGGGATTGCTGCCTAGCTATATTCGTAGCTGCCTAAAGCATAGGTAGTTATCATATTGTTATTGATATTATTTTGCATTGTAGGTATGTAATATTAACTCACTTTCAGTTTGTGGGGCACTCCAGCGTTTTGTCGTTGCTGTCTCATGTAAGGGCGAAGTTCCTCGGTCAAAGAAATAAATACTTCTTTGGACAACCGAAATTAAGCAACAAATTCTTGGTCTGGCAAATTCATTGGGTCACTTAAAGCTCTTACCCTTCGCAAAACATTCATTTGCCTTTGTTCTTCAGCGATTCCTAATAAAAATGCATGTGCCATATCTACAAAACATGAAGTAAAACTCAATCAATAAAATTCCCAATTAGACTTTAACAATATTCTATTTCTATTCTAATAATTTAAAATAATAAGTCTAAATCATTTATTTACCTTTTTTCCCTTTTTTAGATTATCTGTCACGACAAAACACAAGCACAAAGTATGGGTGATTATCACTTTATCCTAAAAACACTGCTATTGAATAGTGGCTTTCGTTTGCAATTTGACACTTTGAATGATCTTCACTTAATCGTCAAAATGATCTTCACCAAACGTAGAGAATACCGAATAACGGAAGTCGATACCCTTCAGTGACTATCGACATAGCTAGAGTGATGATCACTGGCCTTGATAATATACAGTTGAGCACCGAAGTTACTGAATACGAAAAGAGTATCTTGACAGTTTAAAGTTGGAAACTCAACTCGGTGATCATCATTTTGAACTGTCATTAAAGTTAGTGAATAAGCCTGCTGATGGCTGATAGGCTACCTCCTCCCAAAAGACAAACTAAAATGACAGATTTTTATGATAATCGATACCATGATACATTCTGTTTACATTTTTGTATTATTTAAAAAAAAACTTGTCTTTTACCCTTATTATCATTTTTGATTCCCAATAAAGATGGAAACTCACGTAAGTAGTTATAATGTTCACATCACATTATTTTATTTAACAATCGCACCTCTATAACTTAAATAACCTTTATTCTGACCTCTATTAATGAGAGAATCCTCTGTGATTGAAACGAATATTTTTTATGTCAAGTTATCTGAGACACTGGGTAAGTGGAATACCTCACCTCTATACGTAAGTGAGACAAATTTGCAGGTTCCTTGAAGTCTCACTTAACTAGTCACACATTTCCTGAATAATCTATGTGACGAATTAGTTCAGAGTCACAATATTGTTACTTAATTTAGTAATCGATTTATTAATTATTCTCACGTAATGTTGGATACCACCTACTTACGCAAAAATCTTCTTTACTATAAATGGTCCCTCCATAGTCTCTCCATAAAAAGTATTTAATTAATATTTTATTAATAATTTCATGAACATACCAGTTTACCTATATTTATCAGCACTGCAGAGTAGGTACTTCGTTGTATATCTATGAATAAAAAACGTTAAATTTTCAAATACATATAGACGTTGGGCTATAGTCAACTTTTAAATAAACACATAACCGATAGAGATCTTATTATTTATACTGTATCCCACACAAACATCTTGATTTGTGCTTCACAGTGCTTCTCACGCTCACGAAGTAAATGACCGGTTCAATAACACAAAATGGAATCGCAGACAATTGGAATTGAGCAGACAAGCTGAATTTTAGCGTTAATTTGGTTGGTAACACTAGATCTGCGTAGACACTATAAACATGTAGGTACGAAATCTTTAATTATATCGGATAGTAAGTATCTGCCAGGTCATCTTACTAATATCTTCAGTAGATTGATGAACAGATTACGCGTCATTACAATGCAGATGTTGGCAGTTAATGTAATGTTGGCTCAATTAACATAAACGGTTTTCATTTTGGAGCTACCGTGGTGACCTATAAAGATTGTATCTTATGTATTGACACAATGAAATAATATGTAAAAGTACTTCCAAGTTGCCCATTGTCATCTAGTTTAGTAAGCTAGTAGTTACAGTTAAAGGAAAGAGCATAACTGAAACTTTGGAATAAGCTTAGGATGATACCTACTTAACAATTGCCTCCACTTCAAAAGTACGGAAGAAACCCGCATTTCAACATCGTTCCAGCTAGCAAGAATGGCTGCTGGAGATGCTTGGAGATGTTTAGTTGCCAAAGTATCTACCTACTTTTGAAACCTTTAATGCCAATAGCACTAATAAACGCCTACTTGTGTACTTAATATTGTAAAAACTGAAGCTCTATATGGCATGTACAGTCGACAAAGGAGATACGGTTACACCTTTACACACAACTTTCTTTGAAAAAGTGCAACCCTATCTTCTTTGTCCGACTGTACATATTTAGTTTTGTGACAAGATTTATATAAGTGGTCTTGCTAGCTGTACCGTATCACTATAGCTACTGCTAGGTGTTTCTAATCCCCTAGGAGTCCGAACCGAGTCCCCGACACGCATCGACCCAGTAACACGCACAAGAATGGGTCGGAATTGCGATGCGATTGCGAGATAGCGATCCATATCGCAATGACTATTGTGAAATGACGCCATTACAGAGACCTATATGTCTATTTATATATTATGATAGGCCTAAGAACGATCTGTTGTATCTTTATGATGCGTATTTACATAGAACTAAGGGCTATAAAGTTGAATATTAGTATTTGCTTCACTTTTATTATTATAGACAGAACCCTCTGGCAACTGACGAAATATTTTGAAATAATTGAAAACTTTAAAACAAAAGGAATAAACGTCACCACAGAAAATGTTAACTTTTAAGATTAAAAAATTAAAATGAGTCATATATCCACAGTCCTACAAGTACTCGCTCATGCGTAACCAAGAAAAAGTCACTGCACAGCACTCATAAAGTAATTAATAATAAAAATATTAAAAATAAAATTTATAATAATTAAAATTTCATAATATATTTCTTCTCTGCTCGTAGGTGTTTTATGAAATTAGTAGACATGTTTTTGACAAACTTTTCTACTGCCCAACAGATGGCGTTCTATAAAATATTAAGACAACGTTGTGTTATCAATGCTCTTTTAGCATTATCATTCAAATCTTTTAATAATCCGAATTAGTAGCAATAAAAATAAAATGATAATATAAATGTTTACATAATAATTCTACAAAAGAAAAGCTAACGTAAACTAAAACGACTATTTCAGACATAACTTCAATCGGCTCGTTGGTCTAGGGGTATGATTTTCGCTTAGGGTGCGAGAGGTCCCGGGTTCAAATCCCGGACGAGCCCAAATCCTTTTTTGTTTTGTATATGATGTATACTAATTATAACAACAAGGATATTTTATTATTTAAAATTTTATTTTATTTGGCCTTTTTTATTGATACCTTCATATTTTTTTGTTGTTACGACACGTCTGCTGCTACCGTATACGGTCGGCTACGAAGTACCTTTAGGCAACGTCGTGGATCAGACTCGGCCGCTATTTTGACTAATAAGCTTATGGCATATTAAATTAAGACTTTTTCTCCTATGCTGATGGGCAGCCACTCCAGTGCCAGAGACGGTATCTGATCCATATTTCTTACGCTTGTGCGCCGATGTGGCCTTGATCAAATATAGTTTTGAAAGTTATATTAAAGGTATTTCAGCAATGTAACTTTTTACATTTGCATGACAAGATACAATACCTAGCCACCTTTGAAATTCCTGTTCTTCCTCTATATACGAGTAGGTAGGTTCTTGTATCTTTCTGTTCTTCCGAAGTCGAAACAATATTAAAATTATAGGGAAGTGTGAATATTCAAGGGTTTACAAATTACAAATACTGTTGTTGATCCCAACGATTGCACCCGTTTAGTAAACAAACGTTTCCTGCGGGGCTCCCTAGGGATAGCTTTCAGATCCCTTTCCCTGTTCCGACTCCCTCGTCTTGTATGTGGGGAATAATTAAAACGCTTCCAACCTACCTTTGAGCGTTTCTCAGCTGAAATGTCTTCACAAAGAGCCGTGAATGCGCCTAGGGTGAAAAGGAACACTCGCTATTTATGCAACGGTTACATTTTAGCTTCTGCATACAACTAGTAAGCTGTAGGTACTTCTTACGTACTATTTGTAGTTTTCAATGAGTATGTTATTAAAAAAACAGGATTCTTAAACTATCTACATAGTACTTACCTATCTATGTATAACTAATAGAGTACTAACATCTATTCTGTGCTAATAGACAGTATTCCGAAGACCAAAGTTCACGAATGTATCTATCGTACCTACTTCTATGCCTACTTTCTATATGTCGCCGCCAATTAGCTTAATCAGCCGTCCAATTAACTGCCTAGGCAGAAAAGACCAATCTGCCATTATTAAAGAATCAATTAATAATGGCAGAATGGTCGAAAGAATTATTTCCAACTTATTACATGGAGCCTATCTTATCATAAACTAACTAGAAACAGGTTAAAGAGGACAACAGCAATGATAAGGTAATCTTACCAGGAAAAAGGTCAGACTAAGTGGTTCGGTACTTCAGCTGAAACCCAAAGCACTTTTTACCCGACTGCGCCATAAGGAGGGTTATATTTTTCGAGAGTATGTATTTATGTATGTATGTATAATTGTTTGGCACGCTCTGCAGCCTGAGTGGCACTGGCTATATCAAAATAAAAAACCAAAATGGCGGATTTTAGTAAAAAAAAATCACTCAAATTGATCGAGTGGGGTATCAAAATGAAGGAAATTAAAAGACGATTAAAAAAATATAAATATTTCATAACTAAAAAGTGTAAAATAAGATAAAGTATGAAAAATAAAAAACCCGACTGATGCTGAAAAGATCAAAAAAGCTTTATAGCAGGCGGTACCCATTTTCAAATCTCAAACCCGATGAAAATGAATGGACTCTGCCTGCTATAAAGCTTGTTTTCGATCTTTTTAGCATAATTTCATTACTGAGAAATAAGACGATGGGCTAGAAATCAATGCTTATTTAGTCTAAGTGTATACCTTGTCACTATCAGACCAAAAACTATCGGCAATGGTACCGACTACCGATACTGCATATATTCTACTACTGGACAGCAAGCATAATATTATGAAAGCTGTTTATTTAATTACCAACTTGGATAAGTAAAAATCAGTTTTGTGCTGCGATATTAAAATTCTCAGCCCTATTCATCAAGTTGTACTCAGAAAAACTGCCTGTAATAAACAATTATGAATATAATGGACTGTTTTTCTGTAGGTTGTTGATTCCTTTGGAAAATTCCGCAGAGAAACCGCTAGAAATGACTATCCGAAGCTAATTACACCTCGGCTTACTCAGTCGCTATAGATAACTGTATAAGATACAACGCCTATATTCTGCCCCCTTAGCAGTAGAAACAAATCCGCAATTGTAATTCGTCATGCACAAGTGTGACTGATCATATAATAGATATATAGTTTCCTAACTATGTCAGAGTAATGTTACAAACGCGTTTTACGTGCCTGCACCTACCTAATATTTAATAGATCTCTCACGCTGTTCAATATGCAAAGTAGGCGAAGTAATGACCATTCAGCTGCATTTCCTTTCATCTAACGAAACCGTATCGGCCTATGTCAGTCTGGGAAACTAAAAAAATTGATATGTCACATATCAATATCACAGATAATGGTGAAAAATAGAATGAATGTAATACATTTTTTTTTGACACACCTTCAGAAGACTAGCATCAAACAGTAGCTGATAATAAAGTAAATGTAAGGTGAAAAATAGAATAGGTATTACATTTTATTTTGACACACCTTCAAAAGACTAGCATCCAAACAGTAGCTGATAATAAAGTAAGAGTACTAGATACACATCCACATATTCTGTGATATGCGTACCTATTGTGTTTTGATTATAATCGTAACTAGTATTAAAGTTAAAAGTTCATATTACCAGCCGCGCCGCCGAGAGTTTACTTCTAAGTACACGCATGTCTTCAACAAACCCATAAAATACTATTATGTCCACATAGACCTACAAAACTTTTAAGTTAATATTAATGTGTGCCTGACACGCAAGTTGGCTGCTTTTTCTACGCTATTAAATTCTATTAGAGTGGGTATGTAACAGGTATTTCCTTCAGTAATTTTGACTACATTTTGTACAGCGAATGTTTATTTTAGTGTCATTTTGTTGTTTTGACTAAAATGTTGCCACTTGTAATTCCTACAGTCAGAAATGTATTTTCAATCCCACGTACTTATGTTCTACTTTTCTGCCTACTTTTACGGAATTATTAAAAAAAAACACCTCAAAAACTGCAAGTACGACTAGGTTCTTCAAGATTCGGTAAGGATTCCTACTGTAGGCTGATGGGTAGAAATCTTATCCTAGCAGAACTTTCGCGCAATATGACATTTAATACAATATAAATGTATTTTTTTCGTTTCGCTGTAGTCGGGTAAAATAGGAAGTAGGTACCTACCTATACTACAACTATTACATGCTTTCCAAGACTACCCATAGAAGGGAAGTGAATTATGCATTACGGTATTACGGACTACGGTGCGCTATCGAATTACTGTACCCTACTCTCTGATTTATGTGACGTCACAGCCGTTATGGGTTGCTGTAACATTTTGGACCTTCTTGCAATCGTAACCGGTCGTTCCCAACATCTGACGACTGAAATAAATAAGCAAGCCTACCTAATCTTTTTCATGATAGAAGTGGGTAAATCACAGAAATGATATACTTAGGTACATGTACCTATAAAATGTAGGTATTTATTTGTATACCTTATATTGGTACCTTATGTTGCCCACTTACGTAGATACCAATGTCAATTCAGGTAGGTATGTTAAAAATAAATTAAAACCCTAAAAATGTTAAACATAGGCATATGATGAATTTACTAGCTGATTTCCGCGGCTCCGACTCCCTATGTAGGTATTATCTATCTCTATGTCTAATTTCATCTAGATTCGTTCAGCCTGCTACGTGAAAGTGTATTAAACATCTTTAGATACATCCATCTTATCTAAACATTTATAACATTAATAGAAAAGGATTTAACTACTAGTCAAAATGTCTTTACCCTGTGAAAGTTCGTTGTCGATATTTATTAGAATAATATGGCACAATAAGTAATGAAGTTGCGCTGGCCATCTGGTCCGCCTAATTTCATAAAGTAGGAAAGCTCATTTCTTCCTTCTGTGCGCCAGAACAAAGGCGAGAAATATATTGCGAGAAGCAATTGTGTTTTTCTAATTGGGTACTAAAATATTCATTTTTGTAATTACCACCATTACCGGTACCGGTTATATCACAGTTACAAACCTAAATTCTCCAGACATGCTGACCATATATGTATACTTGTATAGCAATCGTATTTATAAATTTTATAATGAGTCCTAGAGTCTATTAGATATGTGGCCTCCGGTTGTTCGATGCTTGTTAACACTGATATCAGCATAGGCACAACCATAGAACTAGAGTTTTGTGGACTCAACCAAACAGCTAGGTTACTACATAAAGAACTTGCTCTTAAATACGTCCTCCAAGTGCAGAGGCTGACATATCTGTCTGTTCTATCCTAATAATAGGGGTTAAAGTATGAAATTGCCGTTTCATTGTAATAGGTACTTCGAATTGACATAGAACCTTCATGGTTTGAGATTTTTGAGTGAAACTTTTTCCACATGGTACCTATGTAGTTCTTCATTTAAAAATGTGCAACATTCGATTATCGACTTTCAGTTGTTTTTTTATTCAGCTTAGACAAGAAAGATGGATACTTCGAAAATTCGAGTGATTTTTGAATACGAGTTCCGACGCGGAACTAACGCGGCAGAAACAGCTCGCAATATCAATGTTGCGTTTGGAGAGGGGACTGCTAATGAACGCACCGTGCGATTTTGGTTTAAACGCTTTCGTGATGGAAACTTTGATTTGAAGAACGAACCACGAGGAAGGCCGTCCACACAGGTGAATAACAATGAATTGAAAGACATGGTGGAAGCCGATCCGAGCCAAACTACCCAGGAATTAGCTGCATGGTTTAACGTTACCTTACCAACAATATTGACTCATTTGCGTCAAATCAATAAAATAAAAAAATGTGAAAAATGGGTACCTCATGATTTGACTGATCTGCAGAAAGAAATGCGTGTTGAAACTTGTGTTGCCTTGTTGAATTGATACAGAAATGAAGGAATATTGGATCGAATTGTGACATGTGATGAAAAGTGGATTCTTTACGATAACCGTAAGCGAAAAATGCAATGGCTGACCCTAGGTGAAACGCCACAACAGTGTCCTAAAGCAAAGCTTACCAATAAAAAGGTAATGGTAACTGTTTGGTGGTCTCACCATGGTGTTATTCACTATAGCTTTCTACGATCTGGTCAAGCAATAACGGCAGATGTCTACTGTGCCGAACTCCGAACAATGATAGCAAAACTAGCAGTGAAACAGCCCCGACTCATGAATCGATCTTCACCATTATTGCTCCATGATAACGCGAGACCTCATACAGCACGAGAAACCGTTTTAACTCTACAGGAACTGCAATTAGAAACTATCCGTCACCCTCCGTATTCGCCAGACCTTGCTCCAACAGACTACCATTTTTTTCGTGATTTGGACAATTTTCTATGTGATAAAAAGTTTTCTTCTCAGGAGGCAGTACAAAATGCTTTCACACAGTTTGTCGAATCTAGATCACCAGAGTTCTATCGCAAAGGCATAAATGACCTTCCTACTAGATGGCAGCAATGTATAGATAATAATGGTAATTATTTTGATTAAATAAATACGTTAAATTAAAAAAAAAAAACGAATTTCAATTTGTCAGTACAAATCGGCAATTTCATACTTTAACCCCTAATATATATCTGTGCATGTACCTATGCAACTACCCAATCGTAGTAAGATAAAGAACTTGCTCTCAAATACGTCCTCCAAGTGCAGATGCTGACATACTTACTACGATTGGGTAGGTGCATAGGTACATGCACAGATATATATTAGGATAGAAAGGCCATGTGAGCGGAAAACGCATGGCAACTTTTTAATCAATTCCTGTCCTATTATACAGAAACTTTTGAACGCTTTCTCAGTACTGTTAAGACTAGCTTGACATAACATCGTTCAAAATACCGTTAATATTCCATATTGTGCTTTTTCCAACGGTGGAATAAAAATGGAGAAGTATATTTGAAAAATAATGGTAATTTTTATCTTTTGTGAGTATTTCTTTAGAGTGTAAAAGTCGCCACGCGCGACATGCAGGTGAATACTGCGTATGACCGTTCTATCCTAATATATTTCTGTGGGTACATGCCACCCAGACCAATGCAAAAAATACATATATGTGGACATAAAAATATTTACACAGAGCGGAAATCGAACCCTCGACCTCCAACGTAGCAGTCAAACGCTCTACCGCCACATCACAGATGTAGATATTTTTAAAGCCTCGTATTAGTTTTCGTACGATAAGACGTCATTTAGTTTAGCCAAATCCGCAGTTGGACTGGTAAAAGCGGACCCCAGACTCCCAAGTTGATAGCTTCGGATGCGACTTGGGATTGACGCTAGGATGAAGAAGAAGAAGAAGACGGGGCGAGTTTCGTACGCAAAAATCGTACGCAACTATCGCTAGCCCTACGATTATCGTATCAAATGTTTACACACAGGCAAGCACTAGTTCTCGCATACGATTATATCATACGAGATTCGCACAAGTGACATTTGACCTTATGCCTTATGTCATGGCTTTAAAATTTAATTTAGATGGACACTATCAATTTCAATTGCGAGGCCAGGCGCCAGACGTGGACGAGCGAACGGCAATTGTTACTGCGAGCGTTTAGACGAAGAAGCAACTTTTTTCTGTCCTTCCGAGAATCGTATATTCGAGGCGAGAAACTCTTCTCGTCTAAACGAACCTTATAAAAGATGACTGACTGACTGACTATAGTTGAAATAATTTAATAGGTGCCTTATGGCAGTGGTAGTCTTGGGTTGGAGTGTCGTAAACCAGTTGTGAGAATAATCGATTCAAGTTACAGAAGAGTAATTGCATCGTTGCCAGAATGTAACTTTTGTTACATTTTACGTTACTTTCGGCCCGTATCGGATTTGGTCATTACTATCCAATTCACCAGCTGTATCACCGGTGATAACAAGTATTATAATATGAGAAATCGTTTGAACGGTAGAGGTATCGTCAGGGATACCAGCGGCCACTTTTCCTTTTCATTATAACAGTAAATTTTACTTTTGTTTGGACAACTATCAATCAAAGCGCAATATTATAATATTTTCAGTTCGGTAGTGCGGTAATACTATTTTGTTGTCTGTGTTACTTAAATATTTGAATAAATCGTAACGAAAAGTAACAAGCCTGGATAAACTTCGTACGATTAAAATGTAACAACCTAAAACAATTTAGCCACAATACTAAAATTAAAAGACAAAAACCATAAAACGTAGCTGTCTTACAAGACATAATACAGAATCAAGCGAAAATTTAAATTATTATACTATAAATAAACTGAAATATGCTACGCTATATATTTAAAACGTATCTACTATGATAAGTTATTACGTATTTACAAATTATTAAACTTAAATTATAATAGTTTTATGTTTTGTTTATAATGCACCTATAAAATTATTTCAATTGATTCATATCGTGGATACTTTTACAGAATTCAGGCCGGACGGTGCTCGGCCGAAGTTTCTTTTATGAGTATTTTCAGGTTGACGTCTGTCATAAGATATACCTAACTGATGCTAAAAATTATGCCAGTGCCATGAACTTTCAAAGCTACGACATTTGCAATTATGGAAATATTGAAATGTCAAGGTAAATCAATATTTTTTTAGTCTATTAACACGTTTTACGCTTTATTATTTTGAATGGTTTATGTGTATTCTGTCAGAAATGTCAGATACGCAGGATGTGAACAGTTAGTTTGCCTTATTGCCACGACATAAGATAGCATCATGCATTACCCATCACATTAAAAGCGTCATTTGGGTTATCTTCATGTAGTTTGCCGTCACTAGCTGTCACTGTTTGCCGTGTATTTTTTTGCATGCAAAGATTAGCACAAATCACACTAAAATTCCCATTCTAGCTACTGCCTAGTTACCAGAGAGGTACACTGAGTTTACTACTTAGGCAGTTACTGGGACGGCTGATTAACCTAGTTGGCGGCGACATATACACACAATCATTCTTTCTTTCTCGCACGTACCTACATAGTTTCAGAAAAAAAAGTTTTATTAAAAGCACGAATGCGTCGAAAACCCACTTGATAAAGTTGAGGATAAAGCTTAGTGTCTTGACTTGCGTCACTAAGTTAAGAATAGCGTATGCGTTTGCCCCGGCCCCTGGTGAGTCATCGCTGCCCATCCCAAACTTGACATTTTTTTAACCCTGAACCAGTTTACACACTTTTGCAAAAGCGTCATCACGCTAGCACAATGCATTACTTACCGTAAATAGTGTTTTCAGTGACCCTACAAAATATATAGTTTTGTGCAGCACTTATATATCAAGCCTTTGCAGTTATAGACATTTAGTCACAATTTCACTAATGCCAATTAGTTAGGTAATAAGTTAGATAGGTACTATACAATATTGATCACCAACCCTAACAAAAAGTAGTTCTAACTTCTAGTACAAAAAATAATTTACTAGACATAGCCCGTGGCAATCGTATTCATATCTTAATCAATCGATCATAATTTCTAAACCTGTTTTCAAATTATCAAGGTAGATGTTATCGAAATTTGGATTACATAGATTCCGTTAGTTGCTTCATAATATTGCAATTTTGTTACTGATGCTGTGAGTCACGGGTTTAATGATATACAAGTTTTCGTGCGATTAACTTTATATTTCTCGGAATGAGACAATTACTTACTTAAGGCGCGGTCCGTCCTCAAAATCATCAAAACTTTCAAAAACTTGTGACACAACTATATGCATGTATCCAACGTACACAAAAAAGGTACAGCAGTGAGGGCAGCTAAGACGTAATTCCAAAGCGTGCAACTGGCTGTAAATATAGCAGTGCTAGTAGTAAATGTTAGGTTAAAAGTTGACAGAAGAAGAAGGAAGGTTTGAGTAAGTTGAACATTATGAATGTGAAAAGTAGCAGAAATATAAACGGATTGATATTGATATAGAGCTAATGAGGAACAATGCGTTTAGGGAACGATATAATGGTATGAGAGAAGATGTATATAGCTACCAAGATAGAGAAAGAGATGCTTAGTTGCTTCGGACACGTAGAGAGACGAACGAAGATTGACGAAACTGACTTGTGAAGCGAGGGTGAATGGGCAATCCAGTAACCAACCCGTAACACAACTATAAGCATGTATGGAAATACAAAATTATGAAAGTAGAAAATGCTAAATTTTCCCGGATCGTAGCAAGTGGAATTATGCGGTCTTTATTTACCTATCTGGAAAAGAGGTTCCTATGACAGTATGTATGTAGATTATTCATCTGGCGTAAAAAAGGAAAAATTATCCGGTTGATGCCGGTATGTATGCTTGCAAACCAACGTTTGTCTTTTCTTTTTTTTTTTTTTTTTTTACGTGCGGGAAATCCCCACGGATACCCACCCCTCCGGAGCCGGAGGGGGAGGTTATGTCGGACTCGAACCGACTAAACCGCACGCCGTCTCTGGGTCGTAGTGCTAGGCCGAAGGTGAGGTTGTCATGCGACATATCCCTCGCACCCCGGCTGACCCAGGGCCATCCCTCTCGGTCTGGCCCTCCTCGGGAAGGGGGGGACCACGCGGTCCCCGACTCAACCCCGGTGTGGGGAGGCGCGCATCGTCCTACGATGCGCGCCGCCGCCGTGGCCTGCTTCTGCTAGGATGACGGGCGGCTCCACCCGTCACCCTCAGGCCCGCGCTCATGGGGGGCGGAGGTCAGTTTGCGCCCTCCGACGCCCGAGCCGCCTTCGGGCGCGTGCAGCGATGTCAGCGAGCCTCTCTCGCTCATCGCGCCGCGCCCGCTCTGCTGTCTCCTTCGCGAGCATGACCTGCTCGCAGAAGGAGGCGCTGGCCGCCCACGCATCCGCGCAGCGGACCATCGCCGCGAGCAGGGTGGAGAGCGTGAGCACTCTCACCCCCAGGGCCGCCACAAGCTCCCGCCTCGGCGTCTCAAACGCCGGGCACTCGGTGAGCGTGTGCAGCCCCGAGTCCACGCTCGCGTCGCAGTGATGGCACTCGGGCGTTGGCTCTATACCCATCAGATGCAGATACCGCCCGAAGCTACCGTGCCCGGTGATAATCTCCGTCTGACGGTACGAGAGGCTACCGTGTTGCCTCTCTAGCCACTCCCCCATGATGGGCCTTACCGCCGCAATGACGGCGTGCCCTGCGCGTGGTTGCCCAAGTCGTCGCTCCCACTCGGCCACCATGACCTGGTGGAGCCGGGATTTCTCGGCCCGAATATCCTCGGGCTCGGGATCGAATCCCCGCTCCCGCGCCTCCTTTCGGAACTGATATAGTGCCGAAAGGGCCCTCGCTTCCAGGATCCACGGTGGCGATCCGGCCAGGAGACTCGCCGCTTCGAAGGATATCGTGCGGTATCCCCTGATGGCCCTGGAGGCCATCGTGCTCTGCGCCGTACGGAGCAGAGGCAGGAATCTGGCCTCCAGGGTGTCCGCCCACACGGGACACCCGTACAGGGCCATGGACCGCACGACACCCGCGTAGAGTCTCCTGCAGGAGGACTCTGGGCCCTTCAAGTTGGGCAACAACCGGCCCAAGGCATTCGCCGTGAGCACCAACTTGGGGCGCAGACTTCGGAAATGCTGTCCGAAGTCCCATCGACCATCAAGCACGAGCCCCAGGTATTTCAACCGGGGCTTGATGTCGATGGGAGTACCTCCCACTGTTAGGCTGGCTCCCGGGCCTGGCCTGCGCCGAGGACCATGAAAGAACATGGCCTCGGACTTGTGCAGAGCCACCTCGAGACCCAGCCGCCGGATCCTGTCGACGACCTGAGCAACCGCGGTCGTGGCCCTCAGGGTCGCTTCGCGGTGCGTAGCCCCGCTCACCGTCACTAGCGTGTCATCCGCGTAACACGTGACGGTGGCCCCGTACGCGAAGTCACCGCGAAGCACCCAGTCGTAACCGATGTTCCACAGGAGCGGCCCCAGGACCGACCCCTGTGGAACACCGCACGACATCTCACGCCTACCGACTCCCGTCGAACTTGGGTAGATGACGGCTCTCTCCGTCAGGTACGCCCCGACTATGCGGCGGAGGTAGAGAGGCACGTCGTGGTACACGAGTGCCTCCCTGATGCAACTCCAGGGCAAGGTGTTGAAGGCGTTGGAGATGTCCAAGGACACCGCCAACATCACCTCGCCCCGGGCAACCGCATCCCCCGCCAGAGTCCTCACGCGCATGATGGCATCCACAGTGGAACGCCACCGGCGGAACCCAAACTGGGTGTTCGCCAGGTCCGGCCCCACTCTAGAGAGATGCTCGACGAGGCGCTTGGCAATAACTCTTTCAAAGAGTTTGCCCACCTCGTCGAGCAGCACTATGGGCCGGTACCCGGACGGCTCGTCCGCCGGGCGTCCCTGCTTGCGGATGAGGACCAGTTTCCCCGTCCTCCACATCTACGGAAACTGGCCCCGCTCAACCAACGTTTGTCAATAAAGTAATTTAACTTAGAAATAATATCAATCGATACGTGTTTAAAGTTTACATACCGAGGCAGGCAGCCAAGGACAAGAAAATAGCAACATTTGGATGTGTAATTAGGTCTCACTTTACATGCGGATGCAGAGCAAAGTTGTTATCGCGATTATAAGAACTAGGTACGCTTTACGAAAAGTTTAACCAAAACACAATGTAGGGCATGCCATGATTGCGGCGGCAAGACCCATCATGGGGGAGTGGCTAGGGAGGCTACACGGTAGCCTCTCGTAACGTCAGACGCAGATCATCACCGGACACGGGAACTTCGGGCGGTATCTGCATCTGATGGGCATAGAGCCAACGCTCAAGTGCCATCACTGCGACGCGAGCGAGGACACGGGGCTACACACGCTCACCATTGCCCGCCGCACAGTGGATCGATTCATACAAATCGGCGGACATAGGAATCTTGAAACACTTTTTACTGATTTAAAAAAAACTAATATTGCCAATGTGTTTATCTTAATAATTATAGTCGAAAACAAAGGGACACATTTTTGATTAGAGTTCAATTTAAAAAGATATTTGACAAAAACTGATTTCAATGTATGGAAAAGTACATTAAAAAAGGGATAGCTTGCGATTTTCTCGTGTTTTCTTATTTTAACGCTTATAGTGACATTTAATGGGTTGTTAGCGAAATATCTGCCAAACATTTTAGGTACCCCTAGGCACCCCTCTGGGAGCCATTTGACAAAATTTCATTTTTCTTATTTTCTTTGAGAAAATATATGTCTAGTTCGTTTTTTTACAGTTATAATTGTTAATAAACTACATTTTAGCTTAGTATTGTCCTACTCACATAAAATAATATGACTAGCATACGGGATCGGGAGTTTTTGAGAGATACTTATGCAGATTACTAAGCAGACTACAATAATTTTGTCTTACTTCTTTAACAACATTTTTGTATTTTATAGTGATTTTTCATTAAGATTGGAGAAAACAATGTATTTAATCAAATAAAACAATAACGCGTTTTATAAAACATATATTATAGTTATAAAAATACAAAAACTTACTTATAGAAACAAAAGTGGTTAAAATAATAGCTTAAAATAAATAAAAATATATGATAGATATTTTTGTTTATTTTAAGCTACTATTTTTTGTCTACATATTTCTAATTTATTCTTTAAACAAAACAAAAATCAAAATTAGAATTATATAAACTAAAAAATAGTAGCTTAAAAAAACAAAAATATATGACAAAGACGATTAAATTAAAACTATGTACTTACATTAAGTAATCAAACAAAATAAGAAATATGTAGACAAAAAAAATTATTCATTATCCGAAGCTTCCGTTTCCAAATCTTCTTCTTCTTGCGCAGAGCCTAACAATTCATCAGTATCTATGAATTCAATTTCAGAAACTTCTAGAATGAGTAGATTTAAAGTTTCTTTAAACAATGCCTTCTTTTGCTTTTTATCCATTCGTGGCCGTATTTGTGCTAAAATTGGATCGGATGAAATGAGCAAATTATTTAGAACATCTTCATTGCAAGCAATGCTATTTATTTTACGTGAATGGTTTTCTCTGTATTTTCTGAAGTCTTTATTTCTTGACTCCGATACCTCTTCCGAAAGAAATCCTATCGGAACTATAGATAAATGTTGAATAATTTGCGGTCCGTGAACTAACAACTTATGAATACTTGATGGCATGTAGTACCAAGGGTACAATTCTATGTAAAGCTCTGCTGTCTGTGTACAATATAGCTCAAGCTCCTGTATGTTTATCTTTTCGCCTGACGATATGCACTGAAGAATTACGGCGAATCTTCGGACCAGATTAACGTCTAATCCAGTCAATAAAGCCGTTTTTTCTGGATCACCGAAGAATCGACGAGCGCTATTTCCGTCGTTTGTTGTACCAGATCCTTGCTTTACCACATCAAGAAGTAGTCCAGTTTCGTTTCTGAATTTTTCTTGAATTTGGCGTTTTTTTGCCTCCATCATTTTCTTGTTTTCATCGCCTCTTGCTGCCCATGTTTTAAAATCCAACCTATATGAAATATGTAGAAGGCACTCCATACACCGGATCCAGGCATGCAGAGAACTTATTCCATATTTATAAATATCTTCACGGACTGGCTTTTCTTTTAATCTAGCCAAGTTATTCATTTCGGAAGGTCGAGCTTGGCATATATCACAAACAGATGCTGCTGTGCCCGAAATATATGACGTTATCTTACCGTCTATCATTGTTAACAGCAACTGATGTTTTATACTGCTATTTCCGCAGTTTTTAGGGACCAATTCTGAAATTTCATTTTCAAAAAAGTTCATTTCACTTAGCACGCTACACTCAGTCTCTTTCATGAACTTAAACATGATTGGCCGGCACAAAAAAGTGGAAGAAGGGCGCTCGTTTTGCCAAATAATTTCTCCATCTTCTTTACTTAATTTTATTGGCACTAAGCTGGCCATAAACACGCTATTCATACTCTCTTGATTACTTTTTTTTTGCTTATAAATACTTTGATCTGAAGCACCATCAAAGCCCCATTTGCTCACTAATACCAGGTGTTGGTTGTCGATAGCCGGAGAATCGGGTAGAGATTCAACAAGTCTTTTTGACGTAAGATCCAAAAGAGCTTGTAAACGGATTTTAGCGGATGTTTCTGTAACAATTATATCATTTTTGTCTGGATAACACTTCTTCTTTTCATTTTGTATCTTGTAGTAGCTCGGATACTTAGTTTTACCCTGTTTTAGGCTAAATTCTCTTAAAGCCATGTATCGCCACTTAGACAATTTCATTGTTACGTATAATGCTAATGCTTGCACTGCTGATATTTCTGTCAACGAGGTTTGTGATTCACTTTCAACTATATCCTTTATACTGGAAACTGATTCTGGATTTTCTATTAAATATTTTAATATTTCAGCAACATCTTGGTTTCCATTTGCTTTAAGAGCTGCAACAGTAGAGAACACTAGCTCTGTGACTTCACTTTTTGTACGTGTACGCGCTCCTTCCGTTCGTCTACGTTTTTGACGGTCACTAAGATCCTCGAATACTTTCCGAACTATCTTTTCAGTAGATGTTGAGGCATCCATTGTAGAGGTAGACGGTAACTGTTCTTCAAATTCTGCTAATTCAGTGGATTTCATAAAAACTGATTGTTCGGTACTGGTGCTGGGAATTGAAATATTTTCTTTAATAAATTGCGGCCACTGTATATTAGACTCAAGCCATGAAGAATTCTTTTTCATGAATTTTTCATGACAATTTTTGGAAACTTTCCATTTCGAATTTAATCGATAGCAGAATTGGCGACACCAATTCTGAAACTCCTTTAAGTCACTTTCACACAAGTTCAAGCTAGAGCTTGATATTAAAACATTGTATAAATAAAGGTGATCGTGAATATCTTCATGGGTGCGTAAAACAACATAAAGATCCAAGTAAGTGACAAAGCCATGGAAAGACATTATGATATCGTTCGCAGAGGGTGTCCAAAGTAGAACTGATTTATCACATTACGTTTTGTTCTTTTATAAGTTTTTACTAATTACCCTCATTAGTGTAAGGGTAATACTAATAAGCGTTGGTAATGACTTCTCAGTACAAGATAAAAGAGTAGGTACACTAATTAATTACTTTAATTATTACTATCTAATGGCACATTTGCAATAAACAAATTTAACCGAAATACTAATTGACTAATGAGTTCGTAATTATGAGTAAATTAAAACAATACAAAAAGAAGAGCAACAGGATTTTTTAATAATGCAAATACAAGATTGTACAAATTTTAAACATGTACAAACTTGTAAATACTAGTCACCACTTTAGAAAAATGTTGCTAAAGAATTAGGACAAAATTGTAGTCGCCTTATAAGATTATCACAAAAACTCACGATGATATTATTTTTGATGTGGTACTAAGTAAGTATTAGTATTAAGCTAAAATGTAGTTTATTAACAATTATAACTGTTAAAAAACGACCTAGACATATATTTTCTCAAAGAAAATAAGAAAAACGATATTTTGTCATATAACTCCCAAAGGGGTGCCTAGGGGTACCTAAAGTGTTTGGCAGATATTTTGCTAACAACCCATTAAATGTCACTATAAGCGTTAAAATAAGAAAACACGCGAAAATCGCAAGCTATCCCTTTTTTAATGTACTTTTCCATACATTGAAATCAGTTTTTGTCAAATATCTTTTTAAATTGAAGTCTAATCAAAAACGTGTCCCTTTGTTTTCGACTACAATTATTAAGATAAACACATTGGCAATAATAGTATTTTTTAAATCAGTAAAAAGTATTTCAAGATTCCTATGTCCGCCGATTTGTATGATTCGATCCACTGTGCGCCGTGGGAGACGCCGAGGTGGGAGCTTGTGGCGGCTTTAGGTGTGACAGGGCGATGGTCCGCTGCGCAGATTCGAAGGCGGCCAGCGCCTCCTTCTGCGAGCAAGTCATGCTCGTAAAGGAGACAGCAGAGCGGGCGGGGTGCGATGAGCGAGGCAGATTCGCGGACATCGCTGCGCGCGTTCGTAGGCGGCTCGGGCGTCGGAGGGCGCAGAACGACCTCCGCCCCCTCCCCATGGGGGCCTCCCTATGCTGGGGGCGAGTCCGCGCGAGTAAACCGCTCGCCGTCTGTGGGTCGTCTAAGACGGCGTGCGGCTTATTCGGTTCGAATCGGCTCCGGAGGACCACCCCTCCGGAGCCGTGGGGATTTCCTGCACGTAAATAAACTAAACGCAGTGCTAATTTTGCATTTTTTCCTCTTTAAATGGTAAATGAACTTGTTTTAAAACGGTTCTACTGTAATTGCGTGACAAATGTTTATATTCTTGCATCAATGACCCCAACAGAGTTTGCGCAATTTCATTTACACTTCGTAATTATGCGTTCTTGTTTAAGAAACAAGAAATGTTTATGAATTCTCATTCATAAATAGTTTCATGAAATGCGGTTAACCACGATATCCTTTGTATAAACAGCTAATTATAATTTCGAGGTATTCCCCTACAAAGTCAGTCCATGTTTATTTGAATGTTACGATGTATTTTGAGATGTTGCCCAACACAGTGCGTCCACATATTTGTTTGAATATTAATTTGCTCAACATAATTTTCTATAGCTATAGCAAAAATATGCATTTTAAAGAGAACATGAGATCAACCAATGAAGAAGTTATAGGAGCTATCGAAATTGAGATAGTAATATAGCCGTAGTGTTCTTGTTTCTATTAGATAAAATATTCATCAAATCTTCAATGTTAGTGGCTGATGATTATCTAATCAAAAAGCTTAGTATATGTTGCTATAACATAACAGGTGAAAAGCTCCCGAGGAGGGCCAGACCGAAAGGGATGGCCCTGGGTCAGCCGGGGTGCGAGGGATATGCCGCAAGGCAACCTCACCTTCGGCCTAGCACCACGACCCACAGACGGCGTGCGGTTTAGTCGGTTCGAGTCCGACATAACCCACCCCTCCGGCTCCGGAGGGGCGGGTATCCGTGGGGATTTCCCGCACGTAAAAAAAAAAAAAAAAAAAAAAAAAAGGTGAAAAGTCTGACGGAATTTGTTATGAGCAAGATTCACCAGCAGTAACTCTGCTAATTTGCAAGTTTTTGCCTTTAAATTCAGAATTTTCCTTTTGTGAATTTCCATACCCTTGGTGTGCGTCGCTCAGTTCTTCAGAAATTCTTCTTCGAAAAGATGAAAGATTTTTGTCCTATTATCCTTTTCACTTTCCCCTTGCGTTATCTTCAAGTGATAACACGCAAACGTTCATAAGTCACGCTTATCGTTCACCATCTGGTAGGTCAGTTTCTACTACAGAAAGAGAATAGTAGTTTATGATACTGTTGCATAATAAGGGTTCTTATAACACGAGTGTGTTTTAAAAAAACGAGCCGTAGGCGAGTTTTTTTATAGTATCACACGAGTGTTATAAGACCAAGTTATGTACAGTGTCATACACCACTTTATCTACTCTCATACTATCATACATAAACTAATTTATTTTAAAACAAAACCAAACTTTGTTTAATATAAATGTAGAAAAAAATGTTGACGCCAAGCCAAGGCGCAAACATCGATTGCGCATGCGCGTTTCTTTTTTTTTTCCGAATCGGCCGTTTTTTTTTAAAGTAGAGGTTCAGTCCAGATGGAGGTTGTATAGGTGTATCGTTATGATTAAAAAGTTATTTTATGATATAGGTGTCCATACAAGACCTGTATCGTAATAAAACTTTTTTTTTGGCCTGTGCGTAATGTTTGTCATAAGAGTTTTGATTTCAATTTTATAATCTTTGTATTATAGTATCAGAGTAGATAAAATATATTACCTAACAATGTTATTTAGCAGAGTTCTCCATTTTAGATTACCAATAGTGCAAGATCAACAACAAAAACAATAAAACCTTGCCTTCTCTTTTCCTCTGCTCTACTTTCGGCACTGATATAAATTACCTACATGATGTGTGTAGCTGAGAAAAATAAGCCTAAATATTTTGCTTGAAATAATATGATATACATATATTACAATATTATTGTACAACAGAATGTACGTGAATAAACCTCCCGCCCAGAAGGTGTCGTTTGTCAATTTACAGAAAATATCTAATACTTACTTAATAGGGTTATTGTTAAATTATTATGTAAGCGATGACGTTTCATCAGGGTCGACGTCGATGACAGATGCTGTCAACCGCAATGTAATTAACAGTATGTTACGGATTTATGCAACTATTTATACATTGTCTTTCACGATCATTTACTCTTTAGCATAGAATTATAATTTACTACCTACAAACATTGTGGTATAGAACACGGGTTATTTTGTTTCATACTTAACTACAACTTTATAACCATGGACTAGTATCCTGATGAGCAAGAGCAACGTAGCAATGTTGCTCTGGTACTGACAAATCTATTATAAATTGCGGCTTTTGTTAAAAAAATATTAATCCAAGTCATCTTGATTCAGAAAACACTTATTTTCTGCAAGTTTGGTCGATCTGAAACAGAAGTTTTCTTTATTTACTGATAATGTTCTGATGTCTTTCTATAAAGGTTTCGAGCTGAATTAGTTTTCTGAAATATTATAATAATTGATCTATCTTTTTAGCTATCTAACATAAAATAGTCCTTCATGAATTAAAAGCTTATTGAAAAATTATTGAAATCGATTAACAATGAAATTTACAACATTGTTTTCTCATACGTATAATTAGCATGGCAGTAGGTACCATGCTTGTTGTTTTCTCTCGAAATTCAGGGCTTTAATCGCCCTTTCAACGAATCACATAACATGAGTCATTCATTAAAGTGCACTATGGATTCAATGGAACATTTATTGACGTAAGATACCGTTCTATTTTCAAATGAATTGTTGTCTTTACCTGATTAATTAATTTATTGTTACCTGAATACTTACGAATTGATTATGTCCATATCTACCCTTTAACCCAATGAACTCAAACACGATAAAATTCGTAGCCGTTGAAGTTTCGCTATCCATCTGGCTCCATCACCAGATTATGTTGATGATGTCAAATGAATGTAGATATGTTCATCCGTACGTCACATACTTAAATATATAATAAATAGGTACTGCAATATAGTAGTTAGCTTCCAAAGATTTAGAACTCTTCTTACAATTGAAGCTTAAATTGACAGCGTGTAAAAATAGAACTAAGTGAACATGGTCATATTTGCCCTATTTTATTTCCTCGTAAACCTTGAATTTTATTGGACTAGTTCTGCTGCTCTTCAAATACGTACCTAAAATATGTAGTGTAAGCCCGCCCCAACCCTTATGAAGGCTATAGACGCCGAAGAATGCTTGCACGGGGGATATTTTCTAGGCTCGGAATTACAAGGGTACGGCAGATACACTTTTTACGATCATATCAACGCTATCTCAACGTTTTATGTTGTGGAAATGCGTCTAGGCGTACATGTATAAAAACCGATGCCATAGTACTTAGACAAGTTCCCTAAAATCAGTAGGTACTTACGTTCTTCATGTTCAATTTTCATTTGCTAGTTGTCAGGACGATGTTATATCTTATTGCCTACGTAATAGACAATAATTGGATTATTATATTAATGGGCGAGCACGTGCAATAAATGATTCCTGTACCCAACATCAGAGCATTACGTGGGTATGACAGGTTGTTATCTCATTGCGTATGAACAACTGCAGTTAGGTCTATTTCTGTTCACGACGCGGGGATAATATTCTGTAGTAACATTTTCATGTGACACTAGCACGTCTCTTTTTGCGCAATTTGCTCATACAATATTGATATATTACCATGCTCTGTCACTGTAGCTGTACCTACTGTAGCAAGATAAAATATATTGTTTCATACTAAATGTTTTTCATCAAATTGATTGACACGAGCTGTGTGAATTATGGTGCTGGGAAAAAGAAATGTTATACTTTTCTCAGTGGTACAAATATGGTTCGGTTTGTTACAGTCAATAACTCAACAAAAAGATAGTACCCACTGAATATCGCAGCATATTGATGGTGCGACTGTCGAAAGTATAGGTTGGCTGTCACGATAACCTACTGATCTTCATCTACTATTTGTACTTCTTTTTCATTTTTGTAGGTTACACGCTAGTGACATCTCCGATTTATTCTGAAGTATTCGTGGGCCGTGGATTCTACCATGGCCACCGCAATCAGGTTCGGTGTGTACAATTGTACATACACATTACAAATACTACTTCCATTTTTAAATCCTGAAATGTTTAATAAGCAATCTGGAATTTTAAATAGCACGAGTGCTCTTTTTTATACGAACATTGGTGCGTAGGTAACTACTTTACGCTCCGTTAAGCCAAATACAATGAGACCCTGAGGCGCCGTCTTCCCCCAGGCTATTGTCGGGCCGTCTCACATTAATGCGTCTACAAAGCCTGTAATGTTTACCAATTCAGGAATACAACACTTTAGAAGAAACGTCTTCAATAGTCCTCTTATACATGCATTTGTTTAGATGCAACAGTATTCTGACTATAGCTAGAGCTAAACTTGGTTTACAGATAATAATTTATATAATAAAATTTAACAGGCAAGAAGTAAGAACCGATTTCATCAGACAAGGTGAAATCATATTGACGTGCACAGTGGGTATAGGTTATCTCATGTTCATCTTAGCGTTGTTAGGTAGTCTGTCGTCTATATATAAACCATACATACTTTAACAAATGTGAAGTCATACTCATGATTATTTGCATACAGGTGCGGCTATTTAGTATGTATCTAACTGCACAGCTTAGATCAGTCTTTCTAAATACGCGTTTAAGCAACTGATCACGACATTTGTTCTGTTTATATTTCCATTACATATTATAGGAGTTATGTAATAGAAACCTCGTGATTGAAATCTTATTATGTACGATGTGGTTTACTGGTATCCTTTACTGTGTGTTAATTATAACCTTGTGAAATATAACTAATATTCTTTGAGACAGTGACTGAAAAACTTTCCACGTATGAGTAGCTTGTTGGTCATCCGATTGTCATTCTCCAAAGCTTGTCACAGGAGGTAGTACTATTATATATTCTGTGCAGAAGGTATAAAATGGTAAAAAACTTATATTTGAATTTTTATGTTCAACAAGCTAAAAACATTAGTACCCTTAAGTTTTCTAATTTATAAAAATATCAAGCTAGGCAAACAAGCAATACAACTAGGTTTTACTGAACAAAATTGGACGGATTATGTGGATATATTTATTAATAAAAGTTTGACCTAACTTTTCTTTTTTGATAAAACTTCACTGAATAGGGTATAGTTGCTGTTGCATGGAACTATTAAAACGACTACTTGTTTCAGTTACACTTTATTGAATTTGAACAAAGTAAACTTACATGAAACATCACAATTATGCTTCGCAAAACAATGTTGATGTAATGAGATTCATTGATAATATCTACCCAATTTGCAGGGTCTATTTCAATTACGAATATAGTTACAACAATAAAACATGCCTTAATATTATGGAATAGATTTTCTACCTAACAGGGCATATAAGCGACATTCTAAAATATTAGACGTTGAACATTTAGGCATCGAACTTTGATTAATAGATTTTAATCATGTTTCTGGTGTGTATTACCTTACTTAGTACTTCACAATAGTTCTAACATCTAATTACGACAAAAATATCCTGAAAGCCAAGAAAGCTTTTGAAAGTGACCAATAAATAATTATATAAGTTTTATAATATTTAATCTTAATTAATAATGGTACACTAAGGTGGGACGTTGATTTTATAAAATTATATTATATTAACCAAGGTTGCCGTTTCTAAAACTATACTAATCTAGCATTCCACAAATAGGAAAACTGAACTCGAAACCAGATATTTGTAAGAAAATCTAAAGCTGAAGATTACTTACAATTAAGTCAAACACTTACAATCGATTTCAAGTCATACAAAAATATCATCCATTTTCTTTACACATCGACAAAAGTCCGTTAAGCATACTACTAACAAACGATTCCAAAACTATTAGAGGTTATTTGAATCTAAAGATTAACTAGTAGACGAGTCCATTTGACGGAGGGATGTGGTTTTAATGCATTATTGGCCTAAACTATGAAATGTAGACACTTATTAAGTATAACTTTGGTTTAGATAACAAAGTTATTGTAATTAACATGTATAATAATTCTTCTGTAAAAGCCCAGTGTTTTAAACTTAGGTATAATCATCTGTGATACAGTTATATAAAGAGATAATAAAAACAAAATAAATTATTTGTGAATAAACGCTAAACACTCTAAAATAATAATATCGCTTTATTCTGGCGGTAAGACTCTTGTAACTAAAATTACTAAAAACAATTGAAAAATATAGGAGATGAGACGTACTAAAGGATGTGCTTATCACTATTACGCGAAACGAAATAATAATGTGCGTCTAGTATACAAAACCAAAACGGTATGATAAAATATTTTACAAAAATTAGATATTTTATAATTTCTAAAATACTGACGCTGAATTTTAAGCATAACAAACAGTTATCTTACAAAATAATGTTTAATTAATAACACTTTATACGCTTCAAACTGAAACAACAATCCTAGGCAATGTATGGTATTAGGTAACGGAACATGTAAGAATAAATTAATTACTTAAAACTTTATACATAACTGTTTGCAATGAATTAACAATTTCTTACAAACCTAAATCGGCTTTAGCCTTTACGGTAAATAATATCATGCAGGTGACATTCATTTCATTGAAGTTATAAAGAATTATTATAATTCAGGTTTTGTACATTTGATATACTGAAGGTAACATTCGTCAGCTTTAAAATTGATTTAGAATTTTAAATTTCAGTTTGAATATCACACTTGTGGGCCATCTGTTCTAGTGTAAGGTACATATTGTGTGGTTCAGCTTTGTCATTGGTAACAGCGCCTTACTTCACTCCGTATCATTATCCCTATCTACGATGTCCTCCATTGTCATTATATAAAGTGACACTCTAGCCGCTCTGCAGCTTCCATATCAGTAACTATTTACACATAGGTATATTTATTTACAGTTATGCGATTAATTTTGGCTCCTCAATTTACATATTGGAATGAAATCACATAACAGGAATGTCAAGAAAACAAAAATATATTTACATTTACACAATGTTACCGAGGGAAATGTGCTCATTTACGCCTCGATCTATAAACAACAGCATCAAGCTCCTTTGCCAAAACGTAAATACATGTTTAAACTACTAAGCAACTATAACTTTACTGATATTTTCTGACTATTTACAAACGTTGTTTGTCAATTTAAACTAAAAGGAGCGCTGGAATTAATAATGTGAATGTGACAATACCGATACTCGTAGCACTTCCGGTGTTCGGGTTGCTGCCGAGTCCACCTGCAACAGATTTTTTGATATCTTCTTTGGGCACCGTAGCTTTTTCCATACTTTCACCGCTCTCGTTAATGATATCATTTGCCATCTGTTCAGGATCATTGGATTTTTTCATGGAAGCCACATCGTTTTCCTCAGGGGCCGGCGGCTGTATCTCTGGTAGTGGAGTCGTCGTGGTTGTAGTAGTTGTAGTAGTGGTAGTGGTGGTCGTAGTTGTTGGTACCAAGCTATTATTACCGATGAAATATATTTCACCATAAATTGCTTCTACTTCCAATGTATACTCGATACGCTGACCTCTCATTAGCCTTGATCTTGGATCGTTATCCTTATAGAAGGTTATTAACTTAGCAGTATACTGCACATCGCGATTTGTCAAGTTGCCCCTGAATGTGACGTTACAAGCCGTACCAGGTTCCAAGAATTTTTCCAATTTATATAGTTCATCCCTTCTTTCTGTATACTGATTAGCCCACTGAATCTGAGGGAGCAATGTACCACTATCCATTTCTATTGAAGTATTAAGACCTATAGCTATTCCATGCCCATGACCCCAAGATACGGTATAGTTATACACATACTGTATTTCAGTGGTATCAGTGGCAGCAGTTTCGTCTTCATTCTTAAGAATTCTCTCTTCAAACACTTCTGGTTCTGTTTGACGTATGTGTTCAGTATCCAGATCTAGAACTACGTTTTCTAGTTTATAGCTTATAGGTTCAATTTCTTTCAATATCTCGCCATGAGTTTCATATATTTCATTGTTCTTATCGTCAAACGTAATTAAATGTCCAATTACACTCTCATAAGCTATTCTACCAATATAATGTGAATATCCACTTTGTGCTTTCATGCGACCGATGAAAACTGAATCTGCGGAAGACTCTACAACCACAGCGCCATTAGGTTTACTGTGGAACTTAACCCAATCTATCCAATTGAGTAAAGAAGCATTTTCGATGTTTTCAAGCACCTCAAATAAATTGTAGCTCTTACTGCCGGAAACAGCGCAAGATGTATAATCTGGCTTCAACTGGCCTAAAAGCATGTCACCTTCATGGCGAGCTCTGCAAAGGTAAATAGGCCCTGAAAAAGATAATGAAATATATTTTATAGCATCTCAAACCATTGCGTACATACCTATTGGTTTTATCTATATACTGTAAAGTAAAATACTATACCTTTTTCAGATTCGGCCCCGACCACATAATTGCCCATTGATTCTTTCTTCAGATTAGTCCACTTTAGTGTGCTCGAAGTGACAACTTGCTTTAAATTTGCATTGTACAGCCCGACTCCAGCTTCTGCTGCTACTGTAACAGCTAAAGTAGCTGTCAGTAGTACCACCCACCACCCACTTTGACAATTTCTGCTTTTCTTCATTTTTTAACTGCAACAAAATAAAACTAGAGTTACTTCTTACAGTATTCATCGTTGATTCATTTTATTACGGACTAATATCTATTTATTTTAAATATATAATCGAACACGATGTAATAAAAGTGCCTCGAGTGTTTGGTAAGCTTCAGTTATCTATTCTTAAATAATGAATAAAGATTATATTTTAAGTCGACCTCAATATAAGCTATCTATTAATAAAATAATACCAATGAACTATAGTAGTGTAGCAGATATATGAAACAAGAATAAAGTGAACATTTATAAAAAACTTCAGTAGTAAATCAATATTTTGTGTTTAATATTATATAATAGTACAAGTTCTTCTTTTTGCATATAACAATTCAGGTGTTCATTCATTGTATGTTCATACCTGTACCTACCATAAAACCGATTAAGACTAAACCTTGGTAGATAATTCGTACACAAGCCTGTACAAGTGCCAAATATAAAAAATCTTAAAATAAGTATAATGAAAACTTTATAATAAAAGTAAGGAATATTAAATGATTTCCTCTCAACTCCCTCAAAAATATGACATAAATATGTATGAAGCAAACTTTGTACTTTATTGTAGTTCTCAATTGCATTGGATTTTTTAATGCTAGCACCGACCAAAAATATCTTCACATTTATACCACCCTAAGGTAATAAATTGCCCCGGCCGACCCCCAAACTTTATCTAGATGTACATTCACAAGATATAAAAGTAGTCGTTCTCCTTGCCTATTGCGCTTTGTAATTGGCAGTAAGCATGACATTGAGAAATATTGATAAAAATATACTATAAATATATATAAAATACCTTACAGCGTAATTGTATGAAGGGACTCGACCGTGTTTCGATCGCTGGTAAACTCAATTTTCTTCATGAAGTTACGAGAAACAGATCGCTTGGGTTGAGCCAAGTCGCCCCAAGCAAAGTGTTGATACAGGAGATGAGGTTTTGTAAGAAATTTCTCGTTTATCTTGGTAATATTTTCAGAGTAAACGAAAAAAATAAAGGTTAAAAATGAGAGGAAGGGTTACTTGGAGATCGGGAATTTAAATGGTGAAACTGGATACGGGCCGCTAGTTGATTGTAACATTTAAATGAGAAAATATTTTCTTGCACCCTTGTGACACCCAAACAAAACCTTACCTTAAAATTGTACCGTAGTATTTCGCTTATACCAATAGTATCAAGATAAATAATATTTCAGAAATAATAAATAACAAAATATACCTACTAGCTAATTGGACTATGAGTATAATAATTATATTTCTCCAAACGTTCAAGACTACAGAATAATTTATAATTATAATAATAATATGTTATCTGGCTTAATTTTTTGTCCTCATGGCTTGCTTTGGTACTAGTCGATCCTGTAAGTAAGCTCCCTTTGAGAAAATTATGTCAAACTATTCGTATCGCTACTTATTTTTATACTACTTAGGCGGCAGACAAGCACACGGCCCACCTGATGGGAAGTGGTTACCGTGGCCTATGGACGTGTGCAACACCAGGAGCGTCACACTCGCGCTGCCGACCCAATTAGAACAGAAAGTTTCTGTGCCGTCAGTGGAGAAGATGAAGCAGGACAAGCCTTTGGTCTTCCCACTGACAGCACAAAAACTTACAGTATAGGTCTATAAGTCTATATGTTAATTATCATTTATTTATCATGTTTCTTTTATTTCCAGGTAAGTCGCCTTGAATTTCATTAAGTATAAAAGGTAAAGTTAGTTCTAAGTCATTCTCAAAAATATTTTGTAAATTTAACAGATCTTATTCTTGTTATTTCATTGAAAACTATGCACCTACTTAGATATCAAGTTCTAAGCTCCTTTAAGCTTACTTTATTGGATTGAGTTGTATATCAATTTGATTTAATAAGTCAAGTTCAGAAGTCGCTTGACACAGCCATTTCAAACTTCGAATGTCGAGGACCCGTTACTTTGTTTCTTGATTAAGTTGAAAAATGTTGGTTTTCAAATAGAGATCTTAAAAATCAGTACCTAATCACATGCGCGATTATGTTGGCAGGTGTCTTAACTCTTACCTAATACTTATCAATTATTCACTTATTCCATTATGTAATGCGAATACGGTTTCCTTAGCTTTAGACCTAAGTATAACAGAATAGTTGGTTAATTTAAATTTAGAAAGCCTAAGTTTGAGCTGTTTCACACAGCTACTAGTTAAGAATTATTTTTTTCAACTCTATTCCGACAATTCTAACGAAGCCTTTTGTTGCGGAAGCACGTAGCGTGACCAAACGCTATCTTTGTACGCCCGCTAACATGACACCTATATAGTAAAATCGATTATCGGATACCATTCTATGGAAACTCGCATCTATTTACAAATAATGTGTAATTGTGTATTGTAACTATGACATGCAAAACAAATAAAATTATAAAACACTAATTATTTCTCGACATGATTTTCTCTCTCTCATTCAAGTAATCCCGCTTACATAACAGACTCCCTGTGAAATTAGAAATGATAACGTGTACAATGTAGAAAGGAAGCTCAGACAATTACTCAGCGGTGGCTCTAATGAGTCGATTTAAACACCCCATACGTTCCTTCCCACACAATACCTTCCGTCTGGGTGTTTTTGAACAGCTCTCGATGCGACGAGGGGAGACGAAACTACAAACAAAACCGGGAAATCTTTCGTCTGAGTGCCTCACTTCACTGAATCATCACTGTTCAACATACTTGTTGTATTTTTCGCTCAATTTCTTTTGAATGTTTAAATGTTTTTATTGGAGTTTGTACAAAAAAATGTAACAGGTTAGTTCAATTAGGATTTTACTTTGAGTTTCACGAGCGATACTACAAATAGTTCCACCTCTGTTTGTCTCATTACTTTACCCGGACAAAAGGTCGCCCATCATAAATGCAGAATACGAGTACCATCGCTAAATGTTGATGGCAAAGTACAAAGGTTATTTTACATAGATGACATCATGTCGAGTAAAGGCAAACTCGTATTTTGTAACAATATTGTGGACAATAAAATTTTATGATGCTCACCGAAGTGGTTGCGGTGACTGCATCTGAGGTCATTTATATTATGACGTGCCATGGCTAAATGGCAAGCACTGTGCTCAATGTCTATGTCAATGTCAGTATTAATTTGGTGCTATGTAGTAAAACGATGCCCTAAAACATGTTTATTTAACATTCGTCGCAATATTTAATCCAATACGAAATTGCTATTAAAATCTAATATTTTAGTAGAAATTGTTTTAAATTTTACATTTCGTTTAAGTCTTACATGTTTTGTCTAATTCAGTAACTCCGATTATTTGATGATCAAACGAACTTACCTGTACGTTAAGTTCGATCATAATTACTGGAAGGGATTCACTCGAACATATTTAACACATGTAGTTTCACATCAGACTCGCCTTATCGCACTGTATTTAGGAGAAATAAGACCCTTAACAAAACAAAACTCAAGTACTTGTACGCCGGCTGGGCCATGGGTGCTTCATGTCATTAAGTTTAGAGATTGTATAACTATTGGCATTTCACAATTTGGGCTAGACTAGTCTTAGGGTGGGAGGGATGCTAATAAGCCGGATGAGCAAACCAAAAAACACGCAGTCCTGCTATTTTTATAAATGAATTAGGTACATAATATTTGAAAATATCCTCTAATCCATTGGGCTTAATATTTTCATCACTGGTTTGACAATCTATGTCACCTTAGGAGTTACACTTATGCCACCTTCAGTTTATAGAGAATTCCATACAATATATAACATAGAGTTATTGTTATTGCTAGTAAAAAAAGTATATGAAATCAATTAAGCAGCTTAAACATAAGTATTAGTATTTCAATCAATCAAGCTGTTCTTAAACTCTTAAGTTTGTTGCGAAGTGTTAAATGAGGTGTTAAGTGCTGAGACTGGGATCCACACGATTTTGAGTTAAATGCTATAAAAAAATAACCCTCACTATGGGTCTCCTAAAAAGCTCAAAGTCGCTCAACGAGCTATGGAGAGGGCTATGCTCGGTATTTCCCTACGTGATCGCGTCAGAAATGATGATATTCGTAGGAGAACAAAAGTAACCGACGTAGCCCAGCGGATAAGCTAGTTGAAGTGGCAGTGGGCAGGACACATAGCCCGAAAAGCAGATGGCCGATAGAGCAAAAAAATTGGAGTGGCGACCGCGTACGAGCAAACGTAGTGTAGGACGCCCAACGACCAGGTGGAAGGACGACCTCATCAAGGTCGCCTGGAAGCGCTGGATGCGGGCTGCTTTAGATCGCTCATTCTAGAAGTTTATGGGAGAGGCCTATGTTCATCAGTGGACTGTGGGTGGCTGATATGATGATGATGATGAAGGGCCCAGTACAAAAATAACCCTAGGTATATAGTTCGTATATAGCCTTTTAAAGGGTTTCAAATTCTGATTGAGAATTTGATATCCTATAGGTGTCATTGTTTGAACCCCTGCTTGTAAAAAAATCTATTATAATTTGATGATATCCGTATTCGGATTGTGCACCATTATTTATAAAAATAAAAAGGGACCTGTGGGCTCCTCAAGAGTCACCGGATGACGCGACGCCCTGAAAAAAGAGCGCGCGTTGCTGTTGGCGTCGTGCTTTAGGAAGCATGCGTGTAAGCGCGACGACAGGCAGTGGCGTATGAGGTCACGAGGTACGCATCCATCTCGCAACGGATGACCGCTCCGGGCAGTGTGGGCGCCCCCCAGTCTTAAGACCTGCTAGACATTCTTCAGCGTCTTGATATTGAGGTTTAGTAGCAGGTCGCAGGTGCGAATTTAATATCCGCTCGAGATTTACTTATACATCTTAGAGTTTCAGTAACATTTAGACCGAAAAATGCTGCATTCAAATCGATTAAGATAGGAAAGGTGAAACGACACAGGTGGGACTCGAACCTGCGACCAGTCCGTTACAGGGAAGAATGCTCTGACCAATCGATTTGAGTACTTAGTATTGTATTAAATTTTCATGAAAGTGTTACATTATTTATAAAATAATGTAACACTTTCATGAAAAATATAATATAAATATATTATCTTTATAAATTTAAATCAGAAAAAAATTTACATCAGGAACGGGACCCGAACCTGTAACCTGTTCCTTTCCAGGGCGAATACTCGAATTGATTAAGCCACTTGCACACTGTTAAGTGCTTACAATCTGAAAAAAAAAAACAGCATGGAATAGAACTACTTTGGATATTACTGAACATTCTAGGCGGCAAGGACGCCGTCAGCGCTCTCAAGAGCTGTTGTTTTTTGTTTCCCGAGCCGACAAGTATTTCCAATAACTGTACTGGACGATGATAAGGCGCATACCGTTATCGCTTCCTTAATACCTTTGTTCCATATGGTATGAAGTTCAATTTTTATATTATATTTGTAATAAGTCCAGAACGAGCAATACGTTTTAACCTGATTAGATTTGCCTGAAATTCCGGTCCGCACTTATTAATTAATAGTTGGTGAAATGCCAATACATGTCTGCCTGCCCCTCTGAGAAATCACTGACGTGAATATATGTAGGTTTTTTTGAAGAACACTGTGTCCTCGCCTAATATTGTTAATAATTCCTCGTCTAAGTTAGGCATATGAGTTTCTGAAGTATCGTCTAATATACGCGTTGCGGAAGGTGACCGGACAGCTTGCTGACAGCTGGTGATGGTGAGGAAATGGCGGAAGTCGGAATTACAGATTGTACAGCGAAGTGGTGGTGCTCAGTTTTGATAAAGGCGATGCAGCAGCACTCTGTCGCACCGCATCATGTTTGTTAATGACAGATATCGTCTCATTTTCCGTAAAAGAACAGGCGATTATAGGCAGCTGAAGGATAGTGTTGTTTCGTCTTTTTCTAGAAAATTTTGAAAGTCGGAGGTCCCATATGGATATCCTGGTTTAGATTCGGTTACCGTGAAAAATGGCGGTGAAAAGCCCCAAAATGGACACTTTTGTTGCAGTTAAAATATGGAGGTGAAAAACCCCAAAATGAACAGTTCGGTTTCCGTTAAAATAGGGCGGTGGCTAGCTCCAATGTGAGCAGTTCGGTTGCCGTTAAAAGCAAAAAGCCCCAAAATGGACAAACCGGTTTCCGCAAGCCCGTGGTGAAGTACACCACATAAATATTCAGGGCTCCATTATTTTTCCTCTGTCACATCGACGACACTTTTACGTTCAGATTCTGTTTTCCCAGTGTGCTGCTAGCTGGATTTAGTTCTCAAAGGCGTTCCTAAGATCCTCCATTCCATTATTAATTGGAATAGGAAGATTAGAATCTTCTGTTGTGAATATAGTCTTACTTAAATTATTGCAGGCTCGGCATATACTGTACTTTGTGGTGCGAAATATTGCAGTTAATTAACCACCAACAGAGGTAAAATGTAAATACTTAATTATCTAAGTACCTACCCTGCCGGATTTAGGATGTTGATTAATCACTATTATTGAAATCGAAACTAAACCGTCTTGACGACGTTTTATTTTTTTTGTTACCTTTTTTAATTATCTTATAGCTAGATTACAGCTGGATAAATAAATGACAATATAGATTACGAACAATCAATTTCACTTTGCTCACTTCTTTCCCGTTCAGACGCCATTAAACTATAGGATAAAATAAAATCATCATAATTAAAATGAAATATTAGGAAACATACGATTTGGCGTGGCACTGAAATATGAATGATATTAAGCATCCCATGGCCCGGCCGGCGTACAAGTACTTGAGTTTTGTTTTGTTAAGGGTCTAATTTCTCCTAAATAAAGTGCGATAAGGCGAGTCTGATGTGAAACTATATGTTTAATATTGAGAGCGAATCTCGAAAGTAATACAAAGTTAATGTTATCGACATTGTCACGTGGGAATAGAATGCTTCTTTTCATTCCGTTATTGTCGATCTGTTTCGAGAAAGTTCATCCACATCAGCAAGCTCTGTGTATACAATTCACTAAAAGTTCGTTCCTATTATTTATTTGTACACCGAGCACTTGAGATACTTTGTTATCTTTAGTTCCGACGCTTCATTGTCCCGACAGAGATCATTAATCTTGTTCTTAACTACAGTTATAACTATCTTGCTTTTTATAAGTGAGTCACATTTATAAAGATAATTTCCTAGACCATAAATGATAATATATCTATTTAATGTAGCAAAGTTGCTGTAATTATAGTTTTAAGCATCGGAAGCTATAGACTATGTCGCTTCCGTCAATCCACGATAAAGTTTTAAAAAATATAAACTTAGTCCCTAAATTCTTAAAGACGATAAAAAAGTCACTAGCTTTAAAAAAAAATTACATTTGTAAAGTGCGGTTAGATGTGGATCTTGGCTCATGAACTGAGAAACTACCTCCTATATTTTACTTGGTCGAATACCTCGGATATCGTTAACTGAAATGACTTTTTTGACTTAATTATTTAGAAGTTAATGACATAAAGATATTAAGACAACAATATAATAACGTTTCAAGGACATTGGGTCGGTTATAAGATTATAGTTTTTTTTTTTAAACTAATATTCTTCTATCTATTTTTAATCGTTATAACGCGAACGTTAGCTGAGCTCCTCCCGGTGTAATAGCTTGCCAGTAATCGCATTAGCGACAAGGAATCAATAATACTAAGCAGGATTACTGCCCCTCTAGCTCAATAAAGCGAGTGTATAATATGAAGTAATAAAAGTAAGTAATTCGTGGTTTATGTTTAGTAATAACTTTAACTCATAACGGCTAATTTGATCCTTCAGCCAGCATATACGAGACTAAGATTGAGCGTTGTTAGATAATATGTAAATTATCGCTAAACGTATTTAACATAGCGCAAAGCCGTAAGTTTAAAAATTCTACAAAAGAAGAGTTTATTAAAGGAAATATCTGTCTAGATATTAATAGACATTTTAAATGTCAGATAGGGTTTGGTTAGCCAAGTACATGAAGGTCATTATATGCCCTTTAAAATATGCAAAATTAACTATTTCAATAACGTAAAACATCAAGACACACCTAACCTATTCTGTAAGCACGCTTTATTAGCGACATTCCTGTTGATCCTGCGGAACAGCACTAAGCTTTTAACCCAGTTGTATTTGTTACATACAATGCAAATATGTATTCCGTTAACGTAAGCGCAAACTCGGGGTGAGTCGAACATTGTGCTAATTTAATATACGACCGTATATAGTTTTATAAGAAACGTTTTATAACTTTACTACTAACTATGTTGAAGTTATTACTTTAACGGTTTTCTCCGTGTAATACAGAATTCTAAGGTAATTGTCGCTCTGTACTGTTTTGGTACAGACCGTTACGACTTTTACAACGCGACGCGACTAACATTTAATGTATGTTGATCTGTACTTTATTAAATAAGTCTGCCATAAGATTTATCAAATATCTAAATTTTGAATGTGTAATTTTCTAAATTATATTGAAACACATAACAAATTAAAAGAAGGATAAAAAACATTTTGAAATCTCTCATCACTTAAATATTACAATACCTGTTTCATGAATACGATAACTACGTTATTTAACTCTTCCATTTAGAGATACAATTGTCCTTTATACATCACGACAGTAAAAAATTACATTTTACATTTACTGTGTTTGAACAATGATGTCCAATACTACTGCGATTCAGTTTCTTCTGTGTTCAATGTCTCCGTTTATCATGTCATTGCGATCAAGTAAGCTTCAGTTCTAAGAAATGTCACACTGCTGTGAGTTGAGTGGGCCACAACGAGAAGCAATTATCGAAGTACGTTATCTCCATAGATTTATAACTTGAATTAGATGAGATCAGATTCCTTCATTCTAAGGCCCGTATTCCAAAACAACACTCAGTTGTGAATTGAATCCCTCAATGACTTTAGAACTGTCTGATCTAGTTATAAATAGAGAATCAGAACTGAGCGTTGTTCTGGAATTTATTTTTGTTTACCTTGAGAAAGCAGAGGCAAGGTCCGCGTTATGCTGCATAAGTTTCTGGTCACGCTTGCCACTTCATAGTGTCGGTCTACATTCGCTACAAGTCTCTTCCATTTGATTATAGTTGCAGGTTTTATAACGGTGTAACAACAATTGGAATTTATGAATACCGTTACAAATCTTCATAGTTTTTTTTTTTTTATACAAAAGTGATTTCATTCGACGTTGAGACGGTTTTGTAAGTTTTATACAACGAAATCATATTTATTCATGGAGGATTCTGTATACTTCTCGAGTTATCTTTATAAAAATAAGTTAGCGGTACATGCGGAACAATGCAGCCAACGTTATGTCCAGTGTATACCGCGCCGGTGATATGAGTTTTTGCGGCGAAGCAAATTGCTCTCCCGGGCGCCATCGTGTACCGCTGCTAACTGTCCATAATTCATTCTCTTTATCATAAGTAACTGGCATGTCTACGGTGCCAAATTGACCGCAAATTTTTATTGCTATTCTCATTATTTATAATTACATTTTGATGAAATCAATGTGGTAGTAATCGGGTGTGAGGCGGTGTTGCGGCCCGTTGCGTGTACGCGCTGGTGCGTGAACCAGCTGATAGCGTGGGAATAAGTACACTACATACCTAAATATCGCAATACTAGACATACATACGTACATACATGCACTATGGCGCCCTAGATTTATATAACAATTTTTATTTAATTTTATTTATTGGATTCTACCTAACAAACAAGAAGATGACAACAGTATGAATAAAAGAACATGTAAATCAGTTCTACAAATATACTCGTGTCAAGGAAAAATTCGGCATGTGTCGAAAATTGTATCTGTATTCTTCGTATAATTTGTTGATATATGATATCGCGTTGACCGTCGTATGAGTTAGTCGCGAGGGGTGTCACCCACTCGCCACTAACGCACACGACAGAGTGCATACTTGTACATCTCTTCAAAGCTTTATAAAACAATAGGATGCGGGTTGACTTGCTTTGTGGCTTGTTCACAACCTCGCGACGTCGCGTCGCCTTTAGCTTTGTAGATGTACTTGACAATTGAAAATACAATTACGAGCTCAATGAGTGCCAATAAAATAAATTAGTACATATCTGAGTTCTATCCCAGAAATAGCATGTAGTAGAAGGAGCTTTGAAATTTTTTTAGTAGACTTCTAGCTTACTTTTTATATACTTACGTAAAATTTACTTTGTTACATATTATCTTTCACGATAGGACGTTTTGTATGCTTAACGTTTATCTACAAAGTCAAATAGACGGCACTTACAAAGAAATAAAATAAAACAGAGCTAGAATAAGTCTTTACTAACATTTTAATTCGTTCAAACAATATAGATTACTTGTAAAATCATAAATAAACGTGCGAAACGGTAATCGCTTGTGGCAGCAGTCAGCTCCAAAAGTTTATTCAGGTTCGTCACGCAATCGTTGGCAAACAACATGTTCCATATAATACTCATTACAGCTCCCTCGATTACCTTAACAACTGTCATTGGAAGTAGATGCTACTAAATTTCGCTTATAGTAATGCTTTTCAAATACCGTTAACTTCCGCTGGTTAAAGTTATGAATGAGATAGTTCCGTTCGGACGGACACTATTTGTTCGTATTGAGTTCGCTACCGCCATGGTCGCAATGCATGACGGTGTTGGGAGATATCTGTCCCATGATAATAACAGCAATGTTGCTTTACAGGTAATTACATTCTGTACCACTGCTGACATTTCCGTTTCGACTCTGAGGATGAATTTTTTGTAAATTATATTTGTTACATTTATATAAATTTCTAATTTTGCTTTATTCCATTTTATTCAATATGTTACATCATGTGCTTTCATGTGGATTGCCGTAAAGGTAAAGATTTCAAAATATTTTCATACCTCTATAGGTTTAGTAAATTTTACAATCTTTCTAAAAGAACGTTCTACTTTCTTAGTAACCGTTACTTCTTTAGCAAAATAATCTCACAATATACTTCGTAAGTTATCTAGATTCAAGTACTAAGATATTGTAGCAACTATCCATATATTTATTAGATCTAAGCGATATTTACAATTTACCGTCATCGACCGTGGTCCGCGTTTAAATAAATTAAGCACATTTATCCCGCGGACAAAGTTGGGTGATAAATCAACTGGTAAGGGGCTAATTAACACTAGCTCGGATAGAGTGCGTATCATCGCACCTGCCGCCGATCTTTTAAATGATATATACGGCTACACTTACTAACTTAGCAATTTACTTTAAAGCTAGGTTAAATGAACGAGCGAAATATTTATTACTAACTAGCTGCCACCCGCGGCTCCACTCGCGTGGAAATTCTTTATCTCGGAAAATTGCGGTTTTCAAGGTAAAACGTTTATAACAAAACTGATTTAGCGGTCCAGACTTGAAGGTAACACAGTTAATTTTACATTTATCCTTATATAAAATTATTATATATATAAAAATTTCGTGTCACGATGTATTTTGCAATGAACTCCGAAAGTACTGAACGGATTTAGAATTTTTTTTTAATCATTTATAATATGGTCCAACTTAAAAGATAGGATAGCTAACATCACAATTTATAGCTGCAATCCGAATTCCACGCGGGCAGAGCCGCGGGCAACAGCTAGTAATACTAATATAGGATGGATTATGAGTATTATGACTACACTACCAGTCTCTGATCAAGTGTTTGATGCAATTCGGATACGATCGGAAGAATTCGGAATAAGCTTCTACGGAAAATGATATGGTCGCATAATTTCGTGAATGTTAGATACACATTGAAATAAAATTGCTTTAATGAATTTTACCGCGATTTAAAATACGTATTTTAATTTCTATGATTTTTTTATTATTAAATATGTTATTGATATAGAAAACTATCAATCGCATCGGTAACTAATTTATGTAAGTAAATACTTTTACTTATTATGCAAAATATCTCATATCCTTTCACAAAATAAAATCTTAAATCTTAAAAAATCTAAAATAATAAGGATATATGTAATTACTGGATCAATTTCAAAACGGAAGCTCATACGTTCAAATATAATCTTTGAACATTTTGTGCCTACCAGTGTACACAGATGACAATGCATTACTAAAGTTGTGTGTCCAGTCCAAGCATACTCAGTTGAATGACAACTTTTTCAACAAGTTAGGCAACCTGTTCCCTAAACAACTTATTTGGGTGACAAAAAATAACGTAACTAGTTTAGTAATTAAATTTTATATTTAAAGTACTCGCTTTTATTGCCTTCACTTGAATGTAACTAAGTTTGTAAGAAATATTTTTAAATATAGTCTTGATGTTCTAGTTCTGTTTTTCTTAAGTTTTTGGACATAGGCCGATTTAATTATGACGCCGGGTAAACTGTTTCAGAATAACCTCTACATCTATGTATAACAGATGTAGAGGTTAAAACAGTAACTGAAATTACTAGTATTCAAGTTAATTTCTTCAACTAAGCCAAATCACTTGTGTTATGTAATGATGAAGATTTGAATCAGGGACCTATATACCGCTAATAAGCTTTCGAAGCTTTTAATCCTCATCGGTGGCTACCAGTAAATCTCTCGAGTTTGTGTTCATTTAATTCGTTGGTAGCTAGCGTGGGCTTTGGGTATACGTAAAATTTATAAAAGATATTTATACTTTTCTTTATATCAATGAACAAAAACAAACTAACTATTTTTATTATGTAAATTTTTATGTGTATGACATTAATGTGAAACCTTCATTGAATATTGTCTACCGTATTATTGTTTATTGCCGGTATCTTAAAATAAACCATTCTATGTGAATATCACAATGCAAAAAGTTGATCTTGATACCGTTCTAAAAATAAAATCGTTACATGAAAACCGTGGACTAAAAAACACACTTTGAAAGGCAAACATTAGAAAGTACAATGTGTCAGACCGGGTGAAAACTGACAGCTTAAAGGTGGAGATAAGTCATATTGGTTACGGCAATTTGTTGAGCCGAGCCAAATCGTTGCCCATTTAGTCAAATCGTCTCATGGTGAGCAAGTGTGATGTATCTGTGCTTTAGTCAACTATGTAACTATGCTATTTTTATTTACTTGTACTTACTAATCTTTAAAAGTATATGTATTTTTTCAAACGTCTACTATGTGTAGAAATCGTATTATATGACGAAGTGCAAAAGGCGGATGCCGGAATGGAGGATGACAATCTGCGCCTCCCCACGATTTGCGACAACGAGCAACAAGGTCGACGTCTGATTGTCAGTAATAGTAGCACTTATGATATACTGACGACACATTGGCCCAATTTCAATTGCACCTGTTTACAGCTGAAATGTTTCCACTGTTTGGAAATTTGACTTCCCTTGTACTCACAGCTGTTTGTAAAAGCCCATAGTTCTTTATTATATAATATCCTTTTTAAACACTTTGATTCTTGATCCTTCTAAGGTCACTCCTTCATTAATTTCACTTGGATATCCCTCTTGAAGGCGCAAGGATAATTGACATTGGTGAGGTTCTTGGCAATGCAGATCCGGACACATGTCGGATTGAGAGGCTAATTTTCCATCCTGACTCCTGACAGGATGATAGTGGGCCATTTTCTAACGTGCTAGCCGTAACTATTTTTAGACCATGGATGGCATCACCGAAACATTCCACTGAATTGATAATTTTGTTTTTCTGCGCCGAGTGCGTCTCGCTTCACTCGGCACCTTGAATGTATGGTATGTCAATGAAATGCTTCCGTGACTGGGGTAATTCAACATATTATTATCAAGTTCAAATTGACAATGGTGTTACGCGTGTATCGGTAGGAATTTGCAAATTCGATATAGCTATAGTTAGTACGCTGTTACCTGTTACAGTCACAAGCTAGATTAGCAGAATTATATCAGGAAGACAGCATAATCCCTATTTATAGAACCAAGGAATCTAATTTTAAGATTTATTTAATTAATATGACTGCATTTAAGACGGCACTTCAAGTTTCGCAGCTTAAGAGGGGTTTACAGATAATGCTGACGACCAGCTTCATTCCAATTGTCGGTAGTGGCTAACATAGTCGTAGCTTTAATGTATGTATAGCAAATGTATAGCTCGCATCATTGTAATGTTTATCTAAAATCGGTTTTTAATGATTCATGTTGTCAAAATTCATAATACTTACTGCTGGCGCTAACTCATTCCTTCCTTGCACAATCATTTAGCTTTTACTTAGTTGATAGGGTTAATGAAAACCAAGCAATGTGCGCACCGCGTAGGCTTTTATACAGATACTAAGAAATATTTTTGAAACTTTCTAACAACTATTGAAATGATGATAGCGGCTATAGAACCTGTAGTATCTAAACTGTTAATATTTCGTTCCGTTTAAAGGCGTAGGCGTAACCGCAGGTAATAGTTATTCAATTGAGCAAGTGTAAAAAGTAATTATAATTTCAAAATTACCTTTTTGGAAAGGCTATAATTTTTCCAGTTTTGCGACTAATTTCAGCTAAAGCACCAAATCTGAAACAAAAAAAATATTATTTATTAGATATAATATATCATATGGATCGCATATGTTGGTTCCTGATGATTGTTGACATACGCACGATCGTAACTATTTTGGTCCAATTTCCAGTCCGGCCTTGTCCTTAATTTGTGCCGTAGATTAAAAACATCTTTTGAATGGAACTTGTATCGGCTCTATTAACAGAGAAAATTGGACACAGAACAAACGAGGGCTCCCAACTCATTTATATGGGGTTCAGTTCAGTTTACATCTTAATAAAGTCAACAACTTCATTATGTAGCAATATACAAGTATAATGTGAATGAATGTGAATAGTTTAGACAATAAGTAAAACTGCTAGCAGTGTCCAGCTGTCCTTATTGCTTGCTTTGTCGTTTATGCAACAGATGCAATGCATCGTGGACTCAAGTTCAGACAGCTGCTTAATTTAGCAACAATTTTTAAATTGGTATAAGGCGAATCTATTTATAGAACTTCTTTGCAAATGGAAATAAAAACACTTGAAACTTTGTAATATCTTACTTTCTCGTATGATTATATTCAAATGATTTATACATTCGGAACATAAATGGAAATCTTGGTACTTGGTCCCGGGTTCGAAATCTGCTCATTACACTACCTTCGTGATCCCACTCCTAATTACATTTTTTTTTGAAATAATGAAGATTTTATTAGATTATTAGTTTTGGACTACCATATAATAATAAGTTATTAATTAATAATAAACCGTTGCAACATTAGTATTACAACCTATGCAACCGCAAGCAATGAATGCATAAACATGCGGTTGACCACAACAATGGAGACAAGAAGTGTTATCCCTATATTTTTTACTATGTTATGCTCAGACATGGCGCTTGAATACATTATGTGTCTTCACTTGATTGAGTCATCTAAATACATAATAATAATGTTGGTTTTATGGGATTGATAAACTCCAGCACGTTTTAATCGACCACACTCAGTGTTAAGATATTTACTTTTCTTTTTCTTGTTTCATCTGCAACTTCGCTGCTACACATTATATAATAGATTTTGCTTGGAGAGCATATTTTATTCTATTAAACTTGCTCCGCGTTTATTAGGAAGTGAGAATATGATTAGAGAAAATTTACCAAATATTTGCATGGTTAAATTATAAGTGTTAGCAAGCCTCATTTCATCTCAGATTTGACAATTAAGTAGTCATTTAAGGAAACTTTTTCGTGTATAAATAAAACATGTGTAGAATTTACATACACATCGGTGGTATATTTGTCATCGTCCAACTTTTGATGACTTAACCGAACGAGCTTCTATTTACACCGTATATATTTGTTTTGTCGACATAGCAGCGTAACAGCAGCTAGTTTACATATAATATCGATGAAGATGTACAATGTAATTCTGGAATAATCGCAGGTTTATACAAAGAGGTGTTAAAGTAATCGTATGCGCTGTAATGCAGTCGTTATGCGGCGACGGCTCGGCCTTCGCCACGGCAACGGCCCTATTGTTTGCAACTGTTACAATGAACACTTGGAAACCAGATACCAACGTCTTAAGTCTCATATCTCCGGTTTAATAATCACAATGTATCTACGGGATGTTGTAATATTTGAGTGTTCATTTATTCATTCATTTGCTCACAGATCCAGATCGCATCTGAAGTACAGGATCACCGATACTCATATTGACAATGCCACTAATTAGAGAATTCACCGCCATCCGGCTGCTTTAATCCCAAGTGGTTCGTTAGATGGTGGCTATTATCCTATTATATTGTACAAAATCAATTTCTTTTTTCCGAGCTTCATTTATTATCTTTTCATAACTTGATCTGGCAAATAATATGATTAGAAATTTTATACATACATGTGTATAGTACTTATAATATTAGGTATTTAGGTATTTCCGGCAAAATAAATATTTGTGTGTGTGTGGTTTATATCCCATTTTGCAGAATTGCTCAGTTAACCACAACAAAGCACAAGGAGCCGGGATTTCCAATAATGCGAGGGGAAGCCGATGGACAGGCAATTGTCTTGACAGGGGTCAAATAACCAAAGAGACTAGGGAGTCGCAAAATACGATCAACCATTAATACACATGTGTATAATATTATATAGGTTATGTATTTTGCCTTAGGTATTATTGTCTACGTTTGGCGGTATTTTCTTAGTTTTACAAAACATGGTGAGGAGGAATGAAAATATAAATGGAAAGACAGCAAACCAAATATACTTAGTATTTTCAATATTGGTTATTTATCCACCAGTACTTAATTGTCACACAATGCAAAATATATCTGGCCGTCTAAATCCCAAAATGTAATATCTACATTATATAATTGAACATAACGTTAACATCCCATATACCTGTATTTGCAATTGTAACAAAATGAATAAATAAATTATATTGCCATATTTACGCTCAAAATGCGCAAATATCAAGTATTTTTACAACCCTTTGGCATAATGAAGCAGCCTGTACAATATGTCATATTTATCTTTTGCCGTACGATATGCCGGCTGTTTAGGCGGACCGCCCCCTCACTCCCAATTTGAAATAGGCTGACAAAATCTCGCATCCCTTTTGTGTAATAGAGTTATTATTTCGGGCCGCTGATTTGATGAGGATCCCTCCGAAGTATAATATTTAGGTTACGATAACGTTTACATACCATAAAAAATTAAATGAGAATTCCAAATTACGGATACCAAAAATAAACCGACACGCGACGTATTTATTTTAATGACTAAATTTTAAAGAATTTTCATATCAGAATATTGACTGGACACTTACATACAACACGCTATATTTATACTAAGAATATCCAAACGGTTGCTGTAGATGTCGGGGCTATAGGTCGTTCCAGACGGGTGGGTGTTGTAAAACTGCGTATTTTCCTGTGTTGCCATGGCGACGCTCTCACGTGGCTCGCCTGTTCGCAACCTGCTTTCGTAATAGCAAACTGAAACACGAGGCAGGAAACTCACGGGTATCCCATTATGATACTCAAATCGTGTATGGAAACGTCTAAACGGGTAATATAATACAATTTCGCACGATTTACAGTCATAAAAACGTTTTTATTATGCAAGTGTAACACATACATATTAAATTTACTCCCTCTCATTGGCGGGGATATTTCATAACATTTTTTACTGAAATTGTTTCCCTCGCGAAGGTGTTTTACTATAAAACACTACCCTAGTCTAATTGCATTTTATTTATTCAGGACTAGGACCCTCAAACGTAAAGCGTAGTTGCAGAGGGTTGCTGCCCCAGATGCTCATTAGTTTGCCCTTATTCGTAGAACTTAATAGCAAAATTATTGCATATATCCATAAATAAAATTCCTTAACGTTTATGGTACAATTATGGCGATTAAACTACGTAAAGCGAATTAGTTACCTAATCTGGTATGTTGTTAAGTGTAACAAATTATTCACCCTAACACATTTTGTCTATCTCTAATGGTGTGAATAATTCTTTGGGATTTCGAGAGAGTCCTACAGTTATTTCTGACACTTTCGACTTTTAATTGAGCCTCGGAACTCGTAATCATTTGCTGAAAAAAAGATTTCCTTAATCTCTTTGGCAGCCTCGAACCTCCCCACGGATAACGCTTTGATAAATGGTTAAGAAACAATTCGGTTAGAAATTCAAATCTAATTCAATTTTCAGATAATCCTTACTTATGGTTTAATCTCGCTGTTATAATATAACGCGTTATATATTATCATAACTATGTACATTTTATATAGGTCTCAGTCTGTTCTAAGGTATTGAATTTAAAATATTTATATAAGTATCGATATAATAAAGAAAATAAAGTTTATACTCGTACATATAATTACTTTGTCCATACGGCACTTTGATGATGTTGTAAGTAAGGCCATTAGTACTAAAACGCCGAACTTTACAATTCCACAAAGTAATTAATAAAATGTGAAACATTACCATAAGGACTTCATGATTGTTGTACAATAATTGTACCTATTCACAACATCGATTTTGAATATCTATCACCAACAAAGAACTTATTCCATGTTACAAATTGTCGCTGATGTCATGGTTTCAGCACTAAAAACTCCCCTCTAAGTAATGCAATCGATACCGGGTACCTCCATCAAACATTTACTGCAAACAGGGTCTCGGGAATGCTAAGGAAAATGAAAATGTCCTTCGTACCTACGTTATACAGATGTTGAAAGTGGTAGGTTTTATCATTAGGCAGTAAGACCTCTTTTTTTTATATGTTTTACAGTAATTCTACTGTGGCCTAGAATTCCGTCGAATGGTTGCCTCACGCAGAAAATAAGACTTCATCAAACGACAATGAGCGAAGCTTCTGCGACAATAGTGCACGTAGTTAACGATACATAAGAAATGAAATTAATTACACTAAACAAAAAAAGTTATATTTGAAATTGGTTGCAATAAACTGGTGCAACAACAGTAGAAAATGATTAGGTACACGCTTAATGACCAATAACTGTCGATATGACGCATTCGCATAATTACACATCTGTGTACAGACCTACCCTACTAATATTATAAATGTCTCCGTGAATCAAGGCCAAACAACTAAAATTTGACACATAATATTCTGGAGTAGCACTTAGGCTACTTTTTCTCCCTGGAATAGGTTCCAATGAGTTGCAGAAACCAAATCAGAACTACATGCGGGTGGAGCCGCTGGTAACGGGTGTACTATGCCAAATCGAATACCAAATAATCGAATATCAATTGATCGACCACTATAAATCGAACATCCAAATACTCGAACGTTCATGAAATCGAATGTTTAATATATCGAACATTCAATATATCGTACACTCAATACATCGAGTATTCAAAATATCGAATGTGTGTTTGATCGAGCGTTCAACGCATCGCATATGCATTCTATCGAAATATGAATATAGGCACTGAATACTTTTGATAATAATTAAAGATTACATGTGATTTATTAATAAATTTTATGTTTTTCTTGTATTCTACCATATAAAAAGTATTCAGTACCTAACATTCGATTTCATGAACGTTCCGAGTATTTGGATGTTCGATTTATAGTGGTGGATCAATTGATATTCGATTATTTGGCATTCGATTTGGCATAGTACACCCGCTGGTAACAGCTAGCAATAATTCGATAAACAGAATAAAGTTAGCCGTGCATAACTTATAACTTCTATAAAAATCGATGAGCCTGAAAATGACAGTCGTGTTATGTAAACCGCCCAACAGTTCGACTTATAACGTATCGATTTCATTTCATTTTATTCATATTTGCATGATTTCATATCTTTTGACGGAACTTGCGTTGTGCATATTAAATTCATTTAACTCTATTTCTCTAGACTTCTCAATTAAGTTTTTACCTATGCACAGTATGCTTGTCGGTGCTCTTAAGATGTTTATAAAATGTCTTCACGCTCTCTGTCCGTCATATGTGAAGCATTAATAAGTTCAACTACAAACAAAATATTCTAACCAAATTCAAACTTTATACTTAGGAACGATTACGGCTAAAACCAATATATTCGATATTTGTACTGACAGCGTGCTATAAATTTGATTGTAATCTTATATGCTCACACCAATTAATGTTTTTAGTAAGAAGTCGATAGTTATATAGAAATAAATTATTATTCATCATAACATTTCCGGCAAAGGCCTTGGGCGTTCTTTGAATTTTAAATATAGTTTTATAAGGATATAAATTGATCTTTTATTACTTCTCTAAGTTGGTCATCGATGGAATCATATCCACCTTTTTTATTGATATATGCATAGATACTTACGAATTTGTATAATTTCTATGCAAGACCCAAGTTTACGTATTAGTAAAACCTAATAGCTATTAACTTGTGTATCCATGGGCCCAGAAACTCTAACTTTGCATTAATTACAATCAAGCAACTTCACCCTCTGAACAAACTGTTCAACAATGTGCAATATCTCACTAATTAAGTTCCTTATGTTAACTTTACCAAATGACTAAGTTGATCGAACGACAGTTTTATGGTTTGCGCAATGTATTACCCTTATATTACCCTATTACCCTATTCCCTATTCACATGCATGTAACATTGAACGTTAGTGGAATAGACAAAATGAGTACGGAATACAATGAGTATAGTTGCTATAAACGTGGAATGGATTTTTTATTCAGCCTCAAATTGCTGAAAATGGACCAAGTTTTAACTCCCCTAACGAAAAAGTTTTGCGCTTTGTAAACAGAACGCGGGCAGAGCAGCCGTGTTTGCCGTTTGCATATGAAATGCTGTTAGTGGTCCGGAGCACGGTGTGGGGATTAAGCCACGCAGCTTGTCGCATATTTCTGTACGTATTTCATATGGAGACATGAGTCATCATAATACTGATACAATTCCAATGCAACTAGAAAGAATTACTACGGATTACTCACAAATTCAATGCGTCATTTACTTACGATTTTCTGGTGAGTCATTTAATACAACATTAAGATGAATGATTTAGTTCCCAACCTAATTCAATCTATGTTTATTACTCATGTAAGTAAGAAATATTAAGTCTTTAACTTCAATGTCAATTGCTTACATAAAAAAGCCTTGACTAAGATTTAAATAGTGTAGTTTATAAAGGCTGTTGGTAATATAAAAGGTCGATGAACTAAGCACAACATTGAGTCATCAGCCAACGGAGCAATTCTTATTTCTTAAGTTTGCTTGCAAAAATATGTTCCGTTTACATCTCAGTCACGTATAGAGATAAAACTGTTGTTGCAAGCATGCCTCGCAAGCAAACCTTAGGTACCTACCATAGATATTTTTGGGCCAGTGTGACCTCAAATTACATCCCCGAAGTAACCAATCAGATATGATGAATAAAGGTCAATTGGGGTATGCACTCGAACATTACTCCATACTAGACGGGAAAGGAACAAAGCGAGCGTATTGAATATTCATTAATGAATGCCATAATAATGGAAGGATTCAAGAGCCCTGCATTCCCGTTCATTTAGTGAAAGCTATTAACAATACTGAGTAAGCCTCGGATGGAATGGACCGAGAGGGTCCCGTAATTTACCGAACGGGTCCTCCTAAAATGTGCACGCGTGTAAAAATAAATGACGTTGAAAATAACAAATGCCTGTTGTGAACTCTAAGTGTAATAATGTCACGTACTTTCTCTTATTAGACGTCATTTATTTTATTACTAGTGCACGTTTTAAGGAGAAATTTTAAATTGACAGAAAATTAAACGTTAGTAATGAATAGTAATGATAGACATCACTTGTTGAATAAGCATCACTTCATTGTTCCGTATAGAATCCTGGTTATATAAACTTGACCCAGTTACTCAGTGACGTAACTAGGAGAGCATGGCCTTCATTCAATCTCTCTTAATATATGCATGTCTATAAACCCCTGACCTGAGGTAGAATTCGTTAATTATACGGTAGACGCTGTAAATGCTACGATATTTAAAAATATTCTTGGATGTTCCAGTAATTCTGGTCCAAAGAAGTTTAATTTCCGAAGCATAATCTAGTAAAAGGTAAAGGTTCAAACAAAATTTAAATAATAAAGATAATTTCTGTGTTATTGTATCTATATGACTCTTACTGTAAACATAATATTTTTCCTTACTCACCTACATTTTAATTTAGAGAGTGATGTTGTTAACAGTTATTGTGGCAAGGTCGTGTCGCCGATTAATTTCCGTGGTCACCCGTCACTCAAAACATCATTTGACGCGGTTAACACGAACATAACATGTTTATTATTACCCAGGGAATATTTATGTAGGTACCTTCTTAAATAAATAACGTAATTTGCTAAAATATCTCGTATCTCTCGCAAAATAGATACCGCCTCTGAGATTCGAATGTCAGTATTTACTGCACATCGTTCATTTACAAGATACGTGACCAACAAATGCTATACTTTCCCACCAGACATTGAATCCTCATAATTATATCTACTGTCATGTTAATCGCAATCCCGGGCAGGTATCTACTCTTTAGCAAGTGCAGTAACTAGAGATAGATAATAATCAGTGGACCGTACACTAACGGGAGTTGCACTTCAAGTACAACGGTCATATGATATATTGAAACGAAATATCTTTAATCTCGTCGTATTCAATTTATTAGACGTTTAAACTGCACGAAGATACGCCCAGGTGCATTTACATCACAGGTAAAATAATATATTGCACCGGACGTGCGAAAATCAAAGGTGGCAGTACCTACCACACTCTCACTTAATCCACCAGTAGGCTTTGTATTGCAGTATACTTTATCCCTATGACTGGTCAAACTGTCGAAGGCTGCTTTTCCATCATAACCGATAACAATGACGCGAAAAGAGTCAAGCACACTTTTTCTGCAGTATACTCTTCCACTATGACTGGTCAAACTGTCGAAGGCTGCTTTTCCATCATAACCGATAACAATGACGCAAAAAGAGTCAAGCACACTTTTTCTAATTTAATGGAAGAATATAAAAAGATAAAACAAGATCTGCACCAGTTATCTTCCATGCAACCGGACGGGTGTCCTTGAGTCACTTTTGGCCCTTTATAGTATTTAATTAGTAGCGGACGAACGATGCTATACCTACCATGGTGTTATAATCATCCATAGGATACGGGAACCGTTTAGAAAAACGGATGCATATGTTAACATGAAATAAGGGTTTGACGTAATAATAACGAGCGCTATTATTACCGACCATAACAATAAAATTGTACAGTTTATTGCTGTAGACGTTGCCTGTGTGCGATCAAGCTCTCGAACCTCAAGTGGAGCGTTTTATGATTAAAGCTTGAAATAAATAAATCATTTCACCTACTTTGACAAGCGTTTCATAACAATTATGATTGATGCCCTTGTTGGCAGTATGAATATCAATAAATATACCGAAGTAGTCTGGAAACACTAAATTTAGATTTAAGTACGGCATTATCAAAAGCGAGCCATGCTTAATGTGCCTTTGAAGCATAAATAAAGTCGACACGGGCAAAAAACCCAAAACCTAAACCACATGACCAAAAAGACAAATATATAATTTGTGCGATATCTGAATTATAATTAAACATTATTGTATGTAAACAAACACTGGCTCACGTTTATTGTTTGAGAACAAAGAATAAAGTTTCCAGGATGTTGAAGACCTCTTTACTTAAGTTAGGTGCGGTGGCTTCAAGCACAAGTCACGTTGAGTGCTTGTTCAACATGTCTCCTGTCGTAGCAACGTGCCTGCCACTTCTGTTTAGACTAGAGTGTGCCTATAGTACGACTTTTACACGCGAAACGACCAGTTTTCGTAGGTTTACCTCATATGAATATCAGTGTAAGTGGCTGAAGAATGTTTCTTGTAATATGCAACTTCTTGTAATTTCGCTCGGTTTTTATAAATACGTGTTGTTCTTCGCTAATTTCTACAGCTCTTTTTCTTTTTTAAACTTTATTACTTGCATAACATCAGTTACCTCAGCTGACATAACATCGATCATCACAATTAAAAAAAAAAGACGGGTTGCACTCTGGGAGTGCCGGCAGAAGTGAAAACATTTTCTTTTTTTCTTTCTTCGTTATATACATAGAAAAAGATAAAAAAGAACATACCATACCATACCTATAATATACCGCTAATCATAGAACCTATCACTTATTTTCTGCTAATTTTCTGTCAGAAGAAATTAATAAATTATAAAAAGAAAAAATAATCACAAAAAATAATAAATTACAAAAAGAAAAAATTATCATAAAAAGTTATAAATTACAAAAAGAAAAAATAATCACCAAAAGTAATAAATTATAATAAGAAAAAACAATCACAAAAGATCCCTGAAGGCCAGGTGGTTTGAACCCGATACTATCTGAAACTATAAGGACTTACAGTCGACGTGCTTACCGTTTAAGCTACGACGACATCTATGGTAACTTGCAAAATACATAGTCTGTACCTAATCTTGTATGACGTCAGTCGTCGGTTACGGTTCAAAGGAATCCTGACGCTTCCTTAACATTTTACACCCATCCAACGCCGCTAAAGAAGTTTTCACTTCAAAAAAATTGAATGTTTTCAACATTTAATTTGTTTATGGGATAGTTACAAATATTAAACTTTACCAAACAAAACCATAACATCTTCAATGAAAAACACTTGTACTATTCCACATTATTTATTAAATTCCTGACTGGTTTCGCCTTACGTGTGGAATAGTACAAGTGTTTTTCATTGAAGATGTGTAGCAAGTTCCACCAAGTGCCATCAATCAACAGTATAAGCAGTATAAAAACCATAACAAACTGTTTTGGTATTGATTGTTTAACTTCATTATCATTTGTTTTAAATAGCATCCTAAACTTACGTAAAATGGGCTAGTGTAGATATAGCACATTTTAATTATCTAATTTATGACAAATTTATTCTACAGTGATATTCTAAAATATGTTGGACGTGCGTACGCTGCCCTTGTGTTCGTGACCAGAGAGTACAAAAGCAATTTCTTTTACAGTCCCTGCACGTACTCGGTGAACTATATACATGTCTTATTAAATTCATGCTGTTCAGAATTAGAGTACCTTACTGGTTGAATAACTAAAATATTCTGATTTAAGCCACAAGTATTATATTATGAGCGCATAATCTCAACACCACATTATTAAGGCCAACCTAATACCTTTGCTAAGTATTTGAATCTTCTAATACCTTATTCAACACATTGTTAGACAATAACTGTATAACTTATATGCTAATAAAACAACATGCGATCAAAACAATTTGTTTATTCCATTATCCATCCTTCCTGTATTAGGCACTTTTTCTTCCAAACCAGCAATAAAATGTTTCCAGCATTCAATCATCAATTCTACACAAATGCATGTACTAGTAACGTTGTTTATTTTAAAAAAACATTCACCGTTGTGGTTCAAATCCGGCAGCCGCTGAATAGCAGACTGGCAAAAGCTACTGGCAAAAAACCGTGAGCACTTTTGTAAAATTAAACTGCCCGGTTTTTACATCAGCTTCGTGAAATGATTTGTGGTTTTGTCATGCTTTAACGTTTCCATATTCTGGTTTACCCGGTACTCTTTGAAAAAGGCTATTGCTCTCGTCGTAATTAACCCGACGTTCGCTGTTCCTAGCTCTCTAAAATCTAGTTGAGTAGAACTGTTGAATGTTTGGTCCCGAGAGAGTGTTGTGTAGCAGTAGCGGCGACGGCACAGCGGATAACGGAAGAGTTCATTTCTCGGTTGATAATTAGTACCTTGTCCCGTTACCGACGCATTGTCCGTATTATTGTGATTTTCCTTTGTGCAGTCTTAATGGAAAGTTCTGAGTTTGTTTTATACTATTTAGTATTTAACAAAACTACCTATTGTGGTAACATGTGCACGTCAGTGTTACTAGAACCCGAAAATTAACTACACCACTGAAGATATAATTACAGCAATAAAATACTTAGTTTGGATACGAAGTGATGCTTAACCAATTAACACTCAAAACTGTAAAGGGACACCGGATATATGTCACCGAGAAATGTAACGACTTCCAGAATTATAGTTAAACTAATTGCCCATTAATATTTATAAGAATGTCTAATTATGTTATAGTTATATTATATTTAATTAACTCTTTACAAATAGACAAATAAGCTTACCAGAAACTGGATATAGGTACAAAAGGACATAATGTTTAGAATAAATATCTTTGTGAAATATAACTCATCTTGAATGGTTTTCAATTTCTCATTAATATCTGACAACACTAACGTTTGATGTAAGCTACAAGTATCAATTCATAAGTTGTTGTTGTTGTTTATTTTGCAATAAATAACGCATTCTCTTGCGTACATTAGCTTAATGCTAACGTAAAGAGAACGCGTAAAGATTTATATGCAGTTTATCATCCATTGAGCTGTTGAATGTTCCGACTTAAATATCATGACTTCAGCCTTCAACCCTGATTCAAGATATCTTTATCTTTAACTATCGATATTACATGAATCAAACAATCGTAATTTATTTTGCCTTCTGCGTGGTGGACATAGTAATGAGATTCGACACGCTTTCAAATAAGTAGCTCACATAATTTGAATTCAGGAAAAGCCCTACAAATGTCGTCTTTTATCATTGTCAAGGACAATAAACACAGCATTAGTGGTATACCGAGGAAATGGGATTATTTTCGGGCGGATATTAAATTATAGCCGGTGAGAGCCGGATTACGTGGTGCGGGTCCCATTGTAGCCCAAAGTTTACAACCCAATTATCAATGACAATGAAGAATAAATCACAGCATCTCTAAAGAGGATGGTGGTTACCTATCTTAATCCCGAATTTTAATATTCCGAATATCATAATCCAGAAAACGTTTGGCCAATTTTTCATAATCCCGGTTTTTCAAATTCCGAAGTTTTTTTGCCATATAATCGCAACTCCGAATTTCATTTGCCCATTTATTCATTTGTAAGATGTTTTATAATCCAGACGAACGAGTTCCAGACACACGAAATCTAAATGCACAAAATCCAGATGACCGTAATCCATATGCACGAAAGCCCAATTTTTAAAACACAAATTTTTGAAATGCAATTAATTGATATCCAGTTAATTGATATCCAGACAAACAATATCCAGATTTATAAACCTAAAACTAAACCTCATATGGCGTCTACTAATTACAATTGGAGACCCACTGAACAAAACACACGTTGCCTTAAAAAATATATGTATGCATGTAAGCAAACAACCATCCATACAGGCAAGCTGGCAATCAAACCGGCAAGCATGCAGGCATGCAGGCATGCCTGCATGCTTGCCGGTGCGGGCGAGGACTGCCCTCCCTCCGCGGGTGTGCGTTGTTTTATAGACAATTGTTTAATATAATTTCGTATAACAGAAAATGTTTCGCATAATTTCGTTTCATAGAATAATCAATATAATCATTATATATAATCAATATAATTTTAAATCATTGAATTTTGTTTCATATAAAGTTAAACATTAGAATAATCATTTCATAGAATATCAAATGAACTATTCTTAATAATTATATTGTTTATTTAATAGAAACTTATTACAAAGAATAACATATTATCATATATATGGTTTTTATGAACTAAACAATTGATGCGTCTGCAAGGTCGACGGAGCCCCGCTACGCGGGGCTCCTACTTCTGGGTGGTTTATAAAAAAATAACCACGAAGGCCTAATGCGGGTGCTCCGCTACGCTCCGCTCCCGCATTAGCCTTCTAACCTAACCTATCCGAGTCGGGGTAATCTGAGTCGGGGTGTTAAAATTGTAAATGTTACAGTTAAAAATAAATGTGATTTGGAACATTATAAAGGTGGTTTAATATTCTTTAAAAATTAATTCTACAGTTTGATAAGTTTGTTAAACAAAAAAAATGTGATTAAAAATTCGTTCAATTGTGTTTCTGTGAAATATGTTTCATTTTAGGAAATTGTTTTTGAAACAATAATATTCGAAATAAAAATATAAGAACCAAATATTATATGAAGCATTTTCTGTGAAACGAAATTCTATGAAATTTCTTTCTACGAAATAAGGGGCACCCGTCCCTCCGCGCCTCCGGTTCTTAAATAACACTCTCTAGTGTAGGGCAGACAAGTACCACGGCGAGTCGGGTCGGGTGTGGTACGCAGTGTTCACGAGCTCGCTTTCCTGATTCATTGATTATACCTGCATACAAAACTGTTCATGCATGACATGGAAAACAATAATTTAAACAAAATTATATTATAAGTCTACAGGCTTTCATTATATTAAGTGAAATTATTTATGTCTTACGTGAACGTTAGAATTTTTATTATTATATCAACCGTTACACACCCTAAATGAATCGTATAAATTTACTGATTTTTACTATACCTGTAATTAGTTTAGCTGGAACACGATTTGTATGGGAACCAAATAAAAAGATTATGAAAATTTGGTAATAGTTTATTTGGAAAATGGTACGATGGGAAACAAAAAAAAATATTCTGAGAATCTGGTATAACTATATTTGGTTTATGACAATATGGGAAACAAAAAAATACTATTTGAAAATTTGGTTTTAGTGCACCTGGAAATTGATTCATCTGGGAAATGAAAAACGGAATTATAGAAAGTTGTCATTCATTACATCTGTCTTTTAAAAGTTCTACCAACCGTTTTCGGGGTTTTAAGATTCGGGTAACAGAAATTCGATATTTCAATAGGTTACCGAGGATAGGCTATAAATATTTTATAAAGTGTCGGACTAGTACTTATTTGGTTTGAACAACTGTAAACATATCCTTAAACTGTAATAACATCATAATAAAACTACCATAGCGTAGTTGTAATTATGCGTGGACAGAACACGTGGTTGCGCACGCGCCGGAAGCCGACGATAGTCCATTCTGACATTGTTTGTCACCTACACCTGTTGCGCCCAATCATGTGAAGAATGTTAAATAGATACTTCCGAATTACTTATTTTGATACCAATAAGGACTTCTGAATTCATTTAAATTGAATTACGAATGGAACTAGGTACTAATATAATGTGTTTCTGCTGGGTTTAAATGTTAAAGATAGACCTAGATATGATATTTATAGAAAAGAAGTTATAAAAATGCGTACTAGTGACTAGCTATAATTATCTGAACTTCACAAATATTTAAGTAGATAGGTACATCTATAGATAACAACACAGGCCAAGAATAGATAGTTTAAAATGCAAAAGCTTACATTTGTAAACAAAGTGAACCCCTACAAGATGCGTCCGCGAGAGTTCATTTAATTTCCTTGTGTTGACCGCGATAACCGTTGTTGGCTCAATGTAAGTAATTAATTTTACAGAGCTTCGTTGATGCGGTCGGGACAACTTAATAACACCTCTCTGAGCCATGGCAGCGAGAATGTTTGCATAGCATCAAAGCCCATCATGCGTTTTGAAATTGCATTGTTCTTAATGTTTCATATTTCAGGGATGTGACGCTGTAGACGAATACCATTGTTTGTACTTTTTGAAACTTTCCTCTTACCTACTATATATTTATCTTTGGTTTCAGTTCATCTTCCAAATTACTTTCAAACCAGGGTTTTCTGTCGGGCTCTTTGAGTATATATTAATTACGAAGTTTTCAATCAAAACTTCATAAACAACAACCCCATTCAAAAACTTCGATATTTACTTGCCTAAAAATCAATACTTTAATCAATAATTTGAAGTACCTATGAAAGTTACATAAGCAGAGGCAAAAGTAGACACCCATATTAAAGTACAATCAAATGTAAAATATGCGACTCGAGTCAAGGTAGGAATATAAGTGTTCCAGCTACCGGAGCCTGGTACCTAATACGAAGCTCGCTCAGACTCGCCAATCGATTGTTCCAGTGGCCATGAACTCAAACCTCCTCTCGCACCACGACGTCCGCCGACGGTGTTTCACGGAAAGCGCTCGAACAAGAAAAATAATATCACGTTCGCGTTCGTAAATTCGTAAACAGTTCACACTTTTATGACCAATCCAACAATTCTAACGATATATTATGAACATACGACGTTGTTGATGGGAACCGCCAAATTACCACTAGGTATGCCTGAAGTAGAAAGTCTCGTAGAGGTAATAGCTAGATGTCACCATCGCTGCATCGTCTGGCGCCTAGGGAAAAAGTTGCAAACTTGCATCGTAGAGATCACATTGCGTTTCACGTTACATCACACTCACATACATACATATATGTTGGAGCAGTGGCATCTCAACCACTTTTTATAAAGCTGTGAAACGGTCTCGATCAACTTTCAATGTGATCGTAAGTAGGTGAATAAAAGAAACTTGAGTTCTCAATGTAGTACTTTTTCATTTTCGCAATTGAAACCAATGTTTATTATAGTAAGTTATTCTCAATTAATTTCTGATGGTCAATACAATCAAATCATACTCGCATTGTTTAGCGTTATCAGAGAAATTACAATGGCCGCATTTCGCGACCTAGTTACTTCCTACCTCCACGTAACGTAACAAGAATAAGCTTTTGAGAAAAAGGAGCAGCTGCATCACGCTCCCCTCGCTATAATCATTGTTCTTTTATAGGGTCGTCCAAAAAAGGGAGTCTAATAGCCGCGGTGTAAATAAAAGAATGCATCCAGGTAACCATCCACGGGCTCTGTCCACGGTCTTCTATTTAGAAATTGATCGATTTCCAAAGCAAAATTACTTGATATCGGTGAAACAACTAGTATAATGTATTATGTTATGATACTGTATAGTGTCGGTAGTATTATTCCCTACATTCTGATATCGCGTAATGTCTCATCTGCCACCCCTGTCATATTGTATGCTATATTGAAATATATTGTATGTGATCTCGTAGCGGGCATACTAATTTGACCGCAGACAAATTGGCGATACAATTCATACTCGGGTGAAAGCACAAGGGCGTACAATATCATCTAACAACTCACAATGCGTACAATGTGGACTTGTTCAGTTATGACGATGACGCCGCCACCGCAATCCTGTTCGTCTGGTAATTTCTAGTAATTGAAATTCATTGATTCATTCGCGCCTATATTAATTGTTATGGAGTTTAGTTCCTACCTAATGAGCACTTAGTGCGGCACTCATTGCTTGTGTTAATTACTTACATTACATAGATGTTTAATCGATTAGCACTACATTGCTACTACCAAGTTCAGACATCTGAAGTTGTATCTTTTTTAATAATACATATTGCATTTAATTTGGATATTATAGAACTCTCAGAATTGATTGTATTTGGATAAAGTTTACTTGATTTAGGAGTGGCAACTCCGCATAATTACACTAAATATAATAAACTCTAAATTTTAAATCAACTTAGTATAGTTTTATATTCCCTTGCAATGGGGGCAACTTGAAACGGGGACCGGACCGTCTCTAGAGAAATTGTCCGTCGAATCAAGTTCCCTTCTATTAGGTATCTGTTTATTTCCTAGTGGTCCTATGTTTTTGTATATTAACGATAGTTGTAGCTTGTAAGCAAACCAATGTCAGACTCGGACATGTTTCATGGCATTGAACGCCAACGCAATTTAACTAACTTTACCATGTACGTTGAGAAATAAATAATGATAAAGGTAGTTACTTCGGATTGTACACGCGTCGTAATACGTTTTATTTATTGTTAGCTGTGACATCATCTAGTTCTTTACAATCTTGTGTTTAACATTAATATCTCTGTATCTGAAAGGTGTTTACTAGTTTTACATCTTGTGTGATAATAGAAGGTCATCTTTGACTTAATCTGTCAAGATCAGGGCCACGCGGTCACCGGCCGAGCGTGTTCCACGCCTCACTGATCGGTTTGTTAACGTCAACATTTTTTATTTCATTCTCTCCTTTGGTCGTCCTCGTTGATGATGTCATAGGTATTCTTATCTGAAAATACTTATTCGATTACAGATTCAGTAATTACAATTGCAAACGTGTCATTTAAAACCTCTTTCTTTGCGAGTAGAACCCATGTAGAAAAAAAATCATGTGAATTAATATTTAAATACGATAAATTTAAATAATTAGTTTAACCGTCTAACATTTATAAATTCATTGTGTGCTGCGACTGTACTCGGAAATTACTAGAGCTCATATAGTTTGAAAGCTTAGGCCGACGTGGAACCCTCAAACACAAGATTATAACTTTCATCTTTGTTTCGTTAACGTTCATATTTGTAACTGTTTGATTTAAAATATCATCTAGTAGAATTGTCTTTAAGAAATTTAATAAGCCATGTATATTTGTTGTACCAGACTTGTAAGTCGTACTCGCAAGGGAGGCGTCGCGCGGGCGCGTATCGATCGCGCCGCTACCGCGCGGCCTGCATACGAATACGAGAATCGCCCTCCGTTCAGCCCCTTATCAACCACTTCCACCTACTAGACTCCAAGCCCTTCGTTAGTGTCGTGACCCGCTTGATTGTTATGTCAACTATGTGTCGACTGGACACGACTTACCTAATAAACTTTCTGTAATTAACTACTTCAAAAGGCCAGAAAGTTTATTTACTAAACAGCACGTAATTTAGTTGGTATTTGGATAACAAGTGTATAATAATGGCCAAAATGTTATAAGCATTTTGACACTTGCTTGTTACGACGTAAAATACAGAAGCTTTGCCCAGTTTTCCTCTGAGCGAGAAATGTGACCTCATTGCCTACGAATTGGACGATAACGTTTACTTAGACCTACCTAACGGTGAGGTCATAGGTGTGCGGGTACTCATATGTATTTACAGCTATGTACCTGAACGTTATGCTGGTAGTAGATCATGATAGACTTATAATATCCACTAGTCGTCAGATAAGGCATCATACTACTATATTCTGCTCGTTGTTTTGATTGTTTATAAACATAGCGTTAGCAATGTTCCATTTTTAGCTTCTATTGATGTTAACGACACGAGGAATGGTAGATACACAATGTCTTCCTTTGACTCGCTGTCTATTGAAACTTTCGCAACTAGTTCCATTAAGGTCTGGAATCAAGAAAAACAAAAAGCCTTCAAGTCAAATGGTTCTATTTGCATATATTTCTTATTCATTTTATTTGCCTTCTTAAGGCACCAAGAACAGCTTTCGTCGCTATGTGACATTCCACTTCAAGTTTGTATTTAATTCTTGTGATTACTGTTCCCTTTCACCGGCAATCAGCAAATGTGCAACATAGAAATAATGCATAGTAATGATAATAAATCTTAATTGAGTATTTATCTATTCTAGCAACAAACCATCAGCAATCCCTATAGGCGTTTTTACTCTCAGGGTCATTATTTAACATTCAGCTAAAATATTGTGTCGTCTTTCCCTGCAAAACTTCCTTGTTCGGGCTATTTAGCTGATTATGTTTCGAGATGATTTCCACCCCAAAAATTGAAGCAATTTTCCAGCCGAAAACTCGCCTACTTATTGCGTCGCAAAATGTCTCTGAGACGCCTTCACCCCGTCTAAGTAGGGCAGCCAAGCTGGGGGTCCCATGGATTTATACTCGTGTAAATTTCATAACTGGGGTTCGAATTTAGAATATTAAATTTAGATTAATGTATTCCATAAACATATTTTAACTTAAGTCTGTATTGTTGAAAGGAAAGTAGGTTAGCACTTGTTTTCATTCTCATAATCGATTAGAATTGTACTGTGTAAAAATAGCTTTGAATGAAACAATGATTGAAATCTAAACAAGCTTATATTGGTTCATTGAACTTTTTGCAGTAAATTAATAAAGTGCACAATATCGATGCATATCCAGCAGCAAGTTAATAATTGAGCAAACGGAAATGGGCAACTAGGAGCGGAGGCGACTCGACGAAGGCAATTTAGACTGTCTTGTCTTCTCCCGGAGCGATCATATTCACAATCGCCTTCCCATCATCGATTTCTATTTAATTGCAAATTAACTAAGTTTCATTTGTTATCAAGATCTGAAAAGTTTCATGCATTGCAGAAAAATATTTATAGTAACCGACCTTTCAGAATTACCAGTTGTGCAGTTCGATGAGCAAAGATTAAAATAGTCTGAGAGAAGTTATATGTTTATTTTAGTATGTGGATAGTGTTCCGTTGACGTTTCGATAGTGCTTCGCCAATCAGTTGGTAACGTGACAAACTGACAACAGTAATTTTAGCAACATTAAATTGCCTATCATCGTCCTTGATAGAATTTTCTTAGTTTGCCATTATACTTACAAAAGTGGTTGTGGCATTCAATTGAAGATCAAAATAGATACTGGAATAAACGTTTATTCTATATAGGTATTCATTCCAAAATATCATTATGTTTTTCTGTGAAATGTATTTGCCGGATTTCAACACAATGTGAATTCCGACAATGGTGTTGGCACATTATTATTGGTATGTGTAGGTACATATGAAACTACAGCTGCGGCTTACCAGGTAGGCAACAAGAGTTACAATGTATCTTTAGTGTCTTTTTACCTGGCAGATGTTTGCACTATTTGCATTGATAACAGATAGGTAAATCGAGTCGCGCTGATTTCGACATTTCATAGCTGTGCAGATCTATATATTGATACATCTTCGTTAAGGTGTGTTTAATTATATCAAAACCATTTAAATGCGAATATATTCTTCAAAGTCTAGTGTAGCCTAGTACCTAATACACATTAGCATTGAAGACATTTATAACTTTTTTACCAGACGGTTCAGCCGTATCTTGATGTCTTTTTTGTGTGTGAAATTCTAATATAGGTACAAAAACTCTAACGTACCTATGTCCGTTTTAAAGTACTTGGTGAGGCGAGTTCAAATTCGAAATTTCATTTGAAAATATTAAGTAAAAATTAAGCAAAACAGTGCACCTAATTCCAAATTTTGATGAAGCACTACAGCGGCATTCCTCAGAATATTTTAATGTAATTTGGGCATTGTTCTGTCGATTAAACTTACGATTGCATAACTCGTGAACCGGTTTATAAGAAACGTGTCGGGAGAATCTTTTCTGAGTGCTCATGTACCGGGAAACGCTTCTTGCGTCGAGTCTTCCTAACTATATGCCTCTGTTGATAATTCTAAATTTCAAAAGCAAATTATTTTACCTATCTTCTCACCATACCCAAAATTTCAAAATAAAGTAAATCAATAACAAAGCAATTATTATATTCTAAATAATGACAAAAATCAAATAAAAATAAATAAGTACGAAGTCGTGAAAAATAGTGGGCAGGTTTGCTAAGTTGGATAAAATCTTATAGCATCTCAAAAAATGCAATTGGAGTGAAAAATAATAAACTAATCCCAAGATGTCTGATTAAAAGGTAAACAAATAAAGAACATTTTCCTTAGAAAAACGCCATATTATTGATCAAGTATTTATTTTGTACATAATATGATATAACACACCCAAGTCTAATAATGTGTTGGTCTTACCTGTCGGAATGATACAAATCGGCGTCAATATACCCTGGACGAGCAGAGAAGCCTCTAAGAAAACTCACAAAAATCGCAGTTTTTCTTACACAGCACAAAAACTATAATATCAATCACTTTGTAATTATTAATTTGGATATGATATCCCCAGTAAAATTATTTCATTGGTGACAGTTAGAGAAATACCGCTTCGAATTGGTATAACACGGTGATAATACGGAGCTTCGTGATAGGGCACACCGCCGCAGTGCGGAATCTCCGGTAGACTGGCGGGATTGCGGGCGGAGGCCGGCTGGAGACCATGCTCGAATGACGCTTGCGGCACGCGGCGCGGCACCCCGCGATCGCGACGGTTGCGCCGCGCGTACCGCACCGCACCGCATCGTGCAGCGCCGACACTTGCTGCAAAAATCTCTATACAAATCACCGAACCGTTGATTAAACAAATGAAGTTACAATTGAATTGCGCTTCAGTTGTAAATGTATTGTTTGATTGCGTGTTGTTTTATTTTAATCGGCTTAAAAAAAGAGGCTGTTCACAAGAATACTATCTACACTCGACAACAATCAACGACATAACCCTTTTTTATTTACTAGGCATATTAAGCGATAATTTTCCTTTTCATATCATTCTTTTCCATATATCTCAGCGGGGGTCCCACATAAATTTGATTAAAATCGGAAGATGAGATGATCCGTTTAGTTATATTATTCTGGTTGGTTCTTCTTCAGTGGGATTTTCCTCTTCTAAAAATACCTACTATTATAATTTTTACGGATTACTAGGTAGGTAGGTAGGCTGACGATTGGGTGAACTAATTTGCATAAAATGATTGGTATCTTTTACTTCTTTTAACGATGACCTCGAACTTTAGCCTGTTATGTTATGAAAACAACGTAGGTGGTGCATGGCGCCAGAGCATAGACTTTTTAAAAGCTTTGATATAAGCTATAGATTATAATGTATTTTGACTTTGAGAAATAGGCGGTTATAATATCGTTATGTTGGTACCTACTAAATCTTGACGGACTTTTTTTATTTCCAAACATGTAAATTTGAATATCTACCTCTATATTCAAATTAAAAAGCTTTTTTGAAAGAACTTTTATTGAAGCAGCAATGAAAACTAAGCTGAAAACTAACCAAAACGTCGGGCCCTAGAATCCCTAAAAAGTGGTTTTATTTCAATGGGGATGCCAACTGCGCTTTTATCCCTACAGAGGGCGCATCGTCGTAATGGTCAATGTTAGCTGTCATCTACGTAGATTTCATTGTTTTTCTGACGATTTTTTATGAATATACTCTATCGCTTTGTTCAGTACCAGGATGTAATGTTAGTGGAGTGTATTATTTCCTCAAAATGCTAAGCTAAAAAAGCAGTGGGAGACTATAGAGACGGCGGTTATGTTGGAACCACTTCAAGGGTAGCGATTATGTTGGGGAATCTGCCTACACAGGTGGTATTTACGAGTTATTTTATCCAATTCAATTGTTTTTTAACCACTAGAAGGTCATACCACCCATACTTATAATGTCACTTTTTTCAGGACAGTTACAGCAACGCGGATACCTAAAAAAAGGAACAATGACAACCCGTAATAGTTGGAAAGATACTGATATCTTTTGAAAAGACAGTAAAATTTAAAGATTACCTTTCAATGAAGTTAGCTTTCTTTCCAGTTAAAATTGCACCTCTCTTCCGCAATTCGGCTTTGAATTTTTGCATATTCCAGGTTGAATACAGACATAGTAAAGCAAGTCCAGATCACAAAAAATACCAAAAAACACGGTAGATAACCAAAAACAAGTATCTTCAAATCTGACAGCTATGAGTTTGTTATTGTTGTTTGGTCATTTCGCCCCTGCTGCCATCTACAATAAGTTTTGCGTCGGCATCCCCACTTCAGAGAGTATTATGTACTTAAAAGGTTATGGTTATGTATAATATTATGTATGTATTTACAAAAAAAAACGTATCTAAGTATGTTTATCCGCATTCTAGATGCCATAACACAAGCTAGTTAAGCTATGCTTACCATGGGTCTAGATAGCGTTGTGTGAAATGTTGTGGAATATTTATTTATTTATTTAAGCCTGAAACATTTGGTTTTTTATTTTCCTATTAAAATACATAAATTAAGAGTTTGCTAGCTGGTGCTCGCTTTATTAACCTCGTAGAAACCCTTAATATCTCAAAATCACTATTTTCTGAAAACATAATCTTTTGTTGTTCTTCAGCTTTTTCTGTCACAGTTTATCAAAAACCATTCAACGGTCTAGACGTGTAAAGAAACCTAGTTGCTTGCTCGTTTATAATTTAGATAGGTCGTGGATGTGCATAGCCATTTTGAGGTATTTAACTACTAAGGTAGGGAACAAGCACGTGGTGATAAGCAGTCGCTACGTCCGTGCAACAACGACCCATCTGATAGCAAGAAGTTACGGTGGCCTATGAACGTCTGCAATGCTAACGAAGGGAGAGGTTAACGGAGACGAAGAAGTTGAAGCAAACCTCGGCTAAAAGCTAGCAAACCAGCTGATGGATGGACGAGGATCTGGCGCATGCTTTCTTGTCCCTTTCGGCCCCCAGTTGGGGTCTGGGGGTCAGACAGCAGTCGCTTCCATAAAAGCCGGACAAGCCAAAGTCGAAGAAGGAAAAAGAGTAAGGAGACCCAGGGCTACGAGGTGATTGGATATAAACAAACGGGATGATGCTGATAAAGGCCTTATAACAAAAAATTTTACCGCCGAAAAAACTGTAAACAGTGAAGAGTAAAAAAATAATAAACCCTTTTTATTTAACCTTAATAACTAACTATATCTAAGTTTATATTTTTGTAGTGCGAGTGTGAGATTTTAATTAACCTTAATAACAAAGTTCTTAAACGAATGTACTTAAGTGTAGCTATGTAATTTTTAGGTAAAGCTCTACTGTACCTAAAAAATACCAATTCTAGCCAAATGAGGCCAATTCGTAAAAAAATAGTTCGAAAATTCTTATGACCAACTGTCTCCATCATCAGATTCTGAAGTATTATTTAATATCAGATAGTCTGTTAAGACAAGGCAAATGATTTTATCTTGTTTAGTTTATGAGTTCCTTTAGCCACTTTCTGAAGCCATCTTCAGACCCTAAATATCACGTAAAACCAGAGAAATTTTTAACACGAAACGAATGAACCTAAACTTGATAGGTTTATCTTGTTTAGTTTAGGAATTCTTATGGCCACCTCCAGACTCCATCTTCAGAACCTGAATACCATGTAATACCAAAGAGTTTGTTAAGACAGAACATTTGAGCCCAAACTCGATTGGTTTATCTTATTTAATAACTGGCTGACCCGGCGAACTTCGTACCGCAAATATATTTCCGCCCGCGTGGCGTCAGATCCCGTTCCCGCTGCACCATCTACTATATTAAACATGTGTTATATATATCCTCACTATGAGTCTTTTAAAAAACCTCAAAGTCGCTCAACGAGCTATGGAAAGGGCTATGCTCGGTATTTCCCTACGTGATCGCGTCAGAAATGATGATATCCGTAGGAGAAAAAAAAGACGGGTTGCACTCTGAGAGTGCCGGCAGAAGTGAAAACATTTTCTTTTTTTCTTTCTTCGTTATATACATAGAAAAAGATAAAAAAGAACATACCAAACCATACCTATAATATAGCGCTAATCATAGAACCTATCACTTATTTTCTGCTAATTTTCTGTCAATAGAAATTAATAAATTATGAAAAGAAAAAATAATCACAAAAAATAATAAATTACAGAAAGAAAAAATAATCATAAAAAGTAATAAATTACAAAAAGAAAAAATAATCACAAAAAGTTTCAGAAGGCCAGGTGGTTTGAACCCGATACTATCTGAAACTATAAGGACTTACAGTCGAAGTGCTTACCGTTTGAGCTACGACGCTATCTATCATAACTTGCAAAATAGATAGTCTGTACCTAATCTTGTATGACGTCAGTCGTCGGTTACGGTTCAAAGGTCAACTAATCCTGACGCTTCCTTAACATTTTACACCCATCCAACGCCGCTAAAGAAGTTTTCACTTCAAAAAAGTAACCGACGGTAGCCCAGCGGATTAACTCGTTGAAGTGGCAGTGGGCGGGATACATAGCGCGCAGAACAGATGGCCGATGAAGCAAAAAAGTTCTGGAATGGCGACCGCGTACGGGCAAACGTAGTGTAGGGCGCCTAACGGCCAGGTGGAAGGACAACCTCATCAAGGTCGCCGGGAAGCGCTGGATGCGAGCTGCTTTAGATCGGTCATTCTGGAAGTCTATGGGAGAGGACTATGTTCAGCAGTGGACTGTGTGTGGCTGATGTGATGTTGATGATGATGATGATTATACATATAAACCTTCCTCTTGAATCACTCTATTTATTAAAAAAACCGCATCAAAATCCGTTGCGTAGTTTTAAAGATTTAAGCATACAAAGGAATATAGGGACAAAGAAAGCGACTTTGTTTTAGGCTATGTAGCGATGATTTAGGAGTTTATATGGCCACCTTCCTACTCCATTATCAGACCAGCTCCATGGTACCATATTTCGTGTATACAAAATTTCATCAAAATCGGTTGAAGATATCGGCTTCAAAATCGAGTTGCAAGATTTGGCCCGAACAAATTACAAACAGAGCAAGTTAATACAAAAGTTTGTAAAATGATAAATTGGAACGTCTGTTACATACTACAATAAGTTTTTTGAAGTGAAAACTTCCTCAGCGGCGTTGGATGGGTAAAATTGTTAAACTCGCGTCGGGATCACTTGACCTTTGAACCGCAACCGACGACTGACGTCATACAACATTAGCTACAGATTTTTTATTTTATTTGGTACGCTAAGAAGCTTCGTAGCTTAGCGGTAAGTACTTCGACTGTAAGTCCTTATGGTTTCAGATAGTACGGGGTTCGAACCTGGGCTTCTGACACTTTTTGTGATTATCTTTTCTTTTTGTAATTTATTACTTTTTGACGTGACAACGTCTTATAAATTGGTTTGCCGGGTGACACTTCAAGAAGCTGTGTTACGCTCAGGCGTTACGCTCCGCGTTATGCGCTTACAATGAGAGCGAGTGAGAGGCACGCGTCCCTTCCAGCCCGCCTAAGAGCGAGAGAGACAGACATAACATCCTTCTTCCTACTATACGAATGAATATTCACATTAAAATTATTTTACCACTCAAAGTCGTTGTCACGTAAAACTTTCGCCTGTATACCGACTTTACAGGCAACCAATTTTTTTATGATGAGTTTTTCTTTTTGTGATTCATTAATTTCTTCTGACTGAAAATTAGTTATATGTTCTATGACTTGCGTCATATTATAGGTATGGTATGGTATGTTCTTTTTATCTTTTTCTCTGTATATAACGAAGAAAGAAAGAAAGAAAACGTTTTCACTTCTTCCGGCACTCCCGGAGTGCAACCCGTCTTTTTTAATCATTCCATGTACACGATACCTATTACAACAAATAAAAAGCAAAATTATTTTTTTGGGAAAACCCACGACGGTCTAACTAAAACGATTTATTAATTTATGCATTTTCAATTTCGTCGGCATCGTGGGTTTCTCCAATTTTTTTTAATTTTGCTTTTTGAGAGCGTGAGTTATGTACCTAACAAGTCGTCCCAAGCGTTTGTCCGAATCATGCTACAGTAGTTAGATGCAGCGCCCCCTAGTGAATTACTATCGTAACACCGATTTAAGAATAAAACCTGAACCCATAACTAAAAACTGCATCAAAATCAGACTGGTACTTTTGGAGAAAAATGGCAAAATTGATTTGCACAAATAATGTTTACTGCAGCGCCTCCTGGTAAGTTGTCACCCTTAGCTATCTAGGAACATGTACCAATCTAACCCGAACCTATAACTAAAAGCTACATCAAAAACGGAGTAGTAGTCTTGGAGAAAACTGGTAACATGAATTCGCACAAACATTCTTTCACCCCAAACGCATATACCGTCTCCGTTCAGTCGTGGGTAAAAAAGCAATTTGTAAAAGTTTTGGTTTTGCCTATCTGTTTGTTCCGGGTTCAAGTAGATAGTTCCTGATCTAATGAGCCGTAGTTAAACTAGATATTGTTAGTTTCGTAAAACTTAAGGCTCTACGCAAAAAAAAAAAAACAAATCTTATTTCACCACGGATAAAGTCGCGGGCAAAAGTAAATAGGTTTTGTGTAAACTATGGTTATTGCCGGGGAATCTAATAGATTAAACATTCAGGGTTAATGAATTACTTTGTCGGACGTGAGCCGGTAAGCTGACACTTGACTGCCTCGAGCATTGATAGCCTCGAGGATGATTTGGGATCAGGGCAAACACTTTACAATTAAGAGGCCATCAAATTATTATAGAAACAGAATAATTATTTTATCCATGAAAATAAAGAAAATCATCGTAGTGGTTTCGGTACTTACTAACCTATTTTAGTACCTTTTTTTATCTATATTCTAGCAACACCATGCTACAACCATGGTATACGAGTATATATGTTGTTACTTTTAAAAGGAGTTCGAAATCGCGGTATAAAAATGGTGGAGTTTTGGACATATCGTCTTGTACAACTCACACTAGTGTTGGAAAATGGCATATTACAGTCAATTGTTTTGTTCGTTCCAATTGCTCGTTGTGTTCGTTCCAAATCTCCCCCTAGAGAGCTTTTAGTAAAGTCCCCACAACTTTACTGAGGCAGTAATCTTCATTCATCGTCATCGTCGTCATCATCATTATCATCATCCATCGCGATCGTCGTCATCATCATCAAGAAATGAAGACATGGCTTAAAGGTCTTGTGCCCAAGATAAAAATATTCTAAAAAAAATACTTTTAAAACTTACCTAGAAATTATCTGTAATATATCTACCTAGGTATATCGAAGAGAAATAGAAAAGATAACTAGGCAAGTTCTTCGTCTAAACTTCAATGTAACAATATAAAATGAGAATATTGTATTCTGTAATAAACACAGGTAATGAATTTTAAAAACATAATTAAGAAGGCGGCTTAATCTAAGCAACATAATGCATCATTAAAAAATTGACTACTCGACACAAGAGGGCAGTTTATATACTACAAAATATTATTTTGTTTAAACTACTGTATACATGTGAATAATACCACTGAATCCTGCAGGTACTTACTAACCTATTTTATTGCAAATTTATTTTTTAATAATAAAAAGAACTTAACGGGCTGAATTATTTTTCTTGAAATAAGTTATTTAACAACACGCCATCTATTTCTAAACCTACGTAACTATCAAGTATTATTTTAGACGGAACTAGAGATGTGGCATATTATTTAATTAAATAATTTTATTTTACTGATTTGACTTAAATCAGCGAATAAAAAAATGATACAATGAAATTAATATTGTAACTACCTATTGTAAATATAGTCTCTCCTATGCTGCACGTTGTATGCATGTGCATCTAGGTGTATTCGCAATGTTTTATTAAATAAAAGAGCTGGAACTGCTGTCTTCAAAGTGTTTCAGTCACTCTTTACTTTCTTTATTACTAGTTATATCTCTATATCTATTATTAAAATTAAGTATTGCCTTAAGATGACGATATTTGGATTCTAATTCTATTGATTTATATAAAAAAACTAAATACTCGATTCGATAAGTGTTTGCGCCCACATCGGCTACATCTCTATTGCAGTCGCCATTACATATCGATATTGATATCGCTAACAAGCTTGCTTGTTGGTTTGTGAAGGCGATTGCGATTGCTAATGTCAAGTAAACAGCGCGCGATAAACATTTTAATTGAAAATATGCCCGAGCAGGCTTAAAGCTCCTTCTTGGTATTTTCTGAAATAATAACATATTCTATGGTAAGTTAAATCGATGTCTGTCTATTAATCCGGTTGCTTGACATATTCTAGCAAATAATTTATTATCCATAAAAAGTTTATAGTTTGTAACTTTTAAATATATATAAAAGTTACAATTAATATATTAACATTTCAGATGGCCCCACCTCGCCGAATTTTAAGGCAGCAATTAGAAATATTGATGGATTTCTTGGAAGAAAACAGGGACATGTCTAAAGGTTTACTTCCAGGCACTCCAGTTTCTCATCAAAAAACTAGACAAAAGTGGGCTTCCTTGGCTAAACAATTGAATGCGGTACAGTCAGGCGCTTTAAAAACACCTGATGGTTGGAAGAAGGTAAATATTATATATAAAAAAACCTCGCTTAATCAATTGTTTATAATTTCTGTTATATTTCAGCTAATTCTTTATTTATTTAAACTAGCTAAGTCATAAATTTGTTGGATATCTGTAATAATACTAATATTTTATGCTCCAGTACTGGTTTGAGTGGCGTCACAAATGTAGAAAAAAAGCTGCCAATGCCCGGAGGCTTCAGTCTGGGTCCGAGGGTGGCTCTAACAGGTTTATCCCACTAAATGACTTGGAAGTGAGAGTTTTAGAGCTAAGTGGAAAAGGTACTACTAGTGGGAGTTTACCATCATCAAACGAATTCGATGATTTTTTGGCTGGCGATTCAGATTCTGAACCACTTGAAAATATAAAAATGAAAGCCACACCAGCTGTGAAGATCAGACAGTCTGTTTCTAGTGCTCCGAGATCTCCAACAGGTATTTTTCTTTTCTAATTTACTGAATTATATTGATTTCTTTACCTAGTTTTCTACTGTACAAGTCTCTAGTAGGCTTTGAATTCAAATTGAAGGTCTAGCCTAGAACCTTTATATATGACTGTCTACCAGATCTAAAGCCAATTTAAAAAACTAAACTCATTAGTCACCTTTATTTTTTATTTTCTATAGATAACAGTGGTTATAACAACTTGGTATAGCTGAATATAATGGGTTTGATTTAAACATCTAGTATTACTGTAGTGCATGTAGACCTATTTTAACAGAGGAATTTCACGTTTAATAACATTGAATGCAAAATTCTTGCAGCCAATGTTACTTTACATTAATTTGTATTTTCAATAATTAAAAAATTATTATAAATGTAAATGAATGTAATGTCTCTCTCTTCATCTGATTTTTTTTATTTCAGATGATAATCTTCGAGGTTCATCACCACCACCAAAATGGGCACTGGACTTTGAAGAACGGAGGTTAGCAGCAGAAGAACGGATGGCTGATGCATTAGAATCAATGGCATCAATTATGAGGACACAGGAGGAATGCCGTGGATTACTTGAGGAAAGAATAGCAGATGCACTTAGTGCTATAGCTGGAACAGTCCAAGACTTGAATAGTGGGGTACAGGAGGCGTTAACACATTTACAACAGATTCAGCCATTGCAAGCAAATGGACCGGAATTAAAGGGAGATGTATTCTTATAGAAAGTATTTTGCTTGATGCTCGATAGGAATTACACCAGTTCTAGAAAGAGGCTGAAGAAATTACATTATCTACCAAATAGTAGTAACTATGTGATGAATGGTCTCACTGCCAGGCATGCTCAAGACTGTGTAAAGTGGAGAAAAATTAGTGACACAATCGAACCTGGGTCCCAAATTGCAGGATGTATGATGATGAGTAGTGAGCTTAGGAGGGCAAACTACAATTTTTTTTTTTTACTATTGCCATTTTTAAAGATTGTAGTGGAAACTGCTATCCACCAGACTCTTAAACTGAAAAAGATTTTTTTATATTTTGTATGAGCACATACTCTGACTTGCAACTTACTTAATTTGCAACATTTGCTAAAGGTAATAAATTATTTTGGGTTCCTTCCTTGGAATATTCTATTACAACCGCTTACATAGTCCAATTGACTATGTAAGCGGTTGTAATAGAATATTCTGCCTATATATGTATTCTGCGATTTTAACCAATAAGCTTACCGACATTTTGACCCGCATACATCTATTATACTGGTAATGTAAATAAAAAACTAAAAATGTGATCATAATATTTTAAACAACGAAAATTATTTGCGCTACCGGCCACGAGCGTATTTTCTGATCATGTGTAATCAATTTATGTAAATGATGTTTTCATTTGTGTAAAAATTACACCAATTACCTATTCGATTTTTGAAAAACAAGGCAATGACCTGAAAGCTTTTCATTTTGAAATAATAGAAAATACTTAGAACTGATCTACTATAACGTATCATTATTTTATGCATCGCATTTCAATTGTCCCGCAGTGCTGTGACATGGTGGCGCCGGGGCGTGTTAGGTTGGAATTCTGTGAACTGTTGAACTATTCAACATAAATAAGCCTTGACATACATTTTTAGTGCTCAACCAGCTTATGTTATAACTTTCAAGTGATATCGAAAAGTCATAGATGTACAGTAGATTTTTAGATATATGTATAGGTATTTTATTTATTAATTTATTGTATTATTTTTTTTACTCTTAATCTTGTATATAGGAAGAGTCAGCATCAGAGACTGAGCAGAATAAATTAGTATAAACTTTTATTTTATAAGGTCCAAGTATACTTTATATGAATAATTTTAAGAAATTATCTACATTTTTTTTTATGGACTCGAACCAACTTTAGTACCCCCTTTCTGGTCTCAGATGTACGGTAGCCCTCCATAAGGCGTTTCTTTCGTACCCCGACTGACCCAGACATCGTATACCTATTATAGCAATAAATAAATGATTATAATAAATGTTGTATTATTATAAACACAGGTACCTATATAGATACTAGAACAGGAGAGGGGCTCGGGGCTATGTGGTAACCGAATGTGTGAAACATTGCAAGTTGCACAACGCTAGTCTCGTCGGTCTAAGGAAGGGTGAACATTCTTAAGTCTTAAGACGGAGGAGTATGTTCAACAGTTGGTGTTGCCAAGTGAACATCTATTGTAGTAGTTATGTCCAAAAACTAGTCTAACTACAGAACTTTGTCAGATGGCAGTAAAGTACAGCCGCGTCGCTCTTAGACTAAAAAAGTGGACGCCTGACTGTAGAAGTCTCCTACTACTGTCTCTTACTTCTCTACTGGGTGAAGCCTCTGATGCGATCGTAATAACTAACGCAAGGATGATGGTGAATTCAAGTCTTATTTGTTTATTTCAGGTATGGAGGCGCTAGAAACGAGTATAAATTATTGGGAAGATGCACTGGCGGCATTCTCGTTAGGCGCGCGGGGAGGAGTCTCCGGCACACTCGCGCTCACCTCACCTGAAGAAGCAGAGTTCTGTAGAGAAATACAGGAGCTTTTACAAAATGCCTATCTCTTGCAGGTATTAAGAAACGTTATTTTTTAGAATAGTTAGAATGTTATGTAGATAGTAGATTGCTGTGACTTGGAAGATTTCTAATTATGTAAGTTGTACTTGATATAGGTACTTGCCCTTATTCTTTAAAGTTAAAGAACGTATTTGATGGGAACGCCAATAAAATTACCAATAGAAAGCCTCCTCGTATTGTATTCCCGGCGGTGAGTAGGGTAGCCAGAGGTCATTGGAGAGTTTTTGTGCTGTCAGTGGGAAGATCAAAGACTTGCCCTACTTTGTCTTCTACACTGATGGCACAGGAACTCTGTGTTTACAGGGTCGGCAGCACGAATCTGACTCTATACTGGTGTTGTACACGTCCATAGGCCAAAGTGACCACTTTCTGTCAGGGTGGTCGTGTGCTTGTCTGACATTTTAGTGGTGTAAAAGAAAAGGAAGCTGAGCATGATTGGTGATGTTGATGAAACTTCGAGCTGCAGCAACTTAACTGTGTAATTGTGGGACTAACAGGAACGCTGCGAGCTACTGTTCCTCGACCAGCGGTCGGTGCTGTTCCGGTCGGAGAGTGGCGGTGCGGGGGCCGCGGGGGGCACAGGCGCGGGCGGCGAGGCGGGCGAGGCGCCGGGCCGGCGCGCGCGCCTGCTGTCCACGCACACGGGCTCGTCGCACACGCGCCGCGAGCACCACTCCAGCCTCGAGTCCTTCGCCTCCGCTGAGGACCAGGTACCGGCTGTACGCACTTTGCTTGTTTCATGTTGCTAGCTAATATAGAAGACTCAGCTGTTTTTGTCCTCTCGAGGTCAGTATCCCTGGCACGAAAAATATACGATACGTTTACGTTACGAATTCGAATGTTTTTCGTGCTCGGGGCACAGGTGTTAGACACTATAGAATACAATGCAACATGTCTTTAAAATAAAGTAATTCACAGGTTGCAGACCTAAGAGAGTTCGACGACCTAACCGAAGCGTTGCCAGAATTAGAAAATTTCGAGCTTTATCAGGCAGCTGTGAAACATTTTGAAAACGGCATTCCTTACAGGTATGTTTTTTCGTGCAAACATCAACGGACAGGTACGGCTTTTGACGGTAGGTTGTAAAAGCCATACGATTTGGAACTTTGTGAGATTGCGTAGCATCCCTAAGTAGCCTGTTGTGAGATTGCTACTGCACTTCTGTGCGTAACTAAAGCTTACCAATTGAATTATAGACTTCAAGAGACATTTTTGTCTTTTCATTATTTTATCTTTCAATTATTTTTCACTTTATTGAACCAAGTACCAAAATACAAGAACCAAAAAGACGTTTCAGATTTTGATGTTGGTATTTTTTATTAGTAGGTACGTCAAGTATTTACCTATTCTTTATTTAAAAGCTCAGTTCATCTTTTGATTTATACGTAAAATAATAATAATAATAATGACCCACACTCAGACGTAACATAGTTTTGAAATACTCGTTTCAAGATGTGAACTATTCCAGAACGCTACGCACGGAGGTGGTGCAGTGCACGTCGGACAGCGAGTTCCTGTGCAAGCTGCACTGCCTGCGCCAGGCCTTCACGCACGTGTTCCGCGACGCGGCCGTGTGGGCGTGGTTCGTGGACGCGGGCCGCCAGGTGCTCACCGACCTCCTGCTGTACGCCGACAAGGTACGTGAGGGAGCAAGGTGCTAACCGCCCAAGTGGATGTCGGTTATCGCGACCAAATATAGCCGATGTCCTTTTTAAAGGTCTAACCTACCCCTTTAACAAATTGCGTGGTCTACGCGTGAAAACGTAACAGACCTTATTATAAAGTAAGTATGGATACTATAGTACCGCCTGTAAAGCGTGGTGTAGCGTAGGACAAGGTGAAAAAATAAAACGTAAGAGCATGAGTTGAGAGCGAGCGAGATACCGCCGTGAGCGTTGGCGGCGAACTGACCAAATCTGACGGTCAATTGATGATCGATACTCCCCCACACCCCTGTCTCGCTGCGCATATACCCAGGGCGCAGTACAGCGGTTACGATCTGTCTGTAAGAAGTTATAGTCAGTCAATCAATCGGTTCAAATTTATTTCTATATTTTGACAGGAGCCAAAGGAATTCTTAGTAGCTTATGAAGAGATGGTCTCGTGGGCGACAGACGGCGCAAACTGGGCAACTATAGAGAGCGAACTCACTACTAAAGGCGTCAAGGTAAATATTACTTATAACCTTTTTTTCAAGTTCCAATTGGACAGAAATACAAGGAATCTCAGGCCCGTTTTCTAGAACGGCACTGTCCTGAATCTTAATTTATCTGAGGATAGATTGTATAGACACTCTATCTTTACAATCTGTCTGCAGATAAATCACAATTCAGGACTGAGTACCATTGAGAACACGAGTCGAAAGCTCATATTCTAAAATGTCACTCAGCAAGCAGGAAAAATTGTATAGACAACCTGTCAAATTTGTCAATATGTGTATACAATCTTCCCCCAGATAAATTGATGTTCAGCTGACTGGCATTCTAAAATACGGGCCTTAATCTTAACATACTATCTATATGTGTCAGGCGCTGACGTTCTACGACGTGGTACTGGACTACATTCTGCTGGACGCGTTCGAGGACCTCGCCTCGCCGCCCTCCTCCGTGCTCGCCGTCGTGCGCAACCGCTGGCTCTCCGACGGGTTCAAAGAGAGCGTGAGTCTAATCTTATGCTATTTTTAATACATATACTCACGCCTGTAAAGGGTTAGGCAAAGGTGTCGTAACTAGTCCTACGTAATAGGGGGTGAGCCTATTGTGTACTGTCGAATGGAGAACAGCAAATCATGAGTCATGCATGGTGTAAAAAAACTGTTTCCAATTCTTTAATTGATGAATTAAAATTAAATAAATTTAAACAGAAAGATGAAAAGATTACCTTCTGACGTGCCAACTCCAGAGGAAAGCCTGACCTCAGAACTTCGTGCGTCTTTTAAAGAATATTAGCAACCGAAATTATCGAAACTACTAATATTCCCTCTAACCCCTCCAACTAAGCTAAATTGCTTGTGCTAGGAGTGGGTTCACGTCGGTAGTGTAATGGCCAGGATTCGAACCCGGGACCTCTCGATCGTAAGGCCGACTCCTTAACCACTAAGCTACCGACGCTTTTAAACCGGCCGTCTTATAAATTTCAACTTTATGAGGAGGGGACAATAGACTGTTTGCATTTTTACGACCGACCAATCGTCGACCCATTGTTATTCGATTATTTAACTTTCGGTATTATGTTCGAAACCCTATTTATATTGTGTTATCATTGCGATCCAATCAACTTGATCGTACTAATAAAATATAATTTCAAAACTTTTACTCACACACGCTCAGTTCTATTAGATCTTTTGACAAACTCATGCTAATATAACGATGGTCATAATCTATGGTAACAGAAAACGGAAATTCAAATAAAAGAAATTGCGTTTATTTCAGGCACTGACTACAGCAGTATGGTCCGTGATCAAAGCGAAGCGGCGTTACCTGCAGTACCCAGACGGTTTCATGGCACATTTCTACTCTATATCAGAACATTTGTTACCAGTACTGGTGTGGGGCTTCCTAGGGCCGAACGAGCGTCTCCGAGACGTCTGCGAGAGCTTCCAATCCGAGATTGTGGGCTTCATCACCGATTTATTTAGCTTCCAGAAGTGTCGGTACACGAATGTAGAAGATTTATCCGTTGATATACTACAGCATGCTAGGTTAAGGTCCGCTAACATCACTGATAAGTTGGCCGAGAGAAATTAATCACAAAATCGGATCTTTTAAGTTCCAAGCGTTGTATAGGGCACTATGGAATATATATCTTGGATCTAAAATGTGCTCAATACGTGCAGTATGCGGTTCCTGGGTGTCTTTTGAGGATAACCCGGGGGGTGCAGTAGACGAGCTCAAGCATAGATTATAAAACAATCCGTGTGCGCCACGGCATTGTTTTTCTCGCAACTTAGGTCCAAGATGTGTCGAGAGGTATATTATTGTTACATAGTTACCTAATTATTACGTTGTAGAGGATCTAACGGTGCTTAATATAGCCACGCCTGTGTATCTCTGAAGGCATAGGCAGAGGTGTGTTAACAACCACATTTTGCTAATTAGGTAATAATGAATTCGCTCCCACGTAATTGCGGACGAGCGTATTGACATCGGTAGTCTAACTGGCTAACCTTACGCTGTAAAGCAATCACTTACGCTGTGGCGCAAACAGTTATGTGGCAGAAAGTTTTCAAACAACTCAAGTCTATTGCTTTAGTTATTTGAAAGCTTTCTGTTCCGAAAATTAACATAAAATTGCCATGTAGGTAGGAAAGGAATCGAATTGGTCAATATCTTTATCACAATAGTCAATATGTTTGTCACAAGTCATTTATATAAACATTTCAAGTATGTGAGATAGTTATGTTAATTTGATCTAAAAAGGGTCATAGGGTATACTAACACTATGCAATATAGGTACCTAACCCCTGTGTGTGGAATATTACATTCCCGTGGTAAATAGTTGGTGTTTTTGTGAAAAGTAGCTAAATCGAGACGTCCTATAGATGTGTCAGCGTCATAAGTAAATGTTTTCCAGATTTAAAAATGTTGATTACAACGTAATCAAGTTTTCATTTGGTTTTTAATTTCGATATCTGTGCAATATCTTTTGACGCTAACTGTACGCCAATTAGTTATAAGATAAAGTGCTAACAATCTGTTTTTCGCTATTAGGAGCCTACAGCTTATACATATTAATGTATTAACTACTAATATTAACTAAAGTGCCTACTTTTGTCCAGGTGAGAAGGTTGGCTAGTTCTTTATGAGGTGACTCCACTTTTAATAAACAATATGACGAAAGATGAAATAAAGACCAAGTTATCTCATTAAACCTTGATTGTATGAAATCTATATTCTTCAGGTCACACGAAAGAGTCTCGTCTTGAACACAGAAAAAAGGTCTGCTAATAGCCAATAACTTTGTGACTTATGTTGAACATCTACGCAGCTTGGTTTGCCCACAAGCAATAGCTGCGAAATTCCGCAAACAATATAATTCCTTCATTGCTGGCAGTTAAATGACATAATGGGCTTTATCTATTTCAATTTCTTGATTATATTACAAAAATTCTCAATTTCAATGGTCACTTAATTTTCAATTGTCGTATCTATTCGGGATTTAATGTTCTGGCAAATTTGGTGTTAATGTAGTATTGAACAAAATCTAACGTAGTCTTCAAACCTGACGAATAAATAAGTTGTGTGTTTTAAATGTAAACTTTTTCTCATGGCCAAATAATTGCCACACCCTTTATCATGTTGTTACGGAACAAACGTCAATTAGGTATAGTCGAAATCAAAATTTCCATTTCCATTCGATTTCCATTGTACCTATAGTATAAGTATCTATTTATTTATTTATTTCCAAGAAAACCAATAGTGATACAGTAAGATACGTACAAGTAAGGTTAATAACAGGTTTTCCTTTGCTGTCACATAAACCATGTTCAAATCGGCATGTGAACGGATAGTTGTTTTTTAAATAACCACATACGGAAGGCTTGTAACTAACCATACAGTCCTACATGACGGTTGTCACAATCTATTGTAATTTAAGTGCCAAGAAATATAACGCCTCGTGGCTACAATTAGTTTGGTGAAATAGTTAGGCCGCTAGGAAAAACAGCCACCTAAGTGATAATGCAGGAGGAAGACGATATTGAGTTTGGCCACTAGGACATTTAATTCCTTGTAGCCAAACCAGTTTGGCAAGTCAGTTTGGCCATTAGGAAAAGCCGAATAGCCATATGAGGAATACCCAGGAGGAACCATATCCAAGTAGCTCAGTAGAACAGAATTATGCTCCTATAAGGGACTAATCGCGGGTTAAGTCTTATCCTGGATGTTGACTTTTTTGGATCTAACTCTTATAATAAGGCATGAATAAAGCCTTTATCAATCCCTGTTTATTGATAAACAATATTAAACATCTTGTAAATTAGAATACATTAATCCTTGCATGTTGTGTTATGCTTATCTAATAATGCATTCCATGTTGGAGCCGTTGGAGGTAGGTAAAATGTACCAAGCTATTAATTCCATAGAGACTATACAGCTTCCCTAGTAATGTTACTAAATATTGTAATTATTTTACTAATTTTAAATTATTTTGCATTTGTTAATATGATAGCATTTAGTTGTTATAAGTTATAAATATAATCAAATGTGGGTAGGTATTGCCATTGTATATATAGATTAAATTATTTACCAATAAATACGTTTTTTATTGGTCTCTCTAATGTAACTGTACATACCCTATAAACAGTTGTCAAAATTTTCGAACAAAATTTTAAATAATAGCTGCATATAATATACCCTGTCCTGTCCGCGCCACAAAGTAAGTCCTGCGACAAAACGTGCAACTTAAAGAATGAGGTCGCCGCCATACTGTTTGTTGATTGGTTGAGGCCATGACAAGTATGGTTTAGAGTTGCCAGCTCATTTTTTATGATTTTCTATATATTATTAATATTTCCGCACGCTGAATGATGATCCTATGACAGTTCGTTAGCGCTTAACATTGTACTGACGACCTATAACATCAAATCCTTTAGAGGTCCATTAAAAATTACGTACTGAATATTTTTTTTTAAATATTCAGTACGCGCAATTTCAATAAGTACTCAACTGCATTGGCCCTTAATAAAAAAAAAATATTATTAAGGGCCAATGCAGTTGAGGATTTACAATATAGCCCAGTAATAAGGATTGGGTCAAAGAATGTCCGTGAAGTGAGACAGAGATCATAAGCTGTCACCCGGCACTCAACCAGAGCTTCCTTTGTATGGTAGGTACTATGAGTCACATCAATCAATATCAAAGATCGGCCAAATGCGCAGTTGCACTGGTAAAGCACGAAGTTAAAATCAACGCTAGAATGAAGATATGGGTCGTATTAACTTGGGAAAGCCTCGCCGCCAACGACCACCGGTTGCCTGCACACGCTTGCCTTCCGGTAACCACCTAGCTTTTAGGCCATAGCCAAGGTCTCAACATCTTAGGTAAAATCTGGTTTTGTAATGTGTACTAAATAGTGTATGAATGCCTCGTGACAATATATTTGCACATAGGTTGTAAAATAAAACGCATAACTATTAGAAAATTTAGTATATCAATTTTCACAATTATAGCCATACGTCTATGATATAAAAACAAATGTGTAAACATAAACCTTTAATTACAAATTCAACGATAATACTTTCCCCAAGTAAGCACCAATAATATTACCTGAAGTTTAAATAAATACGTCACTCGCTAAGTTGCTAGTTTCATCAAATAAAATACAATTTAATACAAATGTATCGTCTTTTTATAAACTTGCAAGAATAATTTAATAGCTTAAAATACTTAAAGATTTAACTAGATAGGTAAACGAGTGACGTAGCTTTTTACGTCGCTTTTAGTGACTTTAAATTTTTAAGCGTTTTTAGAAACCCAACAACTATCTTGTCAGGTTAATTCTGGCCTGTTCCTATAGCCTCAAAAGCTGCCCTATCTGGTGGGAACAAGTGAGGTTTTCCCCTCTTCGTTACGACACTTCGCTAGTTGAGATAAGTGGGATTGAAAGTCCACTTACCCCTAAATACAATCCGTTTCGTTAATGAAAGTATGGTCGATAATAAAATGATGAATAGGTAGTGAAACAAGTGACGGGTATTAAAGTATGGAGAGTTCCACCAACCGGCAGAAAGATTTACAATAAATCCTAAAAGGTCAAAGTAAATGTGATATTGGGTGAAGAGCTCTTGGTGGCAATTTCAGCGATAACCTGGCATAATATGAGCAGCTTGTCAGAAGATATAATTGGCTCATAGCATAGAGCCTTGCATCTTATACTTTTCTTATCGTACATTATATGAACATAATTGTTGTTTGGGTACAAAATGCACTCATTCCATCCAGAGCCTGTAAGGAAGAGTAGACTAAAAAGCCCCACTTGTACACAACAGGGGAAGACTACAGGAACAGGCCCTAATTTTAAAGATGACTTACTATAACTGTTCAAAAGAGGTAAGAAAGCCTGACAACCATACAATCACAAGGATTACGTTAGTGTAACAATATTCTTTAGGACTCACTACAATAATTATTTGGTTTAGTGCACAGCAATTATATTTAAAAGCTTTAATAAATAACATAAACAATACAACAATGTTTAAAATAATATAATGAAAAATAAACCTATAGTATCTAATCTCTTTTATAGTTATTTTGGTTGACAGGCTTCCTCTGAAATATAAAAGCTTATGAAATAGTGAGAATCGATACATCTACTCGTCAGGACTAGACACTAAAAAGTCGTGAAAGTGAGTATACAAACACACGAAAGAAATGCATGCATTCTTCTTATAATAAATGGAACCTCTACGATATCCCAAGCTAACAGAGTCAATATATACAACAAAATTATTGATGATAATGTCAATGTATTTTTGTTAGACGAAATGGACATGTATTGAAAATGTTCTCTGAGAATGTTTCGTGTACCTATCGGAGCTGGAAATAAAATCATCGATGGGAGATCAACGTAGACCGTGGATTCGTGCAAGTCAAAGACATAGCATTTCATATGCGCTGCAAGTTTATCACATTATTTCATAAGATCCACAGCAAATTTATGAAATAAATATTCACAAAAATGAGGTATACTACACCGTCACTAAAAAATAAATATTTTGGTGTGCTAATACTTTAAATTAAGTCCGCTATATTAGTATGATAGTGAAGCTCGCTAAAATAAACTTATCGAACGGAGACGGCGGCCACTCGCCCGGGGGCGGCGGCGCCGGCGCTGCGAGTGCGTGTGGCGTGTGCGGCTCGCTCGAGAGAGTGTGTGTGTGTGGGTGCGGGCGAGCGGGCGAGCGGCGAGCGAGCGGGCGAGTGGCGAGTGGCGAGCTACTCGGGCTCGGGCGAGTCCGGCGCGTCTACGGCGGCCACGGTGGTGCCGCCCGCTGCACGCACCTTCTTCAGGTAGCTGGCGCTGTCGAAGTCCAGGCAACTCTGTCGACACGATAGCACGTTATGCACCGCACTGTCCGACCACCACCGCCAGCCGACGGCTTGTGCCAGTGTTAGTAGGTATGCTTGCGAGCGTGCGGGCCTCCGCTGTTATTTACAAGGTAACCGACCACCATACATTCGAAAGTTAGTTGGGAGGTAAGCGAAAGAACAGGCAAAGACCATGAGTGTTTTGAAACTTTTATATTTAAAAATCATAAATTGACAATAGTTGGAAACACTGGTAATTTTTATTCTTATTCAAATAATATAATCAACAATAACAAATGAACATATAACAGAAAATCAATTGTAAAAATTTGGAACTTTACTCAGCGTAAATAGGCGAACGGTTTCTACCTGTAGCGAACCCCTCTCGAGTAACCATTCTGTCCGAGCGGCATGAACAAACAGACATGACAAATTTATATTAGCATTAGTAACAAACACTTAGTAAAGCTTTCAAAACCATTCATCCATGTAAACAACATTGCGTAAAAGATTTATCAATATTCAACTGTCAATAAACACCTTTATATATTTGTACTAAAAAATTCTTTCATTATTTCAGTAATGAAAAATATTTTTTCTCTAAAAGCTAAAGAATTTCCACTTTGCAGCTATTATAATCGTCTTAATCCTATGCTTATTCAGTCTTGTGGGTTAGTTTAAAGCGATAAGTGGTTTAACGTCATGACAATCGTTTGCGACAAAACAAATTCACATCACCACTCCAGACTCCGTCGGAGCCCCATCACATAATACTATATAGGTCAGTCTTACCAATTAACTTATAGCTTACGTTACTGAGATCAATATTTGCCTATATTTAAAAGTAGCTTATTATAATTTTAAAGTTACAGCGTTACGCTTAATCGGCTACGGGGCCTGCATCGAGAGCCCAGAGAGGGCGAGATTCGTGCGACTAGAAATTTTTACTATTCTATCTACGAATACCAGAGACCCGAGATCTCAACACCGCTTCCGAGAAGCATCATGCACAGAGTTAAAAGAGGAGAGTGAAAAGATATGCAAGCGGGATGGCGTGCAGCCGCGTGGGACGGTCAGTGCAGGGGAGGCGCGGACAGTGCTCGAGGGAGGGGCGGCAGGGCGGGAGCGGCGCTAGTAAAAGTTGCGGCACAGCAGCGCCGCGAGGTAGTTGGGGTGGTGCAGCGGCGTCCACACGCGGAAGGGCGTGAGCACGCGCGGCGCCGGCGGCGGCGCGGCGCGGCGCAGGCCGGGCGTTACCTTGCGCGCCAGCTCCGGCGGGAAGGCGGCCAGCCCGCTGGGCGGCAGCTTGCTCAGCGGCGAGTCGGCGTACTGCACCAGCGTCTCGTACGTGTACGTCTGCCGCGAGCCGCTCGCGCCACCTGCAACCACAGCGGCTCAGTCGCGCACTACCTGCTGCCGGCCGTACGGTGCGACTTATCTACACTCGCTGTCACTCTTTTATATTCCATTGTCGAAACTGAATAAATCAAAGGAAACTCACTCGTGAGCTGTTCAGAGTAGTGCAAAAATGACAGCACAAAAACGCGTGCATAAGTGTAGCCCTCAAATTTTGAAGCTTTTGCAAAATAAAAGCATAATGTGATGCAATGTCAAACAGTATAGTATCATTGCCTTAAGCGCAAATAAAATATTATTGACTATATTTGACTGACTGTTGCATATAATTTTCGAGGCGTGAATGAAAAAATGTTCTTTAAGGTATAAACAACCACCACAATATTGTAAGGGGGAGGATTCAAAATAGATTTCTTTTGACCAGTGTGGTATATTTTATAACAAAATGCTCCTGACCAAATGACAGCACTTCTTCCCTTTGAATTGCTGGTCTACTTTTCTAAATAGGGTTATTATGAATTCTCCCTCTATGTCGATGATATATAAAATGGTGTCGTTAAGACTTTCCAGTGTGGGCCTTCTGGCGACATGCAGAATAAAGCGACTGACATGAATCCGGTATACAAATAAATACTTATGAATACTTATATGCATAATTCTATCATGACGTTTACATGAAAATGGAATACAAAATGTGATTTAGAAATATAATACTGAATATCATCCAGGGTAATTCTTCTTTTATATAGGTGTCAATTGTTTTATACATATGGCGTATTTGAGAACCATATTTGAGATTTTATTTACATAAAAAAATGGCACAAATTGATTTCAACTTTACGCAGGTACTCAAACTATACAATTTCCCTTTAAGCAGTACACCAGGATAACTTTTTCTTCCAGTAAAACCATTATATTTGAGAACGACGAAATCTTGAAAATTAATTATGAAGATCAGTTTATGTTTCAATAAATATTAACTTTCTTTCTTCTTACTATCAGAAGTAGTTACTGCGCAAAAATTATCTATGGTAATCACTGCATGATTACACAGTCGTTAAGGTGAATGCAAATTAGATACATTGCTGGCAGAAATCAAAAGTAGACGTCATTCAATGCCTTGGCGCATGGGTTAATCGATGTAAGTGAAATTAACTCTAGTTGATAATGCCATTAACGCAAAAGTGCAAGATAAATGGGACAAAAGTACTGATGACGAAACGGTATAAACTAGTTGCTCATTTGACCAACAACGCCTCGCGCTCTGTCGTCAAAATTCTTTATATGGACTTACATAGATGGATATACAGGGTGTAATCGTTAAGTGTGTCCAGGCGATTATTCCGTACCTATTACAGATATCAAAAAATTTTACCTGATATCGAAAGTACGTTACCTAATGAGTAAAATGACATCAATAACTTTTTAAAAATCAAACGAGAGGTATCTAACATTTTGACATTAAACACTCCCATACATTAAGTATGAGATTAGTATTAGAAAGGTTTTAGGTACGTACACCAGAAGGGACTTCTCTATCTGGGTACTGACTTCTGTAGGTGATAATGGCCGGTTTTTTGTTACAATCATATTTGTAGTAATTTTTTCTCTTTTGGAATATGTCAATTTGCAATCAATAAACGGAATAATCACGATTATTAACGCAAATTAAAAAAAAACAACGATAAATTGGCGGGAACAACAACCTGAGATAAAAGATTTGAATTTAGAACGAACAGCAAAGAGTATCTTTTTTTGTAGTGTGTTGCTTTTTAGTTAGCTCAAATTACTTAATGCGATATTGAAACACGGTTTATTACTTATTTGAAGAGGTAAGATAATTAATTTACACGTGTATCTACTTGAAAATCATCATTGTCATAGTATAAGTAATCATAAAATATGATTAAGGTAAAATGGGTACTACATCACTTTAAACAAGGAAACTAAAACCTTTCTACTAATCTCATACTAAATGTATGGGAGTGTTTAATATCAAAATATTAGATACCTCTCGTTAGATTTTTAAAAGTTATTGATGTCATTTTACTCATTAGGTAACGTACTTTCGATATCAGTTTAAAGTTATTTGATATCTGTAATAGTTACGGAGTAATCGCCTGGACACGCTTAACGATTACACCCTGTATAATCCATCTATGTAAGTCCATTATAAAGAATAGCGCTCACTTATCAACTCCGATACCTGATGGATATTAAGTCCAGCTTGCCATGATCGCTTCTATCGCAAGCTATCCATATTATGCCGATAGAGAGTGAACCACTCTAGTGACACGCACTGTGATTGACCGAACGTTGGCCAATACAGGTCCCGAGTAGCGCAGCTGACGCTGCGAAGTAATTACGCAAAGGAACTCACTCGTGTGGTGCACGTAATGAACTCTAATTTATTTCCCACGTTATGTTAGTAATTTTCATCATGATCCTCGAGTCATTTCTCGGATCACAAAACGTAATACAGAGTGTCCACTAGCAAGCGTTTTCCGCAATTTCTCAATTTCGCACGTTACAAACGACTTGCATATATAAGAATTGCAGTCAGTGGTAACAGTTTTCTGCAAGAAATTGCGGAAAATATTTGACAGTGGACACTCTGCATAATATTAGTTCTTTCTTAACACGAGTAGAACTGGTGAAAATAGCTCACCAACTACTCGTCTATTCGTTGCCCCCGACCACGCGGCGTCCACCCATCCCCGCGAGCGCCGCCCGTCCACGAGTGGACGCCGAGTCGTCGACGAGGCGGGGCCGACCGGGCGCCGACTTGGTAAGTGAGCGACGATCCTTACAGTGAACAGAAAGTTGAATCAAATCCGGTGGTGGATCACAATAGATGAAAATGTGAAGCTGTATCTTTTTCTTTTTATTATTAATAATCTTATCTTACCTTACATTTTAAAGATAATAAATCAGTATTAAAGAGAAAAAATTGAATCGGTCTAGGCGGGGTTTGAACCCACGGTCTTTGCCTTACAAGGGCAATCCTTTGACCACTTAGCTGCTAGACCTCGCCCTAACCAATTTAAATTCCTCCTTCTATATCTGTCTTTGAGGCGACATGGAGCATCTACCGACATTCTTACAAACTATCGGAACCAATGAATAAGATTGTCTAATGATGGATTAGCACCTCTTTAAAAATAGCCCAAACTGGAACAAAGTTACCTTGGTGAACAATATAAAATTTTATCATTATTAAGTGAAACCAATATGTACAGTGACTTATTACAAACCTAGACATACCATGTATCTGCCTCGATTTGCCAAGAAGCCTTGATCAGGCGCAGTTTTCGTTATTCTGTAAGGTCATAACTATGCCGCGATCCACCTCCCCTGTGTTCTTCATTTGTGTACGGTTCAACTCAATTAAGTTGGTAAACATTTCTACCACGCTAACCACGGCTCGCGGAAATTGCTCTATTTTCATTCAAAAAGAATACACGCTATAAGAATTACTACCTAAAATGTACACTCATTGAAATAAAACCAATTAGGAACGGATTCTATCGCGATTTATTAATATTTACTTTTATAAAGTGTATTTGAATGAGTGATATTGGCGAAAATTGGAAAATATCATGTAAAATGTACACTTACTATTCAGAAGAATATTTAACAATTTATTCATACGCACGCGCGGGTTATTTAACACAACATAAATCTTCTCTGAATACTAAACTTAGGGTTTCCACAAAAAAAAAAACAATATTATACCTATTTAAACATTCAGATGAATCCACCGATATACTTGAACCTTCAGTCAGAATTTTTAAAATCTACATCCAGAAATTTAGTTATATTATAATCGAACATGATGATAAATTTTTAATATAAAAATTTCGACGAAATATTTTTATGCACATTTTTATGTGCAAAAATAGAATGTACTATAGATAGACCGCAAGCGCAGTACCACTCCTATGGTACGCACGGCGTGGCGGGGGACGCGGTAAAGAAAGAGAAAGAAGAAGCACTGGCTGAGAGCGAAACATATATCGGTATCCCGCCACACTCGCAGCGTTCCTACGGCGCGGTGAAGCGGTCGCAGCCAAACTATAAGAAGGATACACTTCGCCTTAAATGTGTAGAACTATACCAAACGAGTGGGAGGTGGGTGTTGCGTCGAGACCATAAAGTGGTGTAAGAGTGGTGTGGAGTGAGTATGGTGGGTTTACCTTGGTTCTTGTCAATGCTGGTGGCTCGCGAGAAGCGCGGGCGGCGCGGCGTGGCGTCCGTCTCGGCCGCCGCTGCACAAACGCACGGTCACACTCGCGCACGCACGCACGCACACGCGTCATCCCGACCACGGCCGCTCGCGCACTTCGCCGAACCGACCGCACCACACTACCCTACTGCTTTGGAGCGGCCACGTCAAACTCCAATTGGTATTTAACGAATTTATTACAATTGCAGCACTGTTCCAATGAGATTCGCGAAAGGTAAAGACGCTTCGACAGACTTTGATCGACGACAACAACTAGAGAATTGAAAGTTTAACAGATTTTTAGGTGGTTTTAAAGGAACATGTGTTTACAAATGGCAAAATTTCCGCAGATTGTAATTTAAAAGATATTTGCATAAACTAAATTTTGTTGCAGTAATTCTCGAAATGTTACCCTAGTATAAAGTTTTTTTTCTAGCCGAGAATCAAATATTGGAAAAGATAGCTTATAATACGTATTAAATGTTAGCAACAACAAAATTTGTGTGTTGTGGTTTTTAACATTGTTCGGGATTTTGCTGCGGTAACGTTTTGGAATTTCCCAGACCTCGAAAACGGCTGTCTAGGTAAAAAAACACTATTTTGAAGTTTTATATTACTGCTTCCAAAAAGGTACAAGACAATGGTACGGTTGGTTCAGTCGTTCATTACGAATTAATATTTTCTATCACACAGAACTAATGATCGGTTATGAATACATGATGTTAAATGAAAGATTTGAAAAAAAAATCTGAGGCGACCGTGGATCGAGGTGGTTTCGAAGTTAAGATATTAAAATATGAGTGACATAAATATACTTTATCTACTCTGATACTATAATACAAAGATTATAAAATTGAAATCAGAACTCTTATGACAAACATTTCGCACAGGCCAAAAAAAAAGTTTTATTACGATACAGGTCTTGTATGGACACCTGTATCATAATATAACTTTTTAATCATAACGATACACCACACAATCTCAATCTGGACTGAACCTCTACTTTAAAAAAAAAACGGCCAATTCGGAAGTAAAAAAAAAAAAAACGCGCATGCGCAATCGATGTTTACGGCCTTGGCATGGCGTCATCTTTTTTTTTTACATTTACATATATTAAACAAAGTTTGGTTTGTTTATAAAATAAATTAGTTTATGTATTATAGTATGAGAGTAGATAAAGTAGTGTATGACACTGTACATAACTTGGTCTTATAACACTCGTGTGATAATATAAAAAAACTCGCCTACGGCTCGTTTTTTTAAAACACACTCGTGTTATAAGAACCCTTATTATGCAACAGTATCATAAACTACTATAATACATAATAATATGATCGTATTGTACGAAAAATAAATACTCCAGAAATGCAACTAAAAGAACGAATTAAAAAATAGAAAGGCTTTAAATTGATATAATAAAGATGTAATATTACTTTTAATATATTCATGCTTCAGTCAGTCTTGCTTTTACGGAGAAAATAAACCTGGACAAAAGTTATTATGAAGTAGATAAATATCACACCAGCACTCAATGCGGCATTATTTCATGCTTTCAAATTGAGTTTGCAACTCCTAGCTACTACTATTGGGCATGCGGTTTCAAAATATTTAATATCATAGCTTTAAAACTACTGTACCTACTGAAATACTTAACTGCAAAAAGAAGAGCAACTAGCTTTTAAAAATTACAATGGCACTCGCAAAACTGAAAGGTCTTCATGCGACAATGTCATTTTTCATTTTAGTAATTTAATTTTATACTTGTATGTTCATATTGTTAAGTACATAAATAACTACGAAATAAGATTTTGTTTTTAATTTTTCATAAATTGGATTAAATGCCAATTGGTATTCGAAATTATTGACATAATTAAGTTTACTTCGACACCTAAATATATAAACCTCGTAACTCCATTTGTCTTCGAAGGTATGTATATACGAGATTTGCGTATTAAGGTATCGATTTACTTAAAAATAATACTGTAAAAAGAATACTATAAATAGAATGTGTGAGATAATCTGAGTGGCATCACTTATAGCAGTATGAATTTGGTCGAATATATATATATCACATGTCTTATTATTTGAGAGTTCTATGGACATCACTATCGTCTATGATCATAAGATATGGTACCATATTTGTTATAATAGTCTTTGAATTATCGACCTAAGAGCGTTTTCACATTGTCTAATCTAATCTCGGAGGAAGTCAAATGTATGACATATGTATCTATCTGTCTTTGACATTATTGAAGAAAGTGACTCAAAAACACACTTTTTCGGATGAAATGATGGGCTTGTGAAAGTGTCAGATACTGTGTAGATATAAGTTAGTTCCATTCTAACAGACTTAGGGCTCAAATCAGGGGCGAATCCAGCATTGAAGTCAAGGGGGGTTATGTTGTAGCCAAAACTTTGTTGCCGGGTGGAGGGGAGGGAATTGCTATGGACGTGTAAAGAAAGGCACCAGCTCCGGAGCTGGTGGATGGCCGATGGCCGCAAGAGGGTTCTGATGAATGATGCGGTTGCCCAGAGCGAGGTAATGTTAGCTATGTCCTTGGACGCGCTCGTGTATCATAGTCAGGGCGTATCTGACGGAGAGAGCCATCATCAACCCAACAGTGACCGGCCTTGGTTGACGAGAAATATAATTCGGTATTTCGCAAGAATCGGTCTTGTGGTCGCTTCTGTGGAACATCGGATACGACTGGGTGTTTCGCAATGACACACAGGTGGCTCTGCATAAAATCTAGACTCTGACCCTCCATGATTCCCCCCCCCCCCCTCCTGGATGCGCCACTGGCTCAAATAATAGTATTGAATAAAATTATAATTATTTCTTTCATAGGGCAAAAAAATACTGCTATAAGATGATGAAGCCATCCGCTGCGTTGAGCGGGAAACCGTCGCATGCGCCCGTATTTTCTAAGATTTTATGCAAATTCATAGAGCAATACTGCTATGTGGCCCAGTCATGTTAGGGGCGGTTTCACCTCTGAATGAAAGATAATAAGCTGTAAATTGGTATAAACCTTTGTTTTGTCGTTCTAAATGTTGCCTCGTATTTTAAGACGCGGATACGATAGCACTTGTGACTTTTGAGACAACATTTAGAACGACAAAGCAAAGGTTTATACCAATTTATAGCTTATTATCTTTTATTCCGAGGTTGACCACTTTTTTACCTAATATGACTGGGATAATAGGTGGGTCGCCAGTCACACGACTGTTTTCCACATCTTTCACTGCCTACTCACCGAAACGGACAGCCTAAGGGTCATTTCAATACAGGCGGAATAATGCTCGAGTAGTTTTAAGTGCTAATTAAATATCAACCTTATTCCATTGCGATTGAGCTTGAAATAGTATTCAACAATACAGTCTTACCATACTACTAGTGTATTCTATTTTCAGCCTTGTCTAAATGGAATATGGTTCACATATTCCATTTAGGACGTCATATGATGGTAAGCTAAAAGTCTCAGGAAAGAAGGTCACTGAGCTTGACGGCCTCATCAATTGCTTTTTCAGCTTAAATGACCCGGGACTTTAGGAAGAAGGAAATACGAAAGCCGGTAAGGAATTCCAGGTCAAAGGCGGTGGTGCGGCAAAGGAAAAAGAAGAGGAAGAGATATACAGTTAACACTTATAAATGCTCGAGTATTGCCGCCTCAACTGAATGGACTCAACTGCGAGTTGTGTATGCTGTGTGTGTGTCACGTGCGTGGGGTTACCGTTGTCGTCGGGCGGCGCGAACACGTCGTCGTCGGCGCCGTTGAGCGCGGCGTCATCGCGCAGCAGCAGCGCGGCGGCGGGCCGCTGCGACAGCGTGAAGAAGTCGCCGGAGCCCGCGCCCATCGCCTCCAGAGCGCCCGCGCTCTCGAAGTACTCGTCTAATACTAACTTCGCAGTCTGCCAACAACACGCATATACCTCAGTACACATTATTTTGGACCAAATACCCATTCAACACATTATTACAGTAGCATTCCAGTGTAGCGAGTGAATCCAGTGCTGGAATGCTACTGGAATGATGAGAACCATCACTGGAGTGTGCCTATTCCAGTGAGTGATTCCAGTTCAGTGGATTGTTCTCAGGCGCGTTTGAAACACTGGAACAATGTAAACACTACAAGCTAAGCACTGGACAGGATTGATTCGCTGGATTCCTGGAATGGAATAATGTGAACCGAGCATTAAGTGTGCTCTATACGCGCAGTACACATCTCTTGGGTGTCTTTTGATAGCACGGGGTACTCCGGCAGTGGGTGACCTCAAATTCACCACAACACAATTACAAAACAATCTACGGGCGCCAGGGCCTCATTTGTCTTGCGACTTAGGTCCAAGATGTATCTCGCGGTATATGCAAATAAGTACCTACATGAATAATAATTTATTAGGCTATTTTTCTCAATACACGCAACTGAAGTTCTTCTTCTAAGGCTGATTAATAGTACGTGTGCACGCATACGAGCGCCTGTATACTGCATTCTCATGATTTATAACACAAGGGCGTCGACATGTGTGACAAGCACGAGGCAGCGGGAGTTCAAACTGAACTAATTTTGTTACAATCTAGTTTACGAAAGCCAGGTACCTAACAACAATTTCCTTTTATGCCCTTTTTTTTAAATAATAAACTATTAATGATAGAAAATTAAAACATTCAATAATAATATACAAAACATGACAACTCAAAATAATGGGAGTAATAACAGAAATGGAACTCACCTTTACAAGATCTAAATTATTGCCCGTGATCTTAATGGAATGTTGCCCAAAAGTCACAGTGTACTTGTACTCTCCTAGCGCGGCGTCATTTGTAGAGAAGCTATGAAGCAGAGCCCGGGAATTGTGTGGGGATTTCTAAACAAATAATAAACATTTTACGAAATTTTTAAGGATTTAGTATGCTAACTATTCAAATGGATTTAGACATATTACAGAAGATAAAGTGAATGTTCAGACGGGACTAAATCGATTTAAAAAAGACAAAAAATGATGTAATGGGTTTGGATGTAAGTACTGGTTGTGTGTGAAGTTTCATACCAGTAGAAAATTGTTAGCAAATTTTTTATTACACCATTTTCGAAAAAGGAAATTGACACATTTCGCCGATAATTTATTGAGTTCAATATCTTTGGATAAATCATGTTGCATAATTCACAATGATATGTTAAGTGCTCACACAGGTAAATGTGAAGCGGAACCCGTAATCCGAGGCGAAGTCAACTAATATACCTCGAACCAAACTTAATGGTGACTCAGAAATTCATACGAGTGCAGGTTCATGCCAATGGTGTTTGAGAAAAGAGTGATTCAAGCGCAGATTTTATCATTATTATTCAATCTAGAACAACATGGTGGTTTCTTATTGACGTCCATAACAAATTTGGTTCGAGGTATATCACTGGGGCTAACGCAAAATGATAAAGGTAAATGTAATGAGTATGGTTTGGAACATACCTCCCTAGGGCGTGGGGCCTCGTCGGAGCCGTTGGAGTCGAGCGAGGCGCGCGAGCCAGCCAGCGCGCCGCCCTCCAGAGCAGATTCCAGCCGCACTGGCGACGCGTTACGACGGATCGTATCTCCGATCAAGTGCTTCGCATGGCTGTGGAAATACACGCTGCTATATCTCGAACCAAACTTAATGGCGGCTCAGAAGGTCGTACGAGTGCGGGTCAGGTTTGAGAAAAGAGAGAGAGTCAAACGCTGATTGGCCTGAAACTGCACTTGTACGAATTTATGAGCCGCCATTAAGTTTGGTTCGAGGTATACAACAGTCCTCACTCCACAAACGCGTATAGAGGGGTCATTTTTTGTAATAAAAGGCTTTTCAAAATTTTGTCGCGGTCTAATTTCACATTTGGGTCAAAAATGATAACGACGGCGATGGTCAATCTTGAGACGAGACGACTATATTACGAGAATAACGTTTTTGACATTAGGTGAAGACTAAATTTTGAAAAGATTTTTATTACGCAATGTGTAGAACCACAGGACATATACGGAGAGAAGGCGGCATAATTAACCGTGCCCTGACATATCAGTACATGTATTGTCGATGTTTCTCCTATACTTGCTCCTGCTCTTTTAACCTAAGTGTCTCTAAATATGTACGCGATACTAGATGGCAATGCTTTATATTTAAATTGAAATAGTATGAATATTCTATGCCCTTCCCCAACCGTCCCTCCTCCTCCGCCGATTGGAAAGCGCTTGCCGACATGTTGACTATGTGCCTAATAGTTAAAATAAAATATTTAGTGACTGCTTACTTTACATTTTCCTCGTTAGGGCCAGTAATCTGCACTAGACGCTCCTTTGCCCCAGGACTCACTGAAATCAGCAAATTACTTCTGATTCCAATACCCAATAAAATTACAACCCGATAGTAGTAATGATTATTGAAGTTTTAAGCTCGTAGCTAGATGCGATTAATAGGCAGTGAGATGAGATTGCAATTTGATTTTAAGTTATTATTTTTTAGATCTGAACCATTCCCAAACAGTTATTACGATTATAATCATAATGGACATTTAGTGGTGGATGAAGTATTTACAGGTAAAGTTCTATTAATTGATTTACTATTTAGATAATGAATCAATCCGGTATGATTAAGGATAACAACCAAATTACCATAATCGGAATATTTAATGGTTTAGTGAGTAGCTAAAAGTACGACACAGATTGTAGCACAATCCATAATAACAGATTTACTCATAAAACATATTATAAATATTCAAATGATAGTAATTTATTAAGTTTTAGTCTTGTTGATAAAGTATTTATAATGAAATTGAGTTAAAGTTATGGATATTATAAGATTATTAAAGTAGATAATAGGTAGAAGAACCCGCCACACCATGCGCAAGCACCTCACACCGCACCGTGCGTTCATACCTCGCTGAAACGATATAATCGTGTCACTTAGCTCCTCGATCATGTGCACCCTCCTGCCCTTGATACCCATCACTGTAACACCACAATACAACTTCAGATACGCTGCCTGGACGCTCACCTTTCATCCTCACTCTTTATTTAGTCCAATGCTTCAAAGAATCCCAAGAAAGGCTACATGACTTTGGGACACCCAAACACAAGGACACCCAAGAATTATGGGACTTAATACAGATGCTAAATATAAATATACTTTTCCTTTTCATTGCAATTTACAATGTTGCTTGTCAGTTTCCGACATGCACTGTTGAAATTAACAAATTTCGCCTACATAATACCACGAACAGAGAAGCATAACATGTACCCTACATGCAGTTTATTCCCAATTTGTTGAAAATATTCTAAAAATTATCAACATGCAAGTACCGTCAATCAGATTTGTAAAAAGAATGTACGTCACCTTTCCCAGAGTCGGCATTTCTGATGACGACTTCATCCTTGGAATAGTTCTTGCCAGGTATCTTGGTAGGCTTGGGGAACTTGCCCGAAGGTTTGATGATCTCGCCGGGGCCGAGCAGCGAAGGCGGCTCGGCGGGCGCAGCCAGCGTCGGGGACACCGAGCCGCCCGAGCCCGACCCCTCCATAGTCGGCACCAGCAGTGGCTGAGATACGCAATTAACATTTACTAATACTGCACACTCATGCTCAACTAGCGGTCGGCTGAAACATATTAGTTTTTAGGTTGTACTACCAAATAGAAAATGAAGGTTAAATCTTACCTCAGCATGTGTGCCGCGGTGTCTATAATATTGACTCATGTAGTCAGAGCCTTGCCACAGTTTGGCGCGCAGCTCGATAAGCTCGAGAAGATGAAGTCTAGTTTTTTTATCCAATCGTTCATCTTGTGAACCATTGCGGAACACAACAAAATATCTGAAATGTATATATAAGTACTTAAAATTTTAAACTCAGGGTAAATAGATGTTGATAATTGGTTTCATCCTTGCTTAACATTTGTTAGGTCGGTTGTGTAACTTATTACACAGTTTTAGCATTAGTCTTCACTTGTTTTCCAGTTACAACATACCTATCAAGAAAGTCCTTGTAAAGTGCTTCGAGCTGAGCGCCATAAAGCTTCAGATTAGAGTACATGGTGGCCACATTACTTTGAAGCGCACGGTCATAATTACCCTGCATCATTTGGTACGCCACTGCTTCTGTCAGCACGATGAGGTCATCAACTGCAAATCAAACATTGAATCTATAATTAGTAACTATAATTCATTAAAGTTATTACAGGTATTCACATTTTCAGAACAAAATTATATTGTTAAAATACCTTTATGTGTATTAAAAAGTACTTTCTGACTTTCAATTCTACCACAACACAAAAGGTAAATAAAAAATATTCATTTTAAAGTCATTTACTAGTTAGCATATTATGCATAATGCTGAATTCGAGCAACTCATAAGGAAAGTGATTGTTGGTGTAATAAGATTATCTAGGTCACATGCCATTTGCACACATTCAGATAAGGCAACATTATTCTTTATTACAGTCTGAAAAACAATAGAAAATTCTGAACTAAAGATAAACATTGGGACAATCATCATAAAGAAATATGTGTAAAATACAAGACTTTCATTTTAATTCCAATAGAAGCCATTAAACCTAAAATTGTCCAGCAAATGCGAAAAAGAAGATGCACCTTTGAAAACCATGCACACAGAGTGCTGGACAAAAAAAAATCTAGTAGCACTACCCCAAGGTATCAATTATCTCTTCTTTATGAGAGTCAATATCTCTTGTTATATAATGGAGAGGTTAGAGCATTCACCCTGTAAGCGATAGATCGCAGGCTCAAATCCCACCTGAACCAATTTTAAAAATTTCATATCTTAATTAATGGTGATGCTGCTTTATCAGCTCATGTTCTGATTCACTGGCACCAGCCACGCATTTTTCTCATTAGCAAAGGGCACAATGGGGTTTTGGTGAAGGAACAGGTGTGGGTTCACTATCACCATATTCGACCCTGCCATGCTTTGAATTTAGCCCTTAAATTATTTGTAAGCATTTTACAAATAATTTTGATTTATGGTTTTAATTGGATAAGTTCCAGATAGTGATAAATTCATTTCGAAATTCAGTATTTCATTAAAATTCTTGTTAATTAATTATTATGTCCCCTATTTGAATAAACTTAAAATATTGATTTATTTTAGATATATATTTATAACATATTTATTTACAAGGTGTTGTTTATTTTGCTAACAACCAAGATAATATAACAACAAAAATCCAATAAGATTCTTACCAGAGTTTATTTTGACGTCCAATACAGAGTTGCGGTTGTGTGCAGAACTGGTCGTCGATTTCAGGGGTCTGGGCACCTCCAGTTTCTTAACCGTGCGGGTCATTTTCGTTAGGGTCGACATGGTGCTAGTAAACAATTTCCAATTTTAATATTTAAATACCTGTTCCGCGATATGTTTACCGACAAAGCAAAACAATCGCGAACAATGATTGTCATAAATATTTTGGTTGGGAGGATATGAGTAACCTTGTCATAAATTGCACACAAACTATCAAATACAAGAATTTATCGGGAAACTCACTCATCCATGGCGACAGAGCCTCGAAGTACACTAGAACCACTTTAAATTAAATCGTGTGAAAAGTGAAAGTGATGACAATGAATGATCCTAGCGAATAAATTCGGAACAAATCCAATACGTGTTCATTACTCGTAATATTGGTTTTTCGTGTAATAAAAACGGATTAGGTGGAAAAATTTTGACTTTATAGAAGATTAAATATTTTGCTCGATGAAAAACATTTAGACAAAACAATTGAAAGCCATGGAACACTATGAAATAAGAAATAAACAAGAAAACTCACCTGGCTACGCCATTAATTCGCAATAAAAATAAATTAGATATAGTGAAGTCCAGTGAAGTGAAAAGTCAAACGTAAATATAGATGTTTATTTATTTATTAATGTTACTTATTCCAATTAGAATATGTAATTAAAATTAACAATTACTTTTATCGACGTTACATGTTTTTAATTTTTAAAAACATACTAAATTTAAAACATTATAACATATAGTCAATTTTAATCCCAACACTAGCTGGAATAATGCGGGCTGCGTGATACGTGTGGCTGCGTGCTTTAAAAACGAATGTTGGAACCAATCGACCTTTTGTGAAATGTGAGGTTTGATGAATTTAAAATTATATTAAATTCCAATTAATATTCTTATTATCAGTTATTTTACTTAGTTATTCTAAAAATGTGTTGCAAGTTAAACCCTCCAAGTAAGTAAATAAAGCAGCGCTTTTTTTAAATTAACTGCGTTAACACAAGGTTAACACGGTCACTCAATCGAGCGTTCTGATTGCATCTTTACTCTTTTTGAAGTTCAAAGTTTACAAAATCTTTCACGCGGTAAATAAATAAATAAATAAAACCACAAGACGTGATTGTTCTTTCCCTCTCTTTCTCCCATAATCGCGCGGTTATGCGTGCGTGCATACCGCGGATTTCGCCGCGTAATCTGGAGTTACACACGCGAATCCGCGAATGCGGTTGACCCTAACGAAAGACTGTGCCTGTAAAGGGTGCCATTAACTATAAAATTCAAGACAGCGACAGTCTCTATGATCTGTGGTGATCACACCGTTTTTTTATATATACTCTTTGGTTTTTTACTCTGTGGGTTTTTATCAGTCAGTTAGAGTGCGAAGTGCGTGGTCGTGTTTTTGTTTTTAAAAATCCGAATATATCGTGAAATGTTAAATATAGCAATTTAGTTTCACAATGAATATCGAATGTAGTTTGAAGTGATGGTGTATATTGAAATTATGTGATATCTGATTTATTATAAATCTAGGTAAGTACGCACGGAAATAAAAATCTTTTTCACCGGCTACGATACAGTTAATATTATCATGTTTATACTTCTTTATAATTTACATAGCAATACAAATCATTATTAATTTCTACATTTTCCTATTATGCTTTCAATTATTTAATTTGTTGATAACTGCTCTAGTTGACTTTATTTGAAACAGTTCAATTGGTATTCTATATATTTTCGTCTTTTATGAATCTGATAAGAAAAAACCAAAATATTACAGAAACGACAAATGAAACTGGAACTCAGTAAGCAAGTTAATCTGACATTAAACATATTCTTGAAATTAAAATTCAAATAAGTACCCTCTCCCATGACTCCCAAGAGTATTTAATTTGTACAGAATATAACTCTTAATAATATTTATTTTCAGTGAACAACATGGCCAAGTATTACCTTTCATTAATACTTGTGAGACTGGTTCTACCAGCAGGCTTGTTACTGAGTAAGTATCATTATGAATCTGCTGTATTTTTAATGAATTATAATAAATGTATACTAAGTATTTGAATAGTGTAAACCTATGGATATCAATCACACTGTGTTTTGACATTAACGTAAAACTGATAGGTAATAATAAAAAAAATAGTCATAAAAATGCATGTATTTTTATTGTCCTGTATGGCAAGGCTCTGTCTGATCTATTTTTATTGATGTATATCAAAATAGAATTTTTTAACTTTCTTTCCATGATGACCATAAGCGTGAGGCACCTCAATTTGCATTTTTGGCAAAGCATGTGCTTGGATGTTGACTAAGTACATATTATGTTACACATAAAGTATTTCTGATTCTTTACCTAATTAGTCTCAAATACATATATGTAGTAAGGCATAGATTAATGAAGTATACTCTGTTTTGTATTTGGTTACTGTAGCTCAGATTATATTATTTTACCTGACTATTAAGCTTTTTTCGCCTTTTGTTATTATAATCTGCAATTACTCCCAGACTATGAATGGAAATAAATAATGACTGATTGCTTTTTAAGATATCATTTGCCTTCTATTTGACTTCTATTTGATTTTTGTGGCATAGTAGTAGGAATTGACATGGAAGTATTTTGTTTTTTTTGTACCATTTAGGTGGCAAACAAGCACTTGGTGGAAAGTAGTTGCCATGGCCTATGGACGTTTACAACTTTTTTATACTATGACTTGTTACAATTGCAAACAAGCCTACAACACATGATGGTAAACAGTTAATCCAAAGTCTAAACTATGAATACTTGTAACACCAGAGGTATACCTCGCCTCAACAGTATTATGGCTTCTAATACAAGATTCTTATTCTTATAACCAGCTATTTGCAGTTCTCAATTATTGCGTAAAATAACCAATTTTATTTTAATATTAGTCATTTCCGATACACTGGATTGGTCTTCAAAAAGAATTTAACTAATTGACATATTTATTCAAACTGTAGTCTCAAATTTATAAAAAAAAAGTGTATTACGTTATCAAGAAACATTTCATTGACACGTGTGACGCAATACGCCAGAACCGGCTGGCAGACCGGGGCGGGCCACGCGCCGCGTCGCCACGCGACGCTTACAGAAAACTGTGATTCGCCTTTAAATTATAAACTAGGTATAACGTGTAACTTATTAGACATCTTATTTTCTGTACTTATACAGGAAAATCAGTATAGGCTATCGTTGCGTCCAATAGATCAGTCCGTGTTGGCAGTCAAACAATCAAAATATAAGAAATTCAGTTAGTCGTTGACAAGCAGAAATCTTGAGAAGACCCGTCTGATTATGTTGATTTATTACCTACTTGCTGTTGCCCGCAGTTCCGCTCGCGTGGATGCCGGTTATCGCCATCTAACTGCCTATGGCCTTTCCCAAGCTCTAACCTATGTGTCTGTGTACCAAATTTCATTAGGTTATTTTCAAAAATGAGGAACTCTCATCCCCTATTTAAACCTCTTTAACCCCTTTTTCGCTATAAAAGGTAACTGATGTCCTTTCCTAAGCTAGCGAGCCCATCTCTTTACCAAATTTTATCATGATCGGTGCAGTGGTTTGGAGGCAAAAGCGTAACAGAAAGAGAGTTACTTTCGTATTCTACTAATATTATAAATGCTAAAGTTTGTGAGTATGGATGGATGTCCCCATTTCGGGGGCGAGTAGGGGTCTGCGTGGTCCCCCCTCCCGAGGAGGGCCAGACTGAGAGGAATGGCCCTGGGTCAGCCGAGGTGCGAGGGATATGTCACGAGACTACCTCATCTTCGGCCTAGCACAACGACCCACAGACGGCGTGCGGTTTAGTCGGTTCGAGTCCGACATAACCTCCCCTCCACCTCCGGAGGGGGAGGGGGATATCCCGCACGTAAAAAAAAGTATGGATGGACGTATGTATGGATGTTTGTTACTGTTTCACGTAAAAACTACTGAATGGATTTTACTGAAACTTCACAATAATAGAGCTTATACAACAGAATAACAGATAGGTTATATATCATCACGCTACTACTCAAGGGAGCGGAGCAGTGATTATTAATGTCAAGAAATCCGACATCCACGCGGCGTAGCCGCGGGCAACAGCTAGTATGTTTAATATTAGTACGGACTTGTGTTCGTAATTGTCAGAACAAGTTTGGGTAGCTGAAAGATAATTCTAGAAAACTCATAAGAAAAGTTAGCACCTGGCGTGACGTTACGCAACTTATGCAAAAGCAGCTGGTGTCTTATTAAATCTTGAAACAATATAGGTACTTGTTAAAGCACGCATCGTCGCAATGCGGGAAGGAGTAACGTACTTATATTCTCCCCCGCGCTGGGCGCGCCGGCTCATTCTGGGTGCGTCCTCACGATTCGTAAACTGACCCGTTGACCGACTTGCTATGGCCTTGTCAGTGAGCTCTGTAGTAGCTGTGCTCCAAAAATTTTTTCATGAGCTACCTGTTTTGCACGAAAAACTTTGATTTCATGGTGATGGCGCTTAAGTTGACTCGACGCCCATGCTAAAATACCAGCACCACTACATGTTGTCGTGCGGAGTCCTGATCATATTACCTAAAAATCAAAATTGACCGTAGTAGTAAATGCCTTAAACTCATGACTAGAAAGCTAAATCCCTATAAATCAAATTGCCTAAAATCCAGTATGCCTAAGCAGCAATTGGCTTCAGAATTATGAAGCCTATAAATCCCCACTTGCCACTTGAATTCAGTTCCGAGTGTCGAGTAGAGTAGATGGGAATTACAATATTTCCTTGTTTTCGCCTCGTAAGATGCTTTTTCACGCCCCGTTTATAGGACCCGCGGATGTAGGAAGAAGGAAACACGTGTTCTAGAATTCCAAGGTCTTAGCGTGCGGCAAAGGAAAGAATCACCGACCACTGGTCACTGTCATTGTATTAATGCACTAGCTGTCCCGCCCCGGCTTTACCCGAGGATGTACTAGAATTTGCCAGAATTGTTAACCGGAAGGCGGGCCATGAGCTCCGTGATGATATGATGAATCTGCTGGATATGTTGTTTATGGTTAAGTATTGCTCCACTCTCCCTTGAGTAGTAGCGCGGTGGTATTTAACCTATAAACTTCCTCGTTAAATGGGCTATTCAACACATGAATAATTTTAGTTCCTTGGATTAGCGATTCAATCGAACAAACTAACTAGTATTGAAGTATAGATTATCATCAATATTAGCCAAATTTGTCCATGAAGCAAGTGTGACTAGTTTGTCTATAAAGTAAAATGTTTAAAAAGTGGTAATTTCATGTTTAAGTCGTTTTATAAAATAATTAATTCCTATTTCCCTTAGTCACGCCTTCACGCGTGAACTTCTGGATCGATATCGCTAATTCTTTTTTTAGAATGTTCCTTGCAGTACGAGGATGGTTCTTACGCAGAGAATTTTTTTTAAAAGGGTTACATCGTCATGGAATCGGGAACAGAATTCCACGCGGGTGAAACCGCGTGCGTCAGCTAGTACAGAATATAAGAGTCTCAATCAAAGTCAAGTACCATCTTCTTCTTCAAATAAAATCCTCATTTCACAGCGTTTGTCTGCAAACTCTGAAACAGCTTGACTGATTCTTATGATTTTTTGGTATATTTGGTAGGTCTGAAAATCGGTCGTAAACTATTTTTAAACAACAGGGCTTTTTTCCTTATATTTGCCAATTTTTTTATTATTGTTTTATTGTGATTTGGCATTGAAAAAATCATAAACGCCTAAATTTTCACCCTTCTACTACCCACCCCCATTTTTTAAAAGTAAATAAAACTACGTTTCCCGTGTCAGCTAGTAAGCTATTAAACCTTTCTTTCTAACTAAAATCCCACAGGAAACAGAAAATATTTTTTTTATCTTTATCTATTCTGTGCTTAAGTATAAAATATAATGATAACAGTTATTTTTCGTTTCACGTGGATCTTCTGAAAAACCTACGGAAATCTCTCCACGCGAAACATGATAACAATGTTTCGACCTATTTAGTATAATTTTATGATTCGACGAGACGGATGTAAAGCATTTGGAATATCAAGTTTAGTGGAGAAAAATGTATGTATAATATTCAGGAATTGTAAAGCATTATTGTTATTTGGCCACAAACGAAAGTTATTCTCGTATTAATATTAAGTGTAATACGTTGTTGATTGATGTAATTTAATAATCTGTATCTGTGTATGTAAATAAATAAAAATAAATGTAAAATATCCACGTTTTATGTAAGGTGTCAACGTGTCAACGTTGTTTATAAAAAAATTGCAAAATCGGATGTTTCATGCGTTGCCGGCCATGTTCATAAGGAGTTCCGGTGACCTTACTACGGTAGGATGTAGTATTAGTAAAAGGATGGATACCTCTTCTGCCATGAGTCCCAAATTTGTTGAGCGGGAAATCTTAAATAATAGGGCTCCGCTCGCGTAGATGTCGGTTATCGCAACCAAACATAGTCTATGTCCTTTGCCAAGCTCTAGTCTATCTCTCTATATAAAACCTCATCAAGATCGCCATGCTTACTCTCGACACTCGATTTTGTGAAATTGGACTCGAAATCTTCTGTAGTTTAGGCGTAAAAGCGTTGACCCACAGATATACAGACATATCGTTACTGTCGCATTTATAATATTAGTATGGATTGTACTACATTTGTATAATTATATTCATTTCTAATCCTTTTTTGATGCTGCTCAAATTGCGTAGACTGAACGCCAACGATTTGGCGTTCTACACCGCACTGGTGTGAAATAATAGCCGCAATTAAAACACGTCATTTCCGCATGTCACGCAGGTTTACGCAAACAGTTACGAAAATATGTAAAAAGCAAATGCATATTAATATTATAGTTGTGAAGGGTCCTGTCCTAACCCTAATTCCCACGTGACCTATATATCCGCCAAAGTAGAGCATTAGCTGCTCGACCCCCTGTTTGCACCTCCCTGTATTATATCATATTTGCACGCACCGAATACACGCTTTCCCCTGAAAGTCGGTGATTTTGTCATTACGTCGTATTGTAATAATGTACATTTCGCAATATTTTGTAGATAAGTAAAGGCCACCGAAGAGCATAAAATGTTATTGGTTTGTTTTGTTACAGTATGTACGTTAACCGTGCACGCATTTAAGTGTTTCAAACTGCATAAAATACATTATCAGTCTGGTATAACTTAAAACTAACGGCCGCCCGCGATTTCGTACGCGTGGAGTGAGTTCGACTTTCATACGAACTACCATCCCGTCTTATAACCTCAAAAGACGGTTGATTTCTAAGGATATATTATTAGTACACTTGTTGACCATCCATAGGGCATACATTTTAAATTTTAAGTCCCTCACTTAAAAACATAGGACTTTTATACAAAATTTCAACCCCCGTTTTACCATCTAGGGGTGGAGTTTCGTAAAATACGTTTTTAGCCGTAAACTACCTGCCAAATTTTAATTTCTAGGTGTTATAGTTCTGAGATTTCGTGATTAATCAGTGAGTCATTACATTAACCGTTCTATTTTAACGCATAAAACTACTTAGAGAGAAATTGCATTTAATTTTAGTAGGTATTATTTAAAATCAACTGTTCTTTTTTAACTTTTAGTAGGTTAGAAACAAAAATGCTTTAAAGCGGTCGTAAAGTTTTGTTGCTTGTTAAAGTCTCTTGCAAAACGTCTTATCGGATACCTATATAATGCTTAAATTATCTTAACGCCGCTGTTTGTGTTTATATACCAGTGTGTCATGTAGAGATAAAAGAATGCAGGAAAGACAAAATAACTTGACCTTTTTTCTTAGATGTATAAGTGGTGTATTCGGTACGGAAACTGACGACCTATCAGTGTCTAATATATGTTTGTTTACGCGATATAATATTATACCTATTTAACCAACCTCAAACTGATTAACTGCTTTACTGCAAAGCAAACAGTACATATTTGTCATAGAAATAAATATTCAAAACCGACTGAAGGTAGAACATCACTTCATGGAATGCGCAGATAAGGTGCAAATAAATTTAGATAATATAAGTTGCCAAGTGAAATGAGCAATGTACATTAAATAATGTGCATATCAGAGAATTTCGTGAGCCCGTAATGTTTGCACAGCTAATGGGCCACACCTGCCTTCACAAAATGCCATTAATTAAACCTCTTTACCCTTCGTGAGTCAATCCCCTTATAAAAGAAGATGAGGCGTGATAACGTGTCGTTATCATACACTATTCCTTTAATTCCGTAATAGTAGTGTCGGACCGTGTTTAATTTCCGATGTGTAACTATGTGGGCGGTAAAACGACTCAGTAGCTATAAAAATTCTCAAGATGTACGACTAGTGGCATGGCTAACCTGCTAGACAAGCCAGACGGCCTATATTTGACTAGTATTCATGTTAAATGGACTCATTTTCTGGCGAGTTACCCTAATTAAATACGATCACGCTCAGTACGTGACCGGATGAGAGCAGGATGTTTCTGTACAACCGACTTAAATGCTATTACTAACATCTATTTAGGTTCTGTGATTTTGTGATTTTGATGAATGTTGCAGACTGAAGATTATTCGTAAGGTCATTGCACTGAATTCTCATTATCACAGCCGAGATACAAGATAAATATTCTTTCTGGATTTTATAACGTATTCATATCCATATATGTCCTATCCTATGTCATCAATCGGATATGCTAGAATGATTTTACGTGAAGACTTTAGTAAATTCATATCCATAGTAATATTATAAATGCGAAAGTAAGTGTGTCTTTTAAATGTCACTCTGATACGCTTTCACGCCTAAATCGCTGAGCCGATCATGATGACATTTGGTACAGAGATGGACTAGAGCCTGCTTTGGAAAAGACATAGGCTACCTTTTATCGAGAAACTTGAAGCCGTTAGATTAGGGGATGAAAGTTGGTACGGAAGTTCACCATTTCTGATCACGATAAACGAGATTCACAGAGGCAATGCCGCGGGCATCAGCCAGTTGTGTAATACAAAAGCTTTTAAATTTAATAAACTACTTTACAAATTGTTCAATATTGTAAAAAGTGATAAAAATAAACTATGCAAAGTAAATTTTAGAAATGGGTTTAAATAACACTGATTCCCATTTCTTTTTGACTCAATTGTATAGTTTTGTGGTTTGTGAACTTTTATTGTGTCGTTTTTCGAACAAAGTCACTTTTCCTCTTGATTGAATTAAAATGTCGTACACACCCTGCAATACACAATTCACGTTACGGTACCGCCCTCAGCACGAGGTCTTTTAATTACATATAATATATCACCACAAATGCCACTCACGTATATTAAAATTAAATCTAATTCTACGAAAAAGCACAACCTAGCCTACTCACAGCATGGCAAAGTGAATGGGCGGCATCTTTTTAATTAAAACGCTCATTAACTATTCGTTATAAATCTGGTATGACAATCCTAGTATAAACGATTTATTGTGCTAAATGCTGTATTTTAATGACTTTTCTTAGTAGACGCGAGTTTCAATATCGAGGAGTTAACAATTGTAACGGAGTCGCAGGGTAAAGAACAAATAAACAAATAAAATATAATTGACCGAGCGAGCGAGAGTTTCTATCTATCTATGTCAGTTTATCAGTTCCTATCTAGAGGGCGCATTTCTTAACCGATGATCACCAAACTTGGTACATATATTATTTGATTTAAACTCAACTTTTGTAGAGAGCTTTCGATAAGAGGGAAAATGGGGGAGAAAAGCAACTGCAAACTTTGACGGCTGTTGTGTTATTTTATGAATGGATCTTAATCATTTTTGGCTGAAACATGAAGGACAGGATTCACAAAAAGGTGAACTTCGTTCTAAAAAAAACGAAAAAAAGGAGGGAAGGTTACTGTAGCGTTTTTTAAGAACGGGTCGTCCTTAGTTTTGGTTAAAACTCCAAGGCTGTTTAAAATAAGAAGATAACGTGTCTAAGTTTCTATTTTTGTTTTCTTTTTAAGTTTTCATTTTTTAAGGATTACATACTTGATTAAGGGTTCCAGAGAAATGTAACAATAGGTACTAGTGAGGTCTACTGTTCACAGAACTACTAGTATTTTATTAACATCATTCTGCTAGTGAAGTCTATTAATGTTTCACCGATCTCTTTCTGTTAGTAGAATCTATTTCATCTCTTCGATCCAAAAACTTTTTCAAATCAAATGATACAATCATAAGTTCTGGGACCTCGAGATAACCGAAATCACACATGTCGGTACAATGTTGGTGCGTCTTGTTTATTTTACTACTAATGTTTTCTATGTAATATACAGCTATTTTTAGTTACTAGCTGATCCAATTATTATTCTCCAGCATGGAATTCACTCAAATTAATTTTTTTAATTTTTTGCCTGTTTTGTGTTCCCTTTCCCCCTGCATGAATAGAATGATATTCAGAGGTTTTTTATGTATACAAGCGCTAGCCACGTAATAACAAGCACAAAACAAAAATAATTTTCCAATTTGGATCAGTCATTCTGAAGTTCAGGTAAAAGCACCAATGGCCGATACTTTAAGGATAAATCAAACATCGCTCTACAAAATAATAATATATATATTAAAGAATGGTCGTTACGTCCTTTTTCAACTGTTACAGCAACATTTAGTCACTAAATTTTATTAAATCTAACATATTTTTACTTTAAATACAATTATTATTCACTTTGTCGTAAGAACCAATAGACGACATTCACTTAAATCTTCTAGAAAGTCTAGCCATAAAAATACGGTAATGGTATAAGTAGGTCAACAATTTACATATTTATAACATCCATACTAAAATTAATGATAATAATTATTATTAAATAAAAAAACACACCTATTAAAAATCAGTACCCTTAACAAAAATCTTAAGAAACAACTGTCTCTAATTCAAAATTTACTTACGACAGTATTCTGAACTTTTAAACGTGTCTTATAATATGCCATTAGCCGTCTTTTAAGTAAATAGGTATGTAAACCAAATAGTTACTTTTCTTAAAATAAAGGGTTCATTACAAAAGTATCTACTATTGGGTCAGTGTCCACCATTGGTGCTTTTGCCTTATGCACATAAAGGTCTATTAGAATCTCATGGCAGAATTGAAAAAAAACGATTATGATTTTTATATATATAGCAATGTCAATGTCATCATATGAAAATTCGACCAGCACATAGAGTCAGTCCACGGCACTGAGGAGTTAACCAGAAAAATTCTCATAAACACACAGTTTACCTCTGACGTGTCGTGTAAGTCTGATGCCATTATTGCTTGTCCCAACACTGAGTTGCCTTGTAACCTTTTCTCCCGGAGACAATCGCCGCTCTGCTGGTAAGAAACAGTTTAATACACACATCTTCCCATGTTTCAGAGCGTTCGCGGCTGTTTGCTGTGGGGAATGGGATTTAGGCCTTTAGATTTAGACTCTGAGTCTCCCATCGCTCAACATAGGCACTATGTTAGACGATACTTCTTTCCGCCTTGCTACTTGCCTTGCCTAGGACCCCCGTGTGTTACTTTTGTCCCCATCGTTGCCACTGTGGTGAAGCTGAAGACAGCCTTAGTAGGGCACCATGGCCCTTTATGCCGCAAAAGCGCTGGGCGTACATCGCGACACGCCTGCATCAATGACATTATCTGCCGTGCTCTTGCCACCGCTGGCGTGCCAGCCATGGGGAGAAACACACGGCGCTCCTAAGCGAAGGCAAGCGGCAAGGCGGAAAGTAGTAGTACATGTGTTGGGCGACGGAAGTGCCTGAATTCAGAGATCTGACTGCCATTCCTCCACAGCCAGTAGGCGCACACGCTCTGAAACATGTGAAGATGTGTGCATTTAATTGTCTATTACCAGCTTGCAAAGCGGCGCATCCCATTGTCTGCCTGTGCGCTGAGAGTATTTGCGGAATGTTGTCAATTTTACGTCCCTATGCAAACTTTTTTATGTACTAAAAATAAATAAACAACGGACTAAAGATAAGGACAGCATCATTACATTCATGGCCTACATAAAAGTATCTATAAATAAATAGGTGTCAGATAAATTGGTTGTTAATTTCTACCGTATACGTATGTAAATACCTACACACAGGTATATGGGTAGCATTACAAAACATCATGAAGTCAATATTATTTATTTTATTTATTTACTACTATTTTTTTTGCTAAATACTGTTAAGTACTTATTTGATTTTCACTGTAAGAGTTAAACAAAATGTGTAATAAAAATTAAACGTTAAAACTGTGGATTAGTTACGAAACGCTAATAAAATTAATTTTTGTGGCCCTATTTTTAGTAACAAGTTGTTACCATTGTTATACATGTATTATAGGTACAGGTAAAATTTAACCTATAATACGGTGTTAGTAGTCACGTAGTTGAGTAACATATTCGGCGCCCGGTGTGGAGCATGGCCATATCGGAACGTCTGAATCACAAGGTCACGCTACAGTTCAACTGGTTAACGGCAGCCTACATTAACAGTGATCTCATCCTCACTATCGAACCCATACGACTTTTAACACATTTTCAGTAATTACAAAGGTTTATACATTTCTGCATTAAGTATTACATATACAACGATTTGAAATGAGTTATGAATAACCACAGTATTGAAGAACTTATTTCTGATGTGCTTTTCACAGATGCTTAGTGATTAAAATTTTATGTACATTTTCGAGTTTTGCACAAAATTCAAGAGTCTTGAACTTAAGACCCTTTGAATTTAATTAAAAGCACGACTCACAATTTTAATATCTATACTTACTAAAGAATTTTGTATTTTAAGTTTTGAATCTTTTAACTTCTCCCCTCTCTCCTCTCGTATCCATTTGAAAACAAGGTGTTGTTTTTATTATAATAACAATTTTTAGATAACAAAAATGCAATGTGTGCGCGTATCCGTTTGTACGTCTTTCACGCCTAAACCACTGAACCGATTTTGATGAAAATTGGTATACGGGTAGATTAGACCTTGAGAAAGGACATAGGCTATCGCGATAACCGACATCCACGCTGGCTGAGCCGCGGGTAAAACCTAGTATATAATGTTGATTTCCAGACTTACCGTTCCACCAATCCAGTATTAATTTCTAAATAATGTGATAACTTAATGAACCACTGTTTTCGGGTTAGGAGCTCAGGGACATAACATTGTAAACTCGTTGTGCACATTGAATAGATACGTAATGTTTTACTCATTAACGTGTTACTAAGCCTCGCAATTCTTCGACATAATATGGTGAATATCATGAGTGAGATGAACCATGTGTAATGTTTGAGATGAGATTGTGATAATAATTTTCTTTAAACAGTAACTATAGACTACTAGCAGCCGAGGCATAAATTTGTAAAAAGATCGCAACCTGCAGCATCACCTATTGGGTTCAATCGTAAAAAAACTTGAATATTGAATTTATGCTTTCATCATTATATTAAGTATTGTATTATCCTTCCCTATGGATACTTACAATACCAGGTATATCTTCTACTAGCTGCCCTAGCGGTTTAGGTTTTGTGTTGATGAGTCAGATAGACGAGATTTGTTGATTTGTCATCGCTTTACAGACGAAAAAGGCACAAATGTAACGGATGTTTTAACGAATGTTTTCTTCGTAACTTTCCGAGTTTACGGATTATCATTTTATTCTGTTTGTGTCGAGTTGGGATGTACATGTATATAATGCAATTACATACATACATATAATATTACTAGCTGTTGCCCGCGGCTCCGCCCGCGTTGATGTCGGTTATCGCTTAGTGTTGATCCGATGCTATTGAGCATTCAATTCGCCTCTATACTCAACTTTGTCCTCGACTATGTACCTACTCACCTCTGTTCTCGACTTTCTACTTGCCTCTATATTCGACTCTCTACTCGACTTTCTACTCGCCTCTATACTTGAATTTATACTCGACTCTCTCTTTTTGTACTCTTCTCTATACTCGCCATTCCATTGGCCTCTCTACTTGCCCATCCATTCGATTCTCTTTTCGCCTCTCTACTTGACTCTCCCCACTCGCCTATCTACTCGCACCTCTACTCGCCACTACATTCATCTTTCCACTCGCCTCCCTATTCGCCTCTCTACTCAACCCTTTACTGCATTCTATTTGATTCTATACTCGCCTCTCCACTGGCTCTCTAGTCGCATATCTACTCGCCCCTATAACAATCTCTACTCGCCTGTCCACTCGCTCGCTCGCTCTATATTTGGTTCGCTACTCGACTATGTACGTTCCGAAGCTCTTATGCACCTTTGTACCAAATTTCATGAGGACATCTTAAAAGAAATTCTTACTATTTATGCTTTATTCACCCCCGTTTTTGTGCCATCGAAAAATGAGAAATCTTAATCCCATAGCCCTATTTCCCTTCCCCCCTCCCCTTTCTATCCCTTTTTTCGCGATAAGGGGTAGCCTATTTTCATTTCCAAGCTCTAATCCATCTCTATACCAATTTCATCAAGATATCTTCAAATTGTCAAACTTATATACCCTAGCCCTATTCCACCCCTTCAACTCCCTTTTTCGCCTATGTCCATTTTCGAGCTCTAATCCATCTCTGTACCAAATTTCATCAGGATATCTTCAAAAATGACAAGCTTTCATAGTAACTATCTAGTCCTTATACCCCCCCCCCCCCCTTTACCACATTATTCGCGATAAAAGGTAGCATATGTTCGTTACCAAGCTCTAAATAATCCCTGTACCAAATTTTATAAGGATATCTTCAAAACTGTCAAACTTTCATCCCTTATTATCCCCCCCCCCCTATATACCTCCATTTTCGCGTCAATAGGTAGCCTATGTTCGTTCCCAAGCTTTAATCCATCTCTGAACCAAATATATCAACAGGATGTCTTCAAAACTGGCAAACTTTCATCCTTTATAATGTACATGTAATTAATTAATTATTCCATTCTATATAGTATGCTTTCAGATTCCTCCAAGTGTACCTTCACCGAATAGTACGTCCTTTCAACCAGGATGGCACGTAATTTCTTTTTCAATAAATTTAAGTGACTTTCATTTCTTAAGCCCAGTGGAAGCTTATTGTATATTTTAGGACCCATGCAGAAGACACTTTTATGAAGTAAAGCAGTTTTAGAGGGTCTAATGCATAATTTGCCTATGTAACCTCGTCTTTCGCGACAAAAGGTAGCCTATTTTCGTTCCCAAGCTTTAATCTATATCTGTACCAAATTTCATCAGGATATCTTCAAAAAAAACAAACTTTCATCCCATAGTTATATCCCCCAACCCCTCTTCTATCCCCTTGTTGCGATAAAGGTAGCCTATGTCCGTTCCCAAGCTCTAAACTATTTCTGTACTAAATTTCATCAGGAAATCTTCAAAAATAACAAACTTGCATCGCAAGGCCCTAGTCCCTACCCTTCTACCCTCCTTTTCGCGACAATAGGTAGCCTATGTCCGTTCCCAAGCTCTAAACTACCTCTGTACCAAATTTCATCAGGAAATCTTTAAAAATGACAAACTTTCATCCCAAGGCACTAGTTCCCCCTTCTACCCCCCTTTTTGCGATAAAAGGTAGTCTATGTCCGTTCCCAAGCTCTAAACTATCTCTATACCAAATTTCATCAGGCAATCTTCTAAAACGATAAACTTTTATCCCAAGGCCCTGATCCCCCCCCTCCCCTTCTTCCCCCCTTTTCGCGATAAAAGGTAGCCTATGTTCGTTCCCAAGCTCTAATCTACCTCTGTACCAAATTTCATTAAGATATCTTCAGAAATGACAAACTTTCATAAAAAATTTCATCCCCTATTTCTCCCCTTAAACCCCCTTTCTCGTGATAAAAGGTAGCCTATGTCCATTTTCAAGCTCTAATATACCTCTGTACCAAATTTCATCAAGATCGGTTCAGTGGTTTAGGCGTGAAAGCGTAACATACAGACAGACAGACAGACAGACAGAGTTAGTTTCGAATTTATAATATTAGTATGGATGTGGAGTACAATTTATACAGCAATGCGTGGAATTACTCCTCCATTGAAATAAATAGAAAGCTTGCCTGTTATTATTGTCTAGAACCCATCGCATTGTAGGTACATATTATGTATTTGTAATGGATAACTGAAATGCAATTATCTGTACAGCTAAAGTATTATGTAAATAATTGTAATCATTTGGTATTTGACACACTTACGTACATGTATTCTCTAAATTTGATAAATATTGAGATATAACAAAAACATTACAGAATAACACACACCATCCTCTTGCAAGGTATATTCATGCGTCTTGTTTAGATTTGCATAATTGTATAAATGTTGCTCGTGTTTAAATTTTCTGTCTTATTTTTGACTTGACTCGGATTTGTGTCAGCAACTGTGTATTGCTGCTGGAACACTTATCGAAAAAACTCGAGTCTGGTGATTCAGTGTGATGTGAACACGTTTTAGTAATTTCGATCGTAATTGTATGTATAATACCTATATATATACCTATACTTACATAGTTTTTATAAGAACTTCTTTGTTATTATTTAATCTGCTCAAAATTATATCTGTCTTATAAAAAGTTGCTATAATCCGCACGCTGAATCATGATCCCTATGACAGTTCGTTAGCGCTTAACATTGTACTGACGTCCTATCACATCAAATCCTTTAGAGGTCCATTAAAAATACGAAAAAATCATAATTGTGTACAATTGTAAGTTATAAAAATGAATATTAAGAAATTATTACGTAATGTTCGGAAATAATAGAAAAAAAACTCAATGCAAATGTACATGGTACGTGCTGCAAAAGTTACGTCGTCAAGCTGTTATCGACTAAGAAGGGACACATCGATAAACAAAATATCGATAATTTGTTGGAAATATAAAACAAATGCTTTGAGTTTGTATTTTATTTATATCAATCTGAATCAGGGTCAATCGGATCGTCAAAATCTGAGTCTGAACTGCAGCTATCCGTGACGTTTATTATTAACGGTTGGTCAATGATATTGTCGTATTGTACATCTCGATCCCAGTCTTGTAAGCAAATTTTCTTCGTTCCTTCGACCACTTTTCGCCAATCGTCAGCTGTCACTTGAGCGCAAGCTTCTTCCAATAAAACCATCATTTTATTTGCCGCAACAAACAGCGAAACAGAAACAAAACTCAGCTAACAAAGAAAGACGTGGCGCATACAAGGCGTTAGAGCACACGTATGACGCGATGTGATGCGGTGTGACAAGAAGACAAAACAGACTGACAAGACATGACATGACTGAATTAAAAAAATACGGTAGGTCTATGGCCTCCTTTTAAATACTTTTCCATGTAATCCATAATTGCCAGCTAATTATGAATTCTTTAAAATTCAATTCAAAAAGAATTTTAAATTCTTTAAATTATGCAATTTGAATAAAAATTAAAGTATAGTAAAATAAAATATAATAAGGCTTTATCTAGTGTTTTATGTCCACCAATGCGCGTAGTCTTTTTTTCAAAATAAATAAATATTGCTTATTATGTTGAATGACCTGGCTGAATGACATGACATTTGCCTGAAAAAACAGTATTTTATCGAAATTGTTTCGCATAACTAATACAACTGTCAGTTGAAACGTCATACGGATCATCATTCGGCGTGCGGAGTATAGTAAACAAATTCCTACTTTAGTCCTCTCAAAGTGTACGAAATTAAAAAGGTCGAAGCTGTTTTTTCTCACTGCTTACTTGTTTAGAAGAGATCATTATTCTAACACCCATTGTTCAATGGAACTATGGTCGTTCTCATGACATACTGTGAACTTGGTTGTTTTGTTTTACCAACACGTTATATAGGTACTTATACGTATTATTTATTTATTTGGGAAAATTAACAGCCTCACAAATGATTACAAACCATGAAAAAAAAAATAATAATTATATAAAATAATTACGAACTTATAAATCTAAATTACTCAACCTCTCCATTACAAGCTTTTTAAATTTGTCTGAAGAAACAGCAAACATATCTATATTCTGAAAATACTGTTAGTAATTTCTTGCTAACCGACGCGACGCAGAGGCGCTCGCAAACCTGCGTTAGTACGAGAAATAGAGACAGCAAATGTGAGTTGTGCTCGCGCCTCTCGCCGTGTAGATGTTCTAGGTAACACATAACTTAACCTTTTGCGAATATCTATACAGTCATATACATTACAGAACAAATAGAACAGAAATACCGTCTCCAACAAAATACGTCTACTTTTCAGATACTGTAAATTATACCTTTGTACCAAAATGTTAGACGATGCAAATCTATGTCAGCAACAATAGTGCATGGCTCTTAAAATTATAATTGTAGATTTTAACTTAATTATATTTATAGATTTTGGTATAATTTAACTAGTAAAGTTGTATAATTTAACTAAAAATTACCTACTCAAAATTTACCATAAGTAATATATGTATTCCACATTATGACATTAGGGTACATAAAATTTCAAATGAAATTCTCCAATAAACTTCCAGACTTACAATTATCTCCACGACGACGTTTCTCATATTTGTTTCACCTCATTCGTATAATTTTCGGCCGCACCGCGCACGGTATCACTTTAGTTTGGGTTACTTACTAGTCCATGCCAAAGAGTAAAATAAAGCAGTAAAATAATTATGGTACCCGTTCTCGTTTTGTAATATTAGTCACGATCATTTTTATTTCAGATCCGCTCCAGTTTCATTACGTACATATCTATGTAAAGTACTATACTATAGGTATATGTAAAACATAATTCAGCATTTTCATAAACTTGGAACTAATTTTTAAAATTCTTACTGGTAAGACGGATACCTATCTATTATTAATTTTTTTTCCACAACATTTCACACAACGCTATCTAGACCCATGGTAAGCATAGCTTAACTAGCTTGTGTTATGGAATCTAGAATGCGGATAAGGGAGCGTTCAAGTATTACGTAACGCAATTTTTGAAGATTTTAGACCCTCCCTCCCCCCCATGTAACGTACCGTAACGTTTTTCTGTACCCCCCCTCCCCCTCCCTAAACGTTACGTAACATTTAAGTGACCATTAAAGTCACAATTATGTTGAACAAAGTATACTACCTTTGTTATTGTATTAATTGCGTTTGCAGTAGTGATAAACAAAAGAAGAGATTTTTAAGTTATATGTTTTTATTTAGCCATAAATCAAATAAGTGTAGGTACGTAAAAACACAATTCAATTGCAATTACTGCTCCTCTGTCCATGGGTTTGCCAGTCACTCAGACTCTTTCATTACTGGTATTCGGAGAGCAGACGAAGAAGGTTCCGGTATTGTTAAACTACTTGCATCAACTTCGTCTTCATCGAGCCAATCGGCATCCTCAGACAATGCTTCACTATGGCGCACAATGCAAAGCAGCTCATTTGCCCGTCTGGCAGCAAGTCGCTGTGGCCGTATTCTACTTTCACGAGGGTTTTGGACAGTCTTGCCATGCACGTAACGACTGTGCATTTGCACACTCTTTTGGGATGTAAAATAGATCCCACAGATTGCACATATTCTGTTCTTGAGATCGGATTGTACTGATGGACAATAAAAATCGTAAGGCATTTGCTTAAACCCTTCTAGAGGAGGCGACAGATCAACGGACAACCTCACAAGAAGTGGTGAAAACTTGCATGATCCTTTGTCTAGCTGACTAGGTACCACGAGCTTGCTTGGGGTTTGAAGGATTGGGTAGGGTGGCGGCAAGAAAGTATTCGGAAAGACAGATTTTAAAGCACTCCTTGAGCGGGAACAGCAAGATTCGTCTGCGCATTTCATCACTTGCAATAAATATTGCGATTCACGGACGTGAGCGCCATACCACGCTAGATTAGGTTCTGCTGGATCCTGCAAGCTATCTTCAGGCTTTCTATATTCCGCCGAAACATCATAGCTGTCAATTTTCATTTCACTCCAGACCTTGGCTAGTGTCTCTCCAGCGTGCTGAAAATTGCGTTTTTCCAAATCTTCATCAACAGTCATTCCTTTGTCGTCGAGATGAGAACCAAAATGTTCATGCGGCAGGATAACGCCTGACAGGCGTTTGCTGAGCGGGGCCATGCGTCACTCAACTCGGTTGAATGCACTCCACCCAGGAGCATTAGTTGCTATAAACAGGGCGTCCAGGTTGTATTTTTTGAAGTGTTGAATGGCAAAATTCTTGACTTTCCGATAGCGCGGATTTTCGTCCGGTCCACCATCTACAAAAATGATTATCACTGGCTTCACGGTATTGGATTCTGTCATCATTAGGGGTTTGAATGCAGACACTGATAAAAGTGATTCGAAATCATAAGCATGGGTGTTCGCTGTGGAGGATGCGTGTTTTCCACTTCTTATGGATATGTGTGTCGGACCGCTGTAACCAACAGCTTCTTCCTTACCGAAACCGTCAGGATCCACGTTGACGCCGGCGTATACAGACGGAATAAGTTTGTGCCGCTCTGCCACGACCCAGTCATGGTCAGGTAAAAGTACTCTGTATTCCATATGCATTAAAAGAGGGCTTTGACTTTTCACTGCCGGTAAACCTATTGGTACGCGGGCCTTATCGTCTTGAGAGAGAATAAATACTTGCTGTGGTCCCAGAAGCGACGCGAGAGATTCTAAGGACCTGATTGTAGCAGTGCAGAATTCGCCGTCCTCGTGCTTTTTGTGCATCTCGGTCTGTGGCCTTGCTAACTTCACGGGTACGGTGCGTACATGCCTCCTCCCTTCTTGAGTGTTAGAAACGCGTGGGAGTAAATGAAGATACGTGCTGCTTCGAGAAATTTGGAATCCCATCGATAACAGCCTTTCATGCAGGTCGTCCAGAGTGAGACAACTCCTAATCATCTCTGTTCGGCGGCGTTCATCAGCAGCACTGCCATGAATGGCAATGTTAATAATGGTCTCCAGGAGAGCAGGTTGCGAGTCAACCAAAGGGGGCTGACCAGGGCCAGATCGAGGTTTTACTGCAGCAGGATTATTTTTGCAACGTTCAGCTTTCTCTAGTTTTTCTTTGGCTCGAAATTTTTTTGCACGCTTTGCACTGTCTCTTTTTTTCTTTAAACATTTTTCATCTTCTTTCAATTCTTTCCGTAGTTTTTTTATTTCTTCGTTAACACCATCTTCGGCTATACCAGTGTCCCTTGCTTCAGTAAGAACATTTATTCTCTGTTGAAGCAGGTTAATTCTCTTCCTAAGAGTTTCTTGAGCCGGTTTGTTTGGAACATTTTTAGTAATATCCGAAACAATCGTAGTCGTGTGTGGTTTCGTAGACGAGATGTCCAAGTTGTCCACAACTTCCTCATCAGTAGTATCACTTCGTTTATCATGAGTATCGCTCAACTTTCGTTTGACTGCTGCACTCTCTATTCTAGCAACTCCGACAATCGATTCCATATCAGATGAACACGCGGGTACAACATCCGAATCCTATATACAAAGTGAAATATATGAAAATAGGTATTATTGAGACATGCGATAAAGAATATATACTCTCACATAAATACCTATCACTAAAAGTATCAACTTTTGTTTCACGACTTTTCGAAATTTATTTTTTCTTTTTTTCATACAAGACTTAAAAAATATTTATTCAAAAGTACATTGCCCTCAAATGATACTTTGTCAAACCGAAGTTAGCAAAATATGGCAAATGAGTAATGAAAATTAACAGTTGGATTCAAATTTTAAATCTTTAATATTACGGTTACAAACAACATCCAGTTTAGACAAAAATCGTATAACAAATGTTGTTGCTTTCAGTGATGGAATTTAAAATTATTCCTGTATAGCAGGTATGAAAATCATTTTGAAAGTCGGATATACAATTTCTTTTATTTAGTAAAATCGACGTAAAAATTTTATATAGGTAAGTACAATAATTTATATAACCATCTAGACTCAGACAAGGTGTACTAAAAAAGTGTACATACGCACCTGTTTTAGTAAAAATAGTACGCGAAGTATGTGGGACGTTGGGCCTTGCTCACATTAGTGTTGCTGGCGTGCTTGATGTTTTCGTAGGTAGCTAAAATAAATGTGTAATACTTATGACCAGTTTTTTTTTGTATGTATGTATATATGTAATTAATATACATTTTAGCAGAAAACTTACCTGTGTAAAATAACTAAGCATTGTTGCCTTCTTCTTCGTGGCCTTCACCTTGAACTCTTGTATAACATCGTTCATATGTTCTACAAACTTTTCTTTGTTTTTTAGTTTTTCTTTAGCCGTTTTCCAAATTTCGTTGGCATTTTTTTGGCACAAGTGTGCTGGCAAGTTAGTATGACAGCTTTTATATGCTAAGAACAACTGATGATACAAATCTCCCGCTTTTGAGGACATTACGGTATTTACTCACTCTTTAACAAAACTGACAACAGCAATGTGCTTCTGTATAAACTCTAATCAATACTGACATCGATAATAAAATAAAAATCACGTACATACAGTTAAGGGATTTCCCGAAACATAAACGAAAGGTTTACCAACTTAGGAAACAAAAACACGTACAATACAATCGAGGGATTCCCCGTAAAACATAAACGAAAAGGGTAGGAGAGTTGGAAGATTCTAATTCCCTAGCTCCGAGTTGGAAGATTCTAATTCCCTAGCTTTTTTATTAAAATAAAAGAATGTTACGTAACGCGTTGTTTAAATACTCCCCCCCCCCCCGCCCTTGTAACGCACTGTAACGTTTTACAAGACCCCCCCTCCCCCCAAATTGCGTTACGTAATACTTGAATGCTCCCTAAACGTACTTAGATACTTTTTTTTTGTAAATACATACATACATACATAAAATACATAGAAACACCCAGACCAATGCAAATATACATAAACATGCATACAAATATTTGCACTGAGCGGGGATCGAACCCGCGCCTCCTGCGTAGCAGCCGCGTTTCCTACCGCTACGCCACAGAAGCTGTCAATTTATTTAGCTGTTTATTTAGCCTGGGATAGAAATATATAAATGAAAGAGTGGTCTTCCATTTTCAGTAAGAATGTAAACAAAGGAAGCTTAGTATGATAATATGTGCATAATAATATTTTAATTTGTCATGGTGTTATTTTGGAAGACTCAGCATTTGTGTGGGTAGCTGAACTGAGTATAGTTGGGCAACTGTTCTATTTCTGTTTCTCTCAAAAACTAAATTACTGTGTCGACTCAATTCCGTTAGTAAACATTTTTTTATTATGTCAAAATTTGTTGAACTGGGACTTTTGAGGGGCTGTTAAGTGTTCATAACAACTTGAAAAACCTGATTTTGCGTGCGTCTATATTAATCAATAAGTAGATTCTAGATTAGATTGAGGAAGAACTCAATAATTAAAAAGCAAAAAAAGACATCAAAAGAGATTCAAATGAACGCAATTTTAGAATTTAATAACGACGTCACGTGAAATTCACACTCCTAAACCCGATAATAATTAGTAGGCTGTACAACTGATGCTGACATAAACTATTTCAATCAACTAATAATATACTTGGGTATAAAATATTTTTTGTGTTTTCCTTTACGTATATGTAATACTCATGTTTTTATTTCCCCGAAGAGTAAGAGCCTCTCCCTTACATCCATGCTCCATATAACGCAAACGACCTTTTTTTGGTCGTACATAATAGCGGTAGATAATATATATAGAGAATAAGACTATTGCAGTCAACAAAAAAGAAGGTATGAACATAACATTCAATTTAGAGTTTAGACAATGGCGTACATTATCTGTTATCGAAATGTACAGCTTTCGCAAGCTTAGCTCGTACAAAAAGGAAAGCACTGTAGTGCTTACATTTTATGATAAATATCTTTCAACCAATTACCTACAAGGAAACACGTTTTTTCTTTGTAATTTACTAAAGCTTTCGATAACTGCTGCTAGTTTGGATTGTGAAATACTTAGCAGTCTTGTTAAACAATTTTCTATTTTTTTTAACAATTTTTTTTAACATCAAGTACTTACCTACCGTAAGTACTTGATTTCCTTTCTAAGTAAATAGGCGCCTACTTTAAGTACCACTACCTACTACTTCAACATGATCATCTTTGTGTTAGTTCGTTCACATCTGAGGTTCTCACTTCATGGTCCGCTTCGACACATTAGTTCATAGTGTTCATACGAAAGCGTTACTATCTTGATTTTGTCTGAGAGAGAGACCATGTACGAAATTGTAGGTTACATAATTGTATTATGGTCTATCTATCCGCACTAAATTTTAAGAACAATAACAAACAAGTATTTACGATCTGGTTTTCTGTCTGTTTGACTTGTCCAATTTCTAACCGACTGTGCCGATTTTAACGAGCTTTTCACTGGCAGATCTCGAATTTTATAAATAGTAATAATAATAATAGAATATTTTATATCGTAAAAAGTAAGTAAGTATCCTGGGTTTAAATTAACGCAGCAAATGAAATCGCGGGACGCATATATAGTAAGTATATTAATAAAACTGTGCAGTTGTCTCAGAAATATATTTGGTTCAGGTCCAATAATAAGTATATAGGTAATAAAGTATATTTGGTGCCCTCATTGTATAAGTACATTGAAGTCATATCATATCGATTGAGCGATTAGATAACCATATTTTGGTTACAGCTCGTTTTCACGAAGCCAGCTACTGTCTAATTAAAAGTCCTACCTGGTGAAAATTAGAACGTAAATTTTTGAATCCCTCATGCAGTACGAGATTTGCATTGAGCATTGGGTTAGATGAAAAAGAGGAAATAAAAATCTCGATAGATTAGAATAGAGCTGTAAAAAAAATAAGCCCGATGCACACCATATCAGTCGAAACATCCGCGAATAGACTGGCATTATCTCTGTTGAAAAACGACTCTTCCGATTGGCCGCTAACAGAGATGAATAGGCACAGGAAGCTATGCTCGAGCACAGATACAGGCAGAAAAAGAGAGATTTTTTAACGGGCCTCGATTGTTTACATTTTTAATTGGTTAGCCAATATTAAACAAGTTATCATTCTCCTAGCGAATTCCCAGTCGCGTCCAAAATTTGCACTTAAGAGCTCGCCTTTTATTATTTTGAAAATACCTACGTTGGCTTTTCCGAGAACGACTTCCGTTTGACCTCCCGCCTCGTCCGTAATCAGCGCCACGGCCTTGTCCGTTGTTTAGCACATGCACCAACTAGCAGGTGAGGTTGGTTTGGGCCCCATAGTGGCTGGTAGAGCTCTGTGCACTGTGCACCCAGCCCGGTCAATTGTTAACCATTGTACATTATCAGTTTAAGTAATGTTTGAAGCCTATCATTTCGTCTCTAGAGTATTACAAAAGAATAAAGTATATTTACAAACTGCTAAACATATTATCATTGTTACGCAGTCGGATAAAAAACAATAGGTACTCGTATGCTTTTATGTTGGCACAGAAAACACATATTATAGAAAATAGAAATGTGTAATATGAAGATGAAATTTCCCATTAATTTACAGATAGAGCAATTCCTATCTGTAAAATTTAGCCTTTTCATCGATATTTAGTGACAAATAAACGAACTCACTTGCATCCCTATTCTATACCTAAGTATTTTATAAATCCTTTGAAATTTGTAGATAAGTCCAGTTCTTTAGTACTACCAAAAAAATACGTTTATAAAACCGACTTCAAAAACTGAAAAGTATAAAATACTCAGAGAAAAATAACTGAATTTATAGATTTACTGTTCTGTTAGAAGTCAATGGCTAGCCCGAGAGGTCATAATTATTTCAAATTGATTTCAGCATAGTAGTTCAGGCACCACAAATAAAGTTGCTACCGACTTCTAACAGGACAGTGAATCTGTAAATTCAGTTATTTTTCTTAAGTTATTTTATAGTTTACAGTTTTTGAAAACAGTTTTTTTAACGTAATTTTTTATTTTTTACTTTTCAGTGTTTGTTATAGGTTTTCTTAAAATTTTATTAATTCCTCCCTTTAAGTGATTTAATCCAGTCCAACATGCCTTCGACCATAGTTTTTGGCTTTTGTTTCATAAGATTGACATAATGCTCTCAATAACATAAACGAGACATTCATGCTATATATACCTAATGAAGGAATTCTGTTGTCTACGTCCATAGTTCAAGACAATCACATGTAGCTTACCTTGTGTACTATCCCAATGCAAAAATAGTTTTTGAAATCAGTTCATAAGCGACGGAAATATGGGACAACATAAATAATATGTGGGTTAAAAGTTAGAAGTACAATAATACCAACATACATGTTCATAAAATGAAAACTATTGGAACAAACTATATACATTTTTTTATGGCTCCAAATAGCAACTATTACGCATCGAATAAAAAAAAACCTAAATTGGATAATAAATCTCAGAGTAATCGGTGTACAACATACATAAAAAAATAAATAAATACCGATCGAATTAAGAACGTCCTCCTTTTTGGAAGTCGGTTAATAAAATCAATTCAATTAGGATTACGTCCATTTAGAATGTGTAAGTGTAATAATAGAAAATAAATGCAATAAAGTGTAATCTTCAACAAAGCATTATTAGGTGTGTAGGTACTCCCAATAGGTACACCATAGCATCATAAATTTAAAAAGCACTTAAAACAACGTAATCCATGAACTGTTATCACTGCATCTTGAATTTAAAAAATGAAACATTTTTATATTAAACTAATAAATATGCATGTCATATCTGCATGTAGTTTTTACATTATCTAATCACTTTTCATGGACTGGGGTTCGTAGGGAATGCCGCTAGTCACATACTCGTATATACTACTGTACAAAAATGAGATTTGAAATATCATTGCTTATTATTACTGCTAAAAATCTACAAAATTCGCCGCACGTACAAATATAATGAAGTCCTGTAAACTTTTTCGAATATAAATTATACTTTAAAAGTACATTATGAGTTTGAGTAAGAATATATTATATTTCTCGTAACCTTGTATTATATGATTAATATTGTGACTTCTTAATTTTTTTGGCATGAAAGTACGTATGGTATTTATGAGTGGTACATATAATATAGAAAATGCAGAACATAAATACTTAAATTGTTTAAATCAATAACTTGTTGTCATATTGAGTTTATTAGGTTAATTAAGTTGCTAAAAACGACTAAATATGATTATATGTTATACGCTTGAATAAGTCAATTATTCAATTTCAACCTCATATTTTTCAGTATTTTTCATGTGTGTTTTAAAAATGTATAGTAATGAGTAGGTGACATCATTGGACATTACCGGGTTAAAATGACTGTTTATAGGAGGTTTTTCACTTTTATATTGAAATGAAATGCATTAAAATAAAATACTCACCAAAATTGAATAAAGCCTCCAGGATCACTGCACTAGTTAAGCCTTAACAGGTTTAAGTACTTTTCAGATCGACCGTTCCTTTTCAGGGTATCGCCTTAACTGACCCTACTCCCAGCGGACACCCTCAAGCAGTCAAGTTGTCTTTTAGTTTTTTTTAAACAAATATAATTTATGAACTTTTTTGTTTCTAAAGGAACAAAAACCGTACTTAGCCAATAGTCAATTGATTGCCAGATGTGTAGAGCTGATTGTGCATGGTTGGTGTATATTTATGAGAGGACTATAAGTGCTTCTCAAATTTCATAGAAAAGTAGTGTTCGGCTATTTATTGTGCGGAATGTGCCATATTTTTTTGTCACTTTTTTAAATTATTATATTATCAGTCATAGTCATCAGACATCATACTTATCAGGTATCAGTATCGTTGTTTACCGATGGTATGCCCCGTTTTTTAAAGCTAAATGACTTCCATTGGGAAACATGTGCAGAAAATGAATATAATAATATATTCTATGAACTGAAAACTTTTCGCTTATGCGTTTAGGAGTGACTCACGTCCGTAGTGTAATAGGAGGGTCTCGAATTCGAACCTACAACATTTTGATTCAGCATGCAGTTCACATTAGTCATTAGTTAACACATAGTGAAAAATGCACTTGTACTTTTCCATAGAGTTTTATTTTTATTTTTCACCTCACGGCATTCTCAAAATTTCTTTTTCGTAAAAACTTTTAGTAGTAGGGGATTCCACCAAGCGCCACCAATCTGCAGTATAAACAGTATTACTACATTATTACACTTTACAGTCCTTATGTAGGGTTGCCAACCGTACTTTATAATAAAGTATTGTACTTTATTTTCGTTAATTGTACTCTATATTTTATGAGAACAATAAAGTACGCGAAAATACTTTATTTTTCGCAAGGGATGTGCTGATTTGAAAGCTGATATCACGCAAGTGTTTTCTCTGTTAATTTTCCGTTCATGCTACAAGATTTTCAAATCAGCACACCCCTTGCATGCATTTATTATTATGATTTTAGTACATACAACAGATCCTTTAAAGAAGTTTATTAACAATTATATTTTCCATTTTTTAGTTTTAGTAATACCATGTTAAGACTAAACAAATGAGCCCAAACTCGATAGGTTTATCTTGTTTAGTTTAGAAGTTCCTATGGCCAGCATCTGACTCCATCTTCAGACCCTGAATACCATGTAATACCAGAGAGTTTGTTAAGACAAACCAAATGATCTCAAAATCGATGGGTTTGTCTTATTTAATTTAGGAATAGCTATGGCGACCTTCCTACTCCACCATCAGACCAGCTCCATTGAACCATATTAAATTTGATCAAAATTGTTTGAGGATAGCTGCTTCAAAATGGAGTAGCAAGATCCACCCGAACAAATTACATGCGTACATACAGTGAAAGTTAAATAAAAGCTTGTAATAATAAAACTAAAATGTACTCTTTTCTTCTAAGGCTGTACTTTTTTTTACCCCTTTTGAAATCGGATATACTCTATTTCTTCTAAAAAAAAGTTGGCAACCCTATCCTTATGGTAGGTACTACCGGCGCTTTATACTTTAATTTTTCAAAATACGACATCGAACAGTACCTATGTATCTCTAAATTCGTAGCTTGTCAATGACTAACGTTTTTACAACACCTTGAAAACTAGTATAATATACAAATACCTATTCACGAGTCATCCCAATTCGTTAACTCAGATTCATAGATGGCTAGCCACATTAGCAACGTAAATAATCCATCGATAAGGTATTGGTACAGTATTTGCATTGATTAACAGACCCGCGAGTCAATATTTGCACTTACGTTCGGTTTATATCAATTACTCGAAACCGTTTACCTATTTGTTGTAACTGTTGACACCTAGTTACTACTTTGTACCTACCATTTAGTTAGTTACTTACGTAATGTCAATATTGTCATTTTTTTCGATGATGCGTACATAAAACAAACATTTAAAATGTACCTATTTATGATACTATGTTTGAATCGCTTAGGATTGTATAGTCCATTGCAAATTTACAAAAGCCGTTACACGACTGTCATTCCCATAAAAACAAAAATAAACTAGGTATATCAATCAATCAATCAATTAGCCCACTGGAGTTCACTAGTGATACTGTTCTTCAAAAAAGGCGACTAATTATTAAAGAGAACGCCTCCAATGATCCGAGGCTTTCTCATTCTGTAATGCATTAATGACTGTCATATATACGTCAAATCCCATACATTCGTGATTCTATTTCATCAAACGCCGACCAACGAATTGCCACTTGTCTAGAGGGGCTGACTCGGATGCAATCAGGTTCAATGCTAGAATGATGATTTAGGTACCTAAGTATTTTCTTTAAATCCCTTAAATGTTGATTGTTGTACTCAGTTTAGTTTAGGGGACTTTTACTGATGAAATTCAGTCTTAGTGTTAGTAATTTGTTAGGTTTGAGTTCATAAGAACATCATTATATTCACGTCAATTATAAATCATTCGTTACTAATTATTAGTAACGAATAAGTAGGTATTTACCCACGTAAAGCCTTACAGCAATAAATTAATCGATTCGTTTTATTGACTTTTACTTTATACGAGCGAAACACTGTAACATAAAACTGTATCACCTATAGCGGTTTGTTATTGCAGTGCTAGGACGAGAAGAAATAGGGCAAGGTATAAAACGAAGTGGAACAAATTCTAAATGTTACTGTGGCATTTGGGGCGGCCATAACGACGCCAAACAATTCTGTCCTCTCCTGCCGCTATTAGCTTTGGAGCAGACCATGTGTTGTCTGGTGTTATGTTTATGACACTTTTAGGTTCTTCCTTACAATGATTTTATTTTACTTTAGTTTATTACGTATTAAAAAAAAAATGGTCGAAAGAATAGTACAATGGTATTGCATAGCCCGAATTGTTATGTGAATAGATTTGCGTTTATTTATGTTTATCAGATATTTGGTACTAAATAAAGCCTCTCATATAACTAGCAGTGCCCGCGATTTCGTCTGTGATTTATATACGTGTTGTAATATTTTTGCGCGCAACCCTAATTAAGTAGTATTCATGTGTGTGGTTTTCAAAAATAAAAGTATGTCTTATAATTTCGGCTATGTGCCAGGCAAGATCAGACATAATAATTATGAAAAATACCTTTCAGAGGTACCATACAAACATTAAAAAGCTTGTATTTTAATCTATAAGTACTAATATTATAAAGAGGTAACGTTTGTGAGTTTGTGACGTTGTACGGGGTAATCTCTGGATCTACTGAACTGATTTTCAAAATTATTTCACCGATAGAAAGCTGTTTTTGTGGAGTGTCATAGGCTATAATAATTTCCAAAATTTATTACGTATCTTTGTTTAAACTTGAATAATTTCTAAAAAAAATTGCTTTATTCGCGTGCGCTGCGTAAACTATTGAAGATAGAACAAAACAATGTACTACAATATTAAAGAACGTTTCAAAATCTGTATGCAAGTCCGCGATAGCATATGCCTATCTCCTACGGATAACTCGCAATAACTGCTTTTACTGTAAAAATTGTGGATTAAATACAATTAATTTTTGTGAAGCTTATTTAGCCCATATGGTATTAATCTGTATCTTTATAAATATGTTTGTTAGAACGGAAATTTAATTTAGAATATTTGTTCCATTTACTCTATACAGTTTAAACAAATATCTTCAAAGATATTTGCAAAATAAAAACTTGCGGCCGCGGTTGGCCGTTGCGTGGCGATATATCCGATTGCGTCGCGTCCAGCGCAGCGCTTTGGGGGAGCATCATAATTGTTTTTTATCCCGAACTTTTAACCGTAATACGCGAAACACATGGGCTGAGACAAAAATATTTCCAACGCGGAACGGAGTCCGCGGGCACTGCAAGTATTAGATAAGTACCAACAAACACTTTTTTGTATGATAAAGCTAATCTACTTATATCAAAAAAGTATCATCCCACTCCGAGAGCAAAGCCTGCCCTAGGAGCCCACATGGCCTAGGGACCATAAAAAAGCTAAGTCTATGATTACATAATGAAATAGCCTAAAATAATTGTGTAAGCGTCCTATAACCGCCTGGTGGCGTCGTCGTCGCCGCGTTGACTGTGATTTATAGTGTCGGCGGCTTCCCTTTATTTGTCTCGTATCGTGTCTTGACTTTGCCTTTTCTTTTTCAATTCATTATTTTCAAGGGATCGTGGCTTCGTGCTTATAAAAATTTAAAACAAACATATTTTTTGTAAAGTATTATTGTTGGCGAAAACAAGCAAATTGAGTACCTAGTATTTTCGTTCACAGTTTATTTGTATAATGCTCACGTACGCTTACTGTTAACGGAAATATGCTTGTATTTTTAGTAATCCTAAGACAAATTATACTTTCTAAACCTAAGCTAAGTAGGTCATGCCCCATTTCCTTTTTTGTCATTATATAACGTCTATAGGAATTTTGTTTTTGTCTTTACAGGTATAGGACTCCGACCATTCGGCTTCTCTTTAATATACCTGCTGCTGTTCCTCATAGCGCCTTTAACACAAGTACCAGACTCACAGACTTTCGGAGGTAAAAATCGAAACATTCTATTACATTATTTGCAACTATTTAACTATAAGTACTGAAGTTCAGGGGTGCTGAACGGGGACGGCAGTGTCTCCCGTACGTAGGAGCCGGCCTACGGCATTGCCTGCGAGAGTGCCCATGTAGAGTGGTGCTCGGAGGCTTTCCACGTGTCCTTCTGACTAGCAAAGGGCACAGTAAAGACCAAGTAAGGTTTGAGCTGGTTTTCCGAGCGCTGGCCGTGGGGTTACAGGTACGCCTGGCTGTGAGCCCAACAGAAGCAATCCGGGCACGTCAGCGCGCGCGCTCTCCCTTTCCGTGGTAAGATGGGGTACTATACTTCCAACATCCGAGGAGACCATCTCAAAAACCATAAATAGCCCATGGTGAAAGGGGTGCAATGGAAACATCTTATGGGGGGGGGGGGGGGGGTAAATGAGACCCTAGGCGTGCGGTTTTAGTCGGTTCGAGTCTAAAATCACCAACCCAGGTGGGAGCGGGAGTGGGGTATTTGTGGGGATTCCTGTAAAAGGAAATGGTTATAACATTGTTCGCTACCTCCATATTTTCAGATCCATAAAATACATCTTGTAATCGTGTAAGAAAATGCTTCGTCATCTTACGTCAACTAGATTGGTAGCATAATATAGGCAAATCTTTTTTGTATTGTACTAATATGGATAGAGGCAAAACTGTTACTATAAATCTTATATTAACCGACCGTCGGCGTCGCCGCGTCGCCTCCAATGATTAGGTCAGTTGTTTTCGCGTACGTTTCGTATATTTCGTGTTTCTTATTTTATTAAATAAAGCGATCCCTTTTTTTGTGCGTGTATTTCAATATCAAAGTTCTCATTTCAAAATTTTCTGTTATCAGGATGGCGGGGAAAATTCTTATGCTTGACCACAGCAATATCATTCCTATTACTACTGTGTCACGTAGTATGGCATTCTGTATTGAGTGCATTTCCACCCTATGGCTCCTTACTGGACGACTATCCTATCGTGCAGCTCATTGGACACAATTTAGGATTAGTCTCCTACGCCGAGATAGATGCTTTGGCAGCTGTACATCTTCTGGCACCTGAGGTAATTATGAAAATAAAAGAAAATTTACTAGCTGTTGCCTGCGGCTCCGCCCGCGTGGAAGATGTTTATCGCGACCAACAGCGTGAAACAATTTCTATAATAATATAATATAATGTATTTATTTATTCAGACATTGGTCCATTCTGTTAGTTTATAACTACATAAATCTTGAAAACTAACATTAGAAATTATAATGATATAAATTTAACCTAAGACAAGCACTGCGCCACAGGTTTTGTAGTCCCAGCCAATGACCCTAAATAGGTTTGTCCCACCGATGCCCATAGATTCATGCCTAGAATATTAAAGAAACGGATGAATGACATTACAATAAGTGATTAGATGCCATCGAGCAGATCGTATGATTGAGCCCGGAGGCGGATGGTGAAACGCTTCAATGGTTACTTTACGAGTAAACTCGAAACTTGACTACCTAATAATGTTATGTTGCTATTTCAGCTTGTAATGTGTACGGCTTCGTTGCTGGTATACTTGACTGTGAAAGCGTTATCAGTACCATCACCGCCAACACTCGACAGCAGAGATTCGAAACATCAACGTTATCCAATCTTGACGGCGGCCGGTATGTATCGTTATAATTATTTTAATAATACAAAATAGAATGAATCGGAAGGTCTACATCAAAAAGATATATTTTCAAGGGAAGGGAAGGTTGTTTATCCCCTATTACCTCTCATTACAAGTAGGTATATTAAAAATATAGCATTGATAACTTGACCCTATTACATAATCCGTGTTGGATTATGTAATAGATATTAGATATTCCTTTCCCATATCGAATACCGTTTAATGGAAGCAACTGCCGCTAACCACCTAACCCTCAGAAGAAAGGAGGACTACGCCAGGACCTCATCCGTCAATCAGCAGGTGTTACCGGCTTACTGGTGAAGTTGTCTTCTCCCCGATGGCCTTACCTTAATTACCCAAATTGTTCTTTAATATTCCGTAAGAATTTTATTAACTATAATTAATTTTTATAATTTAAAAAAAAATCCTGTTTTGTGACATGAGCACAAAAAATAAAAAAGTCTTAGTCTTTTTGCTCTTTTATATTCAGCAATAACTAATCTGCGTTTTTTTCCACGAAATTGGTTTACTAATCAACAATAGCGATAAAATACAGGAAATAATATTATTCCATAATGTTAATTACTCAGGATCTGGTTTCGGACTTCATGATTGAACAAGTTTTTTATTTTTTTCTATATGACACTGTTATTCAAGAGCAAACCAATCAAAAAATGATATTATTATTATCGTTTTTGAAGACCTATCCATAGATACCGCATAACCGCGCATGTATAGATTCGAAGAAAAAAAATAGTCGAGTAGGCATACAGTCAAGAAAGGAGAAACGGTTGCACCTTTACATACTTTTGCGAAAAAGTGCGACCGTATATCCTTTGTCGACTGTACTAAAACTTTAAATTCATTTCAGTTTCAAAGGTTTCTCAAATTATTTCGGCAAGGTTAAGCTTAATTACTAACCAAGCCCATATTGCTATTGTGGTGGCAGTGCTTACACTTCCTGTGAGTTAGATTAGATAAACTGTGTAGATTCTTTCTTAATTGACTATAAATGTGTCTACGTTTTGTTGACAATCATCATCTGCCTGCCCTATATTTGGTTATCTGAAGTGTGCTTATCTTGATCGAACTTCTTCAAGTAATCCACTACCTTTTCCTTCATATTGCTTAACACATAGAACATCTATCTTTAATTGTTTCTTCTCTTTAATGTGAGAAGAAATACTATTAAATAATTCTAAGTCTCTTCATTTCATTATTTTTGTAGTCAGTGAGTTTCCCTGTTCTAGATTTGGACACAATACCGTATCTTCTTCTTTTCGTGTGTTTAGTGGCCAATACCGTAACAACGGTGACGTATATAGGAATACCTAGAAAATAATCATTCAGTTATATTATATATAAAAAAAACCTCTGATTTGTTACTTTGTGACATTCCGAGATAGGTCAGAAATGCAGCCCTAAGACTAATAACCAGTTGTAAGCATACAAAACGAAAGCAGTGCTACTTCATTATAATTTTCGTGGTTACGTTTTTAGCCGCGTGGTTCCCGGCAGAGTAGAATTTGGGCCACCCCTTCACTTCCCATATGGTGTCGTACAAGGCGACTAAGGGATAGGGCTGATTAACTTCAACATCAGATAGATATGTACAGCCCAGACTCAGCCTCAGATGCATGGCTCGAGTCAACAATAGTGCCCAGAATACGGCAATAGGCTCACCCCCTATTACGTGGGACCGAATACAGATTGGTGAAATGTGGGTGTTAATTCACCTCTGCCTAACCCTTCAGCGATAAAGGCGTGATTATATGTATGTATGTATGTACGTTTTCTTTTTTCAGGAAAGTATCTGTGTGTGATGCTAATTATGCTTTCCGGCGTAATGAGGCCGAGCATCACATCAGGGATTTACTTCTTAGTGTTTATGGGAGCTGCGACGGCCTGGGCACTAGGGCACTCCCTCGAGAGAGGGTTTGCGGTTGTCGGCCGGTGCGTCATGGCAATCATGGCGGTCCATAGCATAGTGGTCTTCGTCTACCAATGCTCTTGGCTAATTGAGCTGTATCCACCCACAGAGGATTTTGCTAGGTAAATAAAATTATGTTCTTGATTAAGTGCATTGTTTTTGGACAGTTGAATTGTGTATCACGTCAATATCCTACAGTACCGTTGGTATAAGTTAGCAGATTAGCGACACGTTCATAGCTTACTTAGAGAGTAGCCAATTTTAATACAAACCTTTAATAGACTGAGAGATTGCTCAGGCAGACGACTTGAAGCTAATATTAATAGCAAGAAAGAACTAGCATGCCTTTAAAGCGTTTATTCATTGTAAAATATTGAATTTTCAAACTAGACAGCAATCCTGAAACACTGTACTGCGATGTTAATTTTTGGGAAAACGTTCACGCTTTTAATTGGTACGTTGATTCCTTCTGAAGATGTTAGGCGCCGCTGTTCTCTTTATAAAGGCCTTTGAATGTCCGGAACCTAGGTGAAAAGCATTTCCACTACACATGAAATGTATTTATTTTTTATGTTGTAGATATTTTGGCTTAACGAAATTGGTAAGCATCAACCAATCGAATCCATCCGCTTTCGTCTATGAAGTCACAGAAAACCATCAGTGGGCAACACTAACAAGTCCTCTTGTAATTCTCGCCACATACGTCATTCTTGCAATTGAGACCCGTGAACTATTCAAACCAAAGGTATGTATGTGTGCATGGTACTTATTGCATTATATTGCATTATTCTAAATATATTGATTAATTATATCCTTGACTAACAGTAATGATAAGAGCTGCTTTTTCAATAATTTCCATTGGAATTTTACGACCTTTCTAAGCTAAGCAGCATTAGCTAACATAATAAATACTTGATATACACATGCCTACAAAAGCGTCTAATGCTATTTGCCAAAGCTGATGATAATTTTTTGTAAAAAGTACAGTTAACATAAAAAGATTTTTAGTAAAAATAAATACAAGGGTAAGGCCTGAAGTATTGTTTTTACTAAAAAAAATGTATTTCTCAGCAAAAGCTTTAATTAGAAACATGCATAAGTTATTAGAAAAATTATATGTCTTATGCTATCGCGCTGGGAAATTAGGCGAAAAAAAAGAGCGCCTTGACCGGTGTAGAGTCGGGCAAGCTGAACGGTTCGCTGGTGCGAGGCGTGTCCTTTCACCGCGGGAGCCGCCGCGCTGCCAAGGAAAAGTGGAAGAATGCCACTAAGAAAGTTCGAGTAAGCTTCCGCGAATAATTACGTCACTTGTATTTTGATGCACTTGTTGATCTTTGATTTTTATACTGTACCTACTGTACTATAGTTGTAGATTGGGACATCTGTTCTGAATACAAGTGTACGGATAACATATTAAGTTCATTGACCCAAAATTGTCATTTTTCTGTGTAGAAATATCAAAGCAGATTTGAGATTCTTTTTAACGGACCATTTCTGTCACTTGTATTGAGGGTTAGATAATCATTGTAAGTATCTACATATAACGTTGTAGGCACACAATAGGCGTGTAAATAAATTATCTCAAAATAGTTAGCTCACAGATTGCTTTCTTAGTAGCTCTTAGAATTCTTTATATGCATGTCTGTTATTAATCTTGTGATTAATCAAAAAAAAAAAATTTCACTTCTAAGCACTGGTATGAAGGCACAGGCGCTTGGGATGAACATGGAGTTATTTGCTTTGGCATTTTATAAGTTCATCGAAATTGTTCAATTTTATTTTTGCTACTTGCTCTCATTCTTTTGTAGGTTGCATATGTATACATAAATTCCCAAGCACTTCGTGGTGACGCCGGTGAACATGCTCCTGTAGGTATCCTGTTTTGATTTATTTATGTTTTGTGTCAGTGGAAAACGTTTTGTGGGCTCATAACAAGATATACCTGACTAATTTTGTATTCAGCTTTAAATTAAAAAAAATGAATTGGACTTAATATTGGTTTTAGTCAAGTATATCGATGTTTTGAAAAATTAAAACCATATTATAACTGGCATACTTAAATATAATAAATGTTCATATTTTATTGCTTCATAATTGCACCTAACTGTATGGCAAATTTTAAATCCATCATTAGTGTCACACACATGTAACTTTTTACGTACCTCAGTATCACATATAAGTCAGTGAGTATTTTTTGTTGTTGTGTTTGTATTGTCTTGTGTGGTCTTGCACGGTATGTCTAATTTTAAGTTTTAAACATCTATGTTTATCAATATCAATATAAATATAAAGAAGAAATTGTCAAATGTATCTCCTTATAATGTTGAGCACCTGGTGTAGCCTAGAAATACGCATTTTCAAGAAAAAAAGGCTGTTCAATTCCTCAATGTATTCTTCTAATACGCCATAATAGAGTGTACTTGGACACAGGTATAGTATTTACATAATAGGTAAGTGCTATCATTCCCGTCGAATAAGGCCGCGGTTTTGGGCCCAGGTCTGACCCATATAAATGAAGGAATATTAAGTAATTGACTTAGATAGGAAAAATATTTAATCGGTCCAGGCGGGACTCGTAAATAATCCCAAAAACCTTAAAATGACGGAAGCAACACGACCCTACTATGTAACAAATACTTTTTTACTATGCAACTAAAATTTTTTAAGAGATGTTATTATGTACCGACGTACCGTTCATTTCTTTCCCCATGGTTAGTTGCTAAGGGTCAAATATACTGCAACTTCGACCCAAGTAAGTATTATAATTACGTTCTAAATATGATCCAGTCGCATATTGACGAAAAATAAAAAACCTTTTATTTGCCTCCAGTGTGATTGCGAGTTAATGTGTCTTTGAAATGTTTAGCTACTGCGCAACGCGAGTCCAACGAAGCGATGGCCAAATTTGCGTTCATCGTCCACTTCAAGACCGCTACACCAAGACTCCACTGGCTCCGTCGTAGTGCCTGATGATGGTAATATACCTTATTTTAATAGTCTTTATACCTCTCCCATCGTGTAAAAAACCTAATTTACCTACATACATACATCACGCCTATTTCCCTCCGGGGTCAGAGCCAAAGCCCAATTGACTGAATGATCCATACTAATATTATAAATGCGAAAGTAACTCTGTCTGTCTGTCTGTCTGTCGGTCTATATGTTACGCTTTCACGCCTAAACCACTGAACCGATCTTGATGAAATTTGGTACAGAGGTAGTTTAGAGCATGAGAACGGACATAGGCTACCTTTTATCACGAGAAAGGGGGTTTAAGCGGGGGGAAATAGGGGATGAAAGTTTTTATGAAAGTTTGTCATTTCTGAAGATATCTTAATGAAATTTGGTACAGAGGTAGATTAGAGCTTGGGAACGGACATAGGCTACCTTTTATCGCGAAAAAGGGGGTAGAAGGTGGGGGACTAGGGCCTTGGGATGAATGTTTGTCATTTTTGAAGATTTCTTGATGAAATTTGGAACAGAGATAGTTTAGAGCTTGGAACCGGATATAGGCTACCTTTTATCGCGAAAAGGGGGGTAGAAGGGGGGGCATATGGCTATGGGATGAAAGTTTGTCTTTTTTGAACATATCCTGATGAAATTTGGTACAGATATAGATTAGAGCTTGGGAACGAACATAGGCTACCTTTTGTCGCGAAAGACGAGGACAAAGGGGGGGCGGGGGTTATAGGGGATGAAAGTTTGCCAGTTTTGAAGACATCCTGATGATATATTTGGTACAGACATGGATTGAAGCTTTGGAACGAACATACGCTATCTATTGACGCGAAAATGGAGGCGGGGGGGGGGGGGGGGGGGTAATAAGGTTTGAAAGTTTGACAGTTTTGAAGATTTCCTGATGAAATTTGGTACAGAGATAGTTTAGAGCTTGGGAACGGACATAGGCTACCTTTTATCGCGAAAAAGAGGGACTAGGGCCTTGGGATGAAAGTTTGTTATTTTTGAAGATTTCCTGATAAAATTTGGTACAGAGATAGTTTAGAACTTGGGAACAGACATAGGCTACCTTTTATCGCAAAAAGGGGTAGAAGGGGGAGGGGGAAGGGGAATAGGGCTATAGGATTAAAATTTCTCATTTTTCAATGGCACAAAAAAGAGGGTGAATAATGGCATAAATAGTAAGAATTTCTTTTAAGATGTCCTCATGAAATTTGGTACAAAGGTGAATTAGAGCTTCGGAATAGTCATAGTCGAGTAACAAACTAAATATAGAAGCGAGAGGAGAGGCGAGTAGAGATTGTTATAGGGACGAGTGGACAGGCGTGTAAAGATCGAAATTCGAGTAGAGTCGACTACAGGGGCGAGTAGATAAGCGACTAGAGAGCCAAATAGAATGCAGTAAAGGGTTGAGTAGAGAGGCGAATAGGGAGGCGAGTGGAAAGATGAATGTAGTGGCGAGTAGAGATCGAATAGAGAGTTGAGTAGAGGTGCGAGTAGATAGGCGAGTGGGGATAGAGTGGCGAGTTTAGAGAAGAGTACGAAGTCGAGTAGAGAGGGGAACAGAGAAGTCAATAGAGAGTCGAGTATAAATTCAAGTATAGAGGCGAATTTAATGCTCAATAGCGTCGGATCAACACTAAGCGATAACCTACATCCACGCGGGCGGAGCCGCGGGCAACAGCTTGTAATATAATAATATATTAAAATTTCTCAACTGATACTTCTTTTTTCTATTACAGACTCAGTTATTGATGACGATGAGCCCAACTTAGTGGATGAAATTATTGCAGCAATAATAGACTTCTTTCAAGTTCTAGTCAGGTGCGTATAAATGTCTACCTACTATCTTGATGACGGTAGGTAGACATTTTTGTAAACATTTATGAATTTAAAACCTGTATCCAAACACCTCGATTATTCTATAAAACTTAATGGCTAAAACGTGTATGTAATTCAACAAAAGAATAACTCATTAACTGCCTACTCCCTTCGGTCATACTGACTGGACAAAGAACTATAATAAGTTACAGTCCCAGAGATGAGACTTGGAATACAAAAACTGTTAATCTCATCCCGACGAACACCTGTAACTTACTAAGAATCATTGTTCTTAAATATAATGAGTTTGGTTACATTATGGTAAGCGTAACAATCTTTGACATGCCGAAGTACCGGCCCCTTGTATGTTAAATATTGCCTTACCTACTCCATAGAAACAAAATGTTGAAGGATAGTAGAATTAATGAGATAAAATTCGACTATATTTGCAGATCTTCTTATATAGCTACAACGATCACAATGATGGCGTGGAGCATAATGTTCCATTCCTGGCTCACGTTCGTGTTCCTAATGTGGGCAAACATTGTGTGGCTGTGTCAAGACCAGCGCTCTTTCATGTTGAAGACCAGTCCTATACTCGTCTGTTACGCTATGTTCCTTCTCATAGCACAATATATTTATGGCATGGATCTCACTGAAGATGAACTACCCTCTAATGTAACGGTTAGTGTAACTTATTGCAAATAGATTTTGAACAGTATTTTATCACGTTTTCTGATTTAATTTCAAGTCCACAAAGAATGTGGATTCAAAAGTATCTGATAAGAATTTTATACTTATATTTACTTTCAGAGGATAACCAGAGGTTGTGATTTAATTTATTGAGCAAAATTAAACTTTATTAGATGATAAATACATAATATCTAACTAAATTATCATAAAATATCAGATCTTTCTGAAGAGGCAATAAAATATTATTTACTGATGATTGTAGCAAAACCGCAGAGATTTCCATTTTGTTTGTCACCTGGTAATTTACTTACTAATCTAGTACTACTACTACTCATTTGTTAGTAGTAGTTTCATTTTTACGACTGCTGAATCCTTATACACTTTGCAGGAAGTGAACTTACGTCAAATCGGCCTAGGTCGAATAACAGACGGTGAGCCTTGCGTCCCCCTGCTGATCAAATCGCTGTTTACATGTATGTTCTGGGTGACGTTAAGGCAGCGCATACAGGACATTCGTCAAAGAAGACAGTCTGCTGTCATCACAGATATGGCGGCACCTTTACAGCTGACAGTTTCTACGGCGGCATCTGGTAATTTCTGATATTGAAATTCTAAAAAATTGTTACATAACTTTTAAGTGAAAAAAGTACCGTTGTCAATAAAACTGCTTCATCAGCCAGTGGTAAAACGTGTTCATTTTGAAATGGGAATCTGACGTTCCCTTTATTTAAAATCACTAGTAAAGTTACCACAGTGTATCCCCAACCCGCAGCTGCGCTCTTAACTATAACTGCGAACGAGGGCTACTGCACTTTGGTAAGCAGGCAACTGTTGATACTTTCCTTGAAATAACTTAAACTGTATATAAAAAATTAAGAGAAACTTATTAAATAAATAAATTAAGGTCACGCATCGTATGCCGCGAAAATTCTCCTATATAGAGAAATCATTTCTTATTACATATCCGTCATCTAAATGTAAAGGTGTCCATTTTTTACATTAGCATATATTATATTATAGTAATATGCTGTATATCATTCTTATCTTATCCCTGCGTCAGGATTGGTGAATGGTAATAAAAAATTAGCTTCTGTTTGATGATTTTCTATTTTAGTTAAAGTTACTTGCTGCTGCTTTTACATTCTCTCACAATTTATTTCGAGTATACAGGATGTAACATCAAGAACAGTCTGTATCTATATAGAATCTATAAAACCTTAACGGATGCTTCGTATGTATAACTATGAAATTACTAGATACATGGAATTGATTTAATTTTCTCGATGTTGCTCCCTTGTATAATGAGTAAAATAATTTGGGTTTGGGTAGAATGAGTCTTATAAGACAATTTGCAAACATAACTTTTTATTTTATATTTTTGGGAATGCACACTAGTTTAATCATTTTCTTTCCACTTAAAATTATTAGGATTTCCTATAATTCATCCCGTGGAACATAAACAGTAAGCAGAGTGATTTGAGGAATCATACATACAAATTAGGCCTTCGTATTTTTATATTGTATGCTTAACACCCACATATGCCTTGAATACGAAATTTCAGACTAGCTAGTTTAATGTCTAACTTCCGAACACATTTAGTTAGTTTAGTTACTATCGGATTTGGCTGAAATAATATCTTTCACATGTTTGTAACTTTTATGTAGTGCCTGTTCAAATATCTTTATAAATTTTCTTTTCATCATTATCACTTAATCAGTTAGTACAGTCAGCATCAGATCGATGTTGTCTAGCAAAGTACTCAAAATGATCTTAATACATACATATATTCCCCCTTATTCCCCCAAACATATATTCCCCCTTCCTGTTACTGATAGCTCTGATATTTGGTACATACCTTTAGTTCGGACGATAACACAATTTAAATCAATACAGCCACGGAACAGAAAAAACAGTGGAAGTGTGAAGTAGGCGTGGCACGCGTGTCATTCTTATGCGGAGATTTGCAAGCTCTACAATTTCAACCTTCAGTCGTATCTGTCATCACGTGTATTTGACAGTTTTGCACCGTGCGTTATTTAATACTATTTAATAGAAATATGCCTTACTGGGCCATTTTGCAGTGCACAGATGATAGTAGGAGCATAAATATTCGAAATAGAGTTGTTTTATACCATCAATAAGTTAGGATATAGCAGAATTTATAACAAATCTTATTAAAATGAAAAGTAATAAAATCAAAAAGAAATCAACCTTACCACATATCAATAGAGATTGTTTTTGATTACACACAATAGACATGTCATTCTTATTTATTCTAGAACTTTCTCCGCTACTCATTTAGTGATGTAGTCAAATTTTATCGATATCTAATTTTTTTAGAAACATTTATAAACTTTTGTCAAATGGCTTTATTGCTTTTTTTTTAATTATCACAGAACATTGCGAACACTTCTGCATACCGATTCAAAGGATACGGGCGTGATGTTATAATGTGTAGTGGCATAGACATAGCAATAATAAACGTTTGCAGCAATTACTGCTGATTTCCTGGTATTTATTGAAGAGTTTCGTGGTCTCTCTCTGGAACCCTTTATCGGATCTTCACAAAAATTAAATGGTATCATTTCGGAATAGTCTTCTTTCGAACAAAGAAGGAATTTTGCAAATTCATCTACACATGACGAAGCTATGCGCGTACAAACATACAAATATATAAACTTCCGAATAGAACAACTCCAGCCGGATATTTTTTAGTTTGTGGACGCGGCGCAAAATGCATACGCGATCAGCAAATAGATTTTGGTGCTCTACGTTTTTCTCATTTTATGAAAATTAAATTAATTATTTCAAAGTAGTGTATGAAATTGCTCGTAATATGGTCTTAAAACACCCGTCTCATATGTGTAAAATACTCGCACTCGTATTATAAGTATCCTTAAAGCGATTTCACATTTTCTGATATTGGGTGTCTGACGCCGATAGCCGTCACCGTGTGCTGTTTTCACATATATATTCAATAAAATCGGTCCGATTCGGCCATTTGCTCGATCACACAGACTGGATGAAAAAAAAGAAAAAAAACCTGGCAATTATTTTCAACATAGTATCGAGTTCTTTTTCTATTTTAATTTATTTCCTTCGATATCGGAGCCGACACTAATATCGGATATCGGATGCGCCGGATAGTGAGAAAACGCTTTTATTATGCAACAGTTACATAAAATATCTACTATAAATGGACACTTGTTTTATTTCAATTAAATAGGCACATACGTAGTTTCACGTTTTTATACCTTTTTAATCGTCAATAAAAAACAGTTCAACTTCTGTACGTAAAGGATTCTAAACGCTTTTGGTAATTATAATCTAAGAGTACTGAACAAGAGGGTGTTTAGTACTCTCAGATTATAATTACTAACAGCGTTTAGAATCCTTTGACATTTTGAAAACTAATTTCAAATCTATCGATATTTCCAAAATTTTGTTTCGCCGCTCTAGCGTTAATGTAAGAAAGTTAGAGTGAGAGAGATAATACTTCAAAGTAATATCAACCGTAATCATAACTGTTAAGGTTCTAAATAACATTCTTAAAATAAATGGACATCTGTTGGGGAGTAGTTGAACTTTTTCGTAAAATGGTTAGAGTGAGAAGCAGGTTTGATTCAGATACAAAACGTCGTAAATTCCTTTTTTTTATCTATATTAAAGTTAACACTAATCCCAATCAATAAGGTATGTTTTCGTTCTGCAGTGTGCATAATTTAGGCTAATTTGGTGTTAAAGATATACGACCAATCAAAACAATTGTTTACTAGTAGTGCAACGTATTATTATCTGGTCGTATGTGTGAGTTTGGCGACATCGGTTCCGCTATTGAATCTGTCCTATCACACTTCTAATAGTTTTTTCTGTTCTGTAAATACAGCAGTTTGGTATTAACATCATTAGTAGGTATTAAACACATTTTATAAAAGTCCTTACGGATACCCCTCCGACGGAGTCGAAGAGGGAGGTTATGTCGGACTTGAACCGACTAGCATACCGTCTGTGGGTCGTTGTGTTAAACCGAAAAGGTGGGGTTGGCAAAGATCATTTTCAGTATTTGGTAGTCAAGAACGTTTAAATGTTGCCTGTACACACAATTTGGTAGGAGCAATTGATACTAATTTGGTTGCTTTCATGTAGTACTCGAAGCGCAGCGTGAAGAAGAATCCCGATCTCGTTTACTGGTTGCATTCGGAGAGTTACTGCGGGCGGCAGCAGCCCGATATTGGATCTATGTGGTCGTCATCATGCTATTTGTCATCGGTATCACTGGCGAACGAATGACTATATTCCGCATCATATACATGTTTCTATTCCTCGGATTCGTATTGATGTTCCAGGTACGGTTTATTGATATTCTGTGAAATTGGCTGGAAGTTATAAATAAATAAAAAATGCCATGCATTTTCTAAATATATCTTCTGTGTGAAGTTGTTATAAAAATACGATTCCTAGTTAAATTGACTGTACTTTAGTTTTTTTTATGTTAGTTGAAATATATGTGTTCATTATGGTTTCAGCTGAATAAAAATAATCCTAATGAATTATCTATGTCTTCTGAAAATAGTATTAAAAGTTCATCATTGACAATGCTCGTTTTTTTTTTGCAGATAAGCTGGTATTGGTGGCGACGTTTAATGTATATATTTTGGATAGTAGTAATCGTTTACTCAATGATAAATCTAATATTAATCTATATATACCAATTTGACAACTTTTATAAGACGATAGAGAAATATCTACTAATTAATGAAAGATTGTAAGTACTTTAATTTGTTATATTAAGTATTACTTTAAAAAAATTGTATCAATTTGGCTAATTATTTATCAAATATATTAATACGAGTGTGGTCATTCGCGTTCAATTCTATACTATGTTTTAATTTGCTAAATGCTCTGTATTATGATAATTTCAGGCAACATGACTTGGGCTTAGAGCCGTACCCTCCGGCGGATCTATTTGTGAAGCTCTTGACGCCGACTCTCTTTCTCATTATCACTATAATGCAAGTCCACTACTTCCATAAAGACTTTATGGCGTTATCGGATCCAAAGACAAGGTAAATAAGATTTCTTTAAATCTACATAACATAACAAATTCATAAGTACGTAACATTCAACATAGCTAGTCCTGCTTGGCGAATGTGCAAGTATTAGGTAAGAGTTGATATATTAACAGAGTGATATTTTTGTATCTTGTAGAACGAATAGCATAATTCCATCTAATCAAGATCCAGACACCAGCAGACGTGTCAGTCAAGCCGGCGCATCTACCATGAAAGATGACGTATGTATTTATTTTTCATGTCTACTATTTACTAATTAAATTTTAACTTTATTATAATTATATTGCTGATTTTAGCTGCCACCGCTCCCTTTTGAGGAAGGACAGCCACGTTCCCTGGAAGAAGACACGGAAGCTGATAATAACTCAATCGATAACGAGATGTCATCTACGAATACTGCTGTTAATAATAAACCGATGCGACGGTAAGATAAAGTGGACAGTGGAGAAATAGATAATCGAGTCGAACCTTATTTGATGATCCCTTAGGCCATGACCCTCTTATTATCATTTCAAACATCTCTATGATCTCTACTCTCGTTTGATCTCTACTTGCGGTCCGAACCTTGAATGTTACATACATTTAATCACGCCTTTATCCCCGGAGGATTAGGCAGACGTGAATTAACACCCACAATTCACCAATCTATATTTGGTCCCACGTAATAGGGGGTGAGCCTATTGCCGTTTTCCGGGCACTATTGTTAACTCGAGCCATACATCTGAGGCTGAGTCTGGGCTGTACATACCTGTCTGATGTTAAAGTTAATCAGCTCTATACCTTAGTCGCCTTTTACGACACCACATAGGAAGAGAAGGGGTGGCCCAAATTCTACTCTGCCGGGAGCCACGCGGTTGACGTTGAATGTTACCTATAAATTACCCATTTTCTCAGGAAATGAGGTTTGAGTTTGAACGTGGAGCGAGTGAAACACCTTCACTGATAACAGTTTGATCTGCCTGATGACACCCATATCATTGATTATTATAACTATAAGTGCAAAACGCTATAAAAAACGATTGTAATATTTAACTAATATTTTTCCTCCGGTTGATTCATGATTGACATGGTCATTCACATTCGTTTTGTAACACTCACCGAGATATTTGCCATGTTGTTTGTTTCACTCAATATAATGGTAAATATCCTGGTGAGTGTTACAAGTACCTGCGACTTTATATGCGTGGAGTGAGTTAGCCTTTCATACAAGCCGCCATCCCCTGTTTTAACCCCAGAAGGGGTTGATTTCTAAGGATACATTATTAGTACACCTAAACACAATCTATAGAGCGTTAAATTTCAAGTCTCTTACATCTAAAACACAGGACTTTCAAACTTCCAATCCCCGTTATACTCTCCTAGGGGTAGAGATTCATAAAATCTGTTCTCAGCAGATGTCTACACTGGGAGCCCCTTATTTCGTAGAATGAAATTTCATAGAATTTCGTTTCACAGAAAATGTTTCATATAATATTTGGTTCTTATATTTTTATTTCGAATATTATTGTTTCAAAAACAATTTACTACAATGAAACATATTTCACAGAAACACAATTGAACGAATTTTTAATCACATTTTTTTGTTTAACAAACTAATCAAACTGTAGAATTATTTTTCAAAGAATATTAAACCACTTTTATAATGTTTCAAATCACATTTATTTTTAACTGTAACATTTACAATATAGTTAACACCCCGACTCAGATTATTTATAAACCACCCAGAAGTAGGAGCCCCGCGTAGCGGGGCTCCGTCGACCTTGTAGACGCATCTATTGTTTAGTTTATAAAAATATTGTCCCATTTAAATTAGGGTATGCATTTTATGAATTGAAACGTGTGGAAACTGTCACTTTGATAATATGTTATTCTTTGTAATAAGTTTTCTATTAAATAAACAATATAATGATTAAGAATATTTGATTTGATATTCTATGATATGATTATTCTAATGTTTAACTTTATATGAAACAAAATTCAATGATTTAAAATTCTTTAAATTAAGTGTTCTGTATATTAATTATTCTATGAAACGAATTTATGCGAAACATTTTCTGTAATACGAAATTATATTAAACAATTGTCTATAAAAAACACACACCCGTCTACACTCTATAAGGAACCAATCTGCCAAATTTCAAGGGTGTTCTTAGATTTCGTGATTAATCAGTGAGTGGTATTTCGCTTTTAAATGTGTATATGGATTACTGGTTATAATTTCAGAAAAGTGACAGAGCGTTCCACCCAACGTTCAACGACCGATCGGGTGTCAACTGAACTTAAGACATTAATAGTGCGTGCTTTCAAGTCGGCCAAACGAATATTGGAAGCTTGGATTGAAAAAATATTTAATTACTTGGAGATGCATCTTCTTAAGATAATATTCATCTCGTGTATGCTTCTCTGTGTTAAGAATGTAGGTAACTTCTTAATTGGATGAGGTAGCTTGAATATTACAATTAATTTACCTTTATATCAAATTATTATTTGTGTTGCAGGTTTGTGCAATGCATATTCCAATAATGGTAATCATAGCACCAGTGTTGTGGCTGAGTAGTAGTAAACAACGATTCGTTGTTCTCTTCATATCGACACTCATAAGTATTTATTTCATGGCTAAGATGGCCTACCAGATTGGTTATATTAAACATTCTACATTTGAAGTTAACTGCACTAGTGTAAGTAACAAATGCATTAGCCTAACACATTTTACTAAATGAATTTCATAGAGTAAAACGTAAACTCAGGTGAGCAGACAGATTTTTACTAGTGCAATTCAGACTAAATTGCTACTTTTGATTTTAATTTCTCCTTATTACTGGTATATATTTTACCCTGGCACGCGCGGATTGGTTCAATTCTGTGCTATGCTCAAAAGAAACCCAAGAAACGCGTTCTACGCAAAAAGAGTACAATTTGTAACGTATTTGGAGTCCAGATATATACTGGGAACTATACTTTTTTTTTAATTTTTATTTATTTATATAAAAAAATTACATGTATAGCTTAACTCTTAACTTGTATATATTTCTTAAAAATATGTTGTCTCTTTCAGTATAGTGACAATGATACTATAGTAGAGAAAACCTATAACAATGCAGAGTGGGTAGGATTTCAAAAAAGTTCACCTAGTAAACCGTTAGTTGCGGTGCTCAAGGGATACATTGGTCTCTTATCCCTTTTCACATTTTATGCCTTAGTCATATATAGACAGGAAACAGTTAGGTGAGAACTCCATATTTCATTATTTGTTTAATTCACTTTAACATGGTTCTCGATTTAACGTTTCATTTTCCTTTATTCAGACGTGAAAGTCGAAAAACCAAAAAAGATAAAGTAATGTTTCCAGACATCACTCGCAAAGAAGCAGATACGAACTTGATGAACTGTTTGAAATATCTAATTAACTACGGATTTTATAAATTTGGTGTGGAAGTAAGTCATTCGTTTTTTTAACTTCAGAACTTCGACATCGCCAAGTACGGTGCCCAACTCCGTACTTGGCGAGATCAGTACCCCGAGCACGAAAAACATTCCAATTCGTAACGTAAATGTATCGAGAGAACTGAGCATTGCGATTGGTTCACAGTAGGCAGGCGGCCAATCGCAATGCTTCGTGCTCACGATACGTTTACGTAACGAATTCGAATGTTTTTTCATGCTTAGGGCACAGTGCCCCGAGCTCGAATAACATTCGAATTCGTAAGGTAAACGTATCGAGAGAACAGAGCATTGCGATTGGCCAACTGACCACTGTGAACCAATCGCTGTGCTCCGTTTTTTCGATACGTTTACGTCACGAATTCGAATGTTTTTCGTGCTCGGGGTACTGATGGCAGTCACTTCATAAAATATTTATATTTATATCGTCGTTTCGTAGTTAGACTGAAATTCGACCCAAATCTACTTCTCTATGAAAAAAAAGCATTCAATAAATTTAAAAAAAAAAATTATCAGCTTAATTTCTTATTAATTCTGGTCAAGGCTTCCTATGAAGATGATTACAAAGCAAAAAAAAATTTGCTATATTACAGATTACACTGATTTGTCTTATGGGTGTCATCGGTTCTCGCATGGACGTATACGCGGTTCTATATGCCGGTTGGCTGTTAGTACTGGTGTCCTTAACACGCGAGGTGCAGGCTAAGATTTGGACAGCGTTTACCGCGTACATCACGTTATTAGTGCCCATACAGTACATGATTGCTGTTGGATTTCTTCCCCAGTTCTGCATAAATTACCCTTGGGATGGAAAAACTGAGGTAACGTATAAGTATAAGTATTTATTTTATTATCCAGTAATTTCTAAAATGTGTACTATCTGATATTTGTGTTATAATTTCTTCAAATCCATTACAATGACTGGTATCGTCACTGAGCATATACAGTGAGGTGTTAGTGAGGATTTTCAAGCGTAGGTTCTTATATTTATGTATGTATGTAGAATGCTGAACATAGGCCTCTCCCATAGACTTCCAGAATGACCGATCTAACGCAGCCCGCATTCATTCTGGAAGTCTAGTGGAGAGGCCTATGTTCAGCAGTGGACTGCGTATGGCTGATATGATGATGATGATGATGTAGAACGCGTGAGACTTGGCAGGGTTGGTGTGGTGAGAATCATCGCCTCCTCTCTATGCTTGCTTTAAGAGTTGCATTGACAAAAAGCAAGAAGTACCTAAATAAAACTATTTTCTTATAACTTTTAGCAAATGAAACATGTTCGCACATGGCTGTTCCTGCCACACGCTGAACATCCTCCACATGCGTATAAACTTGTATTTGATTACTTCTTGCTAATGTTCGCAACTCGGCAATTGCGAGTATTTAGAGTGGAAGTCCGTAAAGATGCTGATTATCCCGGGGGCTCTAACAGCGAAAACATCGGCCAAGACTGGGAAACGCCTGACTTTGTCAATCCGGTGCCAGATTTTCTTAGTTACGTTGGGTGAGTAACATTTTTATTGTTTAGAACTGAATTTGACTCATAGACTTACAGTGTTAATTACAAATCACCTTAAGAATATTAGTATTAGTAGTGGTAAAATAAATAAATAAAGTGATAGGTAAGATACTACATTTCTTATTTCTCTTTTGCTATAAATAAATACTCGTTTCTAACGAGTATATACGGTAAATACTTCACATTGCCTGAAAAATCGCTGCCAGCGAAAAGGCCGCCCATTGTACGTTAAACTATATACAATATACATAGTACCTGCTTGTATATCTGTTGGTGCACAATAAATAATTGTCTATCTATTTATCTCTATCTATAACATAACGTAAGATCTATCTTCTATAAAAAAACGCTTTCGAATTCGAGTCTAAGTTTAAAAAAATAGATACCTACTATCAAATTGACCCCTTAAGGTCTAAAGGCTACAATTTAATATCTATGCTAGTTTTGCTATGACAATCAACAAATCACAATCGCTGAGCAAAGCTGACGTGGAGTTAACTTTTTTATTTATTTATGGGCACTACTACAATACCAGGTGTAAGGGGAACGCTCCCGAAGCCGAAGGCCCCTGGCAGTACTCCGGGTACGCTACATATTGGCATTAGTAAAAAACGGTTTGGTGATTTTTTTTTAATTTTATTCCGTTTCATTAGCTTTATTTATTCTCCATCGCATTAGTAAAATTCAATGAAATGCCAATTTCATAAAAATAGCATCTTTTTTTCTGTTGTGATGTTTTTTTATGAAATTGTGGTTTCATTGAGCTTTCCTATTACGTTGGAGAATAAATAATGCTAATTAAACGTATATTTTTTTTTAATATTAAAAAAGACACGAAATCCAAAAAAGAATTTTCACAATATATAGTGTTACCCCCAGAGTACTACCAGGGGCTTTCGGCTTCGGGAACGTTCTCCTTACACCCGGTATGCTATGGGTAAGGGATACCTCAGGCGTCATTTTTGCCCAAGTTTTTTAAAAATTGGCGTTAAATAACAATTATGTTACAGTTCGATGTAATTTTTCATTTTCAGGTCGTGGCTTGATGTTATCAAGCGTATGGTATTCTTGGGAATGCTGTGGGTGACGTTGGCCATTATGTTCATGACGGGCACTAACCGAGTCAACTTATTCTCTATGGGATATCTTATCGGTTCTTTCATATTCTTGTGGCAAGGAACTGACTTCTACCTGCGGCCTAAAGAAGCTATACTACTGTGGTGAGTGAAAATACGTAATAATAATTTAAATGAGAAAGTAACTCCATTTTAATTAAATTTGGTATAGGGGTAGATTAGACCTTGAGAAAGGACGCGATAACCAACATACACGCGGGCGGAGCCGCAGGCACCAACTAGTAACTGATATTTGGTGCTGAGCAACTTTTACAAGTAGCTGAATCCCGCTCGAATTAGAACCGCTCATTAGATGAAACATTTTCACTCTGTAAAGAGTTTTTATTAAGTGGTGAAATTCCCACTGATACCCTCGCTGGAACCAGCGGGGATGGTTATGTCGGAATCGAGCCGGCTAAAACCGCACGCTGCTTTGGATCATTTGTTGCCGGAGGTAGGATTGCCCTCGCACCCCGGCTGACCCAGCTCCATAGAAATGGTCTCCTCGGTAATGGGATGACGGTGTGCCCACCTTGCCCCGGATTGGAGAGACGCGCCTCGGCCTGCTTTTGCTAGGGTGGCAGGCGCCTCGACCTATCACCCCCAGGCTCTTTAAATGATCACGACTACAATTTCCTAAATCAGATTTCGTTGGCATAAATATTTATTTACTGTTTTTTTTTTGCTAGGTGGTCATGGCTTGTTCGTTACAATGTATCAGTAGTAGTGGTGAAGACACTGCTGCAGATACCTGGCTGTATATTCACATCCATTATGCAGGAACACTCATGTTGGCTCGTACAATTGTTGGGTATCGGATGCGTCGACAAGTTCGCCGGCGGCAACATAGCTCAGTTCCTGAAAATGCGTTACGTTAAGGTAATGGTTAAAATTTAGACCATAAACTGTATAGACACAGCTTTGCTAATAAAAATTAGACGCAAAAACGCAAAAAACAGCGTGAAAAGTCGTTTTGTGTGAGTAAGCTAATGCCAACATTGTTCTTTAAACTGTCAATGTGTGCATGTCATCGGTTGTATAATTATGTCAAAGTACACTGGAGGAGTACACATTTTTTACGCCGTTTTGAAATGACATTTGTGGCGTCTATAGAGTTTGTATATAATCGAAGGGTTGAAATAATCTTATATACCTTTGTAAAAAGCTCGATTTCATTTACCCTACGTGTTATTTTTTTTTCATAAATGTACCACAACGTTTTATTCTGTTTCTACTCATACCTTTTAGAAACGACACTTTAAAGATAATGTTTTTTGAATTGATGTAAAAAAGATTATCAGCTCCTAGTGCAGTTTTTGGTGTAGGCTTTTCAGAACTAGCGTGTTGCAATATATGTCGAATGTATCCCAGGTACTTTTTCCAGGTGCTCGGTCTACACGGCTGGGGCGCTTCTTGTGTAAATTTTAGTCTTGTAATTATATCATCACGCTTTGTCTGATATCTTGTAGCTAGGAATTATTATCAAACTTGAAATAATTTCATATTTGTAGGTACAACCCATACGTACAAATACGCTAAATGGCTGTTTAACCACATTTGAATATTTTTAGCCATAATGTCCCCTGACTTACCATTACGCTTTTTTTTTCTTTATGAAAGCTACTTCAGGAGTCGACGAATAAAACTACACGATGTTTCCGACATGACACCTTAGGTCACATAATATACCTCGTATTTCGTGCCTATGCTCTACGTACTCAACGTTTTATCTTTCTAGCGGCAACATCTACTTTTACATCGTTAGTCAGTCAACCTCCCATGTAGTTATTTTTTCACTATTTCATGACTTTGCTTAAGCATTAAGCTAAATACTTTTATAAACAGTTATTTTATGTCTGTAGTAGAGAAATACGCGCACGAAACAGTCGTGGGTTAAATGTGCGCACAAATATTGGTACCCGACACTTTTTATCATAATTATATATGCTGCTAAATATAATCACGATTAAAAATCATAAAGCAACTGCAATCATTTATTACTCACCTTAGTATCAACTTTATAAAGCTAGTACGTATGCTTGTGTTACAAATAATAAAGAAAAAAATGAGAGTACATTGTCTAAAAAATAATATAATCCATGATTGTTCAATCATTTTTGCTCCGCCGATATTATACGTGAAGTCGTTTGTATTACGAACTCTGTATTTATTACAAGTGTGAGCAAGAGTAGCTGTAAATACAGAGACGCTGATACGATCATCATGGATTTCAAAATTTACACTAACCATATTGTTTAACATATCTAAATATCTGTAATTGGCCTAGGCATAAGTCTTGCAACTTTAGTTAATGTCCTCTTTATGCACTCCACACACGAAACTAACTTGATATTCCACCAGCACGTAACGTGTGGATGTCATTTAATTATTATCAGATGGCAGCCACGTTTGACAGTATCTGAATACATATAACGCACCTAGAAACCCCTGACGCATACTATTTTTTTAAGAACACTTAAATTGAACAACAATTTAGCTCTAGTTCGTACCGGTTGTTTCACACTTTAAAATATCTTCGTGTGATGTTAGTGAAAGCAATATACTGATCTTAATATTTATTAACATTACCACTATACCATGCGTCGGGGGTTAAAAACTAAACACTTGAAATAAATATGTAACTTATAGATTTTTTTTTAGGAATCGGCTTGCTCTGTTCCTCAAGAAGACATAGGTCTAGCGTGGGATGGAGTTTGTTTCGCGTTCCTTATACTGCAACGACGATTATTCCACAGCTACTATTTCTATAGAGTCATAGATGAAAGCAAAGCTACAACCGTACTTGCGTCCAGGTAATTCATTATTCTAAATTGTGCAAATAACTTTAAAGTTCAACATACCAAGGGCGACTTGGCTTATCCTTCTTCCAAGGTGCTGTGCTAGAAAACATCCTCGTGGAGCACCCTGGCTTGTAAGATACCTACTTATTTAGGAAATTACAGAGTCACCCCATGCGAAATGTCACTTATCTGTCGGTATTAGTGTCGCGAATTCAAGGGTTAATACCATTGACCTCGCGACACTCATCTCAAAAAAAAATCTACAAAAAAAACCCAACGCTTCGAAAATTTGTTCAACTTCAAACTTCAATTTGTGCATTGAATGAACGGTTGCAAATTTACTACCCTGGCTTACATAAGGACTAACGTTTCCTTTGGAAATACGCTCGCCTTAACTATGAGGGGTGGGGGACTTGACTTGACCAGGCGGGCTGTCAATAATAGTTGCCATAGCAGCCTAGTGGTTACTGACAGGCGTTCCGCCCCGCAGTCAAACATTCTTTCTCGACTATACTGTGGTAGGAAGGCAAACAGGGCAGAAAGAATAACATGCTTCCCTAGTGTAGATTGATTTATTTGCTTCAGATATAGGCGCGGAAAGCCTCTTATTTGTATCCATAATCCACCGCGAAACCGCGTGGAATACCATCAGGTTAGCTCGCAAGTAGTTGAAGACCGTCTGAATCTCTAGCCTCCAATAGCGCTAACCTGACGTCGTTGGCGCGTAAAGTTATTCGTCTTTCTAACCTTATAGGTTCCAGGAATGTCCTGTAATTCGCCAAGTGATGTGTTTGAACGTTATTTCTTTTTAAAATCATATTAATATTTGTTTATTAGAGGAGCAGAATTAATTGAGGAGCTCCGTCTAAAACAGATGAATATACAGGAGAATCAAGAAGTGAAGATCTTAGAGAAAATTAAGGTGAAAATGGAACGGATAAAAGCGAATCAGAAGAAGATACAGGGTGCTTTGAAAGCTGACCACGAGCCGGTACATCACGACGCCGGTAATTATTTTAGTCTAATAATGACAATGTCTTCTAGAAAGCGCAAAATACGCATGACGCGGGCGTGGGAACTCAGAGAGCCGCGCGTCTCCCGCCGTACACTCGATGCGACACGCGCCCGACCCTCGCCTGCGAAATGTGTTTTGCGCTTTAGGCACATTTGATATCTTATTTTAATTATAATCTTACGTTGAAGATAGTTTTTCATCTACAAGTACTTAATACAAATATTTTAGAATTAATACTTGTTGAACATTTTTACTCTTACGCAACCTGGAATAGAGGAGGAAGAAGAGACGGTGGCGGGCGAATCGGAGCAAGTCCCATTGGTCCGCGGTGACTCTGAGACTTCTCATGGGTATCATACTCCCGACAGTCCCGCTTCACCACGTGGCTTCCATACGCCGCTCAGCGAAGCTTCTGCCCCACCATCTCCAGTCAAGGGACCTCTTCCAGCTCTCCCCGCTCCTACCCCATCTGCGGGGGGACCACCGTCCCCTTCGTCAGCTCTGATGACGGTGTCATTAGACGCGTATCTTGAACCCCGACGCATATCCTTTGAATCCCCACCCTCATCGGAGTTACTCCCTCGCGCTACAAGTCCTGAATCATACCCAGTATTCTCGCCACCTCCAATTCGTCGACGGCACACCGTGACCAGCCCCAGCGTGCTTCAACGAACGACGCGGACGTCTATCATATCGTTTTCAAGCCGCGCAGAGCCAAACTCTCATCATACGTGTAACTTTCTTATTCCAATGTGCGTTCGTTGTTGACTCACGGCACCACGTATAGACGTAGGTATCGCAAGCTATTCAAACTTTTTGTAAAAGGCTCATTTTGATTTACTATATTTTTTACAGACTACCACCTGAAGTGACGATGGTGTAATCATTTCATTCTTTTCCCTGACGCCCTTAGCCAGTTACTGATTAAATTCTTACTTCCGCATTAATGGTAAATTAGACATCTTTTATGTTGATGTTCTATGATTTACTGGGCAGCTTACGTTACCTACCTCTCTGTACTTGTGGGTGCAATTGAACATACACAGTTTATTTCGCAGTGTACATAATGTAAAGCATATCTAAAATTGATGTGAATCTTTTAAACTTTATTTTTAAACATTTTTCCCTAGGACTTGGGTCGCACCCTGTGCATAGACGACGAGTATTCACAAACAGACACGAAGGTAAAGATACCTTGATCATGGGCCGGTGTGGGTGCTTAATCCTTTTGTTCACTATGTGCTGATCTTTTGAACAATGAAAACCATTTTAAAATAGAATGGTGACACATACAGTCATATCTACAACCACAAACTTCTTCTATAAATCATCATTTGACTATTGTTACTATACGACCAATTTGTGTTATAGGTGTTTTACCGATTTTCTTTTCGATAAAGCTGTTTTAGAATACTTTCGTACAAGTCTAAATAATCCAATATACCTTCATTTTAAACGAAATTTGATCAGCTGTGCCGTTATTTGTGTCTACTAAATATAATTTTGCTTCATTAATCACTTCCTGAAGAATTTGGTACATAACCGCTTAGTTTGAATGTTATTTCTCACATAATATGGTGAGTTTCTCGATTAATATTTCCAATGGTGTGCGAGCTAGTGTTTAGTAATGCTTTTCTCTTGTAGTGTGGGGCAGACCAACGTATTATAGACCGCCGACGACACATCAAAGGGGTAAAGTTCACTAAACAAGGCTCTTTCAAAATTGTATTCGTACTGCGTTACTAACCCTTCCTCAGCTTGTCGGTGATGGTATTTAGGCAATATGCAACGCAAAGGCGGGGACTGTCTTACTTATGTAATTTCTAACTACATATTTAATCAATGTTGTACATACAAAATCTAAGACAGAATGCGCCGGTTGAAGATCGGCTTGTTTTGTTTTCGCGTGCCTGTATATGCCATAGTCAAATGTCTGCATGATAAGTGTTTGGATTTTTCACTGTTATACTGCATGAAATGCACATTGCTTGCTTGACTACTAAATGTGAGAATAGCGACATTAGAATCATATTTAAAATATATATATACATATTATATTGAGTATAGTTTATACATTTTTGGAATTAGTAGAAATCTTCATTTTAATTTTAATTCCTAGCTAGCTTCAGTAAGTACATACTTTTTATAAATTCAGTTATCTATGTGACCTGTGTAAAAAGACCTTAATGATTAATAAATTAAAGATTCCTTTGATCTATGATATTGTTTTTTGTTTTTATTAAAACGGCAAAACTCAAAACTCTGATACAGACACAATTAATTAAAGTTTCATATCTACTAAGTACACTACATAATATTAATTGCGAAATCTTGCATTTCAGTTGCTTTATCTTTGAGATTAGTTTTAAGTTGCTTAAATAACTGTTTAAAAATTTCGCAATAAAATGTTTCTTATATTTTCATATAAAAACGTTAAACGGTGCTTACTGATTTGGGTTTCACAATGTTTATATAATACACTTTTTTATTTCTGTTAATTTATATAGTACTTTGAATGCTGTACAAAGGCCACAGCTTGCTAAATAATTATTCCAATCAAAGCTTGCCGCAAAATCAACAAATAAGCGTAACTGAAAAGTCTGAAAACGGTTATTATTTATCTCATCAATGAAAAATCTGACTAGAAAATATTTAAATAAATAATTACTCTTAATCAATAAGCTTCGCGTCAGGTACTTTACTATTTTTTATTTAATTGACTTTCCACTTATTAGCCATGCGAATCTCTGAAATTCAAATAATTTAAACTTTTCTGTTACGCTTATTTATTATGCCATGCATTGTTTTAATATAATGCTTTGTACTTTACAGCGGTTCGATCGGGCGACTACTACATGTTTGATGAATTTGATGATACTGAGGTTCAGATAAAAGATGACGAATCTAGCTCGGATGAAGATGTTCCTGCAAAACGAATGGGCTTTGGCAAAGTAAGTCGTTTTTTCAATACAAAGTCTACAAAAAAGCAATATTATCTAATTCCCTAGTAAGAGTTTTTATCACAATGCGAAACGACTACAGTTTTCAAGAGCATGTACCACAAAAAAGCGTGCCAGTGTCTTAAAAAAATGTGATACTCTTTGTTTCTTAAGTAATTCTGTATATAAAGGCTTTTCATACAAACCATAAATATTCCAACAATCATCACCACATTCGTGTCAGCTGAGCTCTTGAAATCTGCTTGTTTCGTTATAAAAGCTCTTTACTAGGCGCAGGTTATAACGCATAATACGCAGTGAAGATAAATACTTTATCTACTCTGATACTATAATACAAAGATTATAAAATTGAAATTAGAACTCTTATGACAAACATTACGCACAGGCCAAAAAAAAAGTTTTATTACGATACAGGTCTTGTATGGACACCTATATCATAAAATAACTTTTTAATCATAACGATACACCTATACAATCCCAATCTGGACTGAACCTCTACTTTAAAAAAAGAATCCGCCATTTCGGAAGAAAAAAAAAAGAAACACGCATGCGCAATCGAAGTTTGTGCCTTGGCGCGAATACATTTAAATTAAACAAAATTTGGTTTGGTTTGCAAAATAAATTAGTTTATGTATTATAGTATGAGAGTAGATAAAGTAGTGTATGACACTGTACATAACTTGGTCTTATAACACTCGTGTGATAATATAAAAAAACTCGCCTACGGCTCGTTTTTTTAAAACACACTCGTGTTATAAGAACTCTTATTATGCAACAGTATCATAAACTACTATACTATCACTATTATGTGTTTAGTATTACTGTTTTGAATAATCTTGCTGATTAATCTATGAATATCTATGTGGGGCTTGTGGGTTTTGGTATGTGTAGTTTGTTGGTGATATGTATGAGAACATTGTCATCAGTATTCGTGCTTATTTATCATATCGCAATGCACAAAACAGTGCTTATACCTATCGTTATTTTAGAAATTTTGTAGCGTCGACCTGCCAAGCAATAACTGCAATTTTATGGAAACACCACACTTGAAATGATAATAATAATGGCATACTGAGACAGACAATGATTCATTATGGTGTCGAGTACTAGCATGTACGAATAGAATATCTTACATTAGATATTGGTGAATGGACATTGTTACTATAGTGCGTCTTGGGACCGGCATGTGAGCTTCCTTAGAGTATTTAATTTGGAGAATCGGCATGTCAGGCTGTCCTACCAGTCAAACCATCGTGTCCGATTTGCGTACATTGTGATGTGCACGAAAACGATCAACTTTGAACGCTGAAAGCTAATTAAAAACCTACTTCGAATATAAAAAGTAATAACGTCACATTACATCCATCATAAAAAGTAATCTTTTCTATTTAAATCGCTTTATTTCGTGGTTTAAGCAATTACGCCATTAACAAAACGTCTGGGTACCTACGAGTATTCTGACAGTTAGTCGGTTACTGATTTAAATGTGTTTTTTACGCGAATAATCCTCGCGATTGTGGCTACACCGTGAACGCATATTGGATGCGGTGGTTTGAATGTACCGTTAGTGTTAGTACTTAAACAATATTTTGTTTTACACAAATATTACGCCAACTCTGCTTAAAGGTGACTAACTTTAACACTGGTAATAAAAATGCACTGTCACATCACTCAAATCGATACACTCAGTAGTCTTCTTTGAGTAATCCAGTTTTCTAATGCAATCTTGTTAAGTTGAAATTAAATATCCAATGCCTGTGTGTAACTAACACAGGCACGTATTTAAAAATACATTAGCAACTGGTAGATGTAAAAAACCGGTGTGTATCGTATCTGAGTGCGGTGAGCTTACAAATATGTCGCGTGGGAGCAGTTGTTAGCCGAGGCGGTCAGGACAGACATGCGCCGCGCCGTGAGCCTCCGCCGCGCCTCCGCGCCCAGCGTGCGCTCCCCGCGACCATTCTCCGTCGGAGACCAGCCGCTGTCTTTACCGCACGAGGTAAACTCGCCTCACACTCCTCAACTATACACTTTGCGGTAGCTTTGCGTTCTAAATCAGATGCCTAAAGTAAACTAGTAGAAAGATAACGAATAATATATGCATGCAGTTTTGCCATGTCCATTATTCTGAGTCCTGTAACTCATTGACGATTACCGTAAGAAGACATCTGATTTTCAACGTATTGATTACAAATAATGATGAAGAGTACATTTCCAGTGGTAATAAGTAAGTATTGGTTAAATATAATATTTAATGCTTTGAATACCTACTTATCTGCTTGCACTATTCTTTTATCGTATTGCATGCTGTGCTTGTTTTATTATGTAATTGTTACGTATTATTTTATCATATTACACGTGTCTTTCCACTTTGACTCAAAATTTTGTAACTTTGGCAGTATTATCTCATTTTCATTATAACTCGAAGAGTTTAAAAGTTTAGTTTTCTTTCAGTTTGGCAGCACGTTTTAAAATAAACCAATATTAATTCGTTTAAATTTTTAATGTACCTATTTATAAGATTGTTTAACGTTCGCACTGTGTCATTCTAGGAAGGACGCAAGGCAGAAAAAATAAAAGAAGTTCACGAGGACGATGTTCAGATGTCAGAACGACGTGAAGCTCCTTCGGATCGAGATGATTTTGAACCTGGTGAGTGGCTTTTGTTTTTTCGACCATAATTTATATTTTCCTTTACTAAGGCGATTCTCACACTTCTCCGCGTCACGCGGCGGGACACGGGCAAGCATGATCTTACGTCGCCTATACGTAGCTCTTTTTGGAAAGAAAACACGCAGTGTCCAACACACTGAAAATGCAAATACGCGCGGTGTGGCAGATCACGCGCGTTCAAGCAGAAAACACGGTCCACGCGCGTGATGACGGAGAAAAACGCGAGGAATGGCACCCTGAAATTTGCAATCACGCGGGTGACTTTGGCGGGATTTTAGTCCGGGAGCTGCTAGACATAATATATCTGTGTAGGTTTTTGAGATAAACTAATACAACGTGAAATGAAAGGAAATGCGTATTGCATGCAACGTGTACATATGTCAAACAAGAAATCTGATGTGTCATTCTAGAATGATGATGCAACTGGGTACTCTCCGTTAAAGTGTTATAGATATAGTTTAGCAAGCCAGGTGCAAAGTTTGAAAGCTTCTCGCGAAAGGTTTTTAATTTTTTTTTTAATTTGATAAATTTTAAGATTTCCTCAAACACCCACCTAAAAAATAAGCTCCTAAAGTAACGTTGAATATCAAATTTAAATTATACATTTAATAATAAATTTAGGCTCCCAGACTATAATTCTGCAGCTCCACGCTTGGTAGCAGACAAATCTGCGCGCGGTGGCAGATCTGCTCTCCCGCGATGAAGGAATGCCAGTCGCCTGTGAAGTGGTCCGCTTTTTCAGTAATAGCAAACAATATCAATGTATCGGGTGATTGTATAGTCATTTCAGAACATAGCTGTTGGGCAGTGTCGATAGCAAAATAGACAATTTTGCTATCAAACTGTATGCACGTTTTACAGACTCCATACTTTATTCTGTTCAGCTGCTCATTATTCCCATACATTATTTAAAAAAATGTTATTACCCAAATAATACTTCCAGTCGAAATTGTGCCTAAAGTCTTTCGCGCGGAAACCACTATAAAATCAGCGTGTATATTAGAGCGTGTGTGTACGCAGGCGGGTGCTTGTTTCGTCCAAATAATACTAAGATAATTTCGACAAAGGAAGACGGAGGGTCGTACGAAATGGCACACATTGGGAGAGGCCTATGTCCAACAGTCGACTGCAGGGGCTAATAGATCGATTGAATTTCCACTAAATCATGCAAAAACCCATACGAATTGCACGTGCAGGCTTCCACATGCGTGTCGGTGTCACGCATGTGGCAGCGCACTTGGTTAAACTGTAGTGTTCATATTTTAATATTATTGTAATACTACAAAAAGACACTTATATTAAATATGCTGCTTTTAACAGCTCGTGAAACGTTGGTGGAAGAAGCAAAACGGCACGGGGAGACTGTTTGGGCGTTCATATCGAGTATTTTAGTATCGATTACTCGACATCTTATGAAGTTTTCACGAGATTATCGATATGTATCCCGAACCCTCTCCATAGAGAAGAAAAGATTAAAGGTATGCATACATTATTATTTGATGTCGGAATATGTAAATACTGTATAATATTTTTATATTCAATCTGTTGTTCTTATCCTTAGTTTTCGCTGATTCAATGGGCATGGGCATACAAGATAGGTCCTTTCCTCATCGAAGCAACCGCAACTCGCAATTGCTTTCCATAGAATAAAATTAATAGTATTTATTTTTTGTAATTTCAAGGAGAAAGAAGGCTTCGGTATCGGCCTACGTGAAGGATCGCAGATGATATGGGAACCTCTGCCAGAATCGCTCGTCACAACTGCAACACATCAGTAAGTTATTTTTGGTATATTTTGGCTTAGTTTTTTTTAAAGACGTTTCAGTGGTCTCGGATTTTAATATACTTGGGAAAAAATAATAACGCGGCCTAGTGGTCTGGTGTAACGGTTCGAATTAATTTAATATTAGTAATCCTACTTATCCTATAGCCTACACCATATCTATATCTACGATACAAGGAAATTTTTTAATATATATAAAATTTATGAAATTTTAAAACTGAAATAAAACATTCTTTAGCTATAGTTTGACACCGCTGTACCGGGGAATATTGACTATCAGATTTGGTCATTTGTACCCGACTGTCTATGTCAGACGCACATGATATAACAATTCAAAGATAGGTCCTACCATACCACGAGATACGAAGGTTAAAAAAATTATTGCGGGATGACTCTGATTCTAGTTCCGATGGCGAAACGGTAGATGCAGTTAGAGAAAAATTTATGTCAGAATAATTTTAGAACGTTCTGATTAAAATAGTCAGTTCACTTAGGTTTTACTCTTCATCTGCCGGTTTTTGTTAAATACTAGCTGTTGTCCACGGTTTCTCTCGTGTAGAATTTTGTTTCCATTCCCGCAACCCATGGAAACTTATTACCAAGATATAAAGTAGCATGTTTATTCCAGACTAATCTATTCCTATACCAAATTTAGATCCGTTCAGCTGTTAAAGCGTGATTGAGTAACTAAGATATACGGGAATTCTTAGGTGGCGATGCAATTCAGACACAAATTGAACAACGACTGTCTTTATTCTATTAGGTCGGTAGGCACAAAGATCTTGCATAGATTTACCCACATTACGAATAATGTATGGTTAAATACCACAGTAACGAACGTCCAAACACACAAACTGTAATATATGGTCGATAATTCATTAATTTAAAAAAAAAATTATGTACTCTCACTTAATTAATTATGTATCTTTATTATTTAATACATATACGACTGGTGTGTAGAGTAAAAATGATTAAATAATTTTTATAATTTTTATAACATCCGGCCTTAAAACTGTCAAATAATAACGATAGATCTGGCCGGCATTATAGATCTCATCAATTCATGCTCTTTCTTTTCTTTTGTTAACCTCGACCCCGACACGTCGCGCGCATCCACGGGGACGGTACAGCGATAGCGGTCAAGCTATAGTATTTACAAGTCCTTATATTTTAAACATATACCTAATAGAAGTTAAGGTTCTAATGTTTAGATTTCCGCTGTTTCTATGTATAAAATGTATTTACAAAAGTAAATGCATTTTATATCCGCATTCTGGAACCCATTACAAGCTAGTTAAGCTATGCTCACCCTTGATCTAGATTACTCTAGATAGTGCAGGCTGTGTAGCTATGTTTTTTTTTTTCATTTATGAATTCAAGGAAGTAAGCAAACATCGCCTAGCTTTTAGCATTAGAAGCGCTCATGCTTCTTGCACGTATAGTTCAATTCTACTTGACAGTACCCGGCATTTGATTGGCACGTCAGCAAGACGAGTGAGAGTCTAGCTAACATCGTGTTGTCTCACGTTATCTCTGTCGTACATTGGTCTCAGTTTGAAATATTTATAGAGTAGTTTAAATGTCTTGCGTTCCTTATAAAAACATATCAATCTATATACATGCACACTGCGATAGAGGGAACGCTATACCACAGATTAGTTAATATAATTTTATACAAGAGCACATCACTTATACAAAAGAGCGACAATTATCTATCCAGCGACAATTGTCTATGTTGCCAGGACTCTCACGCTTATTTCTGACATGTCTGCTCAAAAGCTAGGGTACGGTACCTACCATTTATTTGCTATAGCCCTATCTATAGAGCTGATTAGTAAGTAGTGTTTTATTTGCATGCTGCCTAGAAAGGACGAGTCGGATTCTATTGACAAAAATCTACTCGCACCGACAGTAGAAATGGGGTTTGTATTATTATCTATTGGCATATCTTGATTAGAGTTTTATAAAAGTATTCCCTATATAAGAGCCCATGTTAGTATATTTTATATTCCAGACTCTACAATGAGTCTATAAAATTTTGAATATTCATTTGTCCTTTCAAAATATATTGTATATTGTAATAAATATACCTTACAATTTATCGCTAAAGTATTGCCTAGTAAGGTTTACTATATTTCTAATATGTACATTGTATTATATTGTACATCACTTATGGCTGGAAAGCCTGGCGGCGTATCGGCTATAACTGTAGGAGAGATACTTGGTAGTTCTCTTAGTTATGTCTATTCCTTCCTGCAACTTTCACCCATAATTACATTACCGGTATAGGAGAATCATGTATACATAGTATAAGTTGGGGGAACATTAAAATGTAAAACCGAGACGCCCATTTCCCGTTGCCGAATGAAGGCTACCGGACCAACAAGCTAATTTGTATAGGAGCAAACCTCTGTTCTGTAAGTAAATTTAATATAAAGGTATCCGATTAAAAAATAATATCCTGTATCAAGAAATCAGAGTTGAATGACTATATTTTTAATGTGAGGTACAGTATTGCCCACTAGTAAAAGGCACGATCGGGGGTGTTTCCAGCCGTAAGTTAAGTGAAATAAGCGTGCCGGAGATTCGCATTCTGGCGCCCAGTATGGAGCGAGGACTCGACGCGTCGCCCCCGCCGCGGCACCGCTCGCCGTCGTCTCTGTCAGCGAACACGACACGACACGTTGACGATGACACGTCGGAACATGAAAGCGTGTTTAGTTTGCAGTCTAGCGAGAGGTGGATTCATGGATAGATTCAAACGTATACTTGTACTGTACGCGAGTTATGAATCTATTTAAATCTGTCCCACTGGGGTCCTTTCTGACGACGCAATATATTTCTTGCGTCGTGTTGTCTAAAGTTGTAAAGTTGGAAAATCCAATAATGGAACATCGATCTTACAGTACAAATTACGTTAATTTATTATTCGTCGCTTGCTATGGGCTTAAGCTGTTTGTTTTTAAACCTTACAAATCTATCAAATTCATATTACTACGTATTTTTTAAATTCTATCACTTATTACTCTACGTCGCAGCTTTTCTTGTATTATATTCTATTTGTATTTTCTTCACACTTAACAGATGTATGTGTGTAATGTAATACAATTCTACTGAGGTTTTTAAATTACACATTGTACAGAATGTACACGAACTGCCCACTTGTTACATTGTATTATTTTTCAACTCAGGCGTTAACGACAAACAATATATTTAATCTGTAAAGTATTTCAAACAAAAATATAGAAAATTAAATAAACCACATTATTTTTAATTTAACACATGCATGCTCGGTCTTTGACAAAGATTAAAATCAAAATTACATACTCCTTAAATTACTCCTTTAAGTAATAACATACTCAATTAATTTTTTTAACTTGCTTTCTGTAAATTATTTATTTAATAATCTTTTTTGGCTGAAATTACAACCGAGACAGATGTTCAAAAGGAATGATAATTTATTATACACTATAACTCCAAACTTTTAGTTCTTCAATGTAAATGCTTAAGATGTTTATCTACTCATGTACAAATGTATGTTCACTAACAGTTTGATTTAAACCCAAAACTTATTTAAAATCTAAATAGTTGTTCTGCTTTCAGTAAGGACCTGACTACACTAGAAGAACAAGATGACTCCATGTTCAAACAGGAGCGAAACCCATTCGTACATTTTATATATGCGCTATGGTATGCGATCTTGGCGCACACTGATATCGTATGCTATATCATGGTGTTCATTAATCAGGTAACATCATTATTACCTACAAATAAGACTCAAACAAAATGAATTAAAAAGCCTGTAGCATTAGAATAATAACTTACTTGAGCTATATTCATATATCTGCAATTAATAACTCGACTTTAATTTGGTACGGCAGGAAGAAGAGAGAGTCCGGGTCTTAACAGGACTTTCTTTCTCTTTCTTCCCGCTGAGGAAATCAAACAAAACATAAAATAATCAAATCAGTTTTAACTACTCTATAAATATATATTATGTATCAAAATATAGACGAGGTCTATACCATGGAGAAAACTTTCTACAAAATCGAATCAATTCGATTTTAGAATTCTTCTTATTTAGTTATAAATGGTTAAATGTAAGACACTTCTTTTTTTGTAGATACAATCAGCAACCATTCTATCTATTCCCCTGCCTTTGATGGTGTTTATGTGGGGAACGCTCACTGTACCACGACCCACCAAGACTTTCTGGGTTACCCTGATTGCGTACACTGAAGTAAGTATAAGTTGTCTTTGTATTGGTATACTAGGATATTGATCATAATATTTAGAAACTAGCTTTCGCCCGCGGCTTCGCCCGCGTGGATGTCGGTTATCGCGACCAAACATAGCCTATGTCCTTTCTCAAGGTCTAATCTACCCCTATACCATATTTCATCAAAATCGCGTAAGTGGTTTAGGCGTGAAAGCGTAACATACAGACAGACAGAGTTACTTTCGTATTTATAATATTAGTATGGATGTACATGTGTACGTTTTCCGCATTATAGAACCCAAAAGCCTAGTAATGTATCTGCTAGGCAATATTGTTGCGTGCCATGTTGCGTAACTACCACAGAACGCTACACAACAATGACGCGCCACAAAGCGGCTCAATGTTGTTAGGCGGTGGCGTCTCCGTTGCGGGAGAGAGGCTTGAGTCCATTGCCTAGAGTGCACCGCGTGGATATTCCAGACCAAGCACCCCTTATTTAATCTTTTTTTTTCAATAGGTCATCGTGCTAATAAAGAGCATGTTCCAATTCGAGATACTACCCTGGAATCAGAAGGCGATACCTGCCAATATGCCGTTCACTGCCCCACGCATCATTGGTATCGAGAGGAAATTCAACTACGCGCTTTACGACTTGTTGTTGCTACTTATTATCTTTTTACACAGGTAAAGGAAAAATATACTGCACTCGCTTTAATCGATTCACTAGCTATACCGGTCCTATGATTGATTGACTATCGATCTTTCGATTGATTGAATATCGGTTTTTCGATCGAGGATCAAATTTGATCGGAGACTGTTTCTAAAACTTACAATATATAATATTTAAGGTTCATGCTAAAATCGCTCGGTCTGTGGAAAGAGTCCGCACCGGAAGTCGAATTACGAGGCGATATGGAATATCCACTGAGCCCTGAAGACACACAATTAGTTGCCGAGGGGCGTGTTCACGAAGTAGGCCGGAAATATGTTCAGTTGCACGATCAAACGGGCCCGTGAGTATTGTTTTACTTTTTTTTAAGTTTCTTTTATTTTATTTCAAAATTCGCGCTCTCACATCTCTCTTCCTCTAATACCTAATATCCTTCCTCACTTTTGTCCTCCAGCGGCATCCTCTTCGGTACCTTAACAATCCTTAAAATATTTTTGTACACCTATTTCAACTCATTTGAGTCTGTGACTACTAAAAATCGAGAATCCAGAAATAAACTAAGTAGGGGGTATGTATAATCACATAGATAGGAACCAAAAGTATATGGCATAGAGAAGATAGTACATAGCCAAGTGTGCGGATCAGACAGTCTTCACCGGCTGGTGGACCGGATGTACTACGTGCAGGCGACGATCGACGCGGTGGTTCGCGAGTTGAACACGTCGCGTTCAGACCCGCGGATTATGCAGCTGGTGTGGCAGCGGCTTAACCCGCCGCGGCCACGGCGGCGGACGAGGTTCCGGGCGCCGCGACACTCGCGACGTCGCCGCTCGCCCACCGCGCCCCGCGCCCCGCTACACCGCCGCCGGCGCCCCCGCGGGACACCCACACGGTATTGCGAGCGAATCTGAATTTGTCGGCATGTTCCCGTTGTGTCACACCATTTTGTGTAACACTGTTACCCATTGGTAAAAAAATTACCGATTAGTAACACTGTTACTCAATGCCACATTTTTTGTTCCCATTGAGTAACACATTCTAGTGTAAAATCATTATTTATATATAGTTAACACCCCAACTCAGATTATTTTTTTATAAACCACCCAGAAGTAGGAGCCCCGCGTAGCGGGGCTCCGTCGACCTTGGAACACAGCGTTCTGTTGAGTAACACTGTCACTCAAAGGGAAAAAAAATGTGGCATTGAGTAACAGTGTTACTAATCGGTAATTTTTTTACCAATGGGTAACAGTGTTACACAAAATGGTGTGACACAACGGGAACAAAGGAATTTGTCTAATAGTCTGTTCGTTATAGGATGATTCGCGGCAGTACGAGTACACCACGCCTTGTATGCGCTACGTGTTTTTCTCATCTGCTTTCACCGCGTTATATTTGACAATTCGTTTTTGTTGTCTAATTGTCATTGTTATTATAACGCGTTGTGTGTGGATTAAAATTTGTCCTGTAATGAACAGACTATAGTGAATTGATTAAAGACTATGTTATTTGTGTATGATTAAATAAGTATATTGGTATGTACAGTAAGATATTAGTTAATGTAAAGGTATTTTAGAAATGTTGAATAAAATGTAATAAAGTATTTTAATTTATGTACTAGTAACTATGTAATTATATTATTTAGTATAGTGTGTTAGTTATAAATATATTTTAGGATTGTGAATAACATGTAATAATGTATTTTAATAGTACTGTTTAAGGTATACTAGTGTAAATTGATGGTATACTATTAGGTATAATAGTGTATATCGGTAAATTGTGAATTAACAATACTTAAACAGTTTACAACAGTTACTTAATAAGACAATTGAAATTATGTCATTACCGTTATAAGAACAAAATGTATGTGGTTTGGCCTAATTGTCCCTGAATATAAAATCAAGAGGAAATGCCTTAAAACTATAATCACTGAACTCTCAAATAGTATGAACAACCGCGTCACACACAACATCATAGCCCATTGCGTGTGAATAATCTCGAACACACGGCCAAGAAGTAGTGTAGGTACACGTTTAGATTATCAAGATGTATAAAAAGTGAATACTTATCTCTTTCACAATGTGTACATCTTCATAGTATTGTGGTTTGTGGAACACATGACAGATAGCTACGAGGCCCTTCCTCATATTGATATATTCCGTGATAATAACAAAATTACATTAAACTTAATATTTATAGTTCTGATGCAATCAATGAAGATAATGCGGATGAAAACGAACCTCAAAGTCCGACAAGAGGAGAAAACTATGAAAACGATTTTAATTACGACGATCGCGAAGCTGGACCTTCAAGACCGAGCGAAGATGACCATTACAAGTATGTAAATTGGAGCTTATTCTCAGTAGTTTGTAATATCTGTGGACTCATATTGTACAAGTTCTGCTACACATGTCGAGATGATAAATAAAAGATGAAATTAAGATTAACTGTAATCCAAAATGATATGATATAATAGTGAGTGCACCCGAACTGATTGATTGTCAAATTGATACTAATTGAATGTAATGGTGAAATAGCGCGGGTCGGCATAAACGGAGTGAACTTAACAGCGTTAGTCCCGACCATCGATTCTACTAAAACAGAACTACTTTCATAGCACTGAGACTGCGGAAAATTTTGTTTAATTTTAAACTTAAAAGTATTCTAGTTAAAGTTTAAAATTTAATGAAATTTTGTAGAAGGTTCACTACAAAATTTCATTAAATTTGCTTTTGGATTTTAAGTCTCTGACAATCAAGTTTATAATTAAAGATGAAGTGAAGTGTCAGAAGTATGACAGTGGTTTTGCTTGAGCAGAATCGAGGTCCTGCTTGTTTCCAAAGCTGGCACCCTAGAGTCACGACTGGCACTCTATGTACGGGACTGCCGTCTGAACCTCTAATCCCGAAAGGAAAGCCTGCACCTGAGCCTCGGCTGTTAATAAACGAAGGTTAACAGGAGTCCCATAGATCATGGTGAGGTTATTTCCCGTAATAGTACATTACTGCCGCGGCCGCCAAGTGTAGTGTTGCCGGACGATCGTGAAGTACGGAGTACGGTAACGCTCAGTTGTGGCCAAGGCTCGTATAGTGCTTTTCTCAAACAATGCTCGGAAATTAAAACTAAGTAGTATCTAGGCAGAACTTTTTAGTTACCTTATTTTCAAAATCAATGACGAACAACAGTAATTTTTCACGCGGCGAAATGTTCACTTGTTTTTTATTTTTCATAATAAACAGCTTTCTATTTGCAAGCTAGCCCCTCTAGACAAGTGGCAATTCGTTGGTTGGCGTTTGATGAAATAGAATGACGAATATATGGGATTTGACGTTTCTGACAGTCGTTGACGCATGTCAAATCCCATACATTCGTCATTCTATTCCATCAAACGCCGGCCAACGTATTGCCACTTGTCTAGAGGGGCAGTTCTGTATTTAAATAATGCCTTGGAAAAGTTACCTTTTTGGTTGCCATGGTTCGGAGTAAAAGATGGTTCCATTTTTAAATTACACGACAGATATGAGTTTACATAGTAATTTATTTGGCGGCTAAAACAAGACAGATAATTATGGATTTTCATACAACTTTTGCCGGCCGCTGCTCACATGTACAGCAATTTCGATTTATCTCGAAGGTTGCCAAAATAATGTTCACATTTTCAAGCATGTTTAAGAAAAGATCCTTTTCCGTCCCCTAAAGATCCCTTGTATAAAACAACACTACTTGATCAGCGTTTTCCTTTTCAGAGTAAATGATGATCAGGAGCCTATTATAGCGGTAACTACTACTTTGGAAGATACTTACAAACATTATCCTGACGTGATACTACTGTCGTAAGTATCTATAGAATATATGCTATTTAAACCAGAGATGCAACGGATAGTTGTTTGGCCGGATACCGGATACCGGATATTCGGCCTGATCACCGGCCGAATATCCGGTATCCGGCCGCCGAATATTCGGCCGGCCTAACGAAACCTACATTTTAGTTTGGCGGTTTTGTTATTGTAGGTTCGCGCGGACCGTTTTCTAGGCAAGGAACGTGTTTTATTAGGCCAGTGTACGGAACTATTTCGTATGCAGTACACGTGCAACCGCCTATTTTGTTGAATAGATAAGTTTTTTTGTGTTTAATGTATATAGTAGTGTATACGTAATTGTGAACTCATACTTCATTCTATGTTTATTTATTTGTTGTTATTTTTTGTTGTTTTCTTGTATACTAACCATTTTTCAAAGTTAAATACCAAACAGAATCGCAGATAGTGCGCAACTATCCGGTATTCGGCCGGATAGTAAAATAATGGCCGGATAGGCCGGATACCGGATAGCAACCGAATATCCGTTGCATCTCTAATTTAAACATATTTAAACGTATGTTATTTAGAAGTTGATAGAATAGTTGCTATAATTTCGAATATTAGAGTTTTATATTTACCACTTAAATTAATTTCTGGTTTTTAAATTTCTTCATGGTCCATTCAGAGAATGTCTATTTCAGCTAATTATTGTTATAAAAATCTTATGTACAGTCAACAAGAGAAATACGGTCGCACTTTTTCATATAACTTTGTATGTAAAGGTTATCAATTGTACTAACATAATAAAAATTGCTGTTATCTTAAATATGTAGTTTGTCGGTGGAATGAGTAGCTTTATACAGCTATACTGTGTGGTTGTTTGTTAGATTCAAGCGCTACCTTCGTCCAACGCACCGTTTCTTCCAACGCATGTTGGCGCCGGGAGCCCGCGTCACAGCAGACATCTACGCCTACATGTTCCTCTGCGATTTCTCCAACTTTCTTGTTGTTATATTCGGATTCGCTGCTTTTGGGGTAAGCACAGTCTCAATCGGACGAGTCACATTATTATTTATTATTATTAGATTATTCCTACAGGATTTTAGTGCGTAATATCGATATAAAATACATCTTTCACATTAATAACTGCCTGGAGTAGATAACTAAATGTGTAAGACTATAGTAGTTTATGATACTGTTGCATAATAAGGGTTCTTATAACACGAGTGTGTTTTAAAAAAACGAGCCGCAGGCGAGTTTTTTTATATTATCACACGAGTGTTATAAGACCAAGTTATGTACAGTGTCATACACTACTTTATCTACTCTCATACTATAATACATAAACTAATTTATTTTACAAACCAAACCAAACTTTGATTAATTTAAATGTATAGAACAAAAAAATAATTGTTCGCGCCAAGGCACAAACGTCTATTGCGCATGCGTGTTTCTTTTTTTTCCCGAATCGGCGGATTCTTTTTTTAAAGTTGAGGTTTGGTCCAGATGGAGGTTGTATAGGTGTATCGTTATGATTAAAAAGTTATTTTATGATATAGGTGTCCATACAAGACCTGTATCGTAATAAAACTTTTTTTTTGGCCTGTGCGTAATGTTTGTCGTAAGAGTTTTGATTTCAATTTTATAATCTTTGTATTATAGTATTAGAGTAGATAAATATATTAAAAACTCAGATTTATGTTCTAAATTCAAACATATTTGATAATTTTGATATAGCTCATGTAGCTAAACTCAACTATCATGGTCACTATCACTAGTATTAAAGTTTAATTCTATTTTCAACCGATGATAAAACGGAGAAGTTTCTCAAGTCCACGGGTATATTTTTTTATGTATGACCACGCATAACTTTTTACAGAGTAGTCCGATTTTGATCATTCTTTTTTTTTACTCTCTTCTTGTAATTGAAATTTGGTTTGAAAAATAAATACAACAATAAAGGTGTTATTCCACCAGACCCACCAAGGCGACGGCGGCGTACAAACTTACTTGGAAGAGAACAAAGTGCCAATCCCGTTCCTGGTGATGTTGATCCTACAATTCGGGCTGATCATCATCGACCGCGCGCTGTACTTACGCAAGTTCATGCTTGGCAAGATATTATTCCAGTACGCGCTTATAATTGGCGTGCATATCTGGATGTTCTTCGTGTTGCCATTCATCACCGAGAGGTATGATTTTACTGAGCCATTTATTTAAGTTTATTCTAAAGTTTGACGCACTCATTCGTTGAAATAAAACTATTTTTAACGGAATCCAACGCACGTAGACTCTGTAAATACTATCAAATAAATTGCGATAGAATCCGTAAGAAAGTGATTCTGTTTCAATTATTATCTCGTGTTCGATGAGAAAAGCAAAACTTTCGAAATAAAACCCTGTACCAATCCGTCTGGTTAGTGAGGAAACAATAGGCCAATGTCTGCCAACATTGGGAGAGGCAGCTGTCCAGCATTGGACTGCGAGCGCTGTACCGCTTCCATGATTCACGAGACGCTGTAAAGAGAGAGAAAGAAAGAGCATGAGACGAGAGCGAGCGAGATACCGGCACCAGCGCTCATGGTAGTATTTTGCTCGCTGCGTGTATCATGGACGCGGTATAGCGCTCGCGGTCTCTCTATAATTGATTGATTGTGTTAGATTTTCTAAAATACACTATTATCACCAGAACATTCAACGCACTCCTGCCGCCCCCTATGTGGTATATGGTGAAGTGTATCTACTTGCTGCTGTCCGCGTACCAGATCCGCTGCGGGTATCCTCGGCGCATCATCGGCAACTTCCTCTGCAAGTCCTATTACTTCTTGAACATGCTGTTCTTTAGAGGGTAAGTTACAATACGTTATTATCATACATCAATAATACTTGAACGGATAATTATTTGTAATAAAAAGTTAAGTTCTTTAGAAAAAGTAATAGTAACGCTGACTCGATAGCGACACAGAAAGCTTTAATCTAAATATTCCAAGTAATAAGCTTGATTTGGTAGTAAGTTACCGAGCCACTGGAACTTATCAGTCTGAAAAACATGAAATGAATATAATAACACTGCTATAGACCGGCCGTGACCGCTGTACCACGCGCTAGATACGCGCGGCGTGGCGGGGGACGAGGTAAAGAAAGAGAAAAAAACATGAGTCGAGAGTGAGCGCGATACCGGCGAGAGCTTTGGCGGCGGGCCGACCAAATCTGACGGTCGATTGGTCGATTCTCCCCCCGTCTCGCCGCGCACATACCCAAAGCGCGGTACAGCGGTTGCAGTCTGTATATCCTACTAAAATTATAAACGCGAAAGTTTATTAGTATGGATCGATGGAGACGCGGGGATAACACCCGAACCACCCCTTAGGCGAGGCCGCAGCCGCAGGTCTGTTGGTAGTCCTGGGACATCCTTCGGAGGGCTTACCCGGGGCTACCAACCGCAGGCTATTAGGCGGTACGTGAGGGTTTTTAGCCGGCATAGCATCCATGAAGGATTTTCGGTCACGTTAAAAAAAATGTATGGACGAATGGATGCACGTTTGTTACTCTTTTACTTAATAACTACTGTGCTTCTAGACAAGTGGCAATTCGCTAACTGGCGTTTGGTGGAATAGAATGACGAATATATGGGATTTGACGTATATGACAGTCGTTAACGCATGTCAAATACGTCAAATCCCATACATTCGTCATTCTATTCCATCAAACGCTTGTTAGCGAATTGCCACTTGTCTAGAGGGGCTGAATAGGTTTTAATGAAAATTTACGATAATATAGCTTATAAATCAGAATAACTCATAGGCTACAATTTATAACGATAACTGATATAGAGATAACTGATATCCACGCGGGTGGAGCTGCGGGCAAAAGCTAGTATCTAATAATATACTGATCGTTTTTTGTTTGTTTTTACATTACTTATAAACAGATTTATGGCGATACCATTCCTGTTTGAGCTGCGCACACTCATGGATTGGATATGGACAGATACTTCTATGACACTCATGGATTGGCTTAAGATGGAAGATATATTTGCCAGCGTCTTCTTGCTGAAGGTACTAATTAATGTTTTGTATTTGTACTTTAACAATATGTCCTTATGGTTCAGCTTGAATTAGATGCGAGCATAACACATAAGTTTTGTACGTAATGCACCTATTACCGTATTCACTAACGTTCAAAACATATATTTGACAAGTTACAATATGCCACAGAGTTCAGTGTGAACGAAAAAGTGTCTGAGATAGTCTCAATACATGTACAAAACAAGTAACTATATTTTGACAAGTGTTCTACAAGTTTTGTATCAAACAAGTTTACAACTTGTTTCTTGGCTAGTCAGATAATAAAATATTGTTTAAGGGTTTTCATAACAAGCACTACAGAAATGAAGGTGCTATTGCATATGTTTGATGCTATCCGTTACCCATTCAAATGCATGTATACTTTTATTCCAGTGTTCCCGTTACGTGGAGGACCGATTCCCGCAGCCACGTGGTGCCAAGAAATCTAACGTTGCCAAATATTTATTGGGCGGCGGTGTACTAGCTTTCGTCATCGCTATCATTTGGTTCCCGCTTGTATTTTTCGCGTTTGGCAATACGGTAAATATGATTTAACTGTTTAAAGAAGTGTAAAAAAGACAGCGTGTATCGTGGTTATATCAGCCAATTAATGAGCTATGTATGTATAATGTTGCGTGTAGTGTAGTTAGATATTATGTCTGCAACGTCAAACTGAAGGTCTCTGGTTTTTTATCTTCAAATTTTCTATATTTGAAGATATCCTCCCACTATAGAAGCACCATGAAATTACGTCGCATTAAGTTTGTACTGAATGCACTGTCTCGCCATTCCACTCGGTGCGTTTAATCAGGGCATAAGTTTAGTAATAATAATGTGAATAACAAATTGCAGGTCGGTGAACCAAATCCACCTACAGATGTGACTGTGAAGATACGCATCGGTCCATTCTTGCCCGTGTACCAAATGTCAGCGCAGTCGCACAATATTGACGTGTAAGTATTTAGTGAAAATATTGCGTAGTGCGTATACTATAGGTTTAGTTAAAATCATTATCACATTGATATTTTATCATGATATGTAAAAAAAAATCCGTTCAGGAGTTCTGTGACATACTACAGTATTGAATACTAATTTTGTGTGTATTATATATGTACCTAAAGTCCACTTGGCAACATTATTGCACTAAGTTGGCACAACAAAGACGTGCAAGAATATTGTGTGTCCACGCATCGCAGTCTTACAACTTGTTAAGCAACACATGTTACGCGAAAAGTGAAAAATCTACGTTAAAACAAGATTACATATCTCGGCTCCGCTATTTTAAACCTAAAACAAAAGTAAGGTTATGCCGTGTTGGTTCCTAGTGGGGGAGAATAGACCCCCCCATCTTTGACGGTAATAGGCTCACCCCTTATTACGTTGGACCAAAAATCGTAGTTGACGAAACGTGGATAATAATACACTTGTTTCTACCCTTTCGCAAATTTACAGACTTGAGCGTATGTATGGGTCCGTAATTTTTAACCTAAAACTAAAGTACTTGTACTTTTGTTTTAGGTTGTCTGTCCTCAATAGGTGTAAAACAGTTGTAATATGTTTTCCAAAGTAAATAACACTGTGCCTTGTAATCCAGTTTCACGGAACAAGACTACATTCAGCTGAGCAACATGTACCCGCGCGACCGCACGGCGCAGACGTTCCTGTCGAACTACATGTACAACGATATCGCCGTCGTCACCATCAACCCTAACTCCACTATGAAGTGGCAGATATCTCCGCCCGAGCTCGAGCGGCTCAAGAGAGAAGCAGCGTCCAGTAAGTAAATCGAGGCCCAGCGGTCCCAGCTCTACCAGGAAACCGTGGAGGCATGGAAGGTGCGACTTGAGCAACCAAAGGGGGGATTCGCCACAATCGCGGCCGTCACGGAGTGGCTGGAGAGGAGACATGGTGCTCTCTCCTACCGGTTGTCACAGACGTGCCGACGTGTCTTCGCCGAAGACCATCGGCCTCCATGACCGGGGTCCTGAGGACGGTGAGCGGGATGACCCGAACCCCCCCGTTCCCCACCGTTCGGGTGTTGTCTCGCGTCTATGGGGGGGGGGGGGGTATAGACGCGAAGATAACACCCGAACCATCCCTTAGGCGAGGCCGCAGCCGCAGGTCTGTTGGTAGTCCTGGGACATCCTTCCGAGGGCTTACTCGGGGCTACCAACCGCAGGCTATTAGGCGGTACGTGAGGATTTTTAATCTGTAGGAGTCCGGCATAGCATCCATGAAGGATTTTCCCTCACGTTAAAAAAAAAAAAAAAGCGTCCAGTAAGTTCCAGTCCCCTAGCCAATTGATATATAATAAAATATAATAAGATATAATTGATATATTATAAATATCATACATATAATACATCGTTGCCCCTAGTACAAAAAAATATTGAAACCGTAAAGTAAAAGTATCGAGAGACCGTAGCATTGCGATTGGCAGGCTTCACACACTTACAGGTTCACAGCAGGCAGGCGGCCATTCGCATTGCTCGATCACGGTAGTTGTTCGTGCTCGGGAAAGTGTTCTATGGTGCCAGATGTGGAGGATGTGCTCGAGAAGCGTCGGTAGCTTAGTGGTCGAGAGGTCCCGAGTTCGAATGGCCATACAACTACCGACGTGAACCCACTTCTAACACAAGCAATTTAACAGTTGGGGAGGATAGTAAACATAATTGTGATTTCGGTTACTAATAGTCTTTACAAAAAAAAAGAAAAAACTATTCAGGTAGGTAATTCAGCAAATAATTTTTTTCTTTAAAAAAAAAAAAAAAAAGAATATTAGCAACCGAAATAATCAAAATTAATAATATTCCCTCTAACCAACTAAGCTAAATTGCTTTTGCTAGGACTGGGTTCACGTCGATAGTGTAAAGGCCAGGATTCGAACCCGGGACCTCTCGATCGTAAGGCCGACTCCTTAACCACTAAGCTACCGACGCTTTTATTAATTCATTATTAATTTGAAAGTTTGTGAAGAAACAAACTACAGAGGGTAAAATAAGTCTTATTTTCTTGTTCAATCTTTTTCTTGTTCAATCAAAAATTTTGCTGTCAAATTTAATTACATTTAAATGATCTGACTCTTCCGCTTTTGCCGTGCGTTTTCCATTTCATTTGAGGCACCAAGACTGTCTATCTTGGGTTATCTGGTCGTTGGTTCGAGCCCGTTTTCGTGAGTCTGTGTCCACTTGCTGAGAGTGTCTATGAGCACTAAGTCATCCACGTATAGCAGACACCATGGGAGGCGAGACTGGATGTCTTTTGTGAGATAATCCATAGACAGGTTGAAGAGAAGTGGACTCAGTGCTGATCCCTGACGTACAACCTTGAGTTCATCAGGGCCTGATGTACTCCAACCTTGATGAAAACCTAATGGGCAGGAGAATCCTGTCCATTGGTGAGGACACTGTGTTCAACAAATGCTATTTAATTCGAGTTATTTTACTTCTATTGTGTTTTATGGGTTTGGGTAGTTTTATGACGCTAACCAAGATTCAGTGCTGTGATGTAAGCGACTCTCCTGAAATTACTTTGCAATCCCTAATGGTCAAGTCAATCTTGAACTACTTGCCTCCGCTTTATATGTTATTAAATGCTTTATTTTTTATTGAAGTAGGTGTTTACTATTCCTAAATTATGCCTGACGCAAAAATCCAAAATTTGTCCATTGTCCTTAATGAATGTGCCATATCCAAATTGTCCCCTAACTTCTTTATTGGCCCGGCTACATTTTCCTACGTGTCCATTCAGATCACCAATGATGTATTCAATTCGTTTAGTGTAATTGCGTTCAGTATGTCATCCATAATAATATCGACCCAGAAGGCTTGCTTTTCAACGTCAGAACATCCTGCCTGAGTCGCATATGCCGATTTGATATCAGTTAGTGGTTAATTATCAAGTTTTACTGCTATTAGTCGGTCGCTTCTTCTATCTACGTTAATAATGCGTGGTTTGAGATTTGTGTCCAGTACGATAGCAACTCCGTTGGGAGTATTCGTAGTACCGTAGTAAAGTAGTGGGTATCTCAGCCCCTAAGTCCGTAGATTTTTCTCCTATTCATTTAGTTTCCTGCAGGCAGTAAACGGTAATTTTCCGCGACTGCAGAACTTTCTCTAGTTCTTGGCTACGACCAGATAAGGCGCCCAGATTCCACGTGGCTAATCTTATCTGGAGCTGCGCGTTATGCGTATGCGATTTATATAATCCCTAATATAATCGTCGTTATTCGCATCTTTTTCGCCTGTAACATCGCTTCTGGGGAACGCCCTAGTAGTAGTGATTTGTATCTTTCCTTTGCCTTTTTTCGTTTCGAACGAGGAGGAGTTTTTTTGACTGTAAGGTTTTACGGCCGGTTGTCACCTGTCGCCAAGGCTATTCTTATATTAAGGTGTGGGCCCTGCCGTTGATCCGATAAGGATTTCTCCGCCGCCATCCCTTCTGGGGGTCAACCTAAATACCCAGAACTACGCAGACTTCGCCTTCTCTTCAAGACGCTCTGCACATGGGTTTGTTAACGAAGCATTCTTCGGCCTGTTGGTCCGCGGGAGTTATTTTATTTCACTTCTACCAGGTGTCAATTGCACGACACCGGGCGAGCACCCACCCTATCCACCAGGTTGGAGGCGCAATCCCTAGAGGTCAGGCTCCTCCGAGAGCTGAATATAAAAAAAATACAAAATAATACTTACGTTTGGCACGTCTCTGCCTATCTCTTCGGAATTATACCATCTTGTTTATATTATAATTATATTCATAGATCTATATACAATTCGAAAGAAAATTAAATTATATTGCTCGTTCCATATGTATATCTAGAACCTAAATCGCGATATATAAAAGAACCTGGCGCGCGCGGATTGCTTTGTTATAATCTATACTTGTTGAATTTGAGCTCGTGCACGGCCGGAGCACCCCGTGTTACCCTCAAAATGCATCTAAGAAACGTGCAGCACATTTTAGGTCCAATATATATGGAATGAGCAATAACTGTGTTAAAAAAACTATTTAACTTTAACAGATGCAACATTGATGGTGAAGTTCACATACGTGATTACGCACCCAACGAACGCTGTACCGAACCCTCCCACTATAGAAGATCACCGCGAGGTGCCGCTCGAAGCGTACATCGATGGCAAAAGGAACCCCGAGCGAGATACTCTGATGAGTTTGTTGTCTGGACCTACGTCCAATCTTTGGTCAGTATCCTTTACACCTACGTATTAGTTTTAACACGCTTTTCTTACATTGGTACGCGCGTGCGTACGTACATGCGTACGTGTGTGTGTGTGTGTGTGTGTGTGTGTGTGTGTGTGTGTGTGTGTGTGTGTGTGTGTTTCTATGTTCTTTGAACTCGATTTTTCAGCGTTGGATTGTATTGAATTTTAGCACACTTATATTAGGACCGAATGGCAATATAATAAATAAAAAAAAAAATTAAAATTTTTAAACCATCGCGTTCCATGATATACAATAATGTTAACGGGAATTAACGCGATCATGGTATAGGTACATTCATACCTTTGATTTGTCTGAAGTTTCGATCAGGTCAGCAGCCAACCACGGCTGGAGCAACCGACACGTCAGGCAAATTAAAGAAAAGTATTTACCTATACCATGATCGCGTTAATTCCCGTTAACATTATTGTAGGTATATCATGGAACGCGATTAGTTTAAAAAAAAATTGTCCGACATTAAATAATCATCGTAGTTACCTAAAATACGGATTTTATTTTCACAGGCTGAACGTGAAAACTTTATTCCCGAAATTTTTGAAAGTTTTCAACAAGGGTACCTCGAAGCCAGCTTCTCAACTGATGCCCCATATCTCAGATGACGAAAGTGAGTGCCAGTTATTTTTTGTTTAGAGCATTGTTTTTTAGTCCCCGAGCCATGTTTAAATTTGGTCAATGACTTCCTCCCAGGTTTATCACCCGTTCGTACAATGGTTAAGAAAGCTGAAGCTGAGCGGTCACCACTGCTTAACCAACCAAAAAGTTGCAGCTGACAACCACGAAAACTCATAATTCAACTTCCCTTAACCATTGTACAAATTACAAAGTATCGCCCGGGAGGCAATTGGTCATGCGAACCTGTAGTAGAAATACAGTCAGAATAGAAATGTGTACACGTTATAAAACTATAATTTCAGATGAAGATGCCCGACTGTATCGCGACGTACAGTTGCGCTTAGAAAACTATGGGGGAAACACATATTGGCGCGTGCGGGAAACATGCACCGTTCGGGTGAGTAATAACAAACATTCACCGTCATTTCTTCATAGTCACTTCACAGTGGCATTCAAAGCTTGCACTTTGGAGCCTATGGTCTGAGGTCCACTTATTGTTTTGATTATAAGTCGACTTTTCCGGGAGCGTCCACCCAGCCCTGAGAGAAAAGCCTTCATCAGAACCCCGTCTGTTGTTTAGCAAGCGACGGTGAGGTTAGGGTGGACAATGGGCCCCCAATGGTAGATTTACAGCCTCAGCTAGGTGGTTTGGCGACCTCTGTGGCGTAGGACAATCTCTGACGTAGTAGTGAACGCGGCCGCTATGCAGGAGGCGCTGGTTCGATCCCCGCGCAGCGCAAATATTCGTATGCATGAATATGGGTATTTGCATTGATCTGGTCGTGCCTCGGAGAGCACGTTAAACCGTCGGTCCCAGTTGCCATACGAACATCTATGGCAGTCGTTACGGGTAGGTGGTGCCCCAAAAAATCCAACAACCGGTCTAACTTCGATATCCTCTTAGGATTGTGGAGGTCAGATGACAGTCTCTCAGCCAAATCCGCAGTTAGACTGGTAAAGTGGACCCTAGATTCCAATTTGAAAGCTTCGTATGCCATTGTCATTAACGCTAGGATAAAGAAGAAGATTGGCCCCAAGGGAGGACCCTTGGGGCCAATCTTCTACCTACACTCAACATGTGATTTTCCAATATTTCGAGTTGAGGAGTTTTTACGACCACCTTGATTATTCTTTTCGATTAGCAATTGACATTTGGTCACAGGATCCATTGACGCCGATCCCGCTAAACGACTGCAGTATGCTTGTGATGTACACTTTCAACGACAAATTATTCCCTGAAACGTTAAACTTTATATCTGGCAGCGGGTAAGTGCTTACCACATACATCTTATAGGCTAATAACATCTGTTTGATATACCAACTGATTTTACAGTGGTTTTAAAATGAAATATACTGGGCACAGTTTTGCTAGTAAAATTGTCTGGACTTGAGCAAACCATTTAGATTGCCAAATAGTGACTGTTCTTGGCATTGTTAGCCAAAAACAGCTTGGTACTGTGTGACTTTTTCTTAAAAAATATACCCATATAAAAATGTATCCAAGTATGTTAATCGGCACTTTAGAACGCATGACACAAGCTATTTAACCCATGCTTAGTTCAGGTACAGATATTGTTGTGTAGAATGTATTACAAAAACAAAATTGATACTACAGTGATCGCTTGGTTAAATAAAATAGTAATGATGCTCTTGGTTTCCAGCATCATCGGTTTGTACACAACATTCGTGTTCTTAGCGTCGAGAGTACTACGCGGCTTCTTCTCAGGAATATACACCAAAATCATGTTCGATGACTTGCCTAATGTCGACAGGGTCTTACAACTTTGCCTTGACATTTATTTGGTAAGTAATTCTATTAATAATATCCACAATCATTACAATTTATCAATATGTTTTCAATCTGAATTATCCGGAATGAAATCAGGATCTAACACTACATGAAGGGTTATACCGCTTATAAGATGATAAGTTCAAATTCTAAAGGCCTGAATAACAAACATACACAGTACTCGACCGCATTGACCGCAAGAGTGCGAGTCTGGCTGAAATAGAGTAGTTGAAACAGTTAGTTTGTCATAAAACTAGCTGTTGTCCGCGGCTCCGTCCGTGTGGATGTCGGTTATCGTACCAAAATAGTCTTGTGTCCTTTCCCAAGGTGTAATCTACCTCCATGCCAAATTTCATTAAAATCGGTTCAGTGGCGTAGGCGTGAAAGCGTCAGACAGACGTTTAGAGTTACTTTCGCATATTAGTGTAGTTTAAAACTATGACTTTGTTTTTCACTACTCTAAATAGATATCGAGCTGTTACAATATACTTTTATGATATATACTTTTGTAAAATTCTATCCTAAAGCTCCATTTTTTCCTCACAGGTCCGGGAAGCACTCGAACTTTCATTGGAGGAAGACTTGTTTGCTAAATTAGTATTCCTCTATCGCTCTCCCGAAACGATGATAAAATGGAGTCGTCCTAAGGAAGAGGAGCATGACGAACAACTGCGGGCACTGCCACCGTCGCGCTGAATGCACCCGCCTGCTGTGAATGTTGTCAGAACTTAACAGTAAGGGTGCTTGTACACGGTGCAGGTAGCTTGTGTGCGTACTGCTAACGACAGTAGCAGTTATTTAACTAGAGCAAGTAAAGACAGCAACAAGCGAGTTACTTTTATAAGTAGCTTGTATATACTGCTCTCGCATATAACTCGCACCACCTTTACTTCTCCAGCTAGTTGCATCGTGTAGAAGCACCCTAATGCAAACACGAGACTATGGCTTTAGAGAGCAACCAGCTCTTCAACACGATGCAAATCCACTGGCAAATTTCGTAGTGGAAAAACGACCGTACGAGATAATACATTTCTAACGATGTCTATTTGTTACAAAGAACTTTTGTCACCACCAAACAAATCGATTATTAAAAAATTATTTGGTGGCAATTTATGTGCCAGTGTTAGTCATGCCTGTTCTTAAAGTATATAGCTCGTTGGTCTCTGCATAATCAATTTTGCTTGTCTGTATGAATAATTGCGATTAAAATGGTGGCAAAATCGACTAATATACGTATTAGTCGTTTTGACTCGTAAAGACTATGGTAAATATTTTTAAACTCAGTGGCACCGTATAGATTTTTTTTACATTTTTGTATATTTATATCTATTTATTCGTGATCAATTTTGATCTTTTGTACATTTGAATTAGGTCATCTGGTACTTATACCATTAACTCTTGCATTTTATACATTTTAATAACTACATATTAATGAAATTATGTCTCATCTAAGAATGTATTAGAAATATTCAGGCCAGTGTATACCATTGCTTTAAATACTGCCGATAACGTCCGTTCACGTAATTTATTGAAATATATTAATGTATAATATGATATGCAACACATCGAGCGTAGATACGTAAGTTGTACAGTAAAATAGTTATAATTTAAGAATAATCACGGTGCATATTTTCATTTTGTTTCGTTTTGAGACAATGTTAGCACAATTTTCAAAATCTTCCAATAAGTATCTGCGTAAATTTATATAGGTAGTAATTGAATGTTTGATTATACACATAGGTACTTAATTGTTTTCAGCGCCTCTTGCACTTTCATCTTTAATGCGCACAAGCTAAGAATTTGTAGTATATTGTGCATTCCTAGACTATTGATAGATGCTCTCTTATTTCCAAACTATGGAAAAGGTTATAACTTAAATTAAATACATACACTATACCTGTTAAGGCTCATTACAAAGGTGTAAATAATAGCTGATTCGAGTCTTTTGTTTCTTTATTAACCAGATGTTTATATCGTTTTACGATTTGTTAATGAACCAAATATTTATGCAGAAGTTACCAATCAAATATATTTATTTATTCAAATTATTATATACTACTAGAATGTAACCTAATATAACTTGTGCAATCATTGTACAATTTATTTTTAAATGAACATCTATCTGTTGTAATGCGTAAGCTCCTATAGGCAGTAACACAAGCCCTAGAAGGCTGAATAAGGAATAAGTTCAACAAATTCTGGGTCAGTCACAGTGCCGGTTGGCGGCTCTAAGTCCTAATGAGGGTAGTAGGACAAGGTTTATCCAACGGCACCCTTTAGTGGACACTTCAATTTATACCAATAGGACAATAATTTACAATAGTTTTATATGGACATGCAAACACGACGTTACGCCTCCTTCCCATTGGAGTAGGCAGAGACATCTTTATACTTCCTACGATCCTGTCATACGCCTTTAGCTTCTACTATTTTCATAATTGTTGCGGGTGCTTTTGACTTGGCCTTTCTTTACCACGTCCTTGATCTGATTAATGTAATGTACATTTCATGTTTTGTCAATCTTCTCTGTTTCCAAACCTAGATGGTAGCAACCCTTTCTTTATTTTACTATTTTACCCTTACTATATCTTCTACCATACCTCGTTCCCTTATCATGCTGTTCCTCACTTGGTCCAACAACGTTACTCCAGCTATACATATCTATTAGTTTTATACCAATACGACAACTATACTATTATACCACTAATAGGGTTCACCTGATAGAAGTCAAACCTTTAGCTAACATCACCAGGATGGCTACAAAGTAATTGTATTGTAAGAGCCGGCCGGTGCTGCAGACTTGATACCATCTTAGACTGCTTAAAAATAAGCAAATCTAAGTTTTCTATACCTCATCAAAGAAACATTTGCATTCGATATTACTTAATTAAATTATTGAATTAAGAGAATTATATTGTACACTTTTGTATTATGGTTGTTGTGTTAAGCTGCATTTAATGTTGTCAAATTGTGATAATAAAAATCGTATAAAGTGTTAATAGTTTTTTATTGACATAAAATCATAGTTACATAATACGTATGATGTTCACAAATCTGCTGCTGTCTAAATATTTTACTGAATAGTATTATCCTTAACTTACAACCATCAATCTTGGCGCTATATTCATTGACATAAGTTCCTGGAAGAGCAACTTAGCAGCATACGGCAATCGAACTTGCGATATTTGGGTCTTATTTTTACACCCTTTGCACTCAAACGTGTTATTGCGTAAATTTGCAATTGCTATTAACCCGCAGAAATTACATACGTGTATGCGATAGGGGTCGGACACTTCGAACAATCTTTCGCGCAGAAATTGGGCAGCGCCATGGGCTATTTGACAATCACGTTCCATTTCACCAAAACGTAGACCTCCATCTCTAGCCCTACCTTCCATAGGCTGCCTGACCAAAATTTGTACTGGGCCTCTAGCCCTCGAATGAATTTTGTCATCTACCATGTGTTTTAAACGCTGGTAATAAGTAGGACCCAGGAAAACTTGAGCATTTATTTTTCGCCCTGTGTGTCCATTATACATGACCTCATTCCCACGAAGGTGATAACCATACTCTTGCAATAAAGAAGAAATTTTCTGTACATTTACAGCATCATTGAAGGGTGTAGCATCACCAATTTCTCCTTTGTTCGATGATACTTTTCCTTGAATGCATTCAATCAAATGACCAATAGTCATACGAGACGGGATAGCATGTGGATTAATAATAATATCAGGGGTCAAACCCTCGCAGGTGAATGGCATATCTTCTTGGCGGTATTGAATTCCGCAGGTTCCTTTTTGCCCGTGACGTGACGCAAATTTGTCTCCAATTTGAGGAATACGTACTGAGCGCACACGAATTTTGCAGAACTTGTATCCCTCACTATTTAATGTTAACATTACTTGATCTACAATACCAGTTTCACTGTTACGTAAGAATGTGGACGCATCTCGTTTTGAATAGCGTTTTGTCGTACCTTCTAATTCATCATCATTTTCTGGTAATGTAATAGTTTTTCCAATAACCACATCATCACCTGAGACTCTTATTCCAGGGGCAATAATGCCATCGTCATCTAATTTGTCATATAAAGCGTTTCTCATACCCTGACATGTTTGTCTAGTTGGTTTCTCAAATTGTTCTTCTTGATCGCCAATTCTTTTTGATTCAGAGTCCTTATATGACCGGTAGAAGACCGATCTGAAGAATCCTCTCTCTACTGCAGAAGCATTCAAGATGACACTGTCTTCTTGATTATATCCAGTGTAACAAAGAATAGCAACAATTGAATTGATGCCAGCAGGTAATTCTCTGAATCTCAGATATTCCATAGAACGGGTTGTGACCAATGGCTTGTGTGGATAATACAATACATGAGCTAGGGTGTCCATCCTCACATGGAAGTTAGTGATGTAGACACCCATAGCTTGTTTACCCATAGCACTTTGATAAGTATTCCTAGGACTCTGGTTGTGATCAGGGAAAGGAATAATAGATGCACAAACACCTAATATCATGGCAGGATGAATTTCACAATGAGTGTATGTAGTACAATAAGCATACTCTTTTACTTGAGCCAAATCATCAGGGCTCATAGCTATCATCACTGTCTCCTCCTCTAGAGTATCAATGTACTCAACAACACCACTTGCTACCAAATTTTGCCAACCATAATTGTTAAAGTCTCTCTCTTTCAGGTCATCAATATGTTTTTTCTTTAGTAATAAAGCTCCATTTTCAACAATCAACAATGGGCGACAGATTCTTCCAGCATCAGTATAAATTCTGATTTCCCGATCTCTTATGTCACGGATCATGCTCACTTCAGATACAATAATGTCCATTTGACGCCTAAGTTTTCTTAAAGTAGCCATTAATTGTTCAGGATCTCTGTGGATACCAACCCAACAGCCGTTTACAAATATTTTAGTAGCATCAGCTATAGCAGAAGGTGCTATTTCCTCCAAGTTTTCCATGGACCATTCTTCCAAGAACTCCAGAATAGGAGAAGGTTGACTCCCTACAGATATGTAGGCCATCAGGGCTAGATTCTTTACCAAACCTACAGCAGCACCCTCAGGAGTTTCTGCAGGACAGATCATACCCCACAGAGTATTATGTAATTGACGGGGTTTGGCTAGTTTACCATCACGTCCAATAGGGGAGTTGACACGCCTTAAATGTGACAGAGTTGAGGCAAATGTCAATCTATTCAATACTTGAGATACACCAGCTCTAGCTTGGTGAGCCTTCTTTTGATCTCCCCAATTACCCGTAGCAAGGGAGTATCTAAGACCATCTGTAATAATCTTAGTTTTGATAGCTAATTCCAAATTGAAATCCTTTCCTCTATCAATAAATTTCTGCGCATACATTCTTACTTCTTTCAGAAGGTTTTTAAATAGACCTCTAAATAAAAATGCAAGAAGTGGACCAGCAAGATCCAAACGTTTATTTCCATAGTGATCTCTGTCATCAAGTTCACGACGACCAAGCGCAGCTAACAACAATCTGTGTACCATGTAACCCAAAAAGTATGCTTTCTTAGTTTCACAGAAATCAGAAACACCAACATGGGGTAACATTTCTTTTTGCAAAATTTCTCTAGCATATTTTATACGCTTTTCTTTTGTTACTCCAGGACGTGCACCACGGGCACCAATAAAGTTAAGTGCCACATTTTGTTCCTGAATTACAAAGGCCTCATCTAGGGAAGGTTTAACCATCTCCATCATTTCTGGATCATCAAAGTCATAAATAATGTGTTCTAAAATATCTCTGTCTGCTACAAATCCAAGAGCTCTAAATACAATCATAATTGGAATTTCTTGTTTAATATATGGAACAATTGCAATAATCCTTTGTCCAATTGCAGATTTCTTTATATTTTGGCCTCCACGAGCCATCATATTCACCCATAGGGTTGATGTAGGCCTAGAGCTATGTTCAAGACAAGATCGGATCTCAGTTTTGTAAGCAAATTTCCCATCTTTCATACTAAATACATAGACAGTATTTGTGGCCATTTTTTCTTGGGCAATTAATACTTTTTCAGATCCATTGATAATAAAGTAACCACCAGGATCAAGTGGGCACTCATTTAATTCAGACAGATCTCTGTCAGTCAAATTGTTCAGGAGACAATAAGTAGATCTCAACATAATAGGAATTTTACCAATAAATGTTTTTTGATGTTGAGTTTCAACTGGATCTTCATGTTCTTTTACTATTGTTTTTGTTATATCTACATAAAGTGGCGCAGAGTACGTTAAATTACGAAGACGCGCCTCATTTGGCATCATGGGAGATGGCGCACCATCTTTTTCCCAGTGAGTAGGTTTTGAAAGATAAATTTGATCAAACTTGAGAAGATATCTTGGTGGTGTCTCAATTTCGCCAGATGAATGTTGAGCTTCAGCTTGTAACTCTATGGGTGGTGAATCTTCAACAATACGCTGAACAGACATTTGAATAAATTCATCAAAGCTGTCCAACTGTTGGCGTACTAGACCTTTTTCATCAAAATAAGCGTTGATAACAATCCAACAGGCTTCTTGCCAGAGCTCTGATGAGATTTCTTCCACATCGATTTCTTCATATTGATCATCTTCGGTATCATACATGATTAATGAAGAGAACTCGAATGTTCTCCTTTTAAGAAGCTTCACTTATCTTAAATTACAACTTTTCTATAAATTATAACAGACGTCTCTATTCTCCGGACCGGACAGAGAACACATTTGACAGAACAATTACAAAATGGCGTTTCATAAAATGCTTTTTTTTTGGGTTTTTATGACCTGGTCACTGGACCTTTAAGTCACATTTATATATATATATATATTTATAATATCTTCATTTTTTGATGATGATAAATGGATTGGTATATTAATGACACACATAGCAACGATGTGCCACTTTTCGTTTTCCCGCCAAAACTCTCATAAAATACAATAAAGGGCTAGCAGTGCTGGCACTGCATCGTTTGAATATTGAGATCGTCGTTCGTTGTATCGATTTCAGTTAGGTACTCTAAAAATGAATATATAGCTATAGCAACGGAATTATGATTTCAGATTCTACTAAAAATTAGTGATATAATACATCTACAAAGTTAAGACGAGTTGGAAGGTCTCGAACCCAATATATTTCGCTATAGTCAGCTACAATCAGAATATTAAAATCGACTGCTAATCGCGCTGACATTGCACACAAAAATACATAGCATAAAGCTACATATTGTAGTCAAGACGAGGACGAAATCATGACAAAATACATAAATATATATATGTATATAATTATTGTTAATTATTTTGGTTTATTTAGAAGAATAGAATTCGACTATTAATCGATTGCTTCTAATCTACTAAATCGGTTCTTTTGTGGTTGATATCCATAATTAAGGTTTAGTCAATTATATTATACAAAGAAGTATAATTTAAAGCCAAATCAACTAAGAGTGTTTTGTGTTGAATGATTAAAGTCTATTAAGATGAAGCAAGGACATTGCGTTAAAAAGTATTGTTGATTTTAAAAAAACCGAGTGTGTTCTTCACAGTTTTCCCCGTCTCATGACCTTTTTTCTTTTATTATCTTGGAAGCATCTATTTATTTATGTGACTGCACAAGCCCTTCCACTTTATAATATTAGTTGATTCAGATCTTAATAATAAATTGATAAAAACCATGAAACTACGATAACCATCTTTAGTCACATGTTTAAAATCGAAATAATTACACGTTTTTTCTACGGGTAGGAATATTTATTCATTTTGGCTCCGAAAACTGAACTATAGGTCCGGCTATGTACTTATATACCACTGAATGAAACGATAATATTGACTAGGAGAATAATATGATACTATACTACTCTTTGTACTATACTAATAACTAGCGTCTGCCAGCGACTTTGTCTGCTTTAAATTTGTATTTGTTGAAAAGTCCCTTCTTGTTATCCTAGTACATATGTTCTATTTCATCTTATAAGTTCGTTATGTACAGATAAAGATTTTTTGAAAAAGTTCCTTGAAGTTTCTGTAAGCCTGGTACTTCATGCAAAAAAGTACCAGGCTTACAGAAACATTGGTCTCCGTGACTGAAGTTTCCGTGAGCCAAGTACTTTATGCAAAAAGTACCAGGGTTACAGAAATACTTATTTCGTGATGTTCCATGATCACGACCCACAAAAACCTATTCCCAGGATAAAAAAGTAGTTTGTGTCAAGTAATCTATTTCTGTGCCAATGTTAGATAAGTTCGTTAGTTTTTGTGAGAAACAATAACAAACATTCATACTGATTCATACATTCATAGATCTATATTTCTACATCGATCCATCTATCAAAATATTCCAAACGACCCAATCACATTTATTATATTTAATAGTAAGTATTTCATCGTAGAATTTTATCAATTCCATGCATAATTCGTTGTTAACTCTACTTATTAAATACATTATTAAAAAATATCGATCGATTCGATCGTAGATCTCTTGATCATTCATGATCCATCCCTAGTGGTGTTTTGTTTGAGAGTTCAACCTGTTCAACTTTAATTTGACGATTTTCGAGATGATTCATTCGGACTGAAGTGCGTTGGATTCCTAGTTCGCTGTTATATTTAGTTGCATTTAAATAATATTATGGATTCTTCAAGAAGAAATAACACAGATGAACAACGGTGTATAATCGGCCTACAAGATTTGATGATATCCAATAAAGTTGAAGATGTTACTGAGCAAGCGCACGGTGCTGTAACATCGAACACAAGTTCTCTCGCCAAAACAAGACCTGTAGGCGCAATAGAGAGCTTTGCCCTGGATAATAGCCAAAATAATCGTCAAGATTACAGTTTTTATGAAAGATCAAATGTTATAGCTGCTTCAAAGTTTGCTACACCGAAACGAGTAGAAACTATTGCGTCGATCAATAAGCGCGATATAAACACAGCAGCTTTGCCTTCGAGTCCTACGCGTTCTATCGATTCCATATCACAAAGGTCACTCAGTTATCAAACAGACGACTTGTACGAGATTCCAGCTATTCCAAATGCTCAATTCCCCCCACCAGTTTATGAAAATATAGATTATTACGGTGAGCAGCGATCGCCACAACCGCCTTACTATCACCAATTGTATCAGCAAGCGCCACCTCCGCCCGTTTCTGACGGATACTACGATACGCGCTACAGCAAAGCCCAACCCCAAGTGCCGGTGAATTCGAAGACTAAGCTAAATCCATTAGTGTACGAAAATATGTTATGTTCAGACAATGATAAAAAAAGTGAATTTAAACCTCAACAAAAACATGACCAGCATTTTATACAACAGGGCTCAGTACCAGGCCCACAAGTACCTAACAGTAGTGTCACCAGAAATATTTCTCAAATGTTAATGAGTGAAAAAATAAAAACAGACAAAGCCCTACCACCACCACCTTACAACACATCCCAAGACAACACTAGCAGTGACTACACAGTAATGAAGTCTGCTCCTCCAAAGTACACAGATGTTAGTGCACTTTTGAAGAATGATAATACAATTAGTTTTGATGATAAAATTGTTACTATACCTTCTACTGCAATATATGCATCAATAGCACCAAGTGCTCAAAGGCCTAAGGCTAATATTGCTACTGAGGTTCAAACAGCTACAGCTAGTCCTAAGTTCTTTCATCCTAAACCAAATATTTCAAACAGTATTGGAAAAGATAAACCTCCTTTGATAAATGGAGGCTATAATCCAAAGCCTGTGACAGTTAACAGAATGCATATAGTGGAAGACAGTAACGGTTCTGATTATGTGTGTATGACAGGAGGCTCTCCAGCAGCTGCTGTGGCTGCAGCTAATAGAGATAATGTTTCAATTGCATCTGAATCTATTGGGTCTCGGAACTTAGTGTCTGGTTTAACATCTTTGTGTTCCCCTGCACAATCTCCAGCTCCTAGTCCCACTCCCAGCTCAGTGTCTCAAGTGTCTGGAGGATCGAGAGGTTCTGGTGGAAGAAGCAAGAGCTTACTACCATATAGCATCACACCACCACGCCCACCAGGGCCCAGTGAAGCCCAGCGTAAAATAGAAGAGCTCACTAGGCAGCTTGAAGAAGAAATGGAAAGACAAGATGAGGAGGGTGAATACTTTGGTGAGAAAATAAATGAATATTATTAATTATTGTATAACATTGTAATATGAAAATACAAAGCACCTAGTACAATTTGTATATATAAAAGTGAATCTCATTCAATAAAAAAATTGCTATTTTATAAAATAAACAATTTCTCTTGCATGTCTTAAATATATCACTCTACTAGTCACAGTGGACAGAAAAGAAAAGAAGTCATTTGAATATTATAATACAATCCAAACCTTGGGTACACCATTGTCATTTTTCACTGTAAATTGTTTACTGGTGTTTTTAAATACTATTTGTGCACACATTCTGTTCCAATAGGGAACAGACTGAAGTTATACACAGAAAAGGACAAAGCAGGAATTTAACATTAAAAACAAAATAAGAATAGTAATTATATAACTACTTAAAAATATATTAAAAATATGTTAATATCATGATTTTTGTCAGGTATCTGCCATACATGTGGTGCCGGGGTAACTGGTGCAGGTCAGGCTTGTCAGGCAATGGGTAACCTGTATCACACTAACTGTTTCATCTGTTGCTCATGTGGACGTGCACTAAGAGGCAAAGCTTTTTACAATGTGCATGGCAAAGTGTACTGTGAGGAAGACTATCTGGTTAGTATTTTTCTGTCAAGAAATGTGCTTCTACTCATTGTGGAGTCTTATATTAATGTTATTTTCACAGTATTCTGGATTCCAACAAACAGCTGAGAAATGTGCAATATGTGGACACCTGATTATGGAAATGGTAAATAATATTTGTATTTATTTTCAATTCTTATAGCATTTTCCTATGATAATAAAGGAGTAATCTATTCTATACCCAGTTTCTATATCATTATCAAAATGAATTTGCCTACAATAGTTTCACTTTTCACATTGTCCCCATGATACAGGCTAGTAAAAATAAATGAACTATTGTTTTCTTACAGATTCTGCAAGCTATGGGCAAGTCGTACCACCCAGGCTGCTTCCGTTGTTGTGTATGTAATGAATGTCTGGATGGTGTGCCCTTCACTGTAGATGTTGATAACAAGATATACTGTGTCAATGACTATCATCGTATGTTTGCACCCAAGTGTGCGAGTTGTGGAAAAGGTAATTGAATAATTTTATATGAAATTGTTGGTAAATATAAGACAGTAAAAGCATATTGAAAGTACTTCGCCTTTGTTCTATTTTTAGCATACAGATAATATCTTAACAATATACTTGAGTTAAGAGATAAGATATTCCATTTGAATTGCATTCTATATTACTGTATCTTACGCTCAACTTAAATTACAGGAATAACTCCAGTCGAGGGAACAGATGAGACAGTAAGGGTTGTGTCTATGGACCGCGATTTCCATGTCGACTGCTACATGTGTTGTGTGTGTGGTATGCAACTGACTGATGAACCTGATAAACGCTGCTACCCCTTAGCAGGTAAACATTGTGATTAAAAGGAGAACTTTGAATAAGATTTATGATAAAAATAACAAATTTAACATAAATAGTTGGGCATTTAAATATAGTGTTTTAAAGAATTTCATATAACATTATAAAAATAACTGTTCCAGGTAAATTAATGTGTCGTGCATGTCATTTGGCCACAATTGGAGCCGCGACGGGGCCAGGGCTGTCTCCGGCACCTCATCTCTCGCCCGCATCTTACCAGTATATGGGTTGAAAACTCACTCTTTTGTCTTGCTCTATTAAAAAAAAAAACGTATTAGCAAAAGGCTTATGGTTTTTGAAAAGTGCTCAAAATTCCTATTGCAAATGATGCACCTGTTAGCATTTAATGTAATTAGCTTTAACATAATGTTACTGTAAGTTATTGTAAACTCAAGTGTAATGCTTATAACAGTGTTGTTATTATTCTTAAGTAGACAAATTACTCAACATAATGTGAGTGATAAACGAGTTCACAATTTGTTGTAGCTTTTATAGGTTTATTTCTGCAAACAGAAATGGATAATAATATCAAACTTTTCAATTATTGTGTACCTAGTTAATGAATATGCTTTGTGATTTGATTGAGCCACTAGCAGGTTTGCCTACACTATTTTGTGATATAAATAATCTTATTTTTCAAGTTACATATAATGAACAAATGGAATTGTTTTTAGACAGTATTTACTAAGATTTGTGGGCCTAATGACAATGTTCCAATTTCATACTATAAAGAAATATATTTGTGTTATCTACATATAACTTTTGCAAGAAGTAGCTAATGAGCACCTGGCTGCTTATTAATTTGCCATTGATTTGAAGTGCATTTATTAATTTTACACACTAGACACGACAGCACTTCTGGTTATTTAGTAGACACAAAATATTGAAAACAAAGCACTCATTTTACTATCTGTGGCCACTATGTTATTAGAATAAAAGAAGAAACATTCCAGTTATGTGCTGTCTTGTTTTGTACTTAATATAATTAAAAGTAAGTTGTTTTTATATGTACATTTTGATGAAAAAATAATGTGATTATTATGTAATTAACTATTTTATATGAAATAAACATGATTTTGTTTAGTAAATTTTTATTTTTTTAACTGTAATAGTATTGTATTAGTTCATTATTCTTTTAATATAATATTTAAAATATATTTATACCTAAATCAATTTCTATGCAGTATAGATAAGATTATAACAATTTTATACTTGCTATCTTGCAGAACACTATATCTACACAAAATTCAAATAATGATAATGAAAATTCACATTCTCTTCACCTTGTTTTTAAAATTTCGCATTTCTGACTTGTATCGTTTCATTTCCTCCATTACCTGTGCTCGTTTCTTTTCTCTCATTGTCTGGTATTGTTGTTTGCCTTCATTGAATCTGTCTTGAATGTTTTCTTTCTTTTCCTGGTACATTTCTTTAAGACGCTCTCTGGAAGGCACAGGTTTAATCCAGCCCATAGTTGTCAACTTTTTAATAGCATAAGTAGTTCCACCTAAAAGTTACATCATGTTTTTCATCTTTGTATTTTTATATTTGTGACACTCAAAAGTAATAAACTAGAATTATACAAATTAAAATAATTATGCAGATACACTGTAAACAATAATAAAGTTTTGGTTATTACCTACTGTGACTGCATATCGTAGGGGTGACACTAACTTGTATAATGCCAATGCGAGGGCAAAATATCCTGCAGTGGACTCTCTCAACGGAGATATTAATGATTCACTGATGCCAAGTGTTTGTAGTAAACCTATAACATCAACCCCACTGCAAAAGAAGTTTTAGCATTTGGAGATGATAAAATATAAAAAAAGAAGTGTACTAGGTAATATTTATGAACTCACCTTCTTACAGCATAATAAAAAGAACCAAACCAGATACAGGATGTGCCGAAATGCACAGGCAACACCACATACCAATAATCTTTATACATTTGTTTTAACCTCTTGATGAGCCCTCCTTTGCCTTCATTTTCTTGAGGCGTGTTTTCCACTGGCCCTTGTTTCGTAGAGCAATGTCGTAAAGGTTTGTGAAACAAATTTATATGTTGTGTTTCCCATCTTTGTAAATTCCTGTCCTGGTAGCAAATTCCACTTGCAAGAATTCTTGTCGTATAATTTCTGCCAACACTCCATTTCACCGGTTTGGTTATATTATGCAAATAATAACAATTCTTAAAAATTGCCCTACATGCCAAAGACATGTTAAAAGTTTACGTATAAACTTGATTGCAAAAATCTTATGAACTATGCATTGTTTATTACTATTCGCATATATGTTTTAGTTAGGCGGAGTGAATTTGTTGACTGACAGAGTGATCTGACTGAAAATTCAATGGTAAAAAAAACCGACAGAAGATGATTTGCGAGCATGATCAGCATGACATTTTTGACGTTAATGACGTTCAAGTTTCAACTTTGACATGTGATGATCAGTGCTACCAGATAAGTAAATTAAAACGAGACATTGGCGTAATGGGGATGCTCACGCATAACTAATTGTAGATGGCAGCAAGGGTGCAATGACCAAACAACAATAACAAACTCATAGCTATCAGATTTGAACCGACTTGTTTTTGTTTTCTATCGTGTATTTTTTATTTTTTGTGACCTGGACATGCTTCATTATTTATTCGGCTTTATTATGGCATATGCAACTACTCAAAGCAGAATTGAGGTATTATTTAACTGTCTCGCACTGTTTAGCTTAATAAATACCTTCAATAAATACCAGGAAATCAGCCGCGATTGTGGCAATCGCAAATTTGTTAGATTTAACAAATCGCACACTTGTTAGATTAAAAAAATCGCATAGGTATTATGTCGCATATCTTTTTTGTTAGATTTATGACTATCTTGTGACACGGTAGGTACATTACTGTGGTCAACGACATGCTGTTTAGAGTTAGAGTACAAAGTAGTCAGTGTTCAGTGAGCTCACTAAAATGGGAAAAATAAATTAATTAAAAAAAAAAATCAAACCAACTTCCGAAATAAAAATGTCCCGAAAAGTACATTATAAATAAATAATAAATACAATAGAAAATATAAATATACAAGTAGAACTTTTTATGAAGCCGGTGCCAAGCCAAACAGGTAAAATTTCGATTGAGATATCAATTCTGCCTACCAATTTACACTTGTGGACACATCTATTGGCCCACCTTAGAGTTTAGGTTTCGATGGCCCCTACCCATACCTAAATATGATTGCTAGATTGAACAAAAACTATTGATGCAGTTTTAAACCTGATACATTTTACCATCTTTTTCGATCGTATCGTTTTAAATTTGAATTTAGAATACCACAGGACATGGAGCTACGCCTAACAAGTCGCGTATGCGCCTTGATGAGTGCAGTTGATTTTTGAATAAAAAACATGTTTTATCAAAATAAAGGTTTAATTATCAAATAAAGGTTTAATTTAATAACGCGTGTTGCCTCCATGGGCATCATGCGTTCAATCGGGTTCATGTCTAGGCTTCTGGCTGGCCAGTTCTGAGATGTTCCAATTCCGAAAATATTCCCTGACGATGCCGGCCATATGGGCTCTTGCATTTTCATGCATAAAAAGGAAATTTGGGCCCACATCGTCCACGTATGGCATCACATGAGGTTCTAAGCACTCACGAATGTACCTTTCAGCATTTAATGTTGGCAACCGTGGTCCCGTAACAACCTCAATTTGAGTTTAGCCGCTCGCGGATATACCGCCCCAGAGAGTCCGTGAGCCACCGCCATAAGCAACCCTCTCTTGAAAGCAGCATTGAGCAAAACGCTCTCCCTTAAGTCGGTAGACCATCTTCCTTCCATCATTGCCATGTAACGCAATTTTAGACTCATCAGAAAAGAGTACACGGCTCCAATGCTGCTGAGTCCAATTTAAATGAGTGCGCGCAAAAAGAAGACGCGCTGTTCGGTGGGTTCGCGTTAGTTTGGGGCCATTAGCTGGTTTGTGTGGTACCATTTCGCGTTCTTCTAACCTTCTCCGAACAGTTCGAGCGCTCACAGATACTCCGTGGAAGTCGCGTAGTTGGTTTTGTATCTCAATGGAGGTAAGGTGACGATTTCTCAAGCTGGTCGTCACGATGAATCGATCCTGCCTTTCAGTTGTGACCCGAGATCGTGGCCTTCCTTGGCGAAGAACAAAGTCGGCAGTCTCTAGGTACCTCCGATAAACATTTCGGATCGCAAATCGACTTAAATTAAATTGAGCACTCACATTTCTTTGGCTGTATCCGGCTTGGATAAGTGCCACAGCTTGGGCGGCGACTTCAGGCGAAGTATCCATAGATTATTGATAGAACCTCACATTAATGCTAAGAATAAGTAATGTTTGGTGCAAAACCAAAGAGAAAAATCACACTTTCGAGAATTAAATCCAAGTAAACGAATAAACTCAAGTTTTCTTAGTATTCGATTGTTTAATATCAACGTACAGGCTCCAAATTGTCTTTTGTTTCTTTAAATTCTGTGTTCGAAATTCAAAATAAAACTATTGAATAAAATTATGAATGTGCCTGGTTCAAAACAGCATAAAAACTTTTTGCTCGACTTATATAAATTTTTAGCTAGGACTAAACGTAATTTAAATTGTAAGGTGGGCCAATAGATGTGTCCACAAGTGTATATTGTGTTGACGCGCAGTTTTACACAAGAACCAGATATGCAGTCATTTTTGCTCTAGAAGTGAGTTTAATATTTTGTTAAAAATAACTTATTTATTAATATTTAAGTAATTTAAGACTGATTTTGTCACGCGGGCACTATGAAAGAATTTATCGCAGGTGTCTTGTTGTCTTTTAAATCGAAATAAAAACAAAGATAAATTTCACAATGTCTTTATTTGTTTTTTTATTTGTATATGGGACACGTCAATTTCACTTCACCTCGTCTGATGGTAAGCTGAAGGCAAAGTCTCAGGAAAGAGGGTCACCATTACATACACGTACCATGTTAACAATGGTCGCACTCAGCTTGACGGCCTTATCAGATGCTTTTTCACGATCCGCTTAAAGGACCCGGGACTGTAGGAAGAAGGAAACACGTGAGCTGGCAAGGAGTTCCAGGTCTTAATGGTGTGACAAAGAAAGTAGTCACCAAAACCGCTTTCCAGAGATGCGAGCAGTATTCCACGCAGTCTGTCGTGTATCGAAGACATCGCTGCTTCGGCATGAAAATCGTCTTACTCTGTTCAAGACTCCGAGTTTACGCGAGGCTGTTTTGATGACACTCAAGATGTAGTATTTGTTATTCAGTTTGCAGTGAACATCCATACCGAGGATAGTGAGGCTGTTCTGCAGTGGCAGTGGCGTGCTCTGAAGAGTGGGAAGGGGAAGGATAGAAGATAACTTGGTGTGAACGCACATGCCTGTGTCTTCTTGGCATTGAACTCGACCAAGTTCTCAGAGCCCCATTGAGAAATGTTGTTCAGGATCCGGTCAAGCTCCGTGACAAGAAGCTGCCTTTTATCTGCGATATTAGACTGCTTATCCGCAGGACGTCCATGATAACTCCCGTGCAAGGTGCGCAAGGTGCTCGTCTGCATGAGTTACGGACTGAATTTCGACAGTACAATACTTCGACATGTAGCGAACTTAATCTACCCTATCTACTCGCCTCTCTATTCGGACCTCTATTCAACTCTCTATTCGATCTCTACTTGCCTCTACATTCATCTTTCCACTCGCCTCTCTACTCAACCCTCTACTACATTCTATTTGATTTTATACTCGCCTCTCCACTGGCTCTCTAGTCGCATATCTACTCGCCCCTGAAGTCGACCTTTACACGCCTATCCACTCGCCCCTATAACAATCTCTACTCGCCTCTCCACTCGCTTCTATATTTGGTTCGCTACTCGATTATGTCCGTCCCGAAGCTCTAATTCACCTTTGTACCAAATATCATCAGGATATCTTCAAAAATGACAAACTTTACTACTAACTATCTAGTTCTAATCTCCCCTCCCCCTTCTACTCAATCTCTAAGTCATCCCTGTACCAAATTTCATCAGAATATCTTTAACTTTCATCCCCTTCAACTTCCCCCCCTTTAACCCCGTTTTTCGCGACAAAAATAGCCTATATTCGTATCCAAGCATTAATCTATATCTGTACCGAATTTCATCCGGATATCTTCAAAAAAGACAAACTTTCATCCTATAGCCATATTCCCCCCCTCCCCCCTTCTACGCCTTTTTGCGATAAAAGGTAGCCTATGTCCGTTCCCAAGCTCTAAACTATGTCTGTACCAAATTTCATCGGGAAATCTTCAAAAATAGCAAACTTTAATCCCAGGGCCCTAGTCCCTCCATTCTACACCCCTTTTCGCGATAAAAGGTAGCTTATGTCCGTTCCTAAGCTCTAAACTATCTCTGTACCAAATTTCATCAGGGAATTTTCGAAAAATGACAAACTTTCATCCCAAGTCAGACAGACAGACAGACAGTTACTTTCGCATTTATAATATTAGTGTGGACTAGCTTTTACCCGCGGCTACGCATGCGTGGTTGTCGGTTATCGCGAACAAAAAAGCCTATATCCTTTCTCAAGGTCTAATCTATCCCTATACCAAATTTCATCAAAATCGGTTCTGTGGTTTAGGCGTGAAAGCGTAACATACAGACAGACAGACAGAGTTACTTTCGCATTTATAATTTAGTATGGATGGTATGGATTGTTTTTCTATAGTAGAAATTCTCTAGAAATTATTTACATAGCAAAATAACGTTTGTCGGGCCAGCTAGTAATATAATATAACGAACATTTGCCCGCGCGGATGTCGGTTATCGCTTTGTGTTGAGCAGACGCTATTAAGCGTTAAATTCACCTCTCTACTCAACTTTGTCTTCTTAATTTATAAATTCTTACTCATTGTCCTCTATTCACCCTCTTTCTTACGCGATTGAATAATTACAAACTTTATTCCCCTAACCTTACCCCTAGCTCTGATCAGCGGCGTAACTATACCATTTGAGGCCCGTGGCATTTTATTTGAATGGGGCCCTCCAGCGTCCCAGTAGAAATAGTCACGTTAGAATTTAATTTTAATAAACTACTGATGTAAGCAGTAACCCAAAACTATTAATAATATTGTGTGCATTTTAGTTGAATATCTAATAAGTTTTATTTTCTGAAGCTTAAGTTTATAATACAAGTATTTATAATTCAATACCTAACAATTTATTTTAATAAGATTTTTTTATTAATTAAATTCTTTTCTCGGAGCTTTCTGTTCCGCAAAAGTATCTATAACATCATCAAAGTTTATAGATAGAGCCATAGAATATTCAATAGGCAGAATAGCCAAGTTCCGAAGCTTGTCTTGTGCTTTTTTATCTTAAATAATAATTTCTTTTAAACATATTTTTGACTCGATAAATTTATTACGGCTGTACTCACGTTACTCGTCAGGAGGCACCCGACTAGTTTCGGACCCGACCGGAGTCCTTAATCATGAGCAGAGCACCCAAGCGCGACGACGTCAGGTGCTTTACAGCCGTAATAAATTTATCGAATGAAAAATGGCTCACGATAGTTTCTATATTTTTGACTTCTAAGTCAACGCGTTCCAAGTTGATTTTATTCATATATTTGTTCATTATCGATTTACATATAAGTTTTTCAATTCCGCGATGACAAGACTATCAGTGTCACTGGCTCCTAGCCTAATTGGTTAACAAAATGAGGGAATTCCCGGACCGTCACTAGCTCGACAAAAAATGAAGCAACCATAGGATGCGTTCTGAAAATCGACATCTTTTTGTTTTGAATGTGTTGAAATTTTAATGATTAGTTTGAATTTCTATATGTAGACCAGGGTAGAAGCCTTTAAAAATAATAAAAAGTGAAAAAATAATAATAGTAGGATGAAACCCATTAGAAAAGGAGGGGAATGTTATAAAAATGAAAGGAAAAATAAATTACGGACGATCTGAGTTCGGGAAGGGGATTCTTTTTTCATGAAATTTGGTGAAAACTTCCCTTTTTATGTCCCAAATACGCTGTAATTTATTTGATTAGAAATATTATTTATTATTATTATTTTGAATTAATATCGAAAAAGCACCCTAATTTTCAATCGATCGATATCAAAAAGTTTTGAATGTATCTAAAATATATTTAAAATATATGAAATATACATGAAAATCAGCCAAAAGTTAGTTATTAAAAATATATTTACGATTTATATTTTATATGCATTTATAGATTTTTAATATATTTTTTATGTATTTTGAAATATTTTTTTCATGGGAGTAACTAAATTTGTTTGTGCAAAACACAGGAGAATATTATTTTTTAATCTTGTACTAAAATATCGTTCAATTTTAATCTTTAGGTTATGTTACGGTTAAGCATACTATTTTTTAAAGAAAATATTACTATTTTTATGTTTGAGTTAATTTAAAGAGATAAAAATAGAGATAGTAGTTACCTTCCTATGCAGACTCGAACAGTTTTCTTTTTTTTTAAGTAAACTTGTAACATGTAATCTTACGTTTTTCGAGTAATTAAAGTGTAAATTTTAATAAATGGCTCAAAATTGTATATAATAATTAAGAAAGAAATTTCGAATTCGAGTCTTTTTCGATTGTTGGCATTTTCTGAGAAGATTTACTATTGTAACATATTTTTTTTTTATCACCATCGGAAAGTAGAGATTTCAACGAACAGAAAACATACCAACTTTTTGATAAAAGCTGATATTTTGACGGGTGAATTTTCGATTGAAAATTAGGATGCTTTTTCGATATTAATTCAAAATAAGGTGCAAAAATGAATATTTCTAATCAAATAAACTACAGCGTATTTGGGACATAAAAAGGTAAGTTTTCACCAAATTTCATGAAAAAAGAAATTTATTTGAAAAAGATAAAAATAAAAAACCAAAATCTTGGGTTTTTGAATTTTTCACCTAAATTTTGAGGTTATGTGAAAAAAGTGTAAAAACAAAAGTTTTAGATCTTTTTATAACCTACAACTTTGCCCTTTGACTTTTTTCCATAGGACTTTTAGTTTTGCCGGAAATCGAGAAAAAACATTTTTTACCCTTAAAACTCACCCCCATCCCCTTCCCGACCTCAGATTGCCCGTAATTTGTTTTTCCTTTCATTTTTATAATATTCCCCTCCTTTTCTAATAGGTTTCATTCTACTATTATTATTTTTTTGTTATAAAGTTATCGACCCTAGTCTAATGGTCTTTAGTTGGGCCACAACTTGATTGATTTTAAGTACTTAAAAAAAATATAATTTTCAAGTACTTGGGTACAAAATTTTGTTAAAAATGTTAGGTTATTTCTGAGCTCGTGGCCTCTTGGGCCGGGGCCCTCTTGGGTCGGGGGCCCGTGGCATTTTTCCAGCCCTGCCACCCTAGTTACGCCACTGGCTCTGATCCATCTCTGTACCAAATTTTATAAAGATATTTAAAAATAACAAACTATCATACAAACTTTCATCTTCTATTATCCCCTCCCCTCAAACTCCCTTTTTCGCGATAAAAGGTAGCCTATGTCCATTTCCAAGCTCTAAATCCATCTGTACCAAATTTCATAAGTATAATTTTCAAAACTGCCAAACCTTCATATAAACTTTCGTCGCATGGCCCTACTCCCTCCCCTTCTACCCCCTTTATTCGAAAAAAGGTAGCATATGTCCGTCATCCAGCTCATTTCATTAGGATAGTTAAAAAAATGTCAAACTTTCATACAAACTTTCATTTTCATTCATTACCCTCCTTAAACCCCCTTTTTCACGATAAAAGGTAGCCTATGTCCGTTTTCAAGCTCTAATACACCTCTGTACCAAATTTCATCAAGATCGGTTCAGTGGTTTAGGCGTGAAAGCGCAACATACAGACAAACAGACAGACAGACAGAGTTACTTTCGCATTTATAATATTAGTATGGATATGGATAATGGACGTGTGTATTGTAATACACCATTGTCTAACCCGTTAGAGAATATACGTGTTGTATATTTGTCTATTAAAATAAATATGTTGTCTATGATTGTCTATGATAGCGCCCTTGTCCCCGGACGGTACCGGTGCCGGATTCATTCCTTAACATGTAACTCAAGTGTGTGTGTCTCACAAAATAAATAATAAGTCGTAAAGTCGTAAAGTCGTTTTCCTTCAATATCAGCCATCTCACCACGAACCCAAAGCATGGTGTCAAAAGTGGTGTCTAAAGTAATATAAGAAGTGGTGTCATAAACGTTGCTTGTTGGAACTAAAAATAATCGCGGGTAAGTCAAAAGTAAGAATTTCAAAAAATAAAAAATACAAGTCATAGTCGTCATGTCAGACAAAGGAATTCTTGTCCAACTCAAACCGTTAACGATTCAAAATACTGAGGATCCATCTAGTAAATGGAAAAAATGGAGATTACGTTTTGAAATTTTCATGGATGCGAACGAATTTGAGAAATTTACAGACAATAAAAAGACTGCGATTTTCCTAAATGCGATTGGTGATGATGGCATAGAGATTTTTAATAGCTTCAATTTGGACAGAACTAAAACCAAATTCGAGGCAATTCTGAAGAAATTTGATGAGAAATTTAGTCCACACTCTAATTTGACGGTAGAGAGATTTAATTTTTTTACACGCTACCAGAAAAGTGATGAATCTACGGATGAATATCTAACGATTTTAAATAATTTAAGTGGATCTTGTGAATTTGGAGATCTAAAAGAATCATTGATAAAAGACATGTTTGTAATCGGTATTAAAAACACTCATATAAAGGAAAGGCTACTACAAGAAGAAAATTTGACTATAGAGTCGGCAACAAAAATATCCAAAAGCTTAGAATTATCACAAGAAAGATCTAAAATGCTAAATCATGAACATAAAAATGAGGTTATACAAGGAATCACTCAAAATCAAAATTATAGGGGTAGATCAAGGTCACGACAAAGAAATAATTCAAAGAATAGAAATAATAGTCATTCTCGAAATAATAGTAGAACAAGAGATCAGTTGTGTTTATCCAACAACAGAAATAAGTCACAGAATAGAAACTGTACTCGATGTGGTCAAGTACACAGACACAAATGCACAGCAATGGAAAAAATTTGCTCAATATGCAAAAAACAAGGACATTTTGCAAAATTTTGTTTTTTCAGGCAGCCAGGAAAAAGTAACAATCATAAAGTGAGCAATATTTCATGCAATGACGCAGAACCACAGGTATTTTCTAATCAGTTTATAATAAATTCTATTCAAAATTCTAATTATAATAATAAAGATTGGTTGATAAATGTTTACTGTAATGATTATAAACTTGAATGTCAAATTGATACAGGTGCTGATACAAATGTTATTAGTAAGAAAACATTGAATAAAATTATGTCTTGTTCTCATTGTAAAATTAATATTTTTAGAACAAATAATAAGCTATTCACCTTTTCAGGCCAATTAGTGCCAAATGTAGGTACATGTAAAATTGATTGTGAATTTGAAAATGGTATAAAAACAAAATTGTACTTTGTTGTGGTTGAATGTGACTGTAAAACAATTATAGGATGGAATTCATGTGAAAAACTTGGAATTGTAAAAAGAATCTATGGAATTCAGAACAAATCAGTGCAACAAATTGTTTCTAAATATGCTAAAACATTCGAGGGTCTTGGTTGTTTACCATATAAAGCTCATCTAGACATTGATAGCAATGTACCTCCTAAAATTTGCCCGGTACGTAGAATACCATATTCTTTAGAAAAACGTCTTAAAGAGGAATTAGAGAGTATGGAAAAATTACAAGTCATAGAAAAAGTTGTTAAACCAACTAAATGGGTTAACTCAATAGTCTTGGTAGAAAAACAAAATGGTAAATTAAGGATATGTCTTGATCCTAGAAATTTAAATACATCTATTAGACGTCCTTACTACCCGTATCCAACATTTGATGATTTAAGATCTAAAGTTGCGGGTGCATCAATTTTCTCAAAGTTAGATGCTAGTTCAGGCTATTGGACTATTTGTTTGGATGAAGGTAGTAGTGATCTCTGTACCTTCAATACACCTTACGGAAGATACAGATTTTTGCGATTACCCTACGGAATTAGCTCATCTGGTGAAATTTTTCATAGGACTATGAATCAATTATTTGGAGATTTGCCTGGTGTAATTATCTTTGTAGATGATATTTTGGTCTTTGGGTCTACTGTCGTGGAACACAAAGGTTAGAATCTTTATTTGAGCGTGCCTCTAAAGTCAATTTGAAGTTCAACAAATCAAAATGTCAATTTGGTATGTCAAAAATTTGCTATGTAGGTCATATTTTTAATAAGGAAGGTGTTTCGCCTGATCAGTCGAAGGTTGAAGCAATTTCAAAAATGTCAAGTCCTACTAATGTCAAAGAGCTTCAAAGATTCTTAGGAATTATTAACTATTTAGGTTCCTATATTCCAAATCTTGCAGAAGAAACCTCTCTTCTAAGAGAACTTCTCAAAAAAATTAATAAATGGCAATGGTTAGACCAACATGAAAAACAATTTAAAAAATTAAAATCAGTATTATGTCAGTCGCCTGTTTTAGTCCACTATGATATTAAAAAACCAATTAGGTTGTCAGTCGATTCTTCTAAGAATGCAGTAGGTGCAGTAATTTTGCATGGAAAAAACCCCATAGCATATGCTTCCAAGTCATTGAATAAAAGTCAAATAAATTATGCACAGATAGAAAAAGAATTGTATGCAATAGTCTTTGGATGTAAAAAGTTCCACCAATATTTATATGGCAAACCTATTCAGGTTGAAACAGACCACCAACCATTGGTTACTTTATTCAAAAAACCTTTATCCGAAGTGCCAGCTAGATTACAACGTATGATGATAACGTTGCAAGCCTACGACCTAATTGTTACATACACAAAAGGTTCAGAAATGTATATTTCAGATACTTTGTCACGTGCCCCAATAAATGATAATAATTTTAACCAAGAATTAGTTTCTTTAGAAGATTTAGACTCAAATATTAATATTCATGTGAATTTTTTGACCTCTAATTTAGCTATTTCTCCAGAAAAACTTGAATTTTTTTTGTCTCATACTAAACAGGATTTAGTTTCACAGAAATTAATTGAATACTATAAAAATGGATGGCCTAATTGCAAACAACATTGTGATACTTTGTTATTACCATACTGGAATATCAAAGAGGAAATCCATGTCATAAATGATATTATTTTCAAAAATAGTTCAGTTATTATTCCACAGTCTATGAGATCAGAAATTCTGAATATACTACACGAAAGTCATCAAGGTATTGAAAAGACAAAAAACTTGGCAAGAGGAGTAGTTTATTGGCCTAATATTAATCAGGATATAGAAAATAAAGTTAGACAGTGTGAGTCATGTGCTATTTATTCTGCAAATAAAACAAAACAACCTATGTTATCCCATGAAATACCATTGTATCCATGGCAAAAATTGGCTACCGACTTGTTTGAATATAAAGGGAAAAAATATTTACTTGTAGTAGATTACTATTCTAATTACATCGAAATTGCCAATTTAAATAAAGATAGTCGATCATTTAATGTCATAACACATTTAAAGTCTATCTTCGCACGTCACGGCATTCCCATGCAGTTAGTTTCAGATGGAGGTCCACCATACAACTCCATTGATTTTCAAAATTTTTTGTATGAATGGGACATTGAACAAGTTGTCTCTAGTCCGCATTTTCCAAGGTCTAACGGCTTAGCTGAGGTCTCTGTGAAAATAGTAAAAAATATTTTCAGAAAAAGTGATTATTCTGGTACTGATCCATACATAGGATTATTACACTATAGGAATACACCTAGGAATAATTTAAGTTCGCCTGCACAATTGTTAATGTCTAGAACTTTAAGATCTAAACTGCCTAGTCAAATTAAAAACTTGCGACCTAAGATTGTTAAGCATTCTGAACATTATCAAAAGAAACAAAGTAGTTTACAAAAATCAAAATTTTATTATGATAAAAATTGTAAAAGTTATACTGAATTTTGCATAAATGACAAAATTTATTTTAAGAAAAATCCTAAAGATATAATTTGGACTGAAGGAATTATTGTATCAAAAACAAAATATCCTAGATCATTTATTGTCAAGGATTGTAATAATACTACTTACCGTAGAAATAGCCAACATATTCGATTGAAATATAAGTCAAATAGTCAAAATTCAAGTCAAAATAATGTCTTACAAGAGAGTGATAAAAAAGTTCACTTTAAGGAAACTTTTCCTAGCCAGTCGATAAGTCCAAGTCAGTCATTAAGTTCAAGTCAATCTAATCAAAAACATAATAAGTCAAATAAAAAGTCTTATTTTGTAGAAGAGGAGGATGATAATTGTACATTCTTCTATACTCAAATATGTGAGTCAAGTCCTGATACAAAGTCAAAGTATCAAAGTCAAAGTCAAGAGTCTAGCAATGACTCAGATTCATTTATGTCGCTTGAATCAAACTATTCTTGTCACACAGAAAAACAAAAGAGTCCTAAGTCAAGTCAGTCCCAAAATGTATGTAAGTCACCCGAATTTGTAAATATGGATGATACCATTGTTTCACCTGAAAGTTTACATGACTACAGTGAATATGAAAGCGAGAATCCAATTCCTATATCATTGTCGTCTTCTGATAATTTAGATAATTTAGAAAACATACTTACAAGTCCTATTGAAACAATTGAAACAAGTACCTTACCTCAAGCAAGCTCAAGTAGTAATATTTTACCGTCACAAAGTCGCAATAGTAACACAGTATTAACTTTTAGTGACGATGCAACAGCTGAAATAAAATATAGCTCTAGAGGTAGATTGCTTAAGAAAATACAAAGACTGGATTTATAATTTCTGTAATAATGTACACAATAGACACTTTTACAAAACTAAATATTGACATGACAATAATTTGTAAGTAATCTAATAGAATGTAATTCAATTTGATAATATGTTGAAATGTAGACTCTAATTGTATTAATTGCACGAAAACACTTCAATATATGTTTTTATCACAGTAATTTTAAATAATTTAATGTTAATTGTTTAACGTGACTTTGTTTAGAAAAGTAAGGTTATCTTTTTGTTTATATTCATATGTCATATGTCAAAGCCAGTGTCAACGTCAATTGTCAAAAAAGAAATAAATGTCATTTCTTTTTCTTAAAGAAAAAAGGGCATGTTGTATATTTGTCTATTAAAATAAATATGTTGTCTATGATTGTCTATGATAGCGCCCTTGTCCCCGGACGGTACCGGTGCCGGATTCATTCCTTAACATGTAACTCAAGTGTGTGTTTCACAAAATAAATAATAAGTCGTAAAGTCGTAAAGTCGTTTTCCTTCAATATCAGCCATCTCACCACGAACCCAAAGCAATACGTATGCGTATGTAGATATGTATTGTTAAGTACCTACCTACTGTTTAGTTTACTGTCTTTATAAACTGGAAAAGGCAACATCCAGAATGGGATTTGAGCCTGTTTCAAATTCCGTTCTAGAGTAATACCTACTCGGACCAAATAAGCTATCTAGCTACATCCTAAGAACTCAAAATTCCACTAAATTACATTAAAGCGCCATCCTAAGATACATCTAAAGGGTAATGCTTTAATTGTTTTCTAATCAAGTTTAATGCCTGCGTTTTCAAAACGTGGATTTACGATGTGTAATTGTTTATCGATGAAACAGGAAAGGTGTGAAATAAATAGCAAATAAGTATATAAACAACAAACAAACCTTTTCATTTATTTAAAAAAAGCTTTTTCAAATAGCTTGGCCAATAAAATAACTTAACAAAGTAGGTATCCAAAATATAACAATTTTTTAAATGTTTTATTTACATAATACTTCGCGCTTTTATACACGGTAAGTAGGATTAATACAATAGGTAGGAAGTTCCTACATTTTCACTTAATTAAACTAGTCTCTAAATTTTATGTTGCTTTCACAACCAAATCAGTTGTAGTTTTGTTTCAAAAATTAACAAAAAACAGTTAGGTGCAAGTTGAATGGTTTATAAAGTTCTCAAACAAATAAAGCAAGATAAAATCGAAAAGTTTTCAGAGATTTTAATTTAGTGAAAATATTATTATAAGTAGACAACAGAAGTGATATCATTGTCTATAAGTCAATGACCTCTTTATGGAAGTCCTTGGCAGTTGACTACATTCTTTAAATCTTGCAATGGCAGGTAGATGAGTAAGTAGTAATGTAGGAAGGTACTACCTACATAAAACAATTTTAGCACCTTATTAAAAACAATACACGTATTGTTCCAACAAACTAATCATAAGTACAACTTACATAGAATACCTACGAGTACATAGGTCATTATTAAAAGTACCTAGATTATTTTCTAAAGTAAGTGAAATTATTATTGATTCAGCCTACAAAATTCCCACATCGCAACTAATTCACTTCGGGATTTAGATAGGGCTGCCATTCCAAAATTCGTAAATCCGAACAAGAAGCGTAAAATTCCCGGCCTTTGAGCCTTTACACCGGACAGTAAGTATAACATTTTTTTCTTCTATCGGAAACAACAGATCCTTACGACGGGATTTAAACCGCGCGCTGTCTTTAGTGATCAGATGCTCCGAACTCCGCCACCTCAGTCACCTTTGGTTCCCAGCGAGGATGAAGACGACGTACTCGAAGTCACTTGGGTGGAACTAGAGCTAGTGTCTTTCTGCATAGATGTCTATGTGGAGAAGCAGGAGCAGGAGCGCAGGCCGCATGTCCCGACACGCCAACATTAACGACATTATCCGTCGGGCCCTTGTCACTGCCGGCGTGCTAGCTATATTTGAACCTGTTGGCTTGGCGCGCGACGATGGCAAGAGACCGGACGGTATGTCGTTGTTGCCTTGACACCCTGGCGCCTTCCCATCTTCCAAGTACAATGGACTGCGCATGCGCTGCTGCTGCATCAGCGGAGACTCTCAAATGGCGCAAATATACCAATTTAACTGGTAGTCAAGGGTCCTTCGGAGTCCGAGTGCCATCACTGTGTGTAATGCGAGCGAGAACTCGGGGCTAACCGAGGCGGGTCCTAGTGGTGGCCCTAGGAGTGGGAGTTAGCTTGTCGCCTTGCTCACGGCGATGGTAAGTTCCGCGAGCGCGTGGGCTGTTGCCGTTTCCTTCTGCGAGCAAATAATGCTGTAGGAGACTGCGGAGCGGGTCCGGAGTAAACTCTCGGCCCGCACAGCCCGCGGCAAGCGATAGCCAGTCAGGGACAGCTTGGGGGTAACGGGTTGAGTCACCTGTCACTAGCAGAACTTGCGTAAAGACCCTGTGGGCAATCTGTTATACGAGATAGTCAAGGTAAAGCAGAGATGGAGCTCAATTTCCATAAACTGCAGCATTCTAGGCTTTAAATGTAGTCCGGGTTTTACCGGGACTACGGTTAGAGTCCGGCCCGACGCTACCCGGACGCCTTCTAAACTAGAATCTGGAGAATCCCGGACGAATGGCAGCCCTGGCTTTAGGCAAACCATTAGTTAATATTTCATAAGGTTTTGTTAATATTTTACTGAATTAGGTACCTACATTATTGGTTAGGTATTGAATTAGGTAACTAAAAATAAAATTGCTAATTTATTTGCGGTTTTCAGCCTTCATAATGTCACAAGAATAATAAATAATAAGTATAAAATTTGTACAAGTATCTAAGTATTTTTAATATGTGGAAGTTGAACTTTAGCGCTATTCGCAGCCAAATTCCAACGTAACGATAATGACCTCATGTTGTGTAGGTATATAAATAAGACAAAGTTTGATTTGGATTTTACAGCTTTAAATATTTTACTGTCGTATGACTTCCCAACCCTGAGAAAAAAACCAGCACCAGAGCCTTGTCTATTGATAAGCAGGTTTACTAGCTAGCAGGTGAGGTTGGTATGGTCTCATAAATTATGTAGGTACATAGGTATCATTCTTATGGCTCAGAATTTATAAATGATTCGAAAATTTCGATCAATCGAAAATTTTATGACCATCGTAATTTATTTACATTAACACGTATTTATGTGCTAATTTGGACTTTGGATTTAGACAAATTGATATTTTAGCGGAATCGCTGCGAGGCGAATTCATTTTCAATGGATCACGTGACACTTAAAGACTTAAATACTCACTAAAGTTCATTAACCTTTTGTAGGTAGTCACAATTTATAAAACTCATCATTATTATACGTTTCCACTGGCCCTCTCGCTAATAGAATTTACCTCGCCGATGGCCCGTATATCCTACATGCAAATAGTTGGGTACAAGTTTATAACAGTAACGCTTACTAACTAATAACATTAATTTATAAGAAGTAATGTGTGGAAGATTTGAACACCGATATGTAAAAAATTGTTACAAAAGATATGTAGACTCATTATTAGTCTAACGAGATAAGTAAATATTTACGTATTAGGGTGGATAGTTCAGTACATACTTAGAGGAATAAAGTTTCAGGGGTTGAAATTCTATCAAATATTTATTTTGACTAAAATTGTTCATGCAAACTTAACTTCAAAATGATATTGTAGGATATGTATACATTATTATTGAGTAATGATGAAGGTTTACTTCTATTTATTGCCTTAAATCTACATCATGCATGATATTTTATTATCCGCTAGTATCATAGGTACCTACCTACCTACTTATGACAATATATTCGATAAAATTACTTAAATATACTTAGGGATACTAGCAGTTCTTACATAAATACCTACACACCGTCATTTTATAGAGTCGTTATGAATATGTTCCGTTGCCTCTACTTTACACAGATTAAATAACAAATTTTAATTTAAATTTAAAATATTCAAAAGACATGAATGACTTAAATATCCTTTTTTATATACATTATATACATAATTACAAAAATAATATTTTTAATAATTTATTCCTAATGCATTAAGTACTGATTTAGATTTTGAAATATGCGTCACGCTGCATTACGTATGTGTTGGAGACCTACCGCATGCTGCTATATTATGCGGTTAGTACTTACATTATTGCAAAATAGTCAACATTTATATATGGGTAGTAGAGGCAAGGTCAATAAAATCAATATTTTACTAATTTAAAAAATGCGTATCTTATGTAGCTATAGGTAAACCGACTGACTTATCAGAATAAGAAATTCAGTTAGTCAGTATTCTTCGATTCTTGATTGAATATTATTTTGACACTGGCTCACGATAATGGAATGCGATATTGTCGATTGATATATGTCTAACCGCATCCACAGAAAACGCGAAAAATATCTTGTTAGTGCAAGCGTTCCTTGGCTAGGTATGGATAGCTAGATCAGTCAACCAATACGGGTACTGTTCTTGCAACCTCAACATTCGAGAAAGATGTTCCTACAGGAGCATTTACTTATACTCTATTAATAACTTAGGCACTACTATCGTTCATCTACATTTAAGTACATACATTCCATATTTTGTAATATCACAGCTATTTAACTCCTTTAGGATCACTATCGCTATAAGCAGTAGCAATAGAGTTTCATTTGGTAATGGTGTATACAACTACTTTGATCACCGTACAAGTTAAGTCGGCTGACTGAGCCAGAGAGGTTCCACTTGTTGTTCCTGTATCTCAATGTGCCTTCGAATACACCGTCTCCAGGAAACGTTCGAACTACAGTCATAAACTCCCGCCAACCTACTTCGTCTTCTCTTGGTTTGCCGGCTACCATCTCAGTTACTTCCAACACTTCTTTGAGCGTTAGCTCAGCGCATTGTGGATGTTCTTTCAAAAGTGTATTTAAATGTTGCACTAGTTGCTCCGCTACGGTGCGTGCCTCAGGGCTTTCTGAGGGCATTTTTATTTCTTTGTGGCAAGTGCACCAGTGATCGTCGATGTCAGCCATTTTACAAGTGCGATTTCTCGGTATAGGTAAAAATAAACTGATGCTATTATTTTCCGCATAGGGGGCTTCAGATCGTTTTTTAATATTTAGGTCGCTTATAACGTCCAAATCGATCAAATCGTTGAGCGTCGCGTACATATCAAAAGGTGTCGTTAATCGTTTACGATTTTGTTTTATGTTTTCATATGCTGTGTGATAGTTCTCTCTGAACGACGGTGGCAATAATATGTGTACAAATGGGAGGCGTTCTTCTAAACGTCCTTGTTTAGTCAGTCTAATTGAGCCCCATCTGATACCATGATCACTTAATAATATTAAAATTGTATTATCTAAATCGTTAGTGTTGTCGAGTGTTTCTAAAAACGTTTTGTAGCTGTCATCCATCGCCATTGGGTAATTTAAGTAGTCATGGCTCATGGTCACCTCCCAGAAGAATCCAAACAGTTTAGATGATCTCAGCGTCGATATTAAATCTTCAATATAATCCAATAAAACCTTATAGAAATATTTATTTCCCATGCAAATTAGTGAATTAAAATCTTTAGTATTGCCAACATTTGATTCAGCTGCGCGTATAAATGTACGCAGATAATAATCCGTAGGAGATTTAATAAAACCGTATCTCCCAAAGTTAAAAGTGCTTAAAAATCCGCTGTCTTCTCCAAATGCCGTGTAAAAACCGGCATCCTGAAACTTATCCCAAATAAAAGGACAGTTATCAAAGTTAGCGTAAATGTTGGGCCAGCACATCCCCTTCAAATCCGTTTCTCTTCGACCCATTAACATAGGTATTAAGTTAGGAAATGTATTGTCACCCACTTTATTGTAACCTAATAACTCTATAGCACCTTTTTGTTTCAAGTAGGCTAAAGTTTTTGGCATTGTTCTATAAAAATTTAACCTGGAAATAGCATCTATTCCCATTACAATGACATTATAATAACGAGACGGCGCCGGTGTTTTTAATTTCACTGTATCACTGAACGACGAGAACGCTGACATCGGTTTCTTGCGGGCAAATGCGAAATATTGTTTATAAAAAGTTTTTTTATTGCTCTCGCAACGAACCCTAACAAATTCATGAGCTACCTCTATGTAGTTAGTAAAATCCACGCAGGCTTCGTATTGTACTCTGTCGTCTGCTTTTGATGAATACACGTCCTCTATCGATTTTGGTCTGTAAAATGCCTCATAACAACAAGAGAAATTATCTTCTAGAGATATGTTATAATATTGCAATACATCCATATCAATCCATAAATGGGATTTGTTTTGCAAGACAAGAGAGTAATCGGCATTTGGACAACTCTTTAATCCAGTAGGAGGCTTATTAAGCGCTTTGATCGAATCATCTAAGGGTATTAGACCTGGAATGGTGCAACCTTCTGTTTTTATTGTATATTTTTCTTCTGATTCAATATCATAGCGATGTAATTCCAGTGACGCGAGTGGTTGATTGTTGTTAAGGAGCAATATTTCTGTGTGGTTTGTGATTGATATTATTAGAAAACTGCCGAAGAAAAGTGTGGCGAGCAGGAAGATAAATTTAAAGCGCGCTGACATTGACCGTAACCTTGCGCCACCTTTCATCAGCTGCACCATGCTGAAAATATAAATAGTAACAATTGTAATAAATTCAATAAAGGGTAAGGAAGAAGAGGCGCAAGTTTTGTTTGTTAAGTTCTCTTTTAAGATGAGGGAATTGCCTGATATGCAAAGTAAACAATAAAATTAATAGTCATAAATCTAATTTGGAAAAAGGCTCAAAGGACAATAACGATGATGATCGTTCACGCAATTGCGATAAACTTTGTCAACCTATTTCTTGCATTTGCGCAAACGAAATATTATTTGACCTGTTGCAATCAGCCTATAGGATTTTTTGAATATATTTTCTCGTGCGAAGCTGCACGAATCGACTTATCTACTTATAAACATATAGTATAGTTATTTCTGATCAAAGATAATCTAGCCAAGGCTAGGTATATAAGTAGAAATTGACTGGATTCCAAATAGTTCTAAATACTCTTCACTAATGCACTACTTAAATCAAAATTATCGAAGCAGTAAACTTATATCTACACCCCTTTCACCTTCTGCAGGGGGTGTAGATATAAGTTTACTGCAGTCGTGCTTTTCATAACACAGATGGGCAGGTTCGATCGGTAAGAAAGTACGAGACTTTTCCCGATTCAGCTGTGATTGGGAAAAGTGTTGAATACGTCGACCTTCAAGATTCACCCATGTTTATTTGCATTCTAGATCCCATAACACAAACTAGTTAAGCTATGCTTACTTTGGGTTTAAAAAGCGCTGTGTAGAATATCGTATAATTTCATTACAATTTCTCTATTTATTTTTACATACAAAAAAATTACATTATTAAAATTATATAAAACATTTTCTCAAACCTTCATGGAAATATTGTCATTATTTTCGAAAAAAGAACACGCGAAGTATCGTGCCGAGAATGATAAAAGAGACCCAATCAAGGGGAAATTCTCCTGCAAATGATTCGATATGACTAATGTAAATTTAATATAAATTAAGTTAAATATTAAATATAAAACATATGTTTTATTTCTCTGCATTCTTTTGAGAAAAGCACTATATGTGCTTCCGCGGATTTGACGACGACGCCTGTCTCGTAGTAGTGAAATCTGCGCCTACGGCTCGGCCTTCAATCAAACTCATACTCGACCTACAATTGCCTATTACACGGCATTTGCAATAATGTACTATAAAATATATTTTTAAATAGGCAATAATTTTTTTATTGCCTATTTATAAAATATCTTGGCGTTTATATTGGTCATAGATTGTATTATATCTATGGTTGTATTACATAGGTACCTATAAAGGAACGTAGTGTACCCTATGATTTATGTTTTGTTGATTTTGTGGATATGTTTTTCTTTATATTTTGTAAGAGCTTTAAAATATGTTAAAATATATTGTTGTGCTTAGACTTTTGTAGACAATATTTAGAAAACAAGGAAGTACAGTACAGTAATTAAGAACTTAAACAGACGACCGGATGTCCGGTGAACAGACTACATATGGATGCTTCCAGTCGTTTTCAAGCGTTAGTAATTACTTACTCTGTGATGAAACGGTATTGTATTATCTGTGGAAGTATGGTTACCGGCATATCTTGAGCCCCAAGAATTCACAAGATGCACTAGCACCGTTAGGTGTCTATTGAGGATAGCACATGGGTGCAATGGCGGCGAAGGAGCTCAAATCCTCAACTTATAGATTAATTTATCAAACAAATACGTGCGTGCCAAGGCATCGTTTCTATTGCGACTATAGACTAATGATAAATGCCGGGTACTATGTCATGTACGGTTCGGTGGCCGTCCGCGTTTTCGAACTTGGTTCGGAGCGGACCAAGTTCGGTTTGCGGTACGATTGAACCCGATCACCGGACCGATAATAATAGTAATAATGTCCGGAGGACTGCTCTCTACACGATCGAATATGGTTCGGAGTGTATCAAGTTCGGTGGTTCCGGCCGCATCAAATTCAGTGGTCTGTTAGGACTTGAAGGACAGTAAATGAGAGGAAGATAGTGAAGTATGTAAGGTTGTAGCAATGGGGGAGCTGTTGTCTCTGCCTATCCTGGAGTATATAAAAATAGTGTTTGGAATACATTTTACAATACACAGTTATGTGGGTATAGTTCCCGGCATATATCTTGACCCCAATGATTTCACAAATTACTGTCTTTGTGCGTAGTATATGACTTTTGGGTGTCTTTTGAGGATGGCACGGGATGCTGCACCTCAAATCCACCGCTCATAGATTATAGGATAGGACATTAGGATAGGATTATAGAGCCTTGTTTCTCTTGCGACTTGGGGTTAAGATTTATGCCGGGCACCATAATCTATATATATGAAAATTAATCTCTATTTCCCTTGGTCACGCCATCGAGTGTGAACGGGTGGACCGATTTCGCTTATTCTTTTTTTAGAATATTCCTTGCATTACAAGGATGGTTCTAACGCAGAGAAAAATTTGAAAAGGGGTTACACGGTCATGGGAACGGGAACAGGATCAGCTGGTAATAAATAGAAATAAGAATAATTTTAGATTCTATTACTACCAAATTAATCTTGGCAAAACTGCTCCACATTGATTTTGTTTTGTTTATACAAGTGGTCTGTCGTGAATTGTATTTGATAGCAGAACTTCATAAATAGTTACTTAGTTTGGGAGTACCATAAGAATATGGTGTACCTATATGAGGCCTCACCATAGCTTTGTAACTAAGACAATCTCACATGCAAGCCGGTACTCCTGCGGCCTGCCTTTTTACAAATGAGGCTCTGGTGTAAGTTCTCCGATCAGTCGACAGTCAATCCCATAAAAACCCTACAAGCCAAATCAAAAGGAGGAAAACGAGTACGCGAATTTCGGTCTTGCCTTCCGTGACTGCTAAGCTGGATATAGGTTGCGGGTTCGATTCCATGCACGAATAGGTTGGTGTAAATTTGCTCTATTTTGTTTTTTCTTAGTAGGAAAACAAAAAGTATATATGTATCCGCATTCTAGAATCCATAAATCAAGCTAGTTAGGCTATGCTTTTTGCACTTACCTAAATGCATCTATATTCAACATTTAAACGAATTTGACCCGCTTAGTGATATGAATAACTATAAAACAATTTACTTATAGGTATCACATTCACGAGTAGTGTTCACAAGTGCATTATCGATTTATTAAATGACTTATCAAATCACACCTAAGGTCTCTTCCTTCCTAATAAAACAAGGTAACTAATTAATATCTCTCTTAATGTATGCTATCAGGGAATTAACCTAGCGGCGAAACCAATATGCCGATAAACTGAACTATACAGATAAGATACTTAGGTTTGTACCATCAGCATCATTAAAATGTTGCTAACAAAAGTACTCAAAATAATCCAAATACCAAACTTCCAATTTCATATTGGTTATTAGAGTACCTACTCAAGTAGTTGTAAGTGTCCAGAGTGGTCCAACTATCTTAAAAATCGGTCTTCTAGAATTATGTCAGTTCTTAGAGTATTCATATTCATCCACACAATCACGCCGGTCGATGGTATCCAGACAAGTATAATTTCAAAAAATCTAGACATTGTCATTTAATCGCATTTTGTATCCCTTTTTTACTTGTAAAGCCATCCCGTTCACACAATGATAAGGGATGGGTATATGAGTGAGAAAAGGATACAAAATGTGTCAATTGACAATGTCTTTTTTATTTTTTTTTATAGTTGACAGTTGTATACGCCCTGAACTATCAACTTGCATTAGTGAGAAAAGTATGAATGTCAAGATTTTTTTTTGAAATTATACTTGATGGATACCATCGACCGGCGTGACTGTGTATATGAATATGAATACTCCACTAACGGATATAATTCTGGAAGACCGATAGATAAGATAGTTGGACCACCCTGGACACTCTTACAACAATTTGAGTACTCTAATAACCAATATCAAATTGGAATTTTGGTATTTGGATTATCCATACTAATATTATAAATGCGAAAGTAACTCTGTCTGTCTGTCTGTCTGTCTGTCTGTATGTTACGCTTTCACGCCTAAACCACTGAACCGATCTTGATGAAATTTGGTACAGAGGTATATTAGAGCTTGACAACGGACATAGGCTACCTTTTATCACGAGAACGGGGGTTTAAGGGGGGGAAATAGGGGATGAAAGTTTTTATGAAAGTTTGTCATTTCTGAAGATATCTTAATGAAATTTAGTACAGAGGTAGATTAGAGCTTGGGAACGGACATAGGCTACCTTTTATCGCGAAAAGGGGGTTAGAAGGGGGGGGACTAGGGCCTTGGGATGAAAGTTTGTCATTTTTGTAGATTTCTTGATGAAATTTGGTACAAAGATAGTTTGGAGGTTAGAAACGGATATAGGCTACATTTTATCGCGAAAAGGGGGGGTAGAATGGGGGCGGGCTAAGGCCTTGAAATGAAAGTTTGTCATTTTTGAAGATTTCTTGACGAAATTTGGTACAGAGATATTTTAGAGCTTGGGAACGGAAATAAGCTACCTTTTATCGCGAAAAGGGGGGAAGAAGGGGGGGGGGAACCAGGGCCTTGGGATAAAAGTTCACCGATTCATAAGATTTCCTGATGAAATTTGGTACAGAGATAGTTCAGAGCTTGGGAACGGACATAGGCTACCTTTTATTGCGAAAAGGGGGGTAGAAGGGGGGAGTAGGGCCTTGGGATGAATGTTTGACATTTTTGAAGATTTCCTGATGAAATTTGGTACAGAGATAGTTTAGAGCTTGGTAACGGACATATGCTACCTTTTATCGCGAATAATGTGGTAAAAGGTTGGGGGAAGGATAAGGACTGGATAGTTAGTATGAAAGTTTGTCATTTTTGATGATATCGTAGTGAAATTTGGTACAGAGATGGATTAGAGGTTGGAAATGGACATAGGCTACCTCTTAGCGCGAAAAAAGGGATAGAAGGGGGAGGGGGGAAGGGGAATAGGGCTATGGGATTAAAGTTTCTAATTTTTCATTGGCACAAAAAAGGGGGTGAATATGGCATAAATAGTAAGAATTTCTTTTAAGATGTCCTCAGGAAATTTTGTACAAAGGTGAATTAGAGATTCGGAATGGACATAGTCGATTAACAAACCAAATATAGAAGCGAGTGGACAGGGGATTAGAGATTGTTATAGGGACGAGTGGATAGGCGTGTAAAGATCGAAAGTTGAGTAGAGTCGACTACAGGGGCGAGTAGATATGCAACTAGAGATCCAAATAGAATGCAGTAGAGGGTTGAGTAGAGAGGCAAATAGGGAGGCAAGTGGAAAGATGAATGTAGTGGCGAGTAGAGATCGAATAGAGAGTTGAGTAGAGGTGCGAGTAGATAGGCGAGTGGGGAGAGTCAAGTAGAGAGGCGAAAAGAGAATCGAATGGATGGGCAAGTAGAGAGGCCAATGGAAAGGCGAGTTTAGAGAAGAGTACAAAGTCGAGTAGAGAGGGGAACAGAGAAGTCAGTAGAGAGTCGAGTATAAATTCAAGTATAGAGGCGAGTAGAAAGTCGAGTAGAGAGTCGAATATAGAGGCGAGTAGAAAGTCAAGAACAGAGGTGAGTACATAGTCGAGGACAAAGTTGAGTAGAGAGGCGAATTTAATGCTCAACAGCGTCGGATCAACACTAAGCGATAACCGACATCCACGCGGGCGGAGCCGCGGGCAACAGCTAGTTATGAATACTTTTGTTAGCAATATTTTAATGATGCTCACTGTACCTAGCATTGTTAATTCGTTTCAGCTTATAATCACAACTTCCTAAAATGACAACCGGACGCAAAACGTTCACTTCTTAAAATGACAACTTCTTAAAATGTCCACTTCTTAAAACGACAACTTCTTTCAATATCAAATTCATAAATGAAAAATTCGTATCAAAATAATCAACTTCTCATTAAGGCAACTTTTTAACTTTTAAACTAACTAACTAACTTTTAAACAGTCTAGTACCTTCAAGTGTGTGTTCTCTATGTGAGGCCGTTACCCAGTAGTAGATATTCCTTAATATTTAACAATTATTGCGTGTTCTATATGTGGACAGCCGAAACTGTCACGTGTAACTGTTATTTATCGCCACAAAGTGTTAAAAACAAAGTTTAATTCTATACCTGAAAAGATCGTTAAAGTCATCGGTTACGGCACATTCATGCGAAAAAGTGCAGATGTCATCCCAATCTAGATTGAGTAGAGCGAACAGAAGATGGATAAGTCACTAGAACTATAATAACTAAGTATATTTATAATCTGTTCCTAGAACACATCACAATCACAGTTTAAATATAATTCCCGGGCTTACAGGCACACATCTTGACCCTAGAGACATCACAAAATGTGCTCTTATGCACTGTACGCAGTTTTGTGTGTTTTTTAAGGATAGTACGGGGTGCTACGGCGGTGGAAGAGCTCAAATCCATTCAATTATATCACACCAATCCGCGCGTGCCAGGGTCTTGTTACGACTTGGGGTTAAGATATGCCTGTGACTAACTACTTCTATGCCGTGATTAATGGGCTCGAAGCTACAATCTCTCTACCATTATAATTGATATGTATGCTATGACCGCTTCGCCTCCAAATCGATCATCGCTGTCTTCATGATAAAGTTATCTTCGGCCTCTGTGGCGTAGCGGTAGAACAGTCATCTGCTTCGCAGGGTCACGAGTTCAATTTTCGCTCAGTGCAAATATTTGTATGTATTTACAAGAAACCATCAAACAAACTTTTTTCTTTTTGTTCCTACTTACTTGTTAACCAGGGTGGAGTTGCAACCGAGCTTCGGATATCAGGGCTATGTGACTTTTATCTTTCACCACGCCATCCATAGGATTTAATAACATATAGATCATCTGGTAGTTACGACGTTATACGTTACACTTTTGACGTTATACTTTTTTTGGCATTTTTTACGATGCGCGCACACTCCGTCACGAAAAGCCGCCACCCTGAAGTTAGCTATAGTCAACATTTTAGTTTTTCAAAAGAAGTTTAACTTCTAAAGCGTGTACATAAATAAGTACGCACACACTTTTTATATATATCATCAATTATTTTTTGCACTTTCTGTGTTTCCATATTCGATTAAGCACTTTTAATTAGGCTTTTGTATAAATGTAATACTGCGTATATTTTTATACTTATTTTTTGCAACCATTGAGCAACTTGCTGATTATCCATGGGCTGCTTCAATCCCGTGAAGCAGCTAGAAGCGAATGCATCGCTTGGCATAGAAATCTAGTCTTTTATGTACGCACATGCATGTAATCGCTCGAGCAGTCGCAACTGCTTCGAGTCGTTGGCGCAGAAAAATATCATTGTGAGGTCAAGCAGTCGCCAGGCATACACTTACTGCTCGAGATGTCGACTACTTTCGCGTAGTTATCTGATCAGATTTAAATGAAATTGTGACTGATTGAACAATTGATACTAACTAGAGCAGTTGGTATAATATCAGCTACTCCAGTAGTTTACACTAGCAGCATGAAGCTCTTTTGACAAGACTGCTAGAGCGGTCCGTGTATGTTGATCAGTGGCTAACTGATCGAGCAGTTCATATATGGCCAGTCGAACAGAATAATTCTTATTTTTTGTTATCTTCCCTCATTTTCATGTTAGGTTCGCTCGGCCCTTATCTTCATGGTCAGAAACTCGAAATTATGATAAACTCATCCATTGATTTACCGATTCAATATGCAAAATTTGTCGAGTATGCACCACTAATATTCGATACAAGAGCATATTTTATTGCCGAATATTTGAAGGTGAACCCTTTAAACATTTCGTGACTCAGTGACGTTTAGGTATGCATAGTCTCTGACTTATTGTATACTATAACTATTATTTTTTTAAACTAAATCGACTCAAAAATAAATAACTCAAAATTTCTTTTAGTGCTAGTTGGCAATGACCTCAAAAGACAAACTAAATAACTTCAAATTAACCATTTCTTTTAGTGCTGGCTGGCCAGTGCTAACAGCACTAACTAAAAGAAATGGTGAGGTCAGTACTTCAAAAGAAGTTTTTAGCCTTTAATATATTCTGCAACTAGACAATTAGATTAATCAATCATGCTCAAACGATTGAACAGATCTGAGTGAAATTTCGTATAGGGATAGATATGGATAGTCTGGAATGACAAACAACATAAATAAAAGTACTTAGTTACTGTACCAACTGTACTCTTAATATAGGTACGAGTATTATATGTGTCGAAAAATTAAATAAATATTTTTTCATCTATTTTAAGTCGGTAAGTATTCCTCTCTGACAGTTGATATATTATGAAGATGACCAGTACCCAAGCTCAGGCTGCAAAAGTACAGATATTTCCATATGATATGGTTTCTAATCGCAGCCGGTCTGTTCAGCCGAATGATATCAGAAGTCATATAAAATCAAGAGAAACCGTAGAACTTTGATCTATTAAAAATAATGAATTAAGCTGGATTTCGCCAGCGAAAATCTTTTTACTGATTAAATAAATTAAATGTTGATGGACGTGGTAAGAAAAATAACGAATTCTGTCCATAATTACACTTAGAGCGGATTTCAACAACAAATAGAAACCATACTCAAGACGGATTACTTGCTGAAATTGATTGAGTTAAATTTGAGAATTCCGTTTAGTTAAACGGGTTTGCTCTAGTAAAACCAGGTACATAATATAGAAATGCGTTTTGTCATGTAATAAATAAGTTAATTTATATTAATTCCAATTTACCATTATTAATTATTGACGCAGGTCGCATTGATGTCTTTTTAAGGGAATGCTTAATTAATCATGTTATTACAAGTAAATTAAATTAGTACTACTTATAGTTTATTGGTTTTTTTATGAACGGGTTTGTATTGGTAAAAACCAGCTAGAAAAATATAGAACTGCTTTTCGGTACGTAGAAAATAATTTGACGAATGCATATTTATTCCAAATTCCAATTAGTTATTATTGACACATGTCGCATTGATGTCTTTTTCGGGGATTAATTGTTTTATATCACATATTGTGTAAATTAAATTATTACTTATTGATTTATTTTTCTTATATTGCTATTGTCTCGGCCTATCTTGGAGGGAAATAGGCGTGAGAATATTTAGGTACTCGGTTATTTATTATCAACGCGAGTCGCATTGGTTCATAAATTAAACATTATTTTATAAAGTAAATTCATTATTTATTTTGCTGTTAACTCTACCAACCCGGAAATAGTTGTGAGCATATAAATGTGTATTTAGGTAGGTACTGTTCATTCATTCACATCGGTTGCATCAAAAGCTTGCACTCTAGAGCCCTCACATTTTTATAAGTCAGGGATGTTAAGAATGGTTAAGCATTCTAGACACTGTCGACTGTCGATTCTAATATGGTTTACGAAATGTTGAGGTTATGTTTTATGATTTAATAAAAAGTTGCATGCAGGATTTAAGCTATTGTTAAATTGTCAAGACTATTGTTGAAATAGACGTAAATCCATATGAAAACATTTTCGCTGTGTTTTCACAACTGTTGGTGATGGGTTTAAGTAAAGCGTATAAATGTTTATAAACTTAGAATATCTATGCTTAAAACGGTATATAATTGCAGACTGCAGACATTTGATTTTGATTGTTAAATAATTTATAGTTAAACTATTATTAAAATTATTAAAGATTGTTGCAGAATTAAAGGGTTCATTTAAGCTTTTGTACAATTGGTATTGGTAACAAAAATGGTACATGAACTCACAGCTATTTGTTTTTCTCTCGAAGGCTGTGCTCCCTCTATCCTGAGTACTTCTGTCACATATGATAAAATTAAGTATCTGGCAAAATTATATCTTTCCAAATCGAGACAGACCCGTTTGGTAGTCGAGTCCCATAAAAAAAATCTGTTGTAGAATAGAAATTTATTACGCTATTACTCGTATATACCAAAAAATCAAGAACGGTTGGAATCTCGACTAACAAATGGGTAAGTCGCGATTCCAACCGTTCTCGATTTTTTGGTTTATACGAGTAATAGCGTAATAAATTTCTGTTCTAAAACAGATTTTTTTTTATGGGAATCATGACTAATGATCTGATTCGACTGTGGTAAAAACCTAGGGTGCTTGATGATATTATTGCCCCACACTTTTCAACAATAAAATAATTGTTAAATAGTCTATTTTCAAATGTTTACTTTAATCTTCAATTTATTATCTAAGTATTATTTGTTAGAAGATAAGCCTAAGCTGCGTAGTTAAATCATATAGGCATGGGAAAGTATTATAAACAAAAGTTAATAGTTTTCATGAAATGGGTACTTAATTTGGAATCAATTTATTCACGCACGTAATTCAATAATATTGGTGTCTACTCCCGGCCGATTGGTTTTCCTATTTAAAAATAGAAAATCCAATTGGCCAATAAGATAATTAATATTTGGAAAATAAGACACTTAAATGGGTAACATTTAAAATTATTATTTTGTCCACAAAACTGTTGAATTTTTGTGAATTCCAAATTCATTCTATCCTTTTTCAAATTCAAATGAAATCCATGGGTGAGCTTTTCCATATACAGGACCCTTCACCCTTATCAGAGGCATATCACATTAAAGTCACTGGGTTTGTGAGAATTAAGTAGATACATTAATTGAACATCAACGTGCATATACTTATTTAAATTATATTCAGAGTTCCGTACATAATAAAGTTGTGTATTCATTAGGTATATTATCATATCACACATACTTATCATGACGTAGGTATAAGTTCAGTGCCAGTAGCGATTTCAGTTTGTGTTTTCAAGTGGCTTATTGTCAATATATTTTATTTTATTGGGATTAACTATACAATGTAAGTAGATACAGCTAAGTACCAGTAAGTTGTAAAAGTAAGTATAGCGTTTATAATATAGAGACAAATAGGTAAAAATGATTAAGTTTATGACTTGAATACTATTTACTCACCTTAAGGCCTAATTTACCGTTTGATCAAAAAAACTATTTGATTTGATAGTAACAGAAACAGCCGAAGATGCCACCACACTTGAACACGGTTACGGTAATTGTAATGTTTCACAGTCACAGGCCTTGTTGTGAATGAATTCAATACTAAACCCTCTGAAAATGGCTCAGTATGAAGTTCGTCTAGTTGCTGGCCTTATGAAACATGTAAGCAAGATAGCACTACTAGGAGGAGTGTCTCGTGAAGAGAAGGAAGACAGGGATCGGGTGGAGGCTGCGCGCATGCGTCCGAGGCTTAGAGGAGTACTTTAGCGTCCCTTGACAGCCTCACGGAACTTGCACGTGTACAAGGTATAGCATATATTAAGTACCTATATAGTTGATATTTATGACAGATATGATATGATTTGTTGGTAATTATTTCTAATTTTATTACGCGTGAAGTAACTTACAGATGATTGCAATGTTTTAGAGAGAATTCATTTCAGAGACAAATGTAGGATACATCCTTAACTTTGTGACGTCTCTAATTTCTCCAATTTATTTTATTTATTAATACTGATCTAGGATTTGTTAATTTCAGCATGAACGAAAGGAAATGCATGCATATTTTCTACTTCCGGACTAAATCGAAAACCATCGGTAAATTAAATCACATAATGGTTCTTTCCGCCCTGATCCTGTGTAGGGCGAGCGCGCCCTCTGTACGGGTTCAGGGCGGGCAGAATATTTTTTTAAAGAATATCATTAATCGAGATTACAAGTCTTCCCCCTGCCTTCCCCAGCCAAGCTAAATTACTTATGTCATAAATGGGGTCGATTCGTCGGTAGTGTAGCCAGTCAGTATTCGATCCTCTAGGCCGGCTATTCCGTCTGGCTAAGGGACAAATTGATTTGATTAAATGAGTTACACTTACTATCTTTCAGTTTTATTTTATGCACAGTAACAAAATATTCCAATATGTTCATTTCTAACGCAGTAGTTTTTGGAAATAGCATTCAACCGCTTTACAGGGCCTTCGAGTGTCCAGGTATTGTTGTACTGTAGTATTGCTTCAAATATACCACCTCCAGGCATTGTCCTTACTATGATCATAAACGTACGCCATTCTAAGTTTTGTTCATATCCAGGCAGTAGCTCATACGCTTTAAGTATTTTTACTATGGTGAGTTTCAAACAACTCGAATAGGGTTTCAGCTGCTCATTTATTTGTCGAGACAAAAATCCAACAGCTCTAGCAATTAGAGTGTTATTCAATGGTATGCTAACATTTTTATAACAACTGCACCATTTTTTGTTAATTCCAGCCGTTGCACAGGTCCTGTTTAAGGGAACTTTTAAAAAGAGACTGATACCTCTGTCATGACTGTAAGATTGTTCACTTCTCTCTATTATTTCACTGTCCGTTATATCAGTCAAATCAAGAAGATCAATCAAAGTACTATGTAAATCAAAAGGTGTTGTTAGACGGTCTCCATTCAACCGTAAGTTATGATACGCTAGTTGGAATTCCTCCCTAAAGTTATCGGGGAATAAGATGTTGACTAAGGGCAGCCTTTGTTCCAGGCGACTTTGTTTAGTTGACATAATATTGCCAATGTTTAGTCCATGGTCGCTCAAAAGTATTAGTATAGTTTTATTTAAATATCCAGATGAGTGTAATTGCTCAATTAATTTGGCGTACGCACTATCCATAATCTCAGGGTACTTTACATTATTGTAGCTCATAGATTTTTTCCAAAATAAACCAAATAACTTTGAAGTACTCAGTGTCTTTGTAAGACTATCGATATAGTTTAACAGGTCTTCAAAATAGTATTTATCTCTCGTACATGAGAGGTGTCCTAGATTATGTTTACTCAATCTTTCAGACCGGCTAATAAATGGATGGAAATAGTAGTCAGTAGGTGTGCCTCTAAAACCGAAGGTCTTGTTATTAAACATACCAAGCTTAGCACTGTCTTCAGCAAGAGCTGTATAGTATCCAATGTCTTTAAACCTCTCCCATATAAAAGGGCAACTGTCTAAAGTAGCTAATCGGTTAGGTAAGCAAATGTTTTTAAGTTGTGTACTATTTATACCTATAAGAAAAGCCATCAAGTTATTGAAAGTACTTGCCGCTACAGTATTGTATCCTTTTAATTCAACCGCCTTAAAATTAGTCATCAATTTCCATGTTTTGGGCATAGTTCTGTGAAAATCCGGCCTGGATATAGATCCTAATCCCATTACTATTATATTGTATAGTGATTGATTATTTGCAAAAGGTTTCTTCCTATATGTGGTAAATGATTTTCTCGGTGTAAATACGAAAAGATTAGTGTACATTGGTGCGTTTTTATAAGAGCAAGTGACTTCAACAAATTCATGTTTCACTTCCACAATATCTTTAAAGGTTTTACATGGTGTGTATCTGAGTCTGTCATCTACTGTTTTGTTGGAGGTTCCAGTAGATGACCGTGGCCGGTAAAATGATTTGTAACAACATGTAAAATTTTCTTTGTAAACCTTTCCATAGAATTTAAAGTTTTTATCCACTGTCATTATGTGTGTTTGATTAGCCGTAAGTAAAGGATGTTTATAATTTCGACAAACTGGAAGGTTATTTTCTGCACGAAAATATCTTGTCCTCAATGTATCGTTTCCATTCACAAGCGGAATGATACAGCCTTCAGTATTAATAGCAAATCTTTCATCCATGTTGTCGATATCGTCATTATTAAACGTTATGTTATAAAGATCTTCAATTATTATTATATCTGCACCGTATTTGACTGATAAGGCAACACTTTTTAATGTTAATATTAGAAAGAAAACCAAATTAGTTCTTACTGTTCTTTTAATCACGTTTTGCGGACTCATTTTGAATGAAGTCGGATATTTTTGAACACACTGTAGCCAGAGTTCAAAATTCGTCTTGAACAGAAAGGCTTTGTGCAAATTGTTTGATAACATTCCAAATTGTTTGATAACATCTCCCTTAAATACTAGACGTAAAAGCAACATGCAGCATATTATTTTCGGCATAAAAGTAGGTAATTTTTTTTAAAGATTTGCTTAGTACATGGGGGTGTAGTCAAAAATCAATGTTTAAAAATAATTGAAAAATCATTCAATGGTTCGATAGTTCGTAAGAATGTCGGTAGATGCTCCAACGTCGCCTTAAGACGTATATAAAAGGAGAAATTGGGATTGGTTAGAGCGAGGTCTGGCTTAGTGGTCAAAGCATTGCGGCAATGTATATTTAATGTAATATTTGCCTTACAGGGGCAGCCGCTGCCCCTGTAAGGCAAATATCGCGGGTTCACACCCCGCCTAGCCCGATTCAATTTTTTCTGTTTAAATCGATAAGAACATATTGTAGTTATGAGCATGATTTTTTATTGTTACTTATTTGTATATTTATAGACTTCTAACTGCTGCCCGTGGCTCCACCCGTGTGGAATTCGGATTCCATTTCAAGTTTTATTTTTATTTTTGCGGATTTCCCATCGGATTCAACATTACCATTAACGATGATGGTGACGTTGAACTCGGACCGACTGAAACCGCACGCCGTCTCGGGTCTTCAAATTGCCTAGAGCATATCGCGCGCTCGCCAGCTGACCCTGGGATATCTATAATTTTACGATGCCCCCTTCTGGTGTGGGATGCACGGTGTGCCGGAAAGCTGCGTCAGGGGGGGTTGAAGGGGCAAAAGGCGACTGCATCTGTTACACCTGCGCTTGATGAACAGCCCACTTCTTCAATAATTCGAAAAGTAATCAACAGGTAGGTATTAAGACAGTATTGAATACGAAATAATTTTTTGTTAAAAAAAAGGGGTAAATTGGTCTGATTTTAATTGGCATTAATTTCTATCAACAAAGCACGTTTGAATTCATGATCCTTTTTTACTAGAACTAAATATTAGTCCATTTTGAAATACAGTCATCAGAAGATATAGGATTTTTGGATTTAGGAGTCATATCTTTCGTTCAACTTAATCAATTTTGATGAAATTTAAGCTGATCTTAAGTTAATACACTAGTTAATTAATAGTGAAATCACAACAACAACACTTCAATAGGTAGGTACTATTTAGTTAGATGTCTATTCTATTGTATAAATTTTAAAGTGGTCGTGTCTGCACGTTAGAGATATTTAAAGAAAAATAAGTAAGTACCTACTTGGGTAATGTCATGTTATCTTAACCATAGCACAGATAACATAATACTAAACCATAGGTACAAGGCACATAATCTTTTTTTGTTGGAATCCTTGTCTATTTGATTGTTAGTCCGCGATGGCCGCATTTTAACGATTTTGATGCGTTTTTTTTTTGGTAAAAAGGTCTAGATCAGACTTAAAATCTTTCATTTGTTTGATCGCGATTGGTTGAGTAGAACCAGATATTTGACCGAAAGTCAAAACCAAGTCTCGCGGGCTGAGCCGCGGGTATTGGCTAGTGATATAACAGTAGTTTACATTATAAAACTATTACGTAAAAGGGGTTCTTAAAATACGAATGGGAGTAGAAAACGAGCCGCAAGTGAGTTTAAAAAAAATAGTATACGAGTGTTTTAAGTGCACGTGTAAAATAATGCGTAGTTTCATTTATACACTACGTTATCTAATCCCATGGAATAATTTATATAATCTGCAGAAATTTACGGAAAAGTTGAGCGCTCAATCCATTTGCCATGCGCGTTGTAACGTGTTCACTAATTATGTAGAGAAAAATACGTTGATACCTCCAGCTATTTTAGTATTATTTTATATGTGGGTCCAGCTGAAGCTGTATCGTCTTGTATCGTCGTTATGGTAAAAAGTTATATTACGATACAGTTGCCCATAGTAGACCTATATCATAATGAAAATTTTAAAATTATTTTAATTTTGTTTTCATCCCCTGTGCGTAAAGACTGTCACCAAAGTTTTAGTTTTTTTAAGTGTTTACATTTCAGTTTATACGTCACATTCGCACCCTTATTCAAAAATGTTATCAACAGCACGTCGTGTTGTAAAAAAAAGAAAAGAATTTCAACACAGGTCATCATTTTGTTGTAGTATTTTATTTACTGTAAATTGTTACCCAATATTATACTTAGGTAGGTATCTATGTTCTGTACAATATAATTATTTTATCAAATGCAAATCGTGTACCTACAGGAGATGGACGATATTCTAGATAATAAAGTATGTGATACAATGAACACTGTGTTATGATATTGAAGTGACTAATTACTGACCTGTTAATCTGTCTGTCAATTTTAGAAGTTGTTTGCTCTGCTATAAACAGTGTCGTGAGGTGTGCCGAATGTTACGGCAGGTACGACGGAAGGCGCGCGCTGATTGTTTTAACAACTGTTATCAAACAAAACTAGGTATGTTTTGATCTCCTAATTGGCGTTTTATTGGTTTGTTAGTGCTCAAACTGCTTTACTTCCTTGTGAGCGTTTTTTAAACGAACACAGCGTGATTTCATTAGCAACTAACTGCGCTATGCTTACTTCTGATAAGCTGCAGGTCTAAACACTACCTTTAAGAACACGAAAGCTATCAACATGGACTCGAGGTGGTGGCCGCGCGTGTTTTATATAGTAACTGGGTCATGCTTATTTAACCACTAATGTTAATACATTTTTGTAGTATCTGTAAAGTAGGTGGGTACTTTTTATAGTTCAGTATCTCAAGAAACCTTCCAAGGGCAAGCATTAGATACACTCAACTTTGTCATAGTTTTATAGTTCACGCGATTGTGATGATATATATGGGACAGGGGCCTCTCGAGGACCATGGAGCCCCAAACAGCCTCACCGGCAAGTCTGCTGATTAAAGATTTCGCTCTAGGAGAGGAAAGCCTGCTGTCCTCTCGGAGTTGTCCTCTAGGGGATGAGACGGCAGTCGCTTCTGTAAAATTCAAACAAACTATATTATTGAGAAGAGGAATAAAGGAGCGTGCTTTGTTAACTAAACTAAAGCTAAGATTAGTGTTTGAATGAAGGAGAAGGTGCTATAATCAACCTCGACTATGACTACTTAGCAGGTCCCGACACCTACATATTTATTTATTTATTTACACACACTGAAAACTATTATTACAGGTAGGTAACACCCTAGTCCATAATTTAAAATACAATTATAACAGTAACACATACATACATTTTTGACACAAAGGATCCAATAGGGTCAAAGTGTCCGCGATAGCTTCAAAGCACGCACCCCAGTAACATAAGATAAGAACACATACATAATCTAAGTTAATTGGGAATAAGCAGCCTTTGTGAATTCGTTCAGACTACACGTATATACATATATCGACTCGCTGTGACACCACGTCGAGCGCACGCAGCGCACGCGTCACTATGTCTCTATCACCAATATAGGGTAAGGTTTGTATTTCAAAAACTATCTGCTATCTGTTGCCGTATCAGCATCCTCCTAGCGTTAATGCCAGTCGTATCCAAAGCTTAATAATATCTCACACTTCGTAGCGCGGAGTCCGCATATTCCTGTCTAACACTGCTTTCTTTGACTTAACTTGATATTTTCCGTGAAACGACTGCTATCTGACCTTCACGACCTAATGGTAGCACTTTTTAGGGATTTAACTACCCGTTACGATCGCCATAGATGTTCGTATGACAACCGGAACCGACAGCTTACGTGTTCTCCAAGGCACGGGAATCCCTAGCCCAATGCCATATTCATGCATAAAAAGCTAAGCGGGAATCGAACCCGCGTCCCCTGCGTAGCAGTCGCGTTCTCTACAGTCAAGCTACATACGCTGTCAAACTGTTGCAGTATCTGTTGCCGATATTCAAATATAACTTTTCGAAGTAAGTATTACACTCTGAATTATGAATAAGTATCTAACTATAAGTAACTCAAGAAGGACCGTAGAAACTCCAGCAAAACGTTCCTCCGTGCAGTGGGGTGGCCCCTCAGTTTAGAGGGTGTGTGCAACAACAAATCACGAGCAGAAGTATTACTATTTATTGAACCTATTGCATACATATATCTACAACTGATTGCTTGTTAGTATTAGGCTAAAAGGAGTTTTACAACTTATAATATTTGCCGGTATTGGGTTATTCTGGTACCTACCTATTTAATAAAGAATATCTTACACGAAGTGCCTATAATTAATTAAATGCTATAAATACCTACCTTACTTACCTTAATAGGTACTCATTATATCGCGAATATATGTAGGCAAAGCTTAACAGTTCTAAGGTCACAGTAATTATAATTCATATTCTCATGAGAGGGGTAGTCCGGGTGGTCAGTACGCATGCGCGAGAAGGACCCGTGATGGCAACGCACATACAGGTTCCGTTTCTTTATGTAATAATCTAGTAATTTAAAAACTATCTACAAAGTTTTATTGACCATTTGCCGCATAAGAGATATGAATGAGGACCACTTCGTTCTCCGTCGAGGTAAGCCAACGTGTGCACTTTTAGTTGTAAGGTTAGGTTAGGACTGCGTTGAAGAAAATCGATAGTAAAATAACACAAGCATAACCTAAATTCTCAGTAAAAGTTCTGTTTAAAGGCGTTTTTGAAGTTAATTTTATGCGGTTTCTTTTATTTTTGTGTGAGAAAAATGTACACTACCTAGTAAGGTGAATGATAAATGAAGATACTGCCTGACTATAAGGGAGTGTTTTATAACTATTACTTATTGTCGGTAAATCATTCTCTAGGGAGAATAGCCCACCATTTACGTCTTTACAAAACTTCAAAAGTATCACGCAGTCACGGCGGCAACCGGGTATCTTTTGGTCGTGTTTCTCAATTTCAATTATCATGATCGGTATATGAATGTACAAATTACAATCGAGTGTCAAAAGGCTGTCTTTTTCATAATAGCTACTTATACTTTAGTAGCTTTACATAGTCTTCATCTTCAGAATAATCGTTTAACAGCGTTATATTATACACATAAATTCACGCCTATATTCCTCTACTGTCGTTAAAACTTTCTATGCAAATCGTAGCCTTAAGTTTTCGAGCTCTTTTTCAATTATATTTACTTCTTCATTTTTTTCATTTACAGGTCCTGGCCTTACTCTTCCTGACACTGATACCTTGGCCGGGGCCGCCAGTCTTCAAAATAACCTGTTCTCGTGACAACTCCAAAATTGTAAGAAAAGTTATACAGAACAAATGGCTTCCAGTGTTGGAGAGATTTCAGGTAAGTTAAACTAGAATCATAATTATTTAAGAAATTATAATTTTTATGTTTTGTAAGTGTCGTTCTAATGGTCTAGACAGAATAAATGATTAAAAAAATAGACTTTGAATAATTACTATTAGTCCTGTGTGTCTGTGTGGTTAGGATCCCATCAATCACCGGCAGGGGCCATCTTAAATCGGAGTGAGCCTTATATACCTGGCGCATTCGAGACTGGAGACGGCGTGCGGCGTCGGTTCGAATTATGTTAATTCTGATATAATCATCCCTTTCGCAGTTGTTATATCCACTGGGACTTGCGTACTAAAAAAGGATACCTACCAATAATGTACATACGCCACGCCCCCGAAAGATGTCTTTCCAAACTCAACGGATTACCAATTTTAGATTCTAAGCGACCACCAAGACCTTCAAGATCGAGACGATCGAGTCTCTCACGCTAGTTTTTCCCTCGTGGGTATGATCACAAGACTGGCAACCGTGAAAGCCTAATAAATAAGGTAAAAGGAGCAAAAGTGTGGGATCCGTTCTCCGACTCAGATGGAGAAGTACATAATTTCCAAGGGATTCCACAAATATGTTTAGACATCATCATTCATGCGCCAATCACAGTTCACCCGGGGTCTGCTCTGCTACTACTACTTTCCATGATTTTCATTTTTACGGACGCAACTTCGGTTAGACCCTCCAACCTCGAGAGCAAAGCCTGCTTCAAAGCTTCGTCCGCCGCGAAGGTCTTGATGGAGCATTATACAATACAACCTTATCGCGGTAAAACTCATGGTCATTATCTTTTACGAGTAATTTATTTCTTTCAAGGTCAAACTACCACTGGAGTGTCCGTTCCACCCTGCGAGAGATATATTCGCGCCACAGCATGCAGCCAAGCTGCAGCACCGACCCTCTCAGTGGACATGTGCCTTTTGTGGCAAGTCCTTCTACGAGGAACGACACCTAGACACACATTTCGACCACCGACACAAGAACCAGATTAACATAGTGAGTTATTTAACGTGAAGACTTATTCTAGCGAGTTAGTCATTTTTGGAGGGGGCACAAATTGTTTAATTTTTTTAAATTTGCGACAATGTTATCCTGTCCACACCTCTGTATTTAAGTATTCATATTATGTTGGTCAAGTTTTCACTTCTTTCAGCGCTCCCGGAGTGCCATTGTTTTTTTTATTTAGTTCTTTCATTAGCTGTCATTAATATCATTACCTTAACGATAATTAGGCCCGGTCACATTCGAGGCTATCACCTCGTAGATTGGGGTCCCCTTACCCGCTTTTACTCCTCCACATCGCGCTGTCTAGAGCATTCACCAAAGTAGTCAGATCATTGGCACGCAAGTAGTCTTCTATGTCGTTAAGTCAGCACGTCTTGGGTTTGCCCTTGGTGACGTTCCGGAATTTTATAAGCACGTAATTTTATTAGCTATCATTCGGGTGATTCCGTTTCAAAACCATTCATTCTAACCGAAGAGGCTTTGGCGTATTCTTTGCTTTCACCATTGGTCGGACGGTAGTTAGAATGAAAGGAGAAGTGAGCGGACCTCGGGGTTCGAGGTGAACTAACTATCTATACGTTCAAGTATTCGATTAATTACCTAAATCGGCTTTCTGTATAATAATCTCCCCATTTTTAATATTCATTGATCCGTTAATTTGATTGCACCTCGCATAATGGTAATCTAAGGTCAAATCATACAGCTAAAGGCTACCTATTTAAAGGTCACAAAGGCTGTTCGCCTCATCGACAAAAAGTTACAAAAAGAAATATAAGGAAGTACATAATCTGATTTGAAAATTGTTTGTTTGATGGTGTTTTATTGGAATTCTAGATATATATTCAGCGTTAAAGAGTGCTAGTAATGTGTCCCTAGTTTCAATTTGTGGATGTATGTTTTCTGATAAGTGACAGAATTATTCAGAGCTTTATTTTTCGTTCAGGCAGAAGACGCAGTATGTCTGGCAGACTACTGCGACATAATGCGGTGTCAGGTGTTGGTAGCGCATGGCTTACTTAGCGGCGCTGGTGGCCCAGTCACTGATATCGAGGTACCTAATATATCCATACTAATACTCGTATTATAAATGCGAAAGTAACTCTGTCTGTCTGTCTGTATGTTACGCTTTCACGCCTAAACCACTGAACCGATCTTGATGAATTTTGGTACAGAGGTATATTAGAGCTTGAGAACGGACATAGGCTACCTTTTATCACGAGAAAGGGGGTTTAAGGGGGGGAAATAGGGGATGAAAGTTTTTATGAAAGCTTGTCATTTTTGAAGATATCTTAATGAAATTTGGTACAGAGGTAGATTAGAGCTTGGGAACGAACATAGGCTACCTTTTATCGCGAAAAGGGGGTAGAAGGGGGGGGGGGAACTAGGGCCCTGGGATGAAAGTTTGTCATTTTTGAAGATTTCCTGATGAAATTTGGTGCAGAGATAGATTAAAGCTTGGGAACGGATATAGGCTACCTTTTATCGCAATAAGGGGGGTAGAAGGGGGGACTAGGGCCTTGGGATGAACATTTGTCATTTTTGAAGATTCCCTGATGAAATTTGGTGCAGAGATAGTTTAGAGCTTGGGAACGGACATAGGCTACCTTTTATCGCGAAAAGGGGGGGGGGGGGGGTAGAAGGGGGAACTAGGGCCTTGGGATGAACATTTGTCATTTTTGAAGATTTCCTGATGAAATTTGGTACAGAGATAGTTTAGAGCTTGGGAACGGACATAGGCTACCTTTTATCGCCAAAAGGGGTAGAAGGGGGGGGGGGGAATATGGCTATGGGATGACAGTTTGTCTTTTTTGAAGATATCCTGATGAAATTTGGTACAGATATAGATTAAAGCTTGGGAACGAACATAGGCTACCTTTTGTCGCGAAAGACGAGGTTAAGGGTGGGGGGGGGGGGGGGTTATAGGGGATGACAGTTTTCCGGATTTGAAGACATCCTGATAATATATTTGGTACAGACATGGATTAAAGCTTAGGAACGAACATAGGCTAGGTACCTATTGACGCGAAAATGGAGGTTTAGGGAATAAGATATTCTGATGAAATTTGGCACAGAGATGGATTAGAGCTCGAAAATGGACATAAGCTACCTTTTATTGCAAGTTTGACAATTTTGAAAATATTTTGATGAAATTGGTATAGAGATGGATTAGAGCTTGGAATGGATATGGGCTACCCCTTATCGTGAAAAAAGGGATTAAAGGGGAATAGGGCTATGGGGTTAAAGTTTCTCATTTTTCAATGGCACAAAAAAGGGAGGAATATGGTATAAATAGTATGAATTTCTTGTCTTGAGTAGGTATTTTACGAACGAAGTCTGAACTGCTGGAGCTACAAACTCAGCATTTGGGCAGTTGATGCCTTAAATTCTTAAATGTTGTAATGGACTAAGAGCCCGTGAACGCCAGGCCTTCGTCATTTTAAAAAAGCTGAAAGTTGGTCAGAGCATGCTCCCAACACAGGTAAGAACGATGGCCCATTATGAAGTTTGGGTCATAATATCTTTGACAGATAAACTGTTTTAACGGTGTACAAAATTATAGTAAGAAGAGATTTTTTTTTCCATTAACCATGCGCAGGTCCACCCTCTGGTTCATCCTTGAATTTTGGGGCACGTTGTATGAAAATCAGCTTTTATACTATAACAAATACTTCCTTGACTATTAGGGTGTCTGGTAAGGGGTTATCACCATGTTAAAGCATCTGTATTTAAATGACGCAATTTCTAATAATATTGTGAAGGTACTAAGCAACTAAAAATCACACTTTTATATTTGACGAAAATACTTAGATTGTTCTCTTTTCAAAACTTTAGTATCATTTACCTGCCAAAGCCCAAACGGATATTAAGGACCATCGTTCTTACCTGTGTTGGGAGAATGCGTTGACAAACTTTCAGCTCTTCTAAAATGAAGAAGTTCTGGTGTACACGGGCTCTCAGTCTATAAGTATTCACTAAGGAAGGATTTATGCAAATTGCCCCTAAGTCCTAATGTAAAATACAGCATTAGTGGTTGTATGGAAGTCCGTTTATTTTCATTTAAGGAGCGCGAAATTAAATTATAAAATAGGTAGGTTAGAAATGATAAATGAATGTAAACAGAAAACGTTACCCATAAGAGGGTGAATATTGGGGTTGAAAAAATAAAAGGTAAGTGTGTGATGAAATTTCGAATTGGTCTATGTGGTTAAACAGTTAATAAAGGATTTATTAGTCAGTGGTTACTCTAAATTTTTTTTTTCAATAGGTATGGCAAGACGTAGAAGCAGTAAAGAAAGCGCTGGCTCCGGCAGCAACCAGGAGTGTGGCGCGAGTGAGTGGGCGACGCAGACACAGGCCGAGGGCTCCAGCGTCCACGCCCATTACCGACTGTCCCAAACCTGATCCTGATAGTGCAGTACCGGGTACTTATATGCTCGCTATAAAGCATGCAACCAGTTCGTGATGATGTTACTTTGTGGTGTTGAGGATTCACTTTTGGCTATTCTACTCAGTGGGTACCTAAACTGTAAAATTCGGTAACATTTAAAGAATGTTGCGTACCTGCTAGAAGGACTAAAATTGCCTAGCAAATAGAGACAAGGAATTTCCCTTAATAGTAGTTTATGATACTGTTGCATAATAAGGGTTCTTATAACACGAGTGTGTTTTAAAAAAACGAGCCGTAGGCGAGTTTTTTTATTGTATCACACGAGTGTTATAAGACTAAGTTATGTACAGTGTCATACACTACTTTATCTACTCTCATACTATAATACATAAACTAATTTATTTTACAAACAAAACCAAACTTTGTTTAATATAAATGTAAAAAAAAAGTTGACGCCAAGCCAAGGCGCAAACATCGATTGCGCATGCGCGTTTCTTTTTTTTTCTTCCTAATCGGCCGTTTTTTTTTAAAGTAGAGGTTCAGTCCAGATGGAGGTTGTATAGGTGTATCGTTATGATTAAAAAGTTATTTTATGATATAGGTATGATATACAAGACCTGTATCGTAATAAAACTTTTTTTTTGGCCTGTGCGTAATGTTTGTCATAAGAGTTTTGATTTCAATTCTATAATCTTTGTATAGTATCAGAGTAGATAAATATTTTAACAGGGGCGTCATAATCCTTTCTAAGTAATAGAAACTGTTCTAACACCGTCCATACCGAACATACAGATAGGATCGCCAAAAATGTCTTTGAAGAACCGACTGTTCGATGTACGTTATTGGTACGTACGTGCGAACCAAGTTGTTACGTATCATGAGACGCAACAAATGTGTTGGTACTGGCATACCTACGCGACTTAAGTCACACTTTAAGCCTTTTTTCAAAAGGAGTGATTTTACAGATATGCCTTTATTCGATGATACCCTATCATCATTAAATTCTAAAATATACCACTCATTCCTTAAGAGCCGGAAGAGAAAAGAACGGAGGATAGTGAGGGCGACACTAATCAGACAGCAGAACTATGCGACGCTGACACGGTAGATTCGGCGCTACCGCCTGACAGCCGGCAGAAACGCCTAGCGGACCTACAGGCTGAGCGAGCGGCTTGCGATCCGACACGACTTCAAACACTGAAGGTAAACTTGCAACTACTTTTTGAAAAGGAATTCAATATGTTTCGGTAGACCGAATTCCAACACTAAACCCCAAGTTTAAACTAGTAGATACATACTTGACCATGGGGACATTTTTTTTTTGTTAATTGTTTCAGACAAAGGTCATCAAGTACCGTTCAAAAATAACGCGTGAGCTAACTTCCCCTCTGTCAAAAAATCTCGACAAAAGTTGTTTAATAAATTAAAGATTACGTGTTTGGACGAAAGTAAAACCTTGTTGAAATGGAGACTATAGCTTGCTTCGCTCGCGAGGTCAAAAATATCTATTTCGATTTATCGTTACTGTAGTTTAGATGGGGAGGTATCTCTCCCCACACATAGTGTGCGGATACTTCTCGCGTGAAGAGAGTCACGAGTGTTAAAACTGCAGGTAATACCTAATTACCTTTGAAACAAAATTTAACCCATTTGTATCCTAGGCACTGGCGTAGCTATGGGTGGGCAAGGCGATGCCTAGCACCAATACCCCAAGCTTAGGGGCCCCCAAGCCCCCAGCTTTTCAACTTGGGGTCTAGGGTCCGCTTTAGTAGTCTTACTGCGGATTTAGCTGAACTTAGGTATTTTCTGTGAAGCGACTGCCATCTGACATTCACAATTTTAATTAAACAGTTAGAAAAATGACTTATTCCTGCATTAAAAACGCTCTAGCCTTATAACCCAACCTAACCAAGTCGAAGCCCTTACACTGTACCCGTATGTTGGGTACAGTTAAATCGAAGTTCTACTACTTGATCTAGCTGTACACAATGAGAAACTTAGCACTCAGGTACTTGCTTTGTATCCTTCTTGTGACGTGACTGATTACCTATTTAACAAACAAGTTATTAACTTGACGATAATAAAGCTGAAAAGTACATAAAATCATGTGGTGATGCTTGTATAATTAATTATCATAATTATCAATTATCACAACCCAAAGGTGATATTAAAGCATTGCAGGTAGACTAGTTGTTGGACTTTTTAGAGCTCCAACTACCCCTATCGACTGTCATAGATGTCCGCATAGCAACTGGGACCGACGGCTGAACGTGCTCTCCGATACACGACTAGATTAATGCAAACATCCATATTCATTTATATAAATATTTGCATTAAGCTAGGATCAAACCCGCGTCACCTGCGTAGCCGCATTCCCTACCTCTACGCCACAGAGGCAGTCATAGCAAAACTCATATTGAACTAGCGAAAAAATCTTTACTTCGAAATGCGAAAGTGGGTTGCAATTTCAACACAACTCTAATCATGGCAACTTAGTTGAAAGATCTTGTAGGGAATTTTGTGCAGTATTGTCACCTTGATGTAGATCAAGCTCAGTGGCTAGATAGTAATATTATTCTAGCAGTCATAATAATGTATATTATAAAAGTAATACGAGTTTCTAGGTTCTTAAATAATTACAAACGAGAAACGCTAGTATAATATAGGTTTGCGATTTTAGACGGTCGAAGTCAGATATAACCGTTCCCGATGACCGACGGGGGTTGTATCCGAAGGGATTTACGCACGATAAGAAAGTGAGAGAGGTTAGCGGCCAAGGCCGGTAGAGGCATCTCATCGTTTACACGGCGGCGTGTCAGATCAGAGGGAGTTTTCGCAACCAAAAAAAAATATTATAGAGGGCCCCTGTTTCCTTCTGCACCGGGGTCCTTGTTCATTTAACTGCGCAACTGATCCTTGGTGTGATATCGATATAATTATTTTAATGTTTTGAATAGTTAAATAGTAGTATGGTGGTAGAGTACCGTATCTACGAATTTGGAACCTGGTGAAGTATCGCATTATGAAAACATGACCTATGAAAATAATCATAAATGTTGTTTGAATTATACCTATTTATAATATGATAACGTTGATTTCAGGTCCGCTGTGAAAGAATAGTTCACTCCTGTATAGCAACGCTTCTACTACATCTTACACATCATCAGTTTACAGAACTTGAAGGTAAAAATTGCTTATCTACCTACTTATTCTATTTATAACGTCAGTAGGTTATATGTATATGATGCAGAATAAAATGTACCACGCCGCGACGTGCTGCCATCAAGTACGAAGTATTGCATTAGACCCCCAAGACAAGTAGTAATTTGTTGGCCGTCATATAATAGAACAGAATAACGAATGTTTGGGATTTGACGTATAATGACAGTTGTTGGATTTTTAGGGCTCCACTACCCGTAACGACTACCATAGATGTTCTTATGACAACCGGGACCGTCAGCGACGGCTTAACTTGCTCTGAAGCACGGAAATACCTAGACCAAAGCAAATAGACAAAGAACAATGGCGAAATCATATTTGACTAAAATTTAAGCGTCTTAAAATGTCATTAATAGCAAAATGATTCTAGTAAATATCTACGTTTTATGAAATTAACGTCTAAGCTAATAAGGGCCGAGGAAAAGAAAGACAAATTAATAAGAGCTTAATTGATTAATTTATTTCCTTATCAACTCAGTGTTACCATTTTGCAGCTATTCTAACAGGTCGTAAAATGTGTAGTAAAGTCTACTTTGTAATTATTTTTAGTTTTATAAATTATTGTAAGAACTGAATCAATGAAATATGTTAGTTAGTGATATATTTATAAATGCATGTTTTTCAACCTCACAGGCTTTCTGTAATGAATGTATAAGCAATATAAATAAAAACATACCTTGTGTTGTGTACACTGTTCAAAGATTCTAAAAGCCCTATATCCATTGCAAAAAAAATGACTATGGCAACATTCGACGTTTGCGCTGTTGTTTTGTCGTGGCGAGTGTTTTCGAATTTTCGATCATCTTTACCGTTTTTTAAAGTGTATTGTGACCCAGACTGCTTAAGGACTCTGATCTTTCCCATTTGTGACCCCCTGCATTCCTACGGACTCTGATACAGATACTTACCTGAGTGACTGTGCTGTTTGTATATTGGATTCCGATTTTGCCTATTCTGTGGATCTCGTTGCTTTGAAACTTGTTTGCTGCCGCCAAGATGGGAGGACGTGGTAGGCCAAGCCGTATTCTATGCATCAATTGCAATATATGCGTCAATACACTGCGCCGATATCAAGCCTTGGAACTTGATACCCGAGTTACCACTTTACTTTGTAGCTGGCTGTATCCCCGAATCGTAAGTATTGAGATTTATTAGGCATACCTTTTACATTAGAAACTAGTTGAGTGATCCCAAAACCATTCATATGAGTTATACCATTCAATTTATTTAGAAAGCTGAACATCACATTGCTTGATTAAAACAAACATTAAAACTAAGTTTACACATTACTATGTTATGTTTTTCAGATTACTGATGAAGACTATGTATGTGAAGCATGTAGAGATCTGGCTATGTACAGCGTGAATGTTAATTTGCAGCAAGAAGCCAATCAAAATGATGAACCACAAGCTGGACCTAGCCACCATGGCCATACTAATGTGTGTATTTTATGTGGTTGTTCCATTTTACGACGTCAAAGTGATAAAATATTGAGGGACAATCCGTCTGAACTGCAGCAGTCCATGATTAATTCATATGTAAGGTCCCAACAAATATTTAAAAAATGTTATGCATGGAAAAAGCAGTCTGTGTTATGCATTTAAATGTGAATAGATATGATAGGAAAATGCATATATAGTTTTAATTCTGAGTGTTGAAAATTAAAATAGTGTTCTTTATTTTCAGATAGCAGCATCTGATCGTGTGTGCCAGCCATGCTGGTTACGCACTCAAAGAGAGGTACGCCGTATGACCCATATTGATGATACTGGACCATTGCCTTGTAGCAGTAATATTTCAATAGAGGAATCAACAGCAGTATCACAAGAGATATCTCAACCTGTGGCAACTCATACAATAGTATTACCTGAGTACAGAAGAGCGGCCAGCTCAAATAATCATTGTGTTTTCCCTAACTGCAATAATACCATATTGCATGGTATATCAGATAAATTGCGTGCAATTATTCTTCACAATCACCATTATTATGTACCAAACCTAGCTCGTGTTTGTTCAGCACAACGGACACTCACTAGACATTTAAGGAGTGATACATGGCAGACACTATTTGAATCAGAAAATAGTATTGACTCATTTACCGCAGACCAAATACAACATGTGTTTTCATTTGTTAATTCATTTAGTCCAGCAATTTACTTTGAAAATCTAGAAGAAATGGACAACAGAGTATTTGAATATTGGGTGGGGTACACTAAAGAACAGTTCAATCTCTTACTTGTAGAAGTACCTAGAATAACACAAATAAAAAGAGGCAGTCTAGGTCTGGCAGCGACGCTGCTATTGAAAATGAGGACTGGTGATTCCGATGAGAGAATTTCAACATTGGTGGAAGTACCACGTCGCACATTAGAATGTCTAATGGATAAAGTGAGGGAGGTTTTAGTACAAGATTTTGTTCCTGAGCATCTGGGAATTAATCAAATGACACGAGAGGAATTATTACAACATAATATGTTGATCCCAAACGGATTATACGGTAATAGCAGCAATGCCATTGTAATATGTGATGGCACCTACATTTACATACATAGAGCTCAAATTATATGTTCCAGAAACAGAGTTATTCTTTGCACAAATACAGGAATTTATTAAAGCCATTTATGATTGTTGCATGTGATGGATATATTGTTGATTGTTTTGGTCCATATAAAGCAACTACATCAGACGCTGAAACAATGGCCAACCTTTTTTCTGCAACGGGTTCTCTAAGGCCATATTTCAGAGAAGGTGATGTGTTCATCTTAGACCGGGGTTTTAGGGACAGTATTAGTTTATTAGAGGGATCTGGCTATAGAAAATGTATGCCAGAATCTCTTTTAGAAGGTGAACACCAATTAACTAAAGCTCAAGCTAACCGTAACCGCTGCGTTACTATTTGTCAATGGGTGGTAGAGGCTGTAAATGGTCATTTCAAAAGAGATTTTAAACTCTTCAGACAAGAATACTTCCATATGTCTCTGCCACACATGATGCAGACATTCCAAATAGCAGCGGCTCCCCTTAACAAGTTTGGTGTACGCTTTCATGACAACATTTATGCGAATGAAATCTTGGAAATTATAAGAGAACGCATGGCTTTAAATATCAACCTGGCTGACATGGTCCAGTTCATAAATATGAACAGAAGGTCATCCCATTTTGAAAATATTACAGCGGATGAAAATAATATATTATACTTCCCAACCCTGGAATATAGGGATTACAAAATGATATTCCAGGCGGGGCAGGAATCTTAGAATATTGCTGCAATTGTTTGGTTGGTCGTCGCACTGTAGGCTGTTGTGCTCATGTGATGACGCTTGTCTGGTATTTGGAATGGGCCAGACGTCAACAAAATATTTCAGCACCGGCAGAATTTCTTGATGCAATTATTGTTCGAGGAGACGATGAATAAACTTACTTTGAAATAAAATGATTTAATTTTTTACCCTAAAAATATACTAATATAATGTTTTAACTAATAGAATGATAAAGATTGCCCCCCCCCCCTCTCTCTCTCTCTCCCTCTTACCCCCCCTCTCCCCCCCCCTCTCTCGCACACGGACCACCTGATGGAAAGTGATTACCGTGGCCTATGGACGTGTGCAACACCAGGAGAGTCACTAAGCTGCCGATCCTGTAAACACAGACTTTCTGTGCCGCCAGTATAGAAGACAAAGCGGGAATAGCCTTTGGTCTTCCCACTGATAGCACAAAAACTCTCCAGTGGGCTCTGGCTACCCTACTCACCGCCGGGAACACAACACGAGGTTGTTATGGCCGTGGTATTCTGTAGGGCGGAGGTACTTCCCTAGTCGGACTGCTCAGTTGGACGGGAATACCGTCGTGTCCTACGTGTGTTATGTTAACTAGTTTAGAAGTTCCAATTCATAACATCTTGAAATAGGCAAGTAAGAAAAAAGGATTTACCGACATAGACATTTGCACATAAATGGGACTGAAAATCATGTTGGCGAAATGTGATTCATGTAGGTAGGTAGGTACATAAATATAAACAAAAATTGAGTACCTATATAAGTATTGATTTAATTGTTTACCTCAGTGTATATAGGTATGCCATTAATCAAAAACATTGACACATTAAAGGTGATCTAAAGATATAACCTACAAAATGTTCAAGCCCGAATATCTATTATACTCGGCCTTCTCAAGAGTCAAAATTTAGTACGTAGTGAACAAGTAATCACGCTGTATTAAATAGTATTTTTTTCATTTAAAGACGCATCATTTTATTCTCAAATAAAAATATGTATGGGAGACTGCCATTGTTCTTTCTATATATAAATATTTACACTGAATGGGAATCGAACCCGCACCTCCTACGTAGCAGTAGAGTTCGTGTCGTCTTTTCGTTTTATTTAGTTGTTCTATTCATATGTCTGGTAGAGGAAATGCAGCGCGCAGTGTGTTGGTACCTGAGCTGCGACCGGTACTGGGAGGACACGGCGCCCACGACCAGGGCGTTCCCGTGGCCCCTACTGCTGGCCCTGGCCACGGGCCTCGCGCTAGCTCTATGTATGTGCTACTACATCATTTGGATTGTGTTTGAGTAAGTGGGTTTAGCTAGAAACGATTATTTTATGTGTTTATCTTTTAAACTTACTATCATATAATTGTAAAGTGTCTGTACCTACATCGGACACATTAAAAATATATATACTTAGATTATGTAAGTTGGATTTTTTATTTTATTTCTGCCTGTTTGTAAGCGTTGGACGCAAAAACTAATGAACGGTTTGTGATGTGGATTTTGTTATTTGGTTAGAATTTAAATCTCGTGTATAAACATACATCGATCGCAATTGGTTGAGTAAAACTGGAGATACCTATGACCAAAAGTCTCGCAAATTCCTATCCATGCGAGTTAATACGAAAGTAGTATAGTAGGCACATATTGTAAATAACATTTTACATACCTCTGCTATTTGTCAACCGTAGCTCCGAAGAAGGCTCTGTGGCTGGCAGTGCATCAGTCTCCATGACAACGCATTCATCTCCGACACGTGGAGAGCGCCTGGCGCCCGACGACGCCATGTTAGACGACCCCGACCACGACGACCATTACATCTACGTCACGTACCCGCCCGAACTCAAGCGGCGGCTGCTAGAGAGGTACGACTCGAAAAAACTCACGCTCATCATACTCACACCTTTCATCAGGCAGACCAGGGTAGACTGACTTCTTCAAGTGCATGCTAAATTTTCTGGCAGGTAAATCTTATGCCTGGTTCACATTATTTTAATAGCATTCCAGTCCAGCGAGCGAATCGAGAGTTGGAATGCTATTGGAATAATGTGAACTATCACTGGAATGGGCGCCATTCCAGTGAGTAATTCAGTCCAGTTACTGTTTTGTCACCAGTTCAAGCGCGTTTAAAACACTGGAATAATGTGAACAATAATCAACAATCCAGTCCAGCATTGGACTGGAATGAATAGCAGGATTACTGGACTAGAATAATGTGAACCGGGCAGTAAGCATGTTTGTATCGTTATAACGAGTTTGTTATAACAGAACCTATAGCCTTACAAGTACATACTAAAGGGCGATTTTGTTTTGTTCTAGAAGACGCCCTGTCACTGTTTAAACATTCGTATTAGGGTACTGACCATAAAAGTTGCTTCTATAACGGGTATATAGAGTTATTCGTTACCAATTATAAAAATAATAGATGAAATTTCATATCCTCAGATTGTATTAGTTACACCTAGCGAATCCCGGACTCCGAGATGAAGGCTTCGTATGCGACCGGGACTAATCCAAAGATAATGACGATTATAATAATAACACCCCTGTTATAGATGATCTATCTTCTGTTTATCGTAATCACTTTTTAGATTACTTTAACATATTAAGCGGTATTGGATAGAATTTTAATTCGGCACGTACCTAATGTTAACTTATTGTAAGTAAGGTACCTACCTATTAGATGATCCAACTTATTCGAAATTTAAAGTGACTATGTTTTGTTACTGTAACATTTGATTACATATTTTTCTTGTAGGTATGGCTCTCTTTTGAGTAGGTAGGTAATGTTGGAACCCAAAGATAACATATCCTCGACTGAAATGTCGGCGACCAGTATTTTCCTTTTCTCGTGTCGTAAAGTATAAGTAAGTAGTACCGTGGTAGTCACTAGTTTCAATAACTAGTTTTTTTTTTTAAATTTTCCTACCTCCTACCCCTAATATTTTACTTGTCTTAGGAGTGGGTTACGTCTGTAGTGTACCTACTGGGTGGGTTTGCCACCGTAAACTCTCGATTGCGAGTCTAATACCTGAGCCAATTACACTGCTGTCGCTGTAATTTTGTTTTTGTTTTGTTGATAATTAATAAGGATTTCTTGTTTTAGCTGCTACAATAGAACGACTCGGCTATGAGACCCGCATCCATGCCATTGCGTCGCGCATGATTGTGTACTTTGTACCACTACAAGTAGATTTAATATTTAGATTTAGTGGCAACTTCAAGAGATTATGAGATAGAAAACCAATACTGACATGATTTCTGTTCCTTATATCAATTCCTGAAAATAACCTTTATAAAAGCCATGATGTAGAAATGTATGTATCGCATCTGTTCGCGTTTACAGTTGTCGTATGCGATCGGCTACGGAATCATACCTTAACAGCCATGTTATTTCAAAACATTACCAACTAATCTGATAGGTCCAATCAGTGTCGGTCCAATTTATTGGCACTATTGACTTTAATAGTAAAGTTGTCATTGTCATGAATTTTTAATGATGGCAATCTTACATCATTTATATGATTGCCTTGATTCATTCACGTCAAACTCAAAGTGCCAATACCTGGAGCGGCACCAATGGAAGCATGTTTTACCCTCAAAATATAACATAGATGGAGAATAAAACTAGTGAGTGAAGCTGAAATGAAGAGTGAAAAGTAATACTATAGTACCATTTTGCTCGCACTCGTGCGTGCACACAAATCGTGCGAGCGAGATGGTAACTAGTTTAGAATTACTTTAGGCGGCTTCACTTGCTAATTCTATACCTTCCGTCTAAGTTATTCTTTTAGTCTGAGGTTTTAACTTATGAGGTTTTACTAATTAAAGTTAAACCTATATGCTACAGCTGTGTAATATTACAAGTGTTTAAATTAAAAAAAATATAAATGATGATATAAGGTTCAGAATTCTAACACAATTTCATATTTTCACAAATTTTAAAGTAGATATTAGAAACCAGTAATCAAAAGAATCTTTTTAATTTGATAATTATTAATGTGATAATGTTATTTTTGGTGCATTTTTAGTTGAAATTTTAATATCTTTTAGATGTAGTTCGCTTGAAACAATTGGTGCCTAAAACGTTTTTATGTTGTATTTATCTATACACACCGGCAGAATTAGCGGAATACAAAAAAGAAGTGTATAAAATAGTTAGCTTTATTTTTAAACAATAATTAAACGTGAAACAACATTTAAATTAACATGTTTTGACATTAATTTGCAACAACATACTTAAAGTTTAATAAAGAAAAACTAAACAAAATGCATTTTGTTTAGATTTTGTAGTGACAGAGAAACAGTTGAAATTTTTAGATTGTATTACGGTTTAAAATTAATTAAATGAATGTTTAATAACGAGTGTCTCCCCCTCGTTAAGGTTTCCATCAGTCTGGGTATGCTGCGAAAAATCGCAGAAAAATGATTTTAGAATTTAGAGTTTTTTTAGTATTAAACTTTAAGTATGGTGTTAAAAAATAATGTCAAAAGATTTTAATTTAACTGTTGTTTCATGTTCAATTATTATTTGTTTAAAAATAAAGCTAACTATTTTATACTCTCCTTTTTTGTGTTCAGCTAATTCTACCGGTGTGTGTATAAGTATCATTCTCATTTTGAGTAGTTTTACTATTACAGTAAGTAATATTGTATATAAGAGAAGCGTTGCGTTCTCAATGCACATCAGTAAATTGAGACGAATAGTTACCTGATTAAGGTTGGATTTCACCAGTGAAATAATTGCGTTCAAACTCAACTAAAGTGAGTTCTCAGGTTCTACGCAATGTATTCAATTTATTATCATTGTCAGAATGATTATATTTACTTTTATGTACAATGTAGGTCTTAAATGTCAGTTTAAGTATTTTTCTGGGCCATTTACTAAACATGATTATTCTAGTGTTTTACCTATGAAGTTTGTAAGTTCCATTTTAATTATACACTCTATACACAATAAAGGATTTTTGATTTCATTTAATAAATTTGTTTTAACACTTAGTAATTTATATGCAAATATTTCCATTTGAATATAGTGTTATCGTAATAATAGTTGGTTGCTATAGTCTTTACCTTTACCTTGTTTGTTAGACGCTTTACCTTTAACAAATATGTCGATCGAGTAAAATATCTCATTTGGGTGGTAACCGAAGCTTTAAAGATCTCAAAATATACTATTTAGTAAAAGTATGATTATTCACTGCTGAAATTCGGTCTCAATACGTTATTTTAATACTAAGTCGCGTCTGTTATTACGCATAAGCTGCATCATGAGCTAATTGAACATAAATTTTGATAAAACCTGCTAAAATGTTACCTGCAGCCATAATAGGAATTGGGGCGCTTTATAAAACACGATGTTCTTTTAAAAACTTGTCAAGAATGCAAAATATGCTTGGCGATATATGTAATAATGTTCTAGTAATTATACCTTCGAATAGGTACTACTTTTATACGCGTTAAGATGAAGTAACATAGAAACTATGCGCGATTTGACCAGATCCATGTATTTATTAAGTTTATACGAACCGTATTTTCATTTTGGCTATGCCAATAATAGATATTAGTAACGGATTTCGATATTGTATAGTTGATACTCTCGTTTGTAGGTAGGAAACTAATTCTTAGTTTTCAATTTCGACCTTCGACCATCATAGGTCGTGAGTTTGAAAGGACCTGGATGGAGGATGGAGAATATATTAAAGATTTTTATTAAGCATGATATTTTCTGATAATTAAAATTTTAATATAAAACATAATTTTAAATAAATAATATGAAGACACTTTATGAAAACGATTAGTGAAGACAGTTATAACATGCTTGTATGTATTTTTTTCCGTGAGGGAAAATCCTTCATGGATGCTATGCCGGGCTCCTACAGCCTATAAACCCTCACGTACCGCCTAATAGCCTGCGGTTGGTAGCTCCGGGTAAGCCCTTGGAAGGATGTCCCAGGACTACAAACAGACCTACGGCTGCGGCCTCGCTTAGGAGGTAGTTCGGGTGCTATCCCGCGTCTGTAGGAGGGGGGAGGGGAGTGGTTCGGGTGTCATTCCACTTCTTAGCGTGAATCCCTCACGTCACGCTGCCGTCATGGGCCTGCTTCTGTAAGGACGGTGAGCAGCCCACTCAGCGTCCTCAGGGCACGAGTCATTCGGCAAAGACACGTCGGCGGCGCCTAAGCTGCCGACGGCGGAACTCGGGTGGGAGAGTTCTTTTCCGCTCCCGCCCCGCCGCCTCTTTCACGAGCATGGCCTGCTTGCAGAAAAAGACGGCGCAGTCCCACTTACTCCCGTTGGAGACCATTGCTCGCACCATGGTCTCGAGACATGCTTGTATGTATAATGTATGTAACACAAATAAGACTTGTGTTCTCTACCGGAGCAAAGAACTGCGCCAAACAACGCAACCATGTTTAAACGCGTGTTAAATTATTTGTTATTTTATTCGGGATCACTTTTGTTCATGATTTCCGATATGCCTTATATAAGTACAATGATCTCACGACTAACGATAGTAGATCATGTTTCTGTTGAATTTAATGTGTAGGGATTAGATAGTCAATATATCGCGATCCTGACAATATAAATTGATATATAGTTTTTTTTTTATTTCAAATAGTAAAATGACATTCCTGTGTTGCCGGTTTATTGCAATTAAAAAATAGTCATGTGACACCAGTATTGAAAGTTGTCGATAAATTTAATTCAGAACAGATTTTTGTAGGTATTTTATAGTAAGCTTATATGGATAGTGTACAAATCTAAGGAACTTTTTTCTAAAAATATAATAAAGTCAAACCACTTGTATCTAGGCCAGAAATATTGTCGATATTTTCAAGCACGTCACTAAGCATTACGGTCTATAATTAATGTGCAAACGCGTCTCGTACCTCTATTGACAATAGATCACGATATTGGATCGGGATATTATCTTGACTGTCTACTCCCTGCTATAATAATAAGGTTATCATCTATTGTTTACGTATAATACTACGGTTTACTGTACTACTTATTACTGTAACATAAACTGCTTTTACAATGTGCGTAAGTAAATGCTTGAAAGACTGAAGTAAAGCATTCTAGTAACGTACTTCAAACGTAATCCTTTAAGTGTAAAGTCACAAGATTTGCAATAATTAAGAGCACCTTTATGTTGGTTTGTTTTTAAAACTTTTGTAATAAAAAAAGTTTGTTAAATAAAATTCTTAATAAAACTCTTTCGTTTATTTATTACAATAGTTATATAAAATAGGCAGTCTTGACATGTATACAAATATTATACTTATATTATGTACATATTATGCTATATAACTTGTATACAAATCTAAAAGTTATCTGGTACTCATGCACATTAAAATCCAGTGTTTTAAAAATAAGAATAAATCACTATCTGACTCCTCTTGTCAGCAAAGAGCATATAACAGAGAGGGGGTTATTTAAATTTACCTATAAAAGAACTTGTGACACATTACGGAGTGGGGGTGTGGTAAGGGGGTAAGACCACGCCAATTTCTATTATGTTCTATTTATCGATCTATAGCAAAACTACTCACTTCACTCTATGCCAATATTACTACGTGGGATTACCATCTCAACTGTCAAGTTTAGGGTTAGGGCAGATCCATGAGTCACAGTCACTTCGGCCACCTCCTCTCTGTGTTTGCTCAATTATTTGGGGGTCGACGCAACATGTCATCTTCCATACATTTCTGTCAGCCAAAACCTCCTCAGTTCATCCTTTCATGGCCATATGATGGCAATATAATTACCTTGTCATCTCTTCTTCGGCCTTATATGCTCTTAAAGTCTTCATTCATACTAAAAACTCTCGCATCTAAAAACTGTCTTTTAATAATATAACAGCCACTCGTTCCTCACATTTTCATTCATGGAGTACCATTCAACTTCTTTTAATATGCATAATAAGGCAGAAGTATGTACCTTAACGTACTTCTTCCTAATTCTATTCATTCTTATCACATTACTCATTCTCCAAAACATTCGCATCTCCGTTACATGCTGACGTCTTTCATTCATTGCCCTTTTAAAGCCATATTTAACAAACCATATAAAATGGCAGGTCTTTGATGGTCTTATATAATAAATTAGGTAAAAATTTAGTAAATAAAGAGAAAGAAACGTATAAAACTTTATCATACATCAATATAAATCCTGGCTGTCTGTCTGCCAATAAATAAAAGCAGTAATTTCTAAGAAATAAGAAGAACTAATATATTTCTGGCAGGCGTGCTTCATTGTTACATCAGCACACAAAAATGGTTTTAACTACTCTAGAAATTTCATAGATTTCTAGAGTAGTTAAATCCGTTTGTGTTCGACTGTCTACCTAATGTGGGATTGAGAGAAAGAGAAAGAGAGACAGAGAGCTCTACTCTCATTCATCGTCCAAGTGCCAAACGATATGTCGGGTACTGTATTTACAGTTATTGAAGTTGGTATGTAATTACAATTCATTCTTATTTATAAGGCAAGCATTACTAAGCGTATATTGTGACAGTGAGACACCCTTTCCACTATATACTTAACTATCTAAAACACATAAAATGCTTACATAGATTCTTATAATTCAGTGTTCATACATATTTAACACCTTTCCAAACGGCATTACCCTCCATGATGCACTTGCAGCCGCAACCCGTCGGACACGAGTCGTGTTGGGAGAACCTGCAACACCAATGTATGCTTAAATAGTGATATCATAAACATAAGTATGTTATTTTAATGATTGTAGGATTTGCACCTGCAATTGTTTTGGTGCACCTGGTAAACAACAGACGAAGCTCTCGGGCTTGGTGGTTATCGCTATTGTGCCTAGAAAAGTGGACTTACTAATTAATAACAATACGTGGGCCTCGAGTTTTAGGCCCGGATAGTCACCGAACATAATATTTCGATAGCGGGTATAGTATAGTAGTGGACGACCTGATAAGACGGCTGAACGACAGATACTACCCAACGATAGGGTATGCGGACGACCTAACCATTCTGGTTAGTGGGAAGTTTGAGAACACCCTATGCCTTCTAATGCAAAACGCCCTAACTATAGTGGAAGCGTGGTGCACAGAACACCAGCTGTCTGTGAACCCTAAGAAAACTGAAATGGTACTGTTCACGAACAAAAGGAAACTAACAAACCTGAGACCACCAAAATTATTTGGCACAACACTACAGTTCGCAACGGAGGTCAAGTATCTAGGACTGATACTAGACAGCAAACTAAACTGGAACAGTCACATGGAACAAAAGACAAACAAAGCCTGCATTACCCTGTGGCAATGCAAACGCATGCTGGGGATAAGATGGGGCATACAACCTAGAATTATGCTCTGGCTTTATAAAACGGTAATCAGACCAACAATAACATATGGTTGCATAGCATGGTGGCAAAGAACAAAGTTGATTACCGCACATAACCAATTACAATGCCTACAAAGAATGGCATGCTTAGCCACCACAGGCTGCATGTCCACAACGCCTACAGCCGCCCTTGAAACGATGCTGGACCTCCCACCACTCCATCTATTTATACAATAAGAGGCAGCCATTACAGCCATTAGATTGAATAAACTCTCCCTATGGACACACGACACGAGGGTGCCACACACCAACGCGGTGGAAGAGGCCAAAAACGACCAACCACTGATAATGGCCCCCTGCGACACTATACCAAAACAATACGTCTTTGATAAACGGTACAGAATAGAGCTTAAGGAAAAGAGAACAGATTCATCCGGCACAAAGGAGGTGAGGATATACACTATGGATCTAAAATGAAAACAGGGACAGGTGCCGGCACCTACTCCGCTGACTTAAATATTAACATATCAACAGCGCTGGGCATGCACAACATAATTTTCCAAGCGGAATGTGTTGGTATAATCCAGGCCGCAGACGCGGTGGCTGCAAGAAAGATAGAGAATCAAGGCATTCGAATCCTAACGGACAGCACTGCAGTACTACACGCTCTACGCAGCAACACAATAAAATCAGGACTAGTCCTGGAGTGCCACAAGAAATTGGAGGGAATATGCGAGACAAATGAGATTACACTCCAATGGATCAAAGGACATAGTGGTTCCCTAGGCAACGACGCGGCCGATGAACTGGCCAGAAGGGGAGCCGAAATAGAGACCTACAGGGTGGAACCCGTAATACCAATATCGGCAAACCAGCAAAGATTCTGGCTGAGACATAGAACAAGGAAACTACACGCTGAAATGTGGGCGAAGACGAAGGAATGTCGTCAATCGAGAGAGGCAATGCCATCTCTAGACAGACGGCGCTCTAAAAAACTGCTGCGCCTAAATAGGGCGGACCTACGGTTTGTAGTAGGGACCATAACAGGGCACAGTAATCTTAACAAACATCTGTATGTTTTAGGTCTAACGGACAGTCCATTATGCCGAGCGTGTATGAGGACTGACGAAACACCGGCCCACGTAGTCATGAACTGCAGCGAGGTCGCGGAACAACGGGCGCAACACCTGGGAACACCAAGCACACTTCGAGAGGCCTGCAGCAGACCCGGTAGCCTGGCCGCTTTTTGGAAGGAGCTTGGATGGTTGGAGTAGGGCAGTGGAAACTAAAAACCACAAATCACGCAAAAAGGCCCAACTAAAAGGGACCACATGCGGAAAAAGAGCCCGCGAAAGAAGAAGAAGATAGTATAGTCGGTTCATGAATAATATCAAGGTTTGGCTAAATAGCCAGACCGTAGTTCAACTGAAACCGATCTCAACTAAGTTGAGATAAGTGTATAGGAGGTGTATGGCTCGTTTCATATATCTTTGTCCTAAAATGTGCTTTATACGCGCAGTACACGTTTCGGCGGAGGACGAGCTCAAAAATTGACTATTAAAAAACAATACGCGAAAGCTAGGGCGCGCGCGCACGCAGCAGCGCAGCGCGGCCCGGCCGCACGCGCCGCGCGCTGTGCCTAGAGTGTCGCACGTGTACTCACCACTGCATCATGTGCATGGCGTGCCCGGCGTGCGCGCAGTAGTGGCAGGCGGCGGCCAGGCCGCGCACGGGGCGCGCGCACACGCAGCAGCGCAGCGCGGCCCGGCCGCACGCGCCGCGCGCTGTGCCTAGAGTGTCGCACGTGTACTCACCACTGCATCATGTGCATGGCGTGCCCGGCGTGCGCGCAGTAGTGGCAGGCGGCGGCCAGGCCGCGCACGGGGCGCGCGCACACGCAGCAGCGCAGCGCGGCCCGGCCGCACGCGCCGCGCGCTGTGCCTAGAGTGTCGCACGTGTACTCACCACTGCATCATGTGCATGGCGTGCCCGGCGTGCGCGCAGTAGTGGCAGGCGGCGGCCAGGCCGCGCACGGGGCGCGCGCACACGCAGCAGCGCAGCGCGGCCCGGCCGCACGCGCCGCGCGCTGTGCCTAGAGTGTCGCACGTGTACTCACCACTGCATCATGTGCATGGCGTGCCCGGCGTGCGCGCTGTAGTGGCAGGCGGCGGCCAGGCCGCGCACGGGGCGCGCGCACACGCAGCAGCGCAGCGCGGCCCGGCCGCACGCGCCGCGCGCTGTGCCTAGAGTGTCGCACGTGTACTCACCACTGCATCATGTGCATGGCGTGCCCGGCGTGCGCGCAGTAGTGGCAGGCGGCGGCCAGGCCGCGCACGGGGCGCGCGCACACGCAGCAGCGCAGCGCGGCCCGGCCGCACGCGCCGCGCGCTGTGCCTAGAGTGTCGCACGTGTACTCACCACTGCATCATGTGCATGGCGTGCCCGGCGTGCGCGCAGTAGTGGCAGGCGGCGGCCAGGCCGCGCACGGGGCGCGCGCACACGCAGCAGCGCAGCGCGGCCCGGCCGCACGCGCCGCGCGCTGTGCCTAGAGTGTCGCACGTGTACTCACCACTGCATCATGTGCATGGCGTGCCCGGCGTGCGCGCAGTAGTGGCAGGCGGCGGCCAGGCCGCGCACGGGGCGCGCGCACACGCAGCAGCGCAGCGCGGCCCGGCCGCACGCGCCGCACGCCGCGCCGCGCGCGATGCCCCCGCAGCGCCCGCACTCCGCCGCCAGCTCGGGGCCCGCCCAGCGCGCGCCGCCCTCGCCCTTCACTAGCTTCATAACCTAACAACAAGCATGGGTGGATTTACCTATAAAAGAGACTATGTGTAGAAGTCCCCACGGATATTGGAATCCCTGAAAGATTCAGTCGGTTTGAGTAACCGTGGGAAAGCTATGTATATAATTTTATTCAAATGTAAAAAAAAGGGAAAGAAAAAGATGGGCGAAATAAAAATCGCATTGGAGAACAGACATAATTAAAAAAATCATATTGCAGTTTCTCGGGGGAGCCTGTAACCCCTAGAGAACGCGTCCCCAGGTGGCGGATCGGGGAAAGCTCGTTGGCATTGGAAACAATGCCAAAGGGTAAGAGGGAAATAAAATACCTCTCGCGGACCAACAGGCAATCCCTCCAGAGGGCCACTTGGTGGTAAACTGAGAAAGGGCCTGTGGAGGGCAATGGCGTCAGGCAGGACGTCATGCAGGGGATGGCGGCGGAAGAACCCAACAGTCAACGGTGGCATCCCAAGCCCCAGTTAGCACGAGGGGTTACTGTCTTGGCGTCTGGTGGCAGCCGGCCGTAAAACCATAAGCCAACTTTTTTACTTCTGGGGCCTGTTTAATAAACGCGACAATGACAGGTGACAGGCGACAATCCGACAATTTGACAATTTGACAATATTTTGTTTAATATAAATTATTGCTGACAAATAAGTCACGTTGGAAAATCTACAATAATGTCGACTTGTTATGACAATTTGATTTATTTCTGTTTAATAAATATTAAACCTTGACAGGCGACAGGTGACAATTTGTCAGGAAAAACTTGTAAAATTTGTTTTATTAAACACTAAATTGTCATTGCAGGCGGACATATTTGTCAATTTGTCACAGATTTTCGACAAGCATTTCATCCAATGTCAACGGTAATCGGGAATTAAATTAGTACGATTAGTTTAAAAAATGGTTTTAACGTCGTCGACGGATAACAGTAGTAGTGAAGATGAATATTTGATGCAAACTATACGACGTCGCATATTTAAACCAAGAATAAAAGCAAACAAAACAAGTTCAAGTCATGTTGTCATATGACAAGTATGACAACATCAGGGTAATATCAAAAAAGTTACTACCTACAACAATTTGACTTTTTTTTTTTGACTTGAACTTGTTTTGTTTGCTTTTATTCTCGGTTGCATATGAATGCATGCCTCGATATTGAGATGCGACAAATATGTCGGAATTAGTGACAAACTTGTCAATTGTCATGACAAATAAGTCACAGAATATTTTCTTAGAGACTCGACGGGTAAAACCTGACAATTGTCGCTTTTATTATAGGTACAGTTTTATAACTTGAAAATTTTGTCAGTATTTGCCTGTCGCATTTGGACTTAATTGTCAACTTTATTAAACGCCATTTGTCGCGACAATTCGACTAATTTGTCAAAAAGTGACAAATTTGTCGTATTGTCATTTTTATTAAACAGGCCCCTGGTCATGAAAAGCACAAATAGTAGAAGAAGTGTAACTACTAGGGCGTCCCCCTCAAGCGACGATCCAAATCAAGGGAATGCGGCAAATGCTAGGGCGTACCCCCGAAGCGACGGCAATGTCACTAAAGCCCCTGCACAAGTACCAAAAATGCGGATCGCGAGTTGGAATGTGGGCTCAATGACAGGACGAAGCGCCGAGCTGAGCGAAGTATTACATCGCAGACGCATCAACATATGTTGCATTTAAGAAACGAAATGGAAGGGGGCTAAGTCGCGAAACATCGGGCACAACTACAAACTCATATACCACGGGACACGACCACAAAATGGAGTGGGAATTGTGGTAGATCAGGACCTTCAAGATCGCATAGTGGAAGTGAACAGAATAAGCGAGCGACTAATGTCAATTAAGCTCGCTCTTGACGACCAACCGTGCATGAATATCATATGCGCCTATGCACCACAGACTGGCTGCTCAAATGCAAAGAAAGAAACATTTTGGAACGAGATTAACGATCTGCTACAATTCATCCCGGCGGCGGAGGCTAAATACATAGGCGGTGACCTAAACGGCCATGTTGGAAGCACAACATCCACGTACCAAAGAATACACGGCAACTGGGGATATGGCAATATAAACCCGGAAGGCGAGAGCATCTTGCAATTTGCTTCAACCCACGATCTTGCAATCGTCAACACGTTCTTCTGTAAACGCACCGAGCACCTGATTACATACAAAAGCGGCGGGGCATGTACACAAATAGACTACATCCTAACAGATCGACACCGGCTGAAGACTTTCAGGGACTGTAAAGTAATACCCGGAGAACCGCTCACATCACAACATCGTATCTTGGTCGCTGAATTTACAATGCCTAAATCGATAAAGGTGAAAAGAGAGAAGATCACGCGGATACGCTGGCACAAACTCGAACGTGAAGAGGGGCAAAAGCTGTGTGAAGACATCGCAGAGTACCTTGACTCACAACAAGAGGACACTGCTAATAATATGTGGAGAGACTTCCAAACATTTTGTCATCTGAAAGCAAAACAGTACCTTGGCGTATCAAATGGCGCCATTTGCGGCGACAAAGACACAAAATGGTGGCAAGAAGACGTCAGAGAAGCATTGAGCACCAAGAAAACTCTCTTTAAGCAATGGCAAACAACAACAGATGATGCCGATCGCACAGCCTACAGGGGCGCAAAGAAGATTGCAAAACAAACCGTGGCGCAAGCGAAAGCCATGTCAGACGATGATTTTTACGCCAAACTGGAAACTGCCACGAACGACAAAGAAATCTTCAAAATAGCAAAGCAGCGTCACAGGAACAGCAAGGATACAAAAACCATCAAGTACATCAAAAATGATCAAGGCCAACTGCTCACAGCGGACAAAGACATAAATAAGCAATGGTTAGAGTATTACTCTGCACTTCTAAATGAAACCTTTCCAAGTGAAAAACTCCGCGATATTCCTGCTACTAAAGGCCCGATACCATGCATATCCCCCGCAGAGGTTCACGCAGCAATTAAGGCTATGGCAAACAACAAAGCCCGTGGACCTGATGATATACCTGCTGAACTGTGGAAGAAACTGGGAGACACCGGTGTAATGTTCCTGAGTAAACTTTTCAACAGGATTCTGACTGACGGAATGCCCGATGATTGGAGAAGGAGTTTCCTGCTACCATTTTATAAGAACAAGGGTGACATCAGACTATGTGGAAACTACAGAGCCATAAAGCTAATATCACACACCTTCAAAATATGGGAAAGAGTTATCAACAGCAGATTACGGCAACTCACCGAGGTGTCTGAATATCAATGCGGTTTCGTCCCTGGAAGGTCGACAACTGATGCCATACATTCAATCAGAATTCTGTTGGAGAAACACAGAGACAGTCAAACCGACCTACACATGGTATTTATCGACTTGGAAAAGGCATTCGACCGTGTTCCAAGAGAACTTATCTGGCAAGCCCTAAGAGCACAAAAAGTCCCAGAGCACTACATACTTCTGGCGAAAGACATGTATCACGCTGTTAAAACTAAAGTGCGAAGCCCAGCTGGAACAGGCGATGAGTTCGATGTGATGGTCGGAGTGCATCAAGGTTCAGCATTGAGCCCCCTGCTCTTTATCCTCGTAATGCAATACCTTACGGCGGAACTACAGCGCCCCCCACCATGGGATATCCTTTATGCTGACGACATTGTCCTAGTCAGCGAAGACCCCAACAATCTACAGCAAATGGTGGAAGAATGGAGAGGAGCACTCGAGAGAGCAGGTTTGCGAGTTAGCAGAGAGAAGACCGAGTATCTGCACTGCAATTTCAGTGGCACCAGCATCAGCAACACTATCCATCTGCAGGGCACCCCACTAAAGGAAGTCCACCACTTTAAATACCTTGGCTCAATCATCTGCAATGATGGGACTATAGATGCCGATGTAACCCACCGTGTAAACACCGGGTGGATGAAATGGAGGGAGCTTTCTGGGGTATTATGCGATAAAAGAATGCCCGTCCGCACTAAAGGCAGGGTTTACAAAGCAGCAGTTCGCCCGGCCATGACATACGGCGCCGAATGCTGGCCATTGAAAAAGCAGCAGGAGCAGAAACTTCACGTCGCAGAAATGAGAATGCTAAGATGGGCTGGTGGGGTAACAATGCTGGACCACGTTCAAAATATCCATATTCGGGGCAGTTTTAAAGTAACGCCTATACCAGAAAAGATCTTTGAGAGCCGCTTAAGATGGTACGGTCATGTCATGAGGCGACCATCCGACCACATGACGAGAAAAGTGCTCGATATTGGTACGCAGCCCAGAAGACGCGGTAGACCCCGTCTAACATGGATGTCCGTTATTGACAAGGACCTGAAAAGGACACAATTAACACCCCAGACGACCCAGGACAGACCGTCCTGGCGAAGATTGACCAGAAGAGCCGACCCCAAATAAATGGGACTAAGGCCAGGCAGAAGAAGATATTGCAGTTTTATCGAACCGTTTATGGCGAATTCGTAATGAGTTCATTCGACAAAGACCTAGCTAGTGGACTAAGATGGAAATGCCGAAATATGGAGACTGAACCTGTAAAAGGAAGGTGAAGGGAGAAATAGTTAATGAGAGGAATGACAAACATTTAAGTGAAAATTAGATATTCTATTACCTCGGTTTTCTTATAAATTAGCTGCCACCGATGTAAAATATCAGCGTAGACTCTTTTGAAGCAGTGGTACAGATGCACAGTCGCTTCGTCTAATACGCATGACGACACTCGCTCTGATTTGGAGACACTTGAGTCCGTATAAAAGTTCTCCGCCTCAGAACACGAGTTACTTCGGAATACGGCCGCGTCCACTGGCGTCCACCCGTCCGCACTCATCTCGCTGTATTGATTTACTGTGCTGTACGGAGATGTGCCGTTACCCTACGGAATGACAGATGTATTAAAAAATCTTTTCGGAAACAACTTCCACAAACTGGTCAAGTCCTATAAATACCACATAAATACACCTGCAGATCCCTGAAGAGGTACCTTATTATATGTATTTATTAGTTATTAATCTACTTTCTACTCTATCTAATTTATCTAGTTATTAATTTTCAGTTTCACGTAATAGGGGATGAACCTATTGCCGTGGAATTTTTTAGGTGTGTTCAGTCCAAGATACACCATCTTCTAAACAAAAATCATTCTGAAGAAGATTCTTTGATATATCACGAAAAAAAAATCAGGCAATTCGCACCATGATTGGCGTTCACCCAACAAAAAATGGCGCTGAAATAAATGATTAACACTATAAAATAGGTAAACATACATAGCTAGAAGTACTGATAGTAGACTGTGAACTAGAATTGCTCGTGTTGTTGAAGACAGAAAAGGCACAAGCCAGCATTGCCGCCATTTGGAGATTCGATGCTTTAGCATAATGCGATATTCTGAAATAAAAAATTAAATGCTTATTTTGGATGTCTCCGAGGGGCAAACGGTAATCAAATAAGTACATTGCAAAATTAAGCAATATTAGCCAGTTCAGTCTTAGAGACTATTTTTATTTTTCTTTTTTCTTTCATGTTTAACACAGAACGACCTCTATGTGCTTTGGAGAGCACGTCGTATCCGGTTGCCATGCGAATATCTGTGGCATTATTCATGGGCTAGGCGCTCAACTAAGTTCTAAAAACTTCGATACCGCCAGTATCGGTATCGAAGTTTTTTGAACTTATGAGGTTGAGGTGATTGGAAGTAGTCGCCAGCCGTCTCTTAGCTCGACTGAAAGTCGACCAACTCAAGCAGGCTTGGTGGAGGCTGGGTATAAATAGAGATTCAAAACGAAAGCACTTACAAAGATTGCAGTAAGTTGCAGCACAGCGGGTGGCCCACCCAGCCCATGCTCTCTTCACTAGACGCGAGATGGTCAGAGACACGCGCTCGCAGTGACCGCGCTGTCAAAGCTGCTAAATTCCACGCGTGCGCAAGCTCGGTTTCACCTTCTTCTGTAGCCATTTTCGCATTTTTCTCACACATTTCTATAAAAATAAGTGTAATATCGTGAAAGTTGCAGTAACTTACGGATTTCTGTCTGAAAAATCTAATTTTATTAAAAAAAAACCTTCAGACGGCAGTCAACATAAAACCAAATTATGGAAAAGAGGAGTCTTTTATACTACTTAGGTGGGAGACAACCACGGAGGACAGAATATGATTAAGTAGCGGAGATGCCACAGTCAAATTTCTCTTAAGAAAAACGCGTGACCAAATGCGGGTGGGAAGGGAGACGCGGGGGGCATGACGTCATACCTCGTCCACGTCTCCATCTAGTGTGTCATAGCGAAACCGAATAGAAACAGACCTTGTCATTTTTGTTATATAGTTTGACTATTGGCCACTAAGCGCTACACAGAATTCTAGAATAATCTATTTTAAGGAAATAATTTTGGCCATCTTTTGGATTATAGCAAAATCATTTAGGGGGCTAAATGATTTGGCCTTATACCGACAGATGGCCCAATTTTTTTTACTTTAATTTTCAATTTTAGCAAAATATTCAATTTAATAAATAATATAACATTTTTGAAATTGCTAATGAAGTCGGGCGAGATTATTGTGATCATTTTCATAAAATGAATTGAGTTATTATTACAACTAGTATACATGCCAGACTAGGTTACTTATTTCTTCCCTACGCTAGATGGTTCTGTTAAGATATTTTTTTCGGAAAAATTAAAATTTAAATATAATGGACTTACTGATGAAATGTTATACCCTTAAAATGTTGAAATTGTTTATTTTTACACTTTGTACATCCTTGTACTGTACACTTCATTCTTAAACCAGGTTAAAGCTATTTTTATCCTTGAACTTTTGACCAAAAATGACAACCGAACGCAAGGACGTTTCACTAGAACTGGATGGTGACGTCACAGACCAATTGAGTCGTTTTGACATATGGAAGGCTCGCGACTCGATTCCCTTGTAACATCTCCGCTATCATTTCCTTCTCCATGGAGACAACTCATGGCCCACATTATGGAAACTGGTTATCGTGGCCTATGGAGGTGAGAGTAGTAGTGGAAGAGAGAACCCAGGCTTTATGTATGATTCCGTTAAGCTTTTTTCTTTTCAATTTTGTAATGAGAATTTAATTTTAATTTTTTTTCATACTTGTGAGAGATTGACAGTAATATGATTCCGTCTCTCTCACGCTCTCGTCCGCCGGCCATTGTCACGAGTGTAGGCACGTTGTTTTTGCTGTGGTATTTTAATTAATAAACCCCGTTAAAATCATCCTCAGTGCTTTCACTTCTAACCACCTAAATAAGAACCCCAAGTTATCAGTTGTCAGTCAGCAACAAATAGAGCGTTTGATAAAAAATAAAAGAATAGTTCCTGTAAATTATAGTGAATGGGGAACGCCTGTGGTTCCTATTCTTAAACCGGACGGCTCCGTTCGTCTGTGTGGCGATTATAAAGTTACCCTAAATAAATATTTAAAGGTAGACCATTTCCCCATGCCACATGTAGAAGAGATATTTCAAAGCCTGAGGGGTGGAGAATACTATTGTGAATTAGATTTAAAAGAAGCCTATTTACAGGCTCCGCTTGATTCAGAGTCACAGGACCTTACTACTATAGTTACAGAGCAGGGAATCTATAAATTTTAGTATTTACCATACGGAGTCAGTACTGGACCCGGATCTTTTCAAAGACTCATGTCTAATCAGCTGAAAGACATACCGAATGTAATTGTATTTATAGACAATATATATATGAGTGGCAAAACATATAATGACATGTGTAACACCTTAGAATTAGTACTACTGAAATTGAAAAATTTAGAATTTAAATTAAAACCTGAAAAATTTAATTTTTTTAAAAAGGAAATTGAAGTCTTTGGATATAAAATTAATGCAAGTGGAATCCATATCATCAAAGAGAACATATAGCCACTTTTGAAACTCCCACCGCCGGAAAACATTACTATGTTGCGGTCATTTTTGGGAAAGATCAACTATTACTCAAGGTTTCTGAAAGATATGGCTACCATTCTTGCACCACTTTATGAATGTACTAAACAGGGTAAATTCAATTGGACTCCAGAATGTCAATACTCATTTCAGCTAATAAAAGAGAAACTAATGTCAGCTAAAAATTTATCCCATTATGATATCAATTTGCCACTTATATTAACATGTGATGCCTCAGCTTATGCTGTGGCTGCTGTCATATCCAATCGGGGGTTAGATGGTGTTGTGCGACCCATTGCATCTGCTATTAAAAAACTAAATAATGTTGAAATAAAATATTGTACTTTAGATAAGGAGGCTTTGGCTATCATCTTTGCAGTTACCAAGTTCTACAATTATACTTATGGTCGTGAGTTTGAATTAGAAACTGACAATGCTGCGTTAGTCAGAATTCTAGGGCCTAACAATGGTATTCCCAGGATGGCAGCTAAGCGTTTACAGTATTATGCTATTTTTCTTTCTGCATTTAATTATAAAATTAGACATATAAGTACGGAAAGGAATCCCGCTGATTTTCTTTCCAGGTCACCTGCCAAAGAGAATAACATTACCAAATATTGTCACTACAACAAAAATCTATATAAAACATGCACAAACTAAATTGATTGCTCAGATTTAGAAACAGTAAATTGGGAAGAAATAAAAAAGGAAAGTAAAAAAGATAAAATATTGTCAAACATTATTAGATATAGTTATGACGGATGGCCTGAGAAGAAGTTAATTGATGATGAAATGTTACCATATTTCATGAGAAGAAATGAAATAAGCATTGATAGAGATTGTGTATTGTGGGGGCATAGGTTCTTGATACCCACCACATTAAGAAATAATATTTTAGAAGAGCTGCATAAAAGTCATTTCGGTAGTACCAGGATGATTGAAATGGCAAAGGCATATTTTTGGTGGCCTAAACTTAATAAAGAAATTGAAGATATTACAAAAAATTGTTTATCATGTCTGAACTACAGAAATGGCCCACCAAAGACATCACTAAAGTGTTGGCCCGTGCCACCATCACCTTGGTAACGCATACATGCAGACTATTTAAAATTTTGACATTTAGAAAAATGTTTATGATAGTCATAGATAGCTATAGTAAGTGGCCCGAAGCGTTTCAGATATCAAATATTGGAAGTGGTCTCACAATACAAAAGTTTAAAGAAATATTTTTAAGATTTGGTTTTCCATCGCAACTGGTAACAGACAACGGAACTTCATTCACTGGTAAAGAATTTAGACATTTTTGTAATACTCTGGGTATACAACAAACTTTTATACCTCCATACCACGCTGCAACTAATGGTGCAGCAGAAAGGTTTGTCGAAACATTTAAATCAAATGTTACAAAAATTGTGGATAGTGGCAAATCGCTCAACTATGCCATTGGCATATTTCTGTCGGATTATCGTTCCACCCCACATAAGTCAACAGGTGTGTCACCAGCTCGGTTAATGCTGGGGAGGGAGATCAGAAATAGATTTTCGCTTTTGAGACCAACTCCAATATTTCAAGATTTATTTAAAAAACAAAATAAAATAGAAGAGTATAATTTAGGTAAAAGAAATGTTTAATTTAAAGTAGGGGATAAAGTAATGACTAGGGATTTTAGGAAAGGTTACAAACCCTGGGCTGTTGGTACTATAATAGAGGAATCCATGCCAGGTGTCACATATTATATTGATGTAAATGGTTTATAATGGAAAAGACATGTAAACCAGATGAATGCCTGCAACCAGAGTATGTATGTCGCTTAAGTGCCATAGTAGAAAAAATGATATTAAATAATAATTAAGTGGCGAAGACTGTGAGAGATTGACAGTAATATGATTCCGTCTCTCTCACGCTCTCGTCCGCCGGCCATTGTCACGAGTGTAGGCACGTTGTTTTTGCTGTGGTATTTTAATTAATAAACCCCGTTAAAATCATCCTCAGTGCTTTCACTTCTAACCACCTAAATAAGAACCCCAAGTTATCACAATACTAGATCCTTAGGTAGTAAACAAAGTCATCGTCCGCTTGATGTATATATATGTATATATATATGTATATATATATGTATGTATATTTTTGAAGAAATACCCACGGCTGCCCCGCGCCGGCCAGTGGGTGTGGAAATGTTGGAATTGAGCCGAACAAAACAGCACGCGCTCACAAGGGTCAAATGCCGGGGAGTAAGGTTACCCAATAAGGTAATTAACTCGCTCACCACCTGACCTTGGGCCATCTTTCTGACTTGGCTATCCTTTGAAACGGCTGGGCCGATTTTGATTGGCTTTATAACTAGCTGATGTTATATCATGGGCTACTTTCCTTTTAGAAAAAAATATTTTCTCAAAAAAATTCCTTTGCTATGTCGGGAATGGCCACTAGTTATAATAATATGTATTATTGATATTATTACATACCATAATACATACGGCCGTTTAGGCATTTTAAATAAGACCTTACGCAAACACGGATTTATATGTAGCCAATGTTGTAGTCGCTATGGCGATAGCACTGTGGAATGACATCATCAACATGAATCGGTGAATCAGTATGCGAGAAAAAACCTACTTCACTTCATTCTCAGCCGTAGACGCAACAACATCGACGCTATAAATATATTTGGTGAATAAATTAGTTTATATACTAGCATTTAGTAGTTACGATGTTTTCTGCGTTGGAAATAAATATGTTTATGTACTACCTGCCTATAGTGAAGGTGTCAGTGTACCTACGTACATATTTGGAATACGTTTTCCTCTATCTATAAATTCTTTAGCTCAGGTATAAATAACTCCGTAAAAATAAATGATACTGTATATAAAGTAGAATGACATTGTACTCATGATGTCAAAGTAAAACAACATTTGTCAGCCCCCCTAGACAAGTGTCAATTCGCTAGCCGGCGTTTGGTGGAATAGAATAACGAATGTATGGGATTTGACTTAAATGGCAGTCGTTAACGCATGTCAAATACGTCAAATCGTATACATTCGCTATTCTATTCCATCAAACGCCTGCTAGCGAATTGCCACTTGTCAAGAGGGGCAGGTCACGCAGGTATCGAACCCGTAACAAACAGCACATTGCATAGCAGCAGCGAGGTAATTGCTCATAATAACTACTCAATGTGACGAAACCTAAGTTATATTGATACACAATTTCTACCAAATACATTTTTATAGTAGAATCATGACCGTTTAGTAATGTATTAATTGCGTTGGTGTTTAGACGTGTGAGGTGAAACTTGTGTTTATTTGTATTGTGATTAAATTTCAACTGAATATAATCTGAGTAAGTACAGATAAGAATTATTGCTGTTTTCATATTTCAATGTTTCTATAAAGTTATTATTAGTTCAAATCTACATTGATTAATAGATAGTTATATTTAGTTGAATAAGCGCGGTGTAATTTGAAGTTTAGTATTATAAAGTGGCCTTGACAAATGTTTGATTATTTGTTTGTTTATCTTAATGTAGATGAATGAGTTTTACTACTGAATAAGACCGACGATAAAAATATTTGATGAAATACAGTGCTGGTATGGTAGACAAATAATGTGCTAGAAAAAGTTGTGTACAGGATCAATGTCAAGATTTTTATTTTATAATCACATATAGAATAATATAGATAAGATAAGACTTTGTTTGTGTATATATATCTTTATATATAGGATTATCGTGATGCAGCACAAACTTTTTGTTGGTAAATATTAATCCTTCTTAACTAACTGATGAGTGAAGAATAGGATGATTAAAATTTTATTGTTATTTAATCGAATGTCCAAATGTTTGCTCTACCATGACATCCAATATATCCCGAACATGATATTGATATGAACGGATTTTTATAATAATCTCGGGGGCTTCACCTGCTTTGAATTCCGTTCCCGTTCCCGTTCGCCCGCCTATGACCCATGGGAACTTTTTTTATTATAAGAACCTTCAGTGGAGCTTAGGAACATAGGAAATAGTAGTTTATGATACTGTTGCATAATAAGGGTTCTTATAACACGAGTGTGTTTTAAAAAAACGAGCCGTATGCGAGTTTTTTTATAGTATCACACGAGTGTTATAAGACCAAGTTATGTACAGTGTCATACACTACTTTATCTACTCTCATACTATAATACATAAACTAATTTATTTTACAAACAAAATTTAAATGTAAATGTTCTCGTCAAGGCGCAAACATCGATTGCGCATGCGTGTTTCTTTTTTTTTTCTTCGAATCTGCGGATTCTTTTTTAAAGTAGTGGTTCAGTCCAGATGGAGGTGGTATAGGTGTATCGTTATGATTAAAAAGTTATTTTATGATATAGGTGTCCATACAAGACCTGTATCGTAATAAAACTTTTTTTTGACCTGTGCGTAATGTTCGTCATAAGAGTTTTGATGTCAATTTTATAATCTGTGTATTATAGTATCAGAGTAGATAAAATAATTAACCGAATTAGTCGAGCGATTCTCGAGTTTGCGCTTAGCAAATTTCATTTTTATTTGTATACATTTAAATAAGTAGATCGATAAAAAGTAAGGTTCCCATTTGAAATCGATTTATAGGTACGATTAGGTAGATGTCAGACTAACATAGACATCTAGATTATACTTAGATGATTACAATTAACTACGCGGGCAATCATTTTCCTTATGCAGTATAACTATTAATGGCTGTTAAATTGAAGAAGTATCTATGTATAATGGGATTCCCATTCAAATTGAGAGATTATTGAAATTGGGGTTCGATATCAAAAACTTTATTCCGTTGACTGTCTCGTGAAAGGTTTAAGTTGACATATGAGTAAATTTGTTCAAAAATCTCGTTCTTGGGAATTTATCAGCTATAATTCCTTAGGTAAAAATATCGATACAAATAACGGACGCTAAGTCCAGTTCACTTCCATAACCACTTATATGAGAAATGGTGAATATTTGTGTGAAATATTTATTATTACTATTATTTATTATATCAATGTATCGTATAAGTAGTTGTTGAGGAAGTTCTTAGATAATACTCTAATTACAGTATCTTAGAGTCTAAACTCTTTGTAGCGTTTCAGTTCCCAATTACTTACATACTTTTTTCATTTACAGGTAATCGGCAGATATACAAAAATGCCACAACTAAAAAGACCTGGAGAAGGTAGCCAGATAGGAAGCGGTCCAGGGTCGTACTACCGACCTTTTGAAATTAAAGATATGTATTATAATATGAACCATAAGCACAGAGGTTTAGCACTTATATTCAATCATGAAAATTACGACAACGGAAACCCTTCTAAGCGCCGTGGTACGAATAAAGATAGAGACAGACTAGATAAAATTCTAACAAACTTGGGATTTAAAGTGCAAGTATACAATGATTTAAATTACAAAGAAATTTTTAATGAGATTCAAGCTGCAGCAAAAGTGGACCATTCTAATAATGATTGTTTATTAATAACTGTGCTAACTCACGGGGAACTCGGAGTGTTACACGCAAAAGATACACATTATAAGTTCAGATATATATGGTGCTATTTCACCGATCAAAAATGCCCTACACTTGCTGGAAAACCGAAGATATTTTTCATTCAAGCTTGTCGTGGTACAGAATATGATAATGGCATCACATTGAGAAGTGATGGACCATCTGCATTGAGTGAGAACCCAACTAATCCTGACTTTGTTCTCGCATTTTCTACCGTACCTGGATATTACTCTTGGAGGAATAGTACTAATGGATCCTGGTTCATTCAAGCTTTATGTGACATATTGACTGATTGTGCGACTGATACAAACATATTGACAATGCTAACATACGTTTGTCATAAAGTAGCTATGGACTTTGAATCTTATACACCTGATGAGTTAGAAACTAACGAGATGAAGGCAGTTCCTAGTATTCATAGTACACTTACTCGCCTTTTAATTTTTAATAATAATAATAAAAACAAGAAGAAGCGAAATGATTGTTGCGTTCAGTCGTGATAAAAAAAAAAGACGTGTGGCACTCGGGGACTGCTGCGGTAAAGCTATTGCATAGCATTTTGTATCAACTTATGCAATTATGATAATATGCCCTTTGACGTGCATTAGATTTTTTTTTCTTTTTAGCTCTTTACGCTTTTCTTCTCTATAAAACGAAAATATCTAGGTATAAATAATAGGTATAAACAGTAAGGTATAAATAGTGTAATGACACACCAAAACAAAATTATTCATTAAAAAAAAATAACGATATTAAGAAGTGATTATCGACAAATTTTACAAGTACAGCTATTCACTGTTGTACATAAATACCTATACACCTATATACTTTCTCATAAACAGCTGCTTATGTATTCGTCCGATTTCGGAGCAGCTCGTCTCAATTCGTGCGAGATTCGTAGAGTCGTACAATACCGCTAGTTGCACGTACACGAACACCGTGTCGAAGACTGCCGAAAAGAAACGAGCGTGAGGTTTTTTCGTTACGGAATTTCTGGATTCGGTCCCCGCGCTCAAGGCCCTCGATAGAAGCTATGCAATAGCTTAAAAAAAGAACTTTTGCTGTTATTTCTGATATTGTTGACTGAGGTCACAAAACTTGTCTAACTTGCTACACCTATTACCTAAATTAAGTCGTTGTGATGTTAAACCTGACCTATCCCTACCAATATTATTAATGGGAAAGTGTATGTGTGTCTGTTTGTCCGTCGTTCAGGGCTAAAGTACTGAACCGATTTTAATGAAATTTGGTATCGGGGTAGAGTAGACCTTGAAAAATGACATAGGCTGTTTGGTCGCGATAACCGACAGCCACGCAGAGGCAACCGCGGGCAAAAGCTAGTGTTATAATAAATTTCGAAATACCGTGATGCGGAACCGGTCAGGTTAAACAAATAAATATTGTGCAACAGTACAAGTGTATGCCATAAAATTGTAATTGTGCTGCACAAAACTATTGTAACACAATTGTATAATAGACCAGGGTCGATAATTTTTAAAACAAAAAAAAATAGTAGGATGAAACCCATTAGAAAAGGAGGGGAATATTATAAAAATGAAAGGAAAAATAATTTACGGGCGATCTGAGGTCGGGAAGGGGATGGGGTGTGACTTTTTAAGGGTAAAAGCTGCGGAAGCGAGTGCCCGAACTTCGTTACACAATGGCGGAATGACTGCATATTCCCGCAGCGCCGGACACGAACAAAACTAATACATGCCTGCATGCTTGCATGCATGTTTGCCTGGATACTTGCCTGCAATCTTACTTGCATGCATGCACTTTTTGCAAGTTTTATGGCAACGTGTATTTTGTAATCAGTAGGATAAATAAGACGAAAACAATATAACAATCATTAAATGTTTATGTCTTTTTTTGGTATACCCCGAGAAAAGTAACAATGCTACTTACCTCATGCAAGTTTACACGGCGTTTGATTGTCGGGTTTGTGTTGTTTCGGAATTTTGATAATCTGATTTCGAATTAATGATATTTCAGATTATTATTAATTCAGAATTGTAATGCTACGATATCTTGAAATTCGGAATTCGGACGTTCGTACGACATTCGTAGTTTTAAATATTAGGACTTTTGAAATTCGGGTTATCAATAAATAGGATTTATGATACATCGGATTTTGGACTTTCGAAATTAGAATCAATCGAAATGATGAAATTTCGAAATTCGTGATTTTGACTTTCGAAATACAATATTTCGTATTTATGTAGTGTACACCCCAGCTGAAGGTGTATAGTAATGGAAAAAAAGCTAAGTATATTACGATACAGTTGCCATAGAAGATCTGTATCATATTTTTTTAATTCATTTTAGTAATCTGGGCGTGAAGACGGTCATTAAAGTTTTGTTTTTAATTAGTAGATTTTTTTTGAAGATTTTATGGCCTGGCAACGAGATCTTTAAGCCACATCTTCATTTATATTTATATCTTCATTTTTTGATGATGATGATGATGATGACGATCAATGATATGATTACTGTCTCAGTAAAGTTGTGGCCCTTTACTAGAAGCTCCCTAGTGAGATTTGGCTGGAACACGAAAAGTCACAATTCACTGTTATATACCATTTACCAACACTTGTGTGCGTTGTACAAGACGTTATGACTAAAAATCCACTATTTTTACACATAAAAACTCGAATTCACAACAATTTCGAAAAATAAAATAGCACAACGATGTGCTATGATATTATATAATGACTCTTCGTTTTCCCGCCAAAACTCCCATGAGAGTAGATAAAATAAAAAGTGACACATACCTACAGGATCGTCCGCATTGATGAGGTATTTCTCAGCGAGGTTGCGACTGAGCGGGAATAGGTCGGGGGCCGCGTATAGCACCACACGAGGCGCCACACACCCGGATATACTACCGCGGCTGCGCATGCTACCGGCGCGGCGGCCTTGCGCTTTCTGATAAAATACATACATACAAATGTAATAAAAAAATAAAACTAATATAAATAGTAGTTATCGATGAAAAACCTATAGAACTTCGTTATCGCCATTTAGTTGTGCAGGTCAGATGGCAATCGCTGCATGGAAAATGTCGTTGTTCAGTCGCATCACACATAGACTGGAAACCTCAATCCAACTAAGTTGACATAGGCCTCTCTCACTGCTGGACATAGGCCTTTCTCACTGTTGAGAGGCTTTGGCCTACTGTTTATTTGTTCCAAAATTATTTTTAATTAATTTTATAGTTAACTAGCCTTTCGACCGCGTGAATCTCTTTCTCTGGTTTTACTCAACCGATTGCAATACAAACAAACGTAACGTAAATAATAAATAAGCATTTAATAAATTTGTGTAATGCAACATTTTAACTTTTTCATTTGAGTTTGTAGTAGTACTATGAAACAATACACTCACCCATCTATCTTGGAAATAGAAGGTTGTTATTGAATTCGACGGGTGTCTATGATGCAGCTGCGGGAAACCACTTGTATTTGTCGGTGAAGGAGTAGTAGTAGCATGTGGGGACACCGAGTTATACCCAGTGCTAAACAACCCTGGTGTTAGAGACAGCGACGACATCGACCGAGGTGTCCCTGTTTCGTGTTTGAGGGACAGTCTCCTCGCGTTCGGTGGCCGGTTGAACACCACAAGCGTGCTCACTCCGCACCATTTGGCTCCACAAGTTCTTGGGAATGGGATACATGAGTCACCCGCGTTTTCGCTTTCAGACTGGCTTCTTTGACTAGATTTCATTGAGTCAGTGTCGTCGTTGGACTTCACTGGAATCTGATAAAATAATTGAAACTTATTTTTTGAGTGGAGTGAAAAAAACCTTGCTTTTATTATGTATTGTATTTTTCTTTAATACTCCTTATTAAAGAAAAATACAATACATAAAGTAGACCAGGGTAGAAGAAGAAGCCTTTAAAAATAATAAAAAGTAAAAAAAAATATAGTAGGATGAAACCCATTAGAAAAGGAGGAGAATATTATAAAAATGAAAGGAAAAATAAATTACGGGCGATCCTATGCAGATTTGAACAGTTTTTTTTTTAAGTAAACTTGTAACATGTAATCTTACGTTTTTCGAGTAATTAAAGTGTAAATTTTAATAAATGGCTCGAAATTGTATATAATAATTAAAAAAGAAATTTCGAATTCGAGTCTTTTTCGGTTTTTGGCATTTTCTGAGAAGATTTACTATTGTAACATTTTTTTTTTCACCATCGGAAAGTAGAGATTTCAACGAACAGAAAACATACCAACTTTTTGATAAAAGCTGATATTTTGACGGGTGAATTTTCGATTGAAAATTAGGGTGCTTTTTCGATATTAATTCAAAATAAGGTGCAAAAATAAATATTTCTATTCAAATAAATTACAGCGTATTTGGGACATAAAAAGGTAAGTTTTCACCAAATTTCGTGAAAAAAGAAATTTATTTGAAAAAGATAAAAATAAAAAACCAAAATCTTGGTTTTTAGAATTTTTCACATAAATTTTGAGGTTATGTGAAAAAAGTGTAAATACAAAAGTTTTAGATCTTTTTATTACCTACAACTTTGCCATTTGACTTTTTTCCATAGGACTTTTAGTTTTGCCGGAAATCGAGAAAAACCGTGTTTTAACCTGGTCTAAAAAGCAAGCATAAAAAGCAAGGATTTTTTTGGAAGGAAGCACAGCTTTTTACAAGAAATTGTTGGTTTTACTATTGAAAACAGTTACCCAACATTTTACTAATTTATTTTGGATTCTAGAAGGATGAAAATTTAAGTTGAAATATTTTTTTTTTTTTTCATACATTTTTCATACTCAATAAATATAGTATAGAGCCAGTGAACAGAAAACTATATTAGGTACAAAAAAAGTTTCCTACCTCATCAATGGACGTTGCTAAAGTTTTCACACAGTGCAATAAGCATCTGTTTCCTTCCTTCTTCTTTCTATAGGCTGTTCTATTAATCGCCTGCAGTATTTTGATAGTTGTAGGACTATCAACATTGGTGCCAGACAGCCAGGAAAACTTTGGTATGGTTTGTTCATTGTTAGTGTTCCTAGGAAATGTCACTTGCAGGTTAGCTATGTAACCATTACGCTCAGAATGTATCTGGCATGTGCGTGTTTCATTATTTGTATCAGTTACTTCGATGTTAGCCATCTCTCGGATTGATTCAAACTCATCATTGATTGATGTATTGCTTTTGTGCGTTAATTTATTCTGAAAGAAAGTCTTTTGGTGATAAACTTGATTCAAACTCATATATCTCTCAGCTATCTAGAAGTAGGTAATTTCTGCATCATAGAGAATCTCTATAGGCAAAGGGCTGTTTTAGTATGTATGTGATACTTAAAATAAGAGGCACATTCACAATGAAGTGGCCTATCATATCTCAGTTATTATATATTTATGCTACATAAGTATGCAGCGTCAATAATAACTAATATTCAACATAATTTTTATCTTATTGTCTATATCTTACACACAACTGACTTTGTGTAAAATTTGTATTAAGATTAAATATATATTAATTCTCTAAAAAAAATCACACACGCAAACAAACATACATTTGTAGGTTATAGTCTTACCAATAGAATATCTTGATTTTTATTGTCTACTCCAGAGATATCATTATTAGATCCAGCAGTTGATGCATAGCTCACATCTGAAATAAAAGTTCATGAAATAGAGAATAGAATTTGCAATAACAGTATTGGGTTTGATCAATACACATACTTTGAATATTTAACATGAAGCTTCCTATCATGTAATTGAGTAAAATTGATTAGAATTTGATATTAAATGCCTCCTCATGGTTGTAAAAGTGGGGTTTAGTTGACCAGATGAGATGTTGATTTTTTCTTACCAAAGTTAAAATTAAATTGTAAAACAATAAAACTTACTATCACTGCTATTTTCTTCATCATTATCACCATCATCTGGTAAGTAGTGATTGCACATCTTCAATAATGTTGGATGCATAGTCCAGACCCTTAGTGATTGATCTCTAGCCCATGTCACCAGCTGATAATTTGATGGTGATGTATTTGGTCTCCAAACCATAGTTTGGACAGTATCAGTGTGACCTACAAGCCTGTGTGCTAGTGCTCCACCTACCCAAATGCCAATCACACCAGCTTGTTCTACTCTAGGCATTCCACCCCAACCAACCCCTATTGTCAGTAAACCGTTTCCAAATGGCGTATATATCGCGCGCCAGACAGGGAAATTCGTCATGATTACATTTTCGGGTCTTCTTGCATTATTTATATCAAAATACTTGATGCTACCATCATGACTTGATGTTACAAGTTGATATTCATGATGTGGGCTCCAATCAACTCCGTGAATTTTGCAAAGATGTGCAGAAATGTATTGGATAGGCGCTGAATGTTTTCGATAGTCCCATATTTTGATGTCTCCATCATGAGCTGTTGCCACTATGTGAGATGCAACTTTGTTCCATTGAACTTGTGATGCGCCAGCTGGAATAGATCATAAAAATGATACTGTTAGTATAAATCAACAACTTTATCATTATTAACTATGTGCATTTGGCATTAAACAAATGTTTCAATATTATTGTCATAGGACTCACTCATATATTTTTTTAATACTACATATTTAGGTAGAGCACTATTAACTTAGGAATTGTACAGTCAAGTAAGTTTTAGATTTGTAAGTCATGTTTGTCTAAGTTTTGTGGCAAAAAACGAGCATTTTCACCAGCTGATATTGCTGGTACTTCTACTATAACATTAGGAAAAATATCAATTAATCAATAAAGAAATAATATTGCAAGCAGTGGTAAGGAGCATAGGATCTCATTGACAGCAATAAAAAATTTTTATGAACTCAGGAGAGCTCAACTGCACTGTACAAGGTTGCTGCTGTTTAAATTTTTTACCGTGTTGCTGTACTTAACTTCAAGACAAAGGTGATACTCTTATGACCTAACTGTCTTATCTTCAAGTCATTAGTGTTCCTACTAAAACATAAATAGTGTGTTACTAACCAACAGCACATAAAGACAAAACAGGTTTCCTTGCATCTCGTAGATCCCATAAATGAGTGAAGGTGTCTATAGAGCATGTCGCAATAAGGTTGTGGTCTTGACGGTGAAAGTGTGTGTCACTCACCACTCGGGTATGCCCACGAAGTGAACAGATACATGTCAGGTCATTACCTGCTCTCCACTCATACACATCCACCCGTTGGTTACTCTGTAAATAAATGGTTACATAGATAATGATAGTAATTTTTGAAAGATTTAAGGTAAATATTATCTGTTGTAAATGAGCATGCATATTCTTTATATTTCATGCTGTATTAACCTAACAAGAAATTAGAATTAAAGTCTAAGATCCCAAGCGGTGCGATCGCACCGCGAGTCTATTGTTTACCTATTGTGTCTATTATTTACTCACTTGACAGGTTAAGCTTGGAAATATAATGTGATTGTGTAATCTTTGGTGATTTAAATAGTAGTCTCTACCAGATAACCTTTGGATGGATTTATTAATATTTTAGGAGTAATAATAGGAGCATACCATTGTTAGTTGGTAGCATACTAAATAAAAATTTCAATATTTTTGACAAACAGTAGAACGCGCTAAAAATCTTCTTTTGTCGAAAAAAAAAAATCTTGGATTTACTAACCGCAATAGCGCATAATTTTTGTCCTTGATACGACTGACACCACTCTGCACCAGCAGCGTCATATTTGCTGTGACGCGGGTATTTCTTTACTATATCACCTGCATCATCATCTTGGGTGATCTGTTTGATTGCAAGCCATCTTCGTCCTGCTAATAAAACATTATTACCCGAGTAGTCCACGGACATAGCCGTCGCTTGAAGATCTCGATATTCCCATTTCATTGTTTCTGAACTCCAGTTTTTTAATAAAGTGATCATTTTACAACAATATCTTAAGTAGTCTATTTATCAGTTGTTTTGTAAGTGAAAAACCAAGTGAAAAACATTCATTGTTGCTTTATTTACAATTTATCTTCTCTTCTTTGACAATTTTGATCATGCTTGACATTAATTGGTCAACAGATTTTCTTTTTCAATTAATATTTTAGGCATGGTTACAAGATCTTTAAGCCATGTCCTCATTTATATGACATGTATCTTCATTTGTAGATGATGATGATAATGAGGTGATGATGTAGATGATCATGACGATGATGATGATGATGATGATGACGATGAAGATGAACGATGATTGCTGCCTCTGTAAAGTTATGGGGACTTTACTAAAAGCTCATCGTGTTCGTTTCAAATCTCCTTAGGGAGCTTAGTAAAGTCCCCACAACTTTAACGAAGTAACAAATGTAACAATCATCATTCATCGTCCTTGTCATCAGTATCACTATGATCTACAGTACATCATCAACTCATTTAGAATAAGAATAAGAATAATTTATTTGCCTTTAAACATGGTAACATGCATCCATACATAATATTATAAATGCGAAAGTAACTCTGTCTGTCTGTCTGTCTGTCTGTATGTTACGGTTTCACGCCTAAACCACTGAACCGATCTTGATGAAATTTGGAACAGAAGTAAATTAGAGCTTGAGAACGGACATAGGCTACCTTTTATCACGAGAAAGGGGGTTTAAGGGGGGGGAAATAGGGGATGAAAGTTTTTATGAAAGTTTGTCATTTCTGAAGATTATCTTAATGAAATTTGGTACAAAGGTAGATTAGAGCTTGGGAACGGATATAGACTACCTTTTATCGCAAAAAGGGGGGTAGTAGAGGGGGGGACTAGGGCCTTGGTATGAACGTTTGTCATTTTTGAAGATTGCCTGATGAAATTTGGTGCAGAGATAGTTTAGAGCTTGGGAACGGACATAGGCGACCTTTTATCGCGAAAAGGGGGGTAGAAGGAGGAGGTTTAGAGCTTGGGAACGGACATAGGCGACCTTTTATTGCGAAAAGGGGGGTAGAAGGGGGGGACTAGGGTCTTGGGATGAAAGTTTGTTATTTTTGAAGATTTCCTGATGAAATTTGGTACAGAGATAGTTTAGAGCTTGGGATCGGACATAGGCTACCTTTTATCGCAAAAAGGGGTAGAAGGAGGGAGGGGAATATGGCTATGGGATGAAAGTTTGTCTTTTTTGAAGATATTCTGTTGAAATTTGGTACAGATATTGATTAAAGCTTGGGTACGAACATAGGCTACCTTTTGTCGCCGAAGACGAAGTTAAGGGGGAGGGAGTTATAGGGGATGAAAGTTTACCTTTATCGCAAAAAGGGGGTAGAAGGGGGGGACTAGGGCCATGGGATGAACGTTTGTCATTTTTGAAGATATCCTGACGAAATTTGGTACAGGGATTAATTAGAGCTTGGTAACGGACATATGCTACATTTACCGCGACTAATGTGGTAAAAGGGGGGGGGGGGGGGGGATAAAGACTAGATAGTTAGTATGAAAGTTTGTCATTTTTGAAGATATCGTGATGAAATTTGGTCAAGTAGAGAGGCGAAAAGAGAATCGAAGGGATGGGCAAGTAGAGAGGCCAATGGAAAGGCGAGTATAGAGAAGAGTACAAAGTCGAGTAGAGAGGGGAACAGAGAAGTCAGTAGGGAGTCGAGTATAAATTCAAGTATAGAGGCGAGTAGAAAGTCGAGTAGAGAGTTGAATATAGAGGTGAGTAGAAAGTCGAGAACAGAGGTGATTACATAGTCGAGGCAAAGTTGAGGAGAGAGGCGAATGTAATGCTCAATAGCGTCGGCTCAACACTAAGCGATAACCGACATCCACGCGGGCGGAGCCGCGGGCAACAGCTAGTCTTACAATAATTTACAAGCTCAGCATGTTTAACCGTAGACTACATCATGCAAATCTTCAATTACAATTTTATTAGTTATTAAAAATTATAATATCTATCAAATCAAATTAAAATTATGAATGTCAAAAGAATTATTGTAATGTCAATCGACTTATTATAATGTCAACAGAATTATTATAATATCATTTACAACAAATAAAGATATAATACATATAAACGAAAACATGGCTTAATAGTCTTGTTACTATTCCAAAAATATTCACAAAAATAATTATCAATATCATATATTGGTGTCGATTCGGGTTGGCAAAATTCCGACTAAACTAAACTATAATTAGTTTAGTCACGTCAAATAGCGGTTTCTTATTCGGGAAAACACCAACTAACTTAATTTGACAGGACTAAACTATTTTTAGTTTAGTCGAATTCAATTTAGTGAAAATTGCTATTTTGCTATTCGGTAAGGCAAAATTTTATTCCTGTCAAACTAAAATCCGACTTATTTTAGTGGCCATATTTTTGGTCGCGATTAAACTAAACTAAACCTGGTTCTGCTGATTGTTTGTGCTGGTTGAAATTTTTAAATTACAGAAAATGAACGTATGCTTTGTGGCTGCTTTTTTCGAGGAGCAAGAAAGGTAAATAAGAAAATTTATCAACTAAATATGTGTTTATTTGTTCAAAACTGACGTAGCAGTAAAAAATTACGCATCAATGTCATTGTGGAGAAGCAGTTGACCGACTCGGACACCATGGCCTGTCATGCTGCAGGAGCGCGGGGCGAATTCCACGGCACGCCAGCCTCAACGACATAATCCGCCATGCTCTTGTCATTGCTGGTGTGCCAGCTGTGCTTGAACCAAACGGTTTGGCGCGCGACAATGGCAAAAGACTGGATGGTATATCAATAATGCCTTGGAAAATGGGTAGGACTCTGGTGTGCCGGTGCCGCTGCAGCTTCTGCAGAGGCTGTTAAGTGGCGCAAATACTCCAATCTTATTGGAGATTATGAATTTGTGCCGTTTGGATTCGAAACGTTTGGGCCTTGGGGTCCGAGCGCCCGCAATCTCTTCAGGGAGATTGCGAAACGTATGGTTGATGCTTCTCGTGACCAGAAGGCTGGCCTCTTTTCAGGCCAGAGATTAAGTATTGCCATACAACGTGGCAATGCTGCTAGTCTTCTGGGAACGCTACTACAAGAGGCATGCGATGCGGATGAATTCCACGACGCATTTTAACTTTTAGTTTTAGTTTTTTTATTATATTTAGTATGTGTATATATAGTAACTTTATTAATTTAATTTAATTTTTGCCAATACATCTGTAATATATGTAAAAATTGTGTAACAATAAAAATAATTGAAAAATTAACAATTATCATAAAGGTTGGATTTGAAATTTATTTTAAGGTTAGAAATTTATTTGTTTTGCAGAAATCGGGAAGAACGGGCCAGGTTGCTTCGGTCGAGGGATGCATCAAATCCGTTTGAGATAGCCGACCGCAAATTTAGAAAATTCTTTAGGGTCCCGTCATCAGCGGCCAAGTTCCTGTTGGAGATACTTGAAAATCACCCTAAATTAAGCGAAGAGGATTTTTTTGTGATTGTGACATACTTATTTATTTTTCCTCTTTTCAAGTAATATTCCCATTACCATGCCGCCAAGTTTGTTGTTTTGGTTTGTTTACAGAGGTTTAATTTACGGTCACGTTTGAACACATGTTTTTTGACAAGAAGTTAAGTTGTCTCTCTCACACTTCAACAACTACTTATTGTGATTGTACTAATGTACCATAATTTACAGCGTCTACTTTCTTTCTCTAAGGACGTTGTCATTCGTTCATTGAATTCACAGATTAAAAAGGGTTTATTCAATTTAGTCGTGTGACCTTGACTAAAAATGCATGCACTATTTTTAGTTCGGTGGCCAAACCGAATAGACAAAGCGTTGAACTAAACTAAAATAAGATAATTTTTAGTTTAGTTTAGTTTAGTCGGGTGGACATGCCGAATCGACACCATTATCAAGATCAAGACAGCTGAAATGCCAATGGCAGTGTTGACACGAAACTCAAAATATTATCTTCTTAAATCTGTGATTTCTATATTAAACAGTTAATATTCTAGGCAACAAACTGTATATTATTATTGCAAGAGTATATTTGCATACGGAAGAAGTTTGTCTCATGGCGCTATTTTTACGAAAATTGCGTCGAAATTGTACCAACTTATTATTGCAGTTATTCTTTGGTATTTTGTTTATTTACGTGTACTGCGAATATCTAATTTATTACGTTACACAAATTCAGGTACGTGGCTATGAAAAAGATATTTCATAGATAATATCGTTCAGAGCAACAGTATAAAATAAAAATTAAATTGATCATAGCTCAAAATAATAATCTCTTGTTCAGTGTGGCTGGTCATCTTTAAGTAAAGCGCCTGTTGAAGGAGTCGAACCTGTGTATGCCTTAGTGATAGCGGACACCCATCTTCTTGGATCTAGAGAAGGAGATTGGTTGGACAAGTGGCGTAGAGAGTGGCAAATGCACAGAGCTTTCCAAACTGCTATAACTTTACACCGGCCCGATGTTGTGTTTGTTCTAGGTATTATTTTTTATTCTTAACGTTAATCTAGTATCTTATTAACTATTATTCAAGAAATAAATTATTATGTCATTACTGAACTAGCTGAATGAATTATAAAGAAATTTATAGGACTGCAGGTAACAATTTTTAAAAAAAATTTAATAACTATTTCCTTTATTATCATCCCTAGCCTGTATGTCAGATTTCTCTTGCAGGTGACTTATTTGATGAGGGCAAATGGTGTTCTGAAAAAGAGTTTAATAATTATGTAGAGCGATATTATAAAATGTTTTATGTACCTGAAGGTACACTAATGTATAATATTGTTGGGAATCATGATATCGGATACCATTACAGGTATGTGAAAAATTATAACACAGTAAACTAGTTGTATAGGATATGTAGCAATGGAAAATAAATAAATACTCTTGGACAAATGCATGGCACTCTATAGAGGTAGACTGAGCATTACACATATTAATTTTTAGATGATACAAAAAGCAACAAAAACTAATATACAGATGTTGATGTCATTATGTTATTCTTTGAAAACGGCAATATGTTTTGATTGCATTTGCTTAAGCTGTACTGGAGATATGACCTATAAAAAAATCCATGACTTATGAATCCACACTGATATCCATGTGTGAGAATCAACAAGAGCATTAGGTAGTCCTAACTGAATGTGAAAGTTTTTGAGCATGAATGATCCTCAAACTATTGTTTGCTGCTCCAACTGCCTCAAATACTGATCGAATTTCGAGGATTCAAAGTAGACTTAGTGCTATTCCATAATACCTAAATTATAATATTTATAGGCTATAAGGCTGTATAGCTCTATCTCTCTTTCTCGTACATAACTCAAGCGCTTTTACATTACATGATAGTAAGCCTTTAAAACCTGTAGAGAAATAAGTGACCTGATAGACATAATCCATACTAATTAATATTATAAATGCGAATGTAACTCTGTCTGTCTGTCTGTCTGTTATTCTTTTATGCCTAAACCACTGAACCGATTTAGATGTAATTTGATTTGATATAGGTGTAGATTATACCTTAAGATAGGACATAGGCTATGTTCGGTCGCGATAGGCTCAGCGCATATCGGTAAAAGTGCGGTGGCGGGCAACTTAAGACAACAATCTAATCTAAACCTTAACTTGCTTGATATACCGTCAAAAGTTACGGCTACAAGCAAAACCATGCGCGTGATTCTACTTTTGACTGTATATCAATGTAATTAAAGTATATATTAAATTGTTGTCTTAAAATGCTCTTCGCCGCGCTTTCAGTGGTGTGCGCTGGGCCATAACCGACATCCACGCAGGCGGAGCCGCGGGCAACAGCTAGTTCATTATGAATCCGGTGAGACGATAGAGGGATATGCTCGCTATGATGTTACACTGGTCAGTACCTACTCAGATTAGAATTTTAAATTATTTAATTAAAGACTTCTAATATAAATTGAACTTAGTATAGAATGTTCAAAGGATAACACCTCAACTGGTGAAACGGTTTGAGAGTCAGTTGAAGTCACCTCCAGTGCAGCTGGTCAGCATTAAAGGAAACCACTTTATACTAATTAACTCCATGGCGTTGCAAGGCGATGGGTGTACCTTGTGCTCTCGAGCTGTGGCAGAAATAGATAGAATTTCGAGTAAGTAACTTAACTATCATCTCAGTATAATTAATTGGAATGCTATTTGTTACGACCTTTCTTATCGCGCGGAAATCCCCACATATATTTTCCCACCGGCCAGCGTAGTATAGTAATATAACCAATATTGGACTCGAACCGACTAAAATAGCAAGCCGTTATTGGTCTCAAATGCCGGAGTGTCATTTGGCCTATAATAAAGCACCACCCCGGCTGATCCTGGACCACCCTCGGTTTCGAAATCGCCCCTTCCGATGATGTAACCACGGTGTACCTATCTTGCCTGGGAAAGGGGGCGCGCATCGGGCCGCCGCGCCGCTCCGGTCTACTTCTGCTAGAGAAACAGGGGGTCTCGCTTATCACCCCCAAGCCTGCGCTCACGGAGGCAACTTGTGGCCCTAATTAACCGGTGATCTTTTGGGTTTACCAGGAAGATAAAGATTGAAACATAACCCTGATGGTCTGTTAGTGGCGGGCTGAACGGTCCATTATCCGATAAGAACGACGCTACTTCACACGCTAGAGGAGGCAGTATGGCGCGGGTGATAGTTTTCTTTCCTGTAATGTCGTTGTAGTGGGTTCGACACCGACTTACTCGTTACTCGTGTGACTTCGGCGATATTTCCCCGCGAAAAAATAGACGTTTTATGTATTGCGAGGTTAAAACCACTTAATATTTATGTAGGTACTATATAGTTACCCTTTATTTTTAATACAACATATTACTCGTATGTTCTTACAGACATACTTAAATGTAGCAGTGGATCTAGTTTATGTAAGGGGAAGACAAAATTGCAAAGATACAGTAGACCTATAATTATGCAGGTAAGCTAAAAATATTCTTTATGTACTGAGAGATGTGACAGGATATTTTTTTAAGTAACTATGTATATTACAGCATTATCCTCTATATCGAGAATCAGATAGTATATGTACGGAACCTGACGCTGCTCCGCTGCCAGATAGGAACTATATGTTTGAGGAGCGTTGGGATTGCTTGTCCAAAGAATCCACTGAGTACCTCGTAGAAAGCCTCCATCCCCGAGCGGCGTTTGGTGCGCACACGCATCACAGTTGCGTCGTACGGCATAGCTTCGTGCCTACGTCAGATCACAAAATAGAATTTGTGGAATACACTGTACCTTCGTTCTCATGGAGAAATAGACTGGATCCCAAATATTATTTGGTAAATATGACATAAAGTATTTCTAGTTATTTAAAGGTTTTGACACCCCTGGTGTTACACACGTCCATAGGCAACGGTAACCAATTACTATAAGGTGAACTGCGTTTTTCTGCCACCTAGGTGGTTTAAAAAAACGTATGTTTGCGCGTTCGGTTGCCAGAGAGTAAAATCGTTAATCCGTAGTTGAAGTTAAAGCGGGTGCTCTCTTGGTTGGGCATAAAACGTCTCCAAGTCTAAAAAAATCGATTTTAATATTCAAAACCTTCAAGATTTGTACATTTTCAGCTTACGATAACACCAGAGGAAGTGAAGGTGTCCAAGTGCGCTATGCCTCAGGAGTGGACCATGCAAATCACTGCGATACTTATGACATTGGCTCTACTGGTCTACTTGAGATATTACAGTTCCAATGTTTACACCTCTAGTCAAAGCTATAAGTTCTTGTGAGTATTTAACATATCTTTAATGAAATAGATACAATATCAAACGTAGGTACTGTCAGCATCAGATCGGTCTTGATGAACAAAGTACTCTGAATGTTGTTAACGCCTTGTTTATCCCCCTTTCCTGTTAAGTGATTGTTCTGATATTTGGTACACTCCTTTAGTTCGGACAATAGTATAATATAAATTAATAAAATAGTTTGATTGGATTATTCCACTTTGTTCACCTCGGTGATATCACCCAGGTGAACTAAGTGGAATAATCCGTTTGATTTGCTCTTAATACGAGAGTTTTAAGATTATTTTGAGACTTTGTTGTCAAGATATTTCTGACGGTGACTGTACCTAAATCTGTGTGGTGGCTCTGGCGTCTTGGAATATTATCTTCTATATATATAAAAATTAATTCCTATTTCCCTTGGTCACGCCCTCACGCATGTATGGCTGAACCGATGTCACTAATTCTCTTTTTAGATTATTCCTTGCAGTACGGGGATAGTTCTTACGCAGAGAAAAATTTAAAAAAAGGGTTAAGGCGTCACGGGATCTGGCACAGATTTCACGCGGGTGAAGCCGCGGGCATCAGCTAGTGATCAATGGAAATCGTGTAATTATTGGTGATGTGCTGTCAAATACTACCCGTTCCCATATACGCGAATCCGGACATATACATTTTTAACGAACCAGCACATTCTTAGTAATTTTGTATCGACCCTCGGCGCTTAAAATTGTTCAGTTTAGTTATATTTATTATTAGCCGGCCCGCCCCGACTTCATCCGTGGCATATTATGAACCCGTTTTGAGATATAAGCTATCCTATCAGTCAAGTTGCATCAAACTGCACACGGTGTACAAATTTGATTAAAATCGGTTAAGTATTTTAGGAGTCCATCGCGGACAAACAACGTGACTTGTAATTTATATATATCAGGATTGTTATATAACGGAGTATAGGTCAGAAGGCATTTGTTTAATATATTCAGACATATAATCACGCCCCTTTTTCATTGTGATAGGCAGACACAACATCTTAATCATCTGTAAGTACATACTAACACAATACAATTTTGTTGCAGGTCAGGGAAGAAAGTATGAAGCTTATCTAATAAAATAATTACGATGGCACATACATATTAAATATAATATAATCATAATTAATCTGTTGGGTAACGTATCTTTTATTTTACATTCCAAGCAGACGAAACTTGATCCGACATAGCGTCATTCAGAGTTCATATTTGATAAACTTAAACATTACTTAGCGGTTTTTAATATACAATCTTTGTATTGATAACTATGTAAGTCAAGCTTTACCTCTGTTTTGATTTACTTGAATGAAAACTAGCGATAGGTAACCAACGAACGGGCATGAACCAGTGTGGGCACCAAGCAAACCCAAACATATTGATAAAACTGTAAATGACCAAGCGTAAAACTGTAGGTGAATAGGTACTGCACGACTGCATGGCATGAAATTTATTATAATCTAGCTTGATCTGGGATATACATACTATATGGCAACACCCCGATCAGAGTAGAAATGAAACGCTGTACTGCGTGACATTTGATGAAATTCTAGCTAGACCCAAATAACGTATAGCTTATGGGTTCCAGAAAGCGAATAAACAAACTATATGGCAATACCCCGGTTAGAATAGAAATGAAACACTGTACCTGCTGCACGACATTTTATCACAATCTAGCTAGACCCAAATTACGTATAACACATGGGTTTCAGAAACCGAATAAACATACTATATGGCAACACCCCGATCAGAGTAGAACTGAAACGCTGTACTGCGTGACATTTGATGAAATTCTAGTTAGACCCAAATTACGTATAGCTTATGGGTTCCAGAATTCGAATAAACATACTGATGGACATGATTTTTAAATTGCGGCAAGCGACCGTATAAAAGCGGACGAAACATAGGATGGGGACTCATTTCTGCTGTGAACCGTCATACTGTTCGGACGTAATCTTTCTTTCTTAACGCTTATTTTGAGAGTACCTACATTGTAATTTGTTAATTATTTTTAGGTTATTAAATTGTTGTTTTTTTTTAATGGAATTTACTTCTGATTGCTAATATCAGAAGTGGGATAAAGGAAACATTTCCCACTATCATCCTGATATTTATTAGATTTTACTTAAACGTGTAAAAAGATTTCTATCAAAAATAATCAAGTGTGGGTACTGCTTTTTGTTTTTCTTTTCTCACGTACGTGTTTATTTAACCACGTTGCGTTGGTGCTACGGTATTTTGTGTGTGCAGTGATTTGATAAAGCTATGAAAAGATCGAGCCGCTCTCGGTCGCGTCACCGGCGACGCTCATCGGGATCGCGGAGTGTCCGCTCGCGGGACCGGAGGTCTCGTGGTCGGCGATCCCGCAGCCAGTCGAGTGAGCGAGTCCCGCACGAACGCCGTCGTGATCGGCGTTCGCGCAGCTACACGCGTGATCGTTCGCTGCACTCCCGCAATCGCCGGTCGCGCAGCTATTCGCGCGATGATTCGCCGCACCGGCACTCTCGCCATCGCCGGTCGCGCAGCCATATGCGCGATGATTCGCCGCACCGGCGCTCCCGTGGCCAGCGACCGCGCTGTCGCTCTCGTGGTGGGCCACCACATCGGCGTTCGCATGGCTGTCATGGCCGACACGCCTGTGAGCCGCCCTCTCGCAATCACCCTCATTGCCACCTCGAGTCCTGCCGTGGCCATACTGAAATACCTAGCAGCCAGGTACGTGCGGAGTGTTCACGAAGCGTGCGAACGCCCTCCATGCCACCGCCACCGCCGGTACCTCCAAGGAGTAACTGTGAGTCTCTTGATACTGTCTTATCGCGACTAGAAGCTATAGGACGCATTCAACACTATTATGTGTCGAACTTCGATCCAAACCTTCACGATGTTGATTCATGGTTCAGTGAGGTTGATAGGGCTAAGGTCGCTAACAGGTGGGACGATCGTGAATGTCTTTCTCGGATAGGAAATTGTCTCAAAGGCGACGCGAAATCTTGGTTGAGTGAGTGGGTGTCTAACGATCGTTCGTGGACCAACTTCAAAGCAGACTTTAAGCCATTATGCATTAAGAGAATAGATTCAGCGGGCATCCTATTTGAAGTTATGTCCACCAACTCAGATAAGCATCAAACTTATGCCGAATTTGCTCGCAAATCATTACTACGCTTGCGAATAGTCAAGGGGCTCAGCGATGACTTAATTACGGAAATAGTCTTAAGAGGTATTACTGATCCCCAGATAAAATCAGCTGCAATTAATGCCAACTTGAAACCAAATGACCTAGTGAACTATTTGTCGACTTTCATTAAACCTACAAAAAGTTTTAATGATACCCGCGCTAGCCGACAAATGACCCAGTTCAAGAATAATAACAACAACAAGTCACATGGTCTCAAGAAGCCGTTATGCACCCCGAATGTAGGCAAAAGTAAGTGTTATATATGTGGTGAGGTAGGGCATAAGCAGGTAACATGCCCTAAACGTTCAACCGATAATCCGGGTCCAACCACGTCTAATAATAACGCAACTAGTACAAATAATATGACGTGCGCTTATTGCAAAAAACCGGGCCACGAAATGAAAAATTGTTTTGCGAAACAGCGAGCCGGCGCAGAGTCACAGACTACTAGGCGAAATGTTAACTTTTGCTTAGCCCCGTTGCATAAGCGCAGTGATATTGTTGTAGGTGTTATTCAAGGCATGCCCATCGACATCCTAATTGACAGCGGCGCTATTGGTGTGTCCTTGATATCTTCTGCGGTTGTTAATCACTTCTCTTGCGCTAGAAAGACCGTCGATTGTCGCATTAAAGGGGTAGGCGAATCGGTTACTCAAGTCGATTCGTACGTCACACTAACGATTGAGTTGGATGGTATTTCGTTGGAAGTGGACCTTCTAGTAGTTCCAAGCAAATGCATGAATGCGCCCGTTATAATCGGTACGGATGTGCTTAATAGGGATGGTGTCATGTATATCCGAACTAGGAATAGTCAACACATTATCCGGGACCATAACCCGCTGACGGTGTCAACTGTTGAGCCGAATGCGCAACCAGTTATTAAAACTTCTTTAATTGGCGATGATAAAATTAAATTACAGGAAATTTTATCCGAATATTCCGAACACATGATATCGGGTACCGCGACATCTACGGTCAATACTGGGTATATGCGCATTCAACTCAACAGCGATGTCCCTGTCAATTACCGTCCCTATAGAATGTCTCACAGCGAGAAATTAAAGGTAAGGGATATTGTACAGGATCTACTGTCTAAAGGCATCATACGCGAATCGGAGTCGCCTTACTCTAGCCCTGTTTTGTTGGTTAAAAAGAAGGATGGCTCCGACCGGATGTGCGTCGACTATCGAGCACTGAATCGAATCACAGTCAAAGACCGATACCCGCTGCCCTTGATCGATGATCATATTGATCGATTAGGTAAATGTAAATACTTCACCACGTTGGACATGGCAACAGGATTTCACCAAATCCGACTGGATGAGGCATCGATACCGTTTACAGGGTTTGTCACAAGTGAAGGTCATTATGAGTATGTCAAAGTTCCCTATGGCCTTGCCAACGCTCCAATTGCCTATCAAAGAATAATTAGTACAGCCCTTCGTGATTTCATTTCATCGGGAAAAGTTTTAGCGTATATAGACGACTGTTTGATCCTTTCCGACACTATTGACGAAGGTTTGCAGACTTTGAGAGAAGTCCTCAAAACACTGACTCAGGCAGGCTTCTCAATTAATTTAAAAAAATGTTCGTTCTTGTGCACTGAAATTGAGTACCTGGGACGGGTTATAACTAACGGGGAAGTTAGACCCTCGCCTGAGAAAGTTAAGGCCCTGGTAAATTCTCATCCCCCTCAAAACGTTAAGCAAGTGCGTCAGTTCCTAGGTCTAGCAGGGTATTTTCGTAAGTACATTGCTAATTATTCTCTGAAGACATCGTGCATCGCAAACTTGACTCGAAAAGACGTCCAATTTAATTGGGGACTTAAGCAAGAGGAGGTTAGGCAGGAGGTTATTAAAAATTTGACGAGTGCTCCCGTGTTAGCCATATTTGACCCAAACTTAAAGACCGAAATACACACGGACGCCAGTAGTCTGGGTTATGGAGCTGTCTTGATACAGATTCACGATGATGGTAATAAACGTGTGGTTGCCTACTATAGCCAGGTGACCAAAGCCGCCGAACCTAAGTACCATTCGTACGAACTGGAGACCTTGGCTGTTGTAAAAGCGTTGCGACATTTCAGACACTACTTGATAGGCATACAGTTCACCGTGGTTACTGATTGTAACGCTCTTAAAGCTACTCAAAATAAAAAGGATCTATTACCGCGTGTGGCAAGATGGTGGATTTATTTGCAAGATTTTAATTTCACCATCTCTTATAGAAAAGGCGCCATGTTGCCACATGCGGATTACTTGAGTCGTAACCCGGTAAACTCAGTAAATAACATAGACAGACCTCGTAATTGGGCACAGATAGCACAGGCTGGGGATGAAGAGACACGTAACATGATTTTGGCTCTGGACCGTGGTGAACTAGACCCTTCTCGTTATACATTACGTAATGATGTACTGTACTATCGATACATTCAGGTGGGAGAAGAGCCAAGACTGCTTTGTTTTATACCGAAAGGTCAGCGCTTGAGTCTTCTCCGCATCTTTCACGATGAACATTGTCACATCGGTGTTGATAAAACTTTAGAGCTTATTTTAAGACATTTTTGGTTTCCGGGTTTGAGGACGTTTGTAAATAAGTACATAGGTCATTGTCTTACTTGTATCGCACACAAGAGAGTTCCTCGCGCACCTCTTCAGCCCATCTCGTCTTGGCCTAAAAAATATCTTTGTTTGGCACTCCTCGCTTAATAGTGACAGACAGAGGACGAATGTTTGAGTGCTCCAACTTTAAGTCGTGGATGGAAACTCTTGGAGTAGAACTCCATTATATCACACCCGAGATGCATCATGCCAACGGCCAAGTAGAACGCTATGTTCGGACCATTCTAAATATGCTTAGAATAGAGACCACTTACAGAAAGCGTGAGTGGGCTGAACAATTATGGCAACTCCAACTTATTCTCAACCTGACCAAGCAGAAATCCACACATACTTCTCCTTTAAACTTGTTGGTGGGTCATGAGAATGCTACTCCTGTCATCAGAACGTTGGTGCGAGATGTCGCTTTGGAGTCATGTACATCTAATCGGGAGGCTAGACGAGAGCTTACTAGGCAAAGGACGGCCGAACGGCTGTCTGGAAATCAGGCGGCAATGGATACTCGTGTTAACCGAAGCAGACGTCCTCCTCGTGTTTTTCAGGAAGGCGACCTGGTGTTCGTGACCAAGTACGCTCAGTCGACGGGCAAGCTTGATCACGGCATGCGCGGCCCCTATCGAGTGGCGCGGGTCCTGCCTCATGATCGCTACGAGCTGAGGCTGATGGCTGGGTCATATGGGAAGTCAACATATGCCGCTGCCCAGTTTATGGTACCGTGGAAAGGCGAATGGACTCCCGAGTCGTGTTCTGCCTTTTTTGAGGGTATGTGTACCCTAGTGGCCCTTGAGGTATTGTACTGTTGGCCCTTGAGGCACTGTTGGCCCTTGAGGCACTAGCACCGACCCGTTGGGAAGGTGTTTCAATGGCCATGGAAGCTGATCGGCCTTGCAAACCGATCAGTCGCTGTGAAACGTGCGTTCATAGTGTTCGTTATTTAGCATGTTCTATCTTTACTTATTTTTATCTTATTTGTGTGTCTAGCTGAGCACTTGGTATTCCATTGCTTTGTAGCAATAAATCGAGGCTAAATAATGAATTCTGCTTTGGAAGTGCTAGAGTACTCAGCTATTGTCTTGTTGTAGTTACTAGTAACAAACCTAACCCACTAATCTAATTAACATGTTTAGAAATGGCTCTTTTAAGACACTCTGCTTCTTGTAAACACTTGTCCCTTGTTCTCAGCAGCAAGTGACGGTGATGACCCAGAACAGGACCAGCCTGTGCCTGTCATGCACGATCAGCATGACGGTGACCAAAACGGACGCGATCAGGAACCAGGACCTTCTCGCCATACCCTAGATATGCCTGTACTTGACTAGCCCTTGCACCACTAATCTGTCGAGACGCCAGAATCATCAGGAGAGGCCGTGATGGACATGATTTTTAAATTGCGGCAAGCGACCGTATAAAAGCGGACGAAACATAGGATGGGGACTCATTTCTGCTGTGAACCGTCATACTGTTCGGACGTAATCTTTCTTTCTTAACGCTTATTTTGAGAGTACCTACATTGTAATTTGTTAATTATTTTTAGGTTATTAAATTGTTGTTTTTTTTTAATGGAATTTACTTCTGATTGCTAATAATACTATATGGCAACACCCCGGTCAGAATAGAAATGAAACACTGTACCTGCTGCACATTTTATCACAATCTAGCTAGACCCAAATAACGTATAGCTTATATATGGGTTACAGAATTCGAATAAACATACTATATGGCAACACCCCGGTCAGAATAGAAATGAAACACTGTACCTGCCGCACATTTTATCACAATCTAGCTAGACCTAAATTACGTATAGCTTATGGGTTCCAGAATTCGAATAAACATACTATATGGCAACACCCCGGTCAGAATAAAAATGAAACACTGTACCTGCTGCACATTTTATCACAATCTAGCTAGACCTAAATTACGTATAGCTTATGGGTTCCAAAATTCGAATAAACATACTATATGGAAACAACCAGATCAAGGCAAGGTTAGGAGGTAGGACACGACGGTATTTCCGTCCAATTGTGTAGTCCGATTGGGTAAGTACCTCCGCTCTACAGAATACCGCGGAATAACCTCGTATTGTGGTCCCGGCGGTGGGTTGGGTAGCAAGAACTCACTGGAGAGTATTTATGCTGTCAGTGGCAAGAGAAGGCTTATCCTGTTTCCTTCTACACTGACGGCACAGAAACTCTCTGTTCTAACAGGGTCGGCAGCGCGAGTGTGACGCCCCTGGTGTTGCACACGTCCATAGGCCGGGGTAACTACTTTCCATCAGAAGGGCCGTGTGCTTGTCTGCCATGTAAGTGAGATAAAAAAAAAGATAGGTACATAATTTTATGCATAGGAATAATATTTGAATTATTATATTAAATCGAACCCATACTTACTAACGCAGCGCTTCCCCCACGCCACAGACTTTGTCAAATGTGTCCACACCACGTGAGATTATTTAATTATAAGGTCCAGTATTGTTTGAGATAACCTTATTTAATTTGAAATGTAATATTTTAAAACATAATTTACAAACGCCTGACTTTAACAGCTGGCAATACGGTGATTAATAAGTGCTCTTGATTTTTTCATTGCATTTCACGGACCCTCTTATGTCGCTTTCGTGTCCGCTGCGCGGATGCGTGGGCGGCCAGCGCCTCCTTCGTCTCGGGCATGATCTCGTGAAGGAGACAGCAGTGAGCAGAGCGGGCGCGGCGCGATGAGCGAGAGACTCGCGGACATCGCTGCCCGCGTTCGTAGGCGGCTCAGGCGTCGGAGGGCGCAGATTGACCTCCGCCCCTCATGAGCGCTGGCCTGAGGGTGACGGGTGGAGCCGCTCGTCACCCTAACAAAAGCAGGCCACGGCGGCGAACCCATACCGGGCCAGACCAAGAGGAATGGCCCCGGGTCAGCCGGGGTGCGAGGAGGGGGGGGGGGGGGGGGGAATCCGTGGAGGTTTCCCGTACGTAAAAAAATGTCGCTTTCGTACCTACTCCTACTATTTCATTTCTATTCAACAACATGCTGTCTGATATAAATGATATTTTTGAAAAGCTACAAAGCTTCATAGTGTGGTAACATGCCTAAAAGGATAAGGATTTCAAACAATCTAATGAACTGAATTAAATGCATTTATTCTGAAAAAGTATTTATAGATTATGTATTCTAACTGAATTGTGTTGAAAACCAAATAAAAAAAAACAAATGAAATTCCTGTCTTATTTTGTTTTATCGTGTTATAAATTTAAGAAACGAAATAAATAAAACACTATTATACTTATTCCGGTAAAATTTACACTTCCCAGGTTATTCTATTGTATGCTTTTAAAATAATTCACGCCCAGCTAAAATTGGTTGTCATGAAATTTGGGAAGAAGCAATACCTTAGAGCACAAATCCCTCTATTTTAAAGTTCCAAAAACCGTAAATATAATAAACCACCAACTCAAACAAACAAAAAACAAAAAAAGCTACGTGGCTGGAAAGGAATGGCCCTCCATTCCTTTCCAGCCACGTAGCTCGTTAGGTGAGGGTCTTCATTTTCGATGTTATAAGTAGATATAACTTAATAAAACCTAAGTTAACAGTTGGTAGGTACACTAGGTACCTATCTATTATATAAGTTAGTTCCTCATAGTCAGAAGATAAGACTCACCGCACGTGTTTGTTATCGACAAATTCTTGCACCGCATAATATATAGAATTAACTGCTATACCCATGAAGGAAGAGCATATACCCGAAAGCGGTTCTCAAAAGATGAGATGCCGCCACTTCCATTATCACGGACAACGACTATAATAGTACCTATATCGGGAAATCACAGGCGTCAAGCCAGGACGTGACGAGTGACTTGTTGGTTTCCTAGTATAGCATCCTATCCATTGAGTATGTAATTGCATACTAATTCATATTGATTATCAATATCTCTATAGGTATGCTAAATATGCTGATATAATTTAGATGTTAGTTGTCTTCTTTAATCTATTGTTTATAAATCGTGCAATAGGTACCATAAGCACGTACTTTTAGACTATTGAAATATTTCACATGTCTTAAATAACGATTTTGATTGTGCTAGAATGGTGTTTAGTGATAATAAAGCGTCAATCCCAGATGCATCTAAGGTATGCAGTAGTCCGGTACTCGCTCTCCTAGAACATTTTTTGTTTATTTGCCTATTTCGGGAGTAACTGCCATTAGAATCCTAATAACGCGACTGGGAGAGGCTTGTGTTCAGCACTGCCCCTCTAGACAAGTGGCAATTCGCTAACCGGCGTTTGATGGAATAGAATGACGAATGTATGGGATTTGACATGCGTTAACGACTGTCATATAAGTCAAATCCCATATATTCGTCATTCTATTCCACCAAACGCCAGCAAGCGAATTGCCACTTGTCTAGAGGGGCTGGACTGCTTTTTTGTGTTAAGAGTACCTATTTAGTGGCACCTAACCGCAATTACTAGTTTTCCCGTTAACCCATCCAGCTAAATTAGTAGAGGGTCTACGTCGTTGGTAGTATGACCAGGATTTATCACCTCACAATCGTAGGCAAGGTCGACTCCTTTACATGCATCACATGTGTTATATCTAGTTCCATTCTAGCTCTAGATGGGATAAATGTACTGGTGAACGGAATAAAATACGTTGTGTATGTAACTAAATATTTATTTTACTTTTTTTTTAAGAACATAGGGGTGAACAAAGTATCGCCGCTAAATTAATACTGTTCAATCTAAAGATGCAATTCAAACAAAAAACAGTTCAGCTCCTTCAGAGTATAGGGTCGTTGGCATTTATAATTTAGTTTGTCCAAGGTTGTGTCTTAGATAAATGCATAAAACCAACAACTCGCCGAACAACTCTTTTATCTGTTTTGCCAAATTATTGAATAACAAGTAGCTATATCTATAAATGCAAATATATACAATACTTAAATATCCTCTGGGACTGTATCATAGCAGCAGATATTTCACTTGTGAAAATAATACATGTTCATGTTAGGTATCTATCAATGTTGACGCAACCACGACCGCGCTATCGAAGCTCCTGACATTATTACTCAGTGAGGTTAACAGTGAAGGATAACAACAACTCGGTTCAAATATTCGGATAAGCAAGTTATTGTTGGCGAAATTAATTTACAGCAGATGTTGATTATACAATCTATCATAATATAACAGCTTTTTAAACTTAATGAATTAAATAAATAACTAATTAATAAAAATTAAATAAAGCTCATAGGTAACTTAGTATTAATTTAAAATCCAATATGAATTAGAGAAATAAATATTCTTTAAAAAATTAACAATTATAGAGAACTCGATAAAGAATGAAAAACGTGAATCGCTCAGGCAGGATTCAATTATATAGAACTGTTCTTATACACAATATCAGTTCAATACTTAAACTAATATCTTCGCTGATCAGAATGCTTCTTCTTCCTAGTCAGGTATGTCGCTAAGTCGAATGCCGCCCGGGCGCCGGTACATGCGCTCTTGCATCGGGAGCTCTCCAACCAGGAATCGTTCCAATGCTTTATTCGCTAATCGCGAGTGTCCGGAACTTCGGAAGGCAGTGCTCGCATCTGTTCCGGCATACTCGAACATGATGTCGGCTCCACCGGGGTGCTGTAACAATAGATATGAACTAATTAGCAATTTGTTTAAATAATAGACATCTTACGTTTATGTTCGTTACTTTTTTTACGTTCGTTCTAAGTAAAAAGGAAGTCAGATATTTTAACATATTCTTTTTCATAAGGAAGAATCAGTTTCAGAGAGAGCTACGCAATATAAGTAATATGACTCAGTTCTAGTTCTGAAACTGAAAATGACTGCGTAAAGTTTATCTCTAAGGAAGCCTCTGGATTGGCTAGGCAGATTGTTTTAAGTATTTCATACTGGCTGAATATTTTGTGAACTCACCTCATCAAAGAACGTGGTGATATCGTATACTCGATCGTAAATCACTACCCAGCAGTCTTGCGGCGAGTCATGTCGGCTTACTTCTGCTAAGGTGATAATGCGATCTTTGGCTTCAGGGGAGCCGGGTTCTACTTGGGATTGCCAGTGGCTCGCCTTTGAGTCCACCGTCCAAGGGTTTACAAAACGAAGCGCTGCCATTGTAAGCGCCATTAGGTCGATTTCAGATTGTTCTTGCTGGGCGGGTCGAGCCGCTGACGACAGGCTCATCTCAGGGTGGGTCTGCACGGTTGCCATTTCGATAGTCAAACTCGTTACTCTGTTGCTTCTTTCGAACGTCTGGTTTCCTGGCTGCTAACACGTTAGTCCGATCCAATGATCTAGACTCGACTGACAGATCAACCGCTTGTCACTGTAAAGAAATTATGAAACCTTATTAGTTTCCACATTGTCACTGAATCTTAGGGCTGCTATGGAAATGTGGACCTGTATCGTAATTTAGTCGCTAGCCAGGTGATTTTAATGTCAGTATGTAGTGAAAACCATTTAAAACAGTAATAATGCGTGATAGCCCTGAGCCAAAGCACTAGAGCGTAAAAAGTTTAATACGATACTTTGAGCATAGATCCGGTTACATCTAGACCAGCTAGGAATTGGCAACACTGTCTGATATAAGGCCTGGACATTCATTATGGTTTTCCAGTTACGAGTTTTAACACTAGCGTTCACTACCTACGTTAGTTAGTGGCCCCAATATTGATAACAAGTGCTAACGTCTCTAATAAATTAAAAATTGCAAATTAAGTTTATTATCAGTAATAGACGTCACTTAAAAGAATAACATCTCAGCCGTTGACCTTTAATGTGTAAACCGATAAAATAATATTAAATTAAATTATTATTAATTATTATTATTATTTGTTCAATGCAATCTAGATTAAATGCAATAACGTAAAATGAATAGATAGAGAACAAATAATATTTACCTTATCGATGCACTCGATCTGATGAGTAAGGGTTACCTCTGCTGATGTTCGAACCTAGGGGGATGACTATTACACCAATTGTCACTGTGCCACAGTTGTTCGTAATTCAGTTTATTTTTCACGACAGTAGTATAATGCATGAGAGCGTAGAACATTGCCACAAACTAATATAGTCCTGTCATCTATTACTTGCGATTTGTGAATGAGTAGTATTTGCAAAGGCGGCTACTTATATAGTGAACTTGTAAGCGTGCGCACGCGCCAAGTTGACCGGCCACGATCTGATGTAATGTGGTTCTTATCTTGCGACGCGCGCGTAGCACGAGGCTCGCGTAAACGAATGCCATGGACGCGAATTCAGAACCTTAAATTGTGAACATCTTTATCAGGTATACGTGCTAATTAATATTATTAATTATGTATTATATTATATATTTATTTATACTACGGTACGGTACGATACGGTACTTATACTATTTAAAGGTCTATTTCAGTTGGTTTTTTGCTTCAAGGAATGTTTTCAATACTTAACAACATTAGGATATATCTATTAGCAACTCGTTTGCTGAGAAGGGTTCATCTAGAACTTAACCGTGGCATGGGCAAGCGTAGGTAGCTTTTAGTCATGTGTTAAATATTACTAACAGTTTGAAAGGTATGATAGGACTCACCTATCATTTTTAAATGCCTATATAAAAGGTTCTTAAAGTTGTTTGTTGTATGCCTTATTTTTAATTTCAGTGAGTTTATGTGCCCGATGACGATGACGTACGTTGTGACGGACCTTCGTCATTTCATTTTGTTATCAACAGTTATTATTGCAGATTTTAGTATCTAATCGTATATATGACATACCTACAATAAATTAAACGAGGTCATCGTTTCACTACCCCTTTAGATACGAATGTATCAAACAGACTGTATGGTAAATGGTCATAGTACGTATTTGCTGTTGATGTTTACACTGACGTAACGTATATGGTGTATCGTATTTTAAAATAAAATATACCACCCGTACTTACAATATTGCAGCGAATCATTTTTCCATCGGCGCATCACCCGAGCGCGAATTCCGATTGCATCCAAAATTTGTACTACTTTGCCGGGGTACTCCCCTCCTCCATTGGAAAGCGTATCTAAGATTTTACAAGACCGACTGTATTCTGACCCTCTAACTCCAAAAAGAAAAACTACGTTAGAGCCTCGTTCATTAGCAGGTGTAGTCTTGCTGATGAGGTATCTGGTCCCTAATAGGATCCTATCATATTCGAATCATGGTATTTGGTAACCTAAGAATTTTTATTCCTTACTTTAAGTATATATTGTAATTTATTCATTAGTGTCGTACAAGGCGACTAAGGGATAGTGCTGATTAACTTTAACATCAGGCAGATATGTACAGCCTAGACTCAGCCTCAGATGCATGGCTCGAGTCAATAATAGTGCCCGGAATACGGCAATGGGCTCACCCCCTATTACGTGGGACCGAATACAGATTGGTGAAATGTGGGTGTTAATTCACCTCTGTCTAACCCTCCGGGGATAAAGGCGTGATAATATGTATGTATGTAATTAACACTAATACGCAAATCCATACTTCCATACTAATATTATAAATGCGAAAGTAACTCTGTCTGTCTGTCTGTCTGTCTGTATGTTACGCTTTCACGCCTAAACCACTGAACCGATCTTGATGAAATTTGGTATAGGTGAAGATTAGACCTTGAGAAAGGACATAGGCTATGTTTGGTCGGGATAACCGACATCCACGCGGGCGGAGCCGCGGGCAAAAGCTAGTGTAATATAAAAACACACATACTAAATATTAGGATTAAGACCTTAGTAAGTACGGTAGGTACGCTTATTTAGTTGGCACATCAAAGTAGAACTGGTTCGTCTCAAATAAACACATACCTAATCAAAATAATCTTACGAGGAATAGCTGCGGTAAAAAGCGGATATGCTAATAAAAACATCGTCATTATAATATATTTTTTGTATGATTATTTTAGCTTGTATTGAAAAATATATAATTTTATCTATGCTTGTATATAAACAATGACGCAATACTTTATGATGTTGCTACTTCATGGTTTAGATGGCGTGCTAATATTTGATTTGATATTGTCTGTTCTTTTTTGGCACATCGCAGCTGGATGTCTTCTTCAAATATGGAGACATTAAACCACAATATTCTACATCCTACATAGGTATTTATGTTATGGATGTTACAAAGTAGTATGCGTGGAAGCTGTTTGCACGTAGTGGCAGTCAGGTCAAGTCGGAGATGAAAATAAAAGATAGTACTCAGCTCTTCAACGTTTGTAACGTTTATTAGGTACTATTAATAAACAATTACAAGCAGACTGAACGTCATATAAATATAAAATAAAAATACTTTTATTATAAACTTTAAATCAGACCCGGACATTACAGAATGATGACAGAAGTGAAGAGAAGAGACATCGCTTGCTCAGGAAACGGAACCAAACAAAAATTAGAGTGTTACCAGATCTACAACTAGAGACGTCATGTTGTGATGAAAATATTATTCTAACAATAGACAAACAAGTGATAAATTGGGCATTATGATAAATATGAGAGTTTATACAATCAAACTCAGGTTCATTATGGCTCAACTACGGTTCATTTATGAACGGGTGGCTATAAAAATAACACCCAATGTATCACTTAGTCCATAACATACTTATATATTCACAGTTCTCCACTCTACATTGGTATAATCACAGTTTTCCACTCTATATTTTCCACCCTTTGTAAAATAACGCAGTCAAAATAAACGAAATAAAATAGTAAGCTTTCATAAGTTCGTATAGAGCTGAAAATTGGTGGGGGTCTTAAGTACCTACACCATAATGAAAGAAATATCCAAATCCCCATCGATTGGACTTCTAAAATTTTTTTATTCAAGATCAAAGGGGAAAAAATAGATTAGATAGAAACAGCTGGGCCTAAAATTTGGCAGTTGATGCTTTGCATATTGCAAACATCCACCAAAAACCGATTTTTGGAATTTTTGTTACTAAGGGCACAGAATAAATAATAGTAGGTACTACGTACAAAATTGCACTCCCTTTGATCTTGAAGAAAGCCGCCGTTTTGAATTAAAAAAATGCAGAAGTCCAATCGATGAGGCCTTTGATATTTCTTTCAATACGGTATATTTAAGACCCTACCAATTTCTAGCTCTATGCGAATTCAGGTAAGCTCAAATGTTTATTTTGTCTGTATTATAACCGCAGTTGTACAACATTTTGTAATTTTGTGCATCAACTGTAAGAATGCCAGAGGGGGTGTTGTTGGCAACAATCGAATGATACAGTTGCAAATTTTATATCGACGATGATGCAATACTTTCTGTAGTTTCTACTTCATGCTTTTGTTGAGCGTGCTATGGATAACCGGTTTTTGTGTTAGATACTGTTCATTTCAAGAGCAGGTAGGGCATAACGGTATGTCTCGTTGAATTTGTATGCCTTTGGGTAACTAACACATCCCCTCAACTACAGTTTTCCACCCTACATATAACCACAGTTGTACAACAATTTTAATGATATTTATGATAAAAGTGTCATGGGTCATCTGCAAGGTTGCCATAGCGGGTAGGCTAGGCAACATGCGAGTGAAACAACAGTTGTATGTTGTATGGTAGACGATGATGCAATACTGTCCTATGTTTCTATTTTATGCTTTAGTTGAGCGTGTTATGGATAAACTGTGTTCTTTTTAGGAGCAGGTAGGGAATAACGGCATGTCTCGTTGAATTCGTATGCCCTTGGGTGACTAACTCAACTCTACATTTTATAACCACGGTTGTATATACACTTTATAATAACGTGCATCGTCTGCAAGGTTGCCAGAGCGGATATCGTAGGCAACGTGCGAGTGATACAACAGTTGCGTTTGTAGATGATGACGAAATACTTTCTTATGTTGCTACTTCATGGTTTAGTTGAGCGTGCTATGCGTGGGCGTTTTGCGTTGGATACTATATTTTTTAGAGCAGATAGGGAATAACGGAATATCTTGTCTACATTTTTAGACCCTATTGACATCAAGGGAAGTGTGGTTGTCACCCTTAAAGCATAGAAAAGTACTAAGTAGATACTTATCCAACATAATAATTACCACAAGTGACGATTTGAAAAGTAGGTCTGTGGATATGCTGCACGACGAAGATAAAAATTATTAATATTTTGGTATATCAGCATTTTTAATTGCATTCCATATTTTGCACACGATGGCGCTTTGCTACAAGTTAGGTACCAGAAATCAATTTCAAGTTTCAATTTCTTTATTTCTGAAAATAGTGCAGCGCAACTAGGTACATCTTTCGACGTAAAATTTTAGTATGGTTGTGTTAAAGAATACTTATAGGTATTTTTTTCTCCGCACTTGTGCATGATGCAAGTAAACAATGAATGACCCAACATTTTTTATGTTGCTATGCTACTTTCATAGTTGCTTAGTTGCTTTTCTACTGACAGACAGCCTTCGATAGTTTTAGTAGGTAAAGAGTACACAGTGTAAGTGTAAGGGAAGAGTTCTTTAGACTGCTACTGCAAAGCGTTTGTTTGCTTTTTAGGTATTTTTATAACAAGAAATGCCTTTCTGCCGAGAATCCCGTTATACCTCGTTATTAGGCATTCTAGGCAGAAAGGCTTGGATTTTTCGCCAGTTTTGGAGCTCCCTACATGCGAGAATAAAAAAATTAAAGAGATCGTGCCATACATAGACGATAATATTAGGATTACCCCACGTGACGCATCTTGGCACGTGAGTAATAAATGATGTAATAAAAGTTGATAGATGATATTTAGGTAGTTTTTAATTCCAGTACTTTGCACACGGGTTGCGCCCGCGCTTTCGACTAAAACCCCACGCTCAGTTATGAGTAGGTAATTCCAAAAGTCGATAATAGAATCAATTTAAAAAATAAATAATTACGTGATTATTATTGGTTCGTGTCATTGAGTTGATAACACGGCGTAGGTACATTAGAATATTTACCTGTAGTATGATGAAAACAGATTTCTCGATTGCGAGTTCGCTAACAAATATTCTTTAAAAAAAATCATCAGTTGTATATAAACAATGATGCAATATTTTTATTATGTTACTATCTCATAGTTTAGTGGGGCGCGCTAGTGCCAAGTATGTGTACCTATATCTACTATTGTATTGTATTACAATTTTTGGAGGAGACAAGAAAATATGGATTTCACACCCTGGAGTTGAGAAATCAACTCCAACCTACATAAGTAAACTGTGGGTGGCACCCTAGGCCACGCATTTACTGCGTTTACACGTGCAGTTTTAACCACGCCTCGGTATTGCGTTCCAAACCGCAGCGCCGCCAGGTCGATTCGTCAGTTTGGGCAGCGGATCAAACTGTGGTGTTATAGTGCGACTAAAAATATGACCAAGGTTTGGAAGGACAGATCTTTCATGTTTCTCCTGTTTTAAAATGGAACCCTATGTGGTAGTTGCTTTGGCTGGATTCGTAGTTGGTTTGGATAGCACCAGAAGACATCGAATATGGGAAAAGAAATTTAGCCGAAGATATGGACATGTCGCCAATCAGCCGTCCAATTAACTGCCTAGGCAGTTAACTAAACGCCGCCAATCAATTAACGGTCTGAATGATATTCAGCCATCTCGTTAATTACATCATTTAATAACTGGCTAATGCTTAGGCCAATCGTAAAATGGGGCACTATCTCGAAATAAGATTGAAAGGTAGGTAGACAGAGGTGTAATCATAGAAAATTAGTGGTAAGTTTATTGTGATAGCTGCGCAATCCGACTTGGTTAGGTTAGGTTAGAAGGCTACGCTACGCTTCGTTCCGCTCCCGCATTAAGCCTTTGTGGTTATTTTTTTATAACCATGTAGAAATAAGTCATTTTTTTAACTGTTTAATTAAATGGCTAGGCAAGTAGTTAAACGTCATCGATCCAAGCTATTCGCCTAGCTGTTTAATTAAATGGCTGAACACCATTCAGGCCGTTAATTGAATGGCGGCATTTAGTTAACTGCCTAGGCAGTTAAATGAACGGCTGATTAAGCTAGTTGGCGGCGACAGACACATAGTTACCAATGGCGAAAGAATTACGAGACCATTTTCCAGAAGATATCAAAAACTACCTACGTATGAATGGTAATCACTCCTACAGATTGTTGGAAAAGATACGTGCAAAAATGATGTAGCAAAATTAAAAATGTTTGTTTCCGGCGGCGCGGCGCGGCGGCGCGTCGCTCGTTTACACGTTTGTTCCGAACTGATAGTTGGGACTGGCGCATGGCGCGTGCCTTCGTTTCGATCTGCACGTGTAAACGCAGCTATTCCTTTCAGACCAGTTCCTACTTACTTGTCAACTATGCCGCAACCAAGAACCTAAACTATAAAAAACCTTTATTTACACCAGTAAATATTGTCTCAATTAGTTCAATTACGCTTTTATGTTTAGTCATACTTATCACTTGACGCATAGTTACATTATGTAGAGGATAGATATGAGAGTCACGAAGGTAAACCAAACAAATTATGCAGAAGTAAAAAGAGCGGATTTCCAAAGTTTAGGCTTTGGATGCAACCGGCATTAACCTTATGAGGTAAAAAAGATTGCGTAGTAAAAGAAGACCCAAGATTCAAGCTATAAAAACCTTTATTTACACCAGTAAATATTGTCTTAATTAGTTCAATTACGCTTTTATGTTTAGTCATACTTATTACTTGACTCCTAGTTACATTATGTATAGGATAGACATGAGAGTCAAGAAGGTAAACCAAAGAAATTATGGAGAAGTAAAAAAAGCGGACTTCGATTTCCAAAGTGAAAGCTTTGGATGCAGCCTGAATTAACCCTGTGAGGTAGAAAAGATTGAACTGTCCGTTACGGTCTCGTCGTCATACCAGGGTGCGACCACACTGGTGTGACTATGAGTTCGCAACCCCAATCTTACCTGTAAGCCAGTATACCTGCTGGTCGATAGACAAGGCTCTGGCGCTGTATTTCTTCTCCTGGTTGGGAGCACAGACGGCAAAACAACCATATCAATCGAACCAAAAGGAGAAGAAGTAAGCTGAGTCTGGGCGAGGTGAAAATCTCTGTTGCAATCAGTTGCTCCCGGTAAGATAATAATAATCAGTCGAATAAATGACACTATATACCTACCTACCTACCCAATTCTGTATCTTCATATATCTTCGAACGTCAGTTATTTAATGGTCGTAAGTAAGATAACTTTGGTGAAACATTTTCATAAAAATTCCAAGCATCAGGCGACCACTGTCAGTGACCCGATTATTATCTGAAAAAAATATATAAACTATATTCTTACTTACTACCTATATTATCAATACACACTGAATTTGAATAAAGGCGTGTCACAAGATTTTACAATATAGATACTTGTTACAGTTACTTGATAACGCGTTTAGAAGGCGAAGGTTTTAATAGTTTGAGTGATTGGTATGATAGAAATAGAGCTGCTATTCCTACATATCTACAATATTAGTTCCCGTGGAACTGAACATTTTCAATTCCGTCGGATGCCGGTAGAAATTAATATCATAAAGTGAATAACAAGAAAAAAGTGATACTCATTGCACTTTTTTTTTGTTTTTTCTACTATTAGGAGTATATCATTGTGAACTTTTATAAAGATTAACAGATGGTTATATAGTCAACAAAATCATAATATACACTTGGAATAAAAATAAACACAAAAAAAGTTGACTGAAATAAATGTACAGGACTAGTTCGAGTACATGTCATTATTTTAAGAATAGTATATCATCTGTGATGTGAGCAAGCTATTTACCTATCGGTGCCTGAGGTAGTGTTTGGGGTATACAAAAAATCTTATACTTGTAATCCATACTAATATTTTGAATGGGAAAGTGTATGTGTGTCTGTTTTTGTCTGTCTTTCACGTCTAAACCATTAACCGATTGTGATGAAATTTAGTATAGGGGTAGATTAGATAGATTGGGACATAGGTTATGTTTGCGCGATAACTGACATCCGCACTAGGGCGGAGCCGCAGGCAAAATCTAGTTAGCTAATAATTAAATTTAATGTTTATAATTCTGAAGGAACCTAAAAGATGTTGTGAAAATAATATTCTAGGGCTGAAACGTTTCTTGAACTCATGTCATGATTATAAACAAAAATATTTTTGACTCAATGAATGAGTACCTACGTCACTTATTATGGTTATTTGTGTAGCAGGCAAACAAGATAATGCGTATGACTAAAGGTTCAAATGTCAGGCAGCATAATTAATGTTTTCATGGAAAGTAGCCCCTAAAATCTAACCACACGTCCCGATCGTCCACCTGAATCTCTTGGGAGTTGGAACACACGGAAGCTAATTTACTGGCGTGGCTAACGTGGCTCTGGTACACTTGACATTCGCCATTAATAATTTTATAATACACTAGCTGTTGCCCGCGGCTCCGCCCGCGTGGATGTCGGTTTTCCTGAATTTTCTTTGCTATAAACCTCACGGAGCCCGAGACCTTACCAACGAATGCAAAACCGTGGAAATCGGTTCGTGCGTTCTGGAGTTATAGCGTCAGGAAGGAAAACCCGACTTATTTTTATATAGTAGACTAGCTTGCCATTGGCAAAATTGTGGCGATTTGTTGCAGCGGCCATTTTGAAGAAATTAAAGTTCATGATTCTCTTGTTATAAATATTGAAACATACAAGGAAAAAAATCTTTTTTCGGTAGCTTAGTGCTTTACGGTCGAGAGGGTTAGAATTCCCGCCATTAAATTATTGATGAGAGCCCACTCCTAACTCAAATTTATTTATTCGATAACTACCTATTTCCGCAAAATAATAACTCGGTTCGTCTTTACAAAGTCAACTGAAAAGTTACGTGAGAGTAGGTACCTACAAGTACAAGACATAGGTACCTACACAAAGTCGCTAAATATCGATTGTACCTACTTTATTCGACATTAAACAAAACTTCATCTAAACAAGTTTGACAGGTCTGAGAAAAGCGTCTCCTTCAAGCTCGGTCCACGCGCAGCGATTCTGATCGACTTTGTGTTAATATTGTAGCAATTTTTACCCGACTGCACCGGTGAGGGTAATGTTTTACGCGCGTTTGTATGTATGTAATTTTCTATAGGCCTAACATCTAGACGAATTTCGATTAGGTACCTAATGGGGTCTCCAATGAAAGGTATTCATCTCATAGGCCGAGTGGCATAGGCCGACTGCTGTTGAAAAGATCGACATAATTTCATAGCAGGCGTTATATCCATTTTTTTCTTTCGGTTCATGATTGACAAATGGGTACCGCCGGCTATCAAACTAGTTTCGATCTTTTCAACAGCAATCGGGTTTTTATTTTTTAATAAATTTATTTTATTAATTTCGTATCAGACATGCATCTATACAGGTGTCTGTGGTAACTTGTATTCTTTTTTCTAGAAAAACCGATATTTTTATAACCGCACATGCCGGCGATTTTTTCAGATTCATGGTACCTGCAAAAAATCTGCTAATATTCACGCCCAAATACTAAGTCGCTGTCATGTGAAGCGAGCTTCAGTCTCGCCTATAATCCAGGCAGAGTAGACAAAATAACCATTTCAGAGATGTCGTGATTTCGAAATTGGAAGAAGTCATATCTATTATTACAATTACAATATTACTTACATAATAATGAAACGTAGAACTTCAACCGCCGCTGTGTTCTACCTATTAGGTATTGCGATAATACTTACCGTTTACGAGAAAAATGCGAGAATCCAATAAATTTGACCTTGAATAAGAAAAAATACAGAAGCCCAATCGAAATGCACTTTTGTTTTTTTTTATTATGATGTTTTTCTTTTTTATACAACTAAGATGGCAGACAAGCACACGGCCCACCTGATGGAAAGTGGTTACCGTGACCTATGATCGTGTGCAATACCAGGGAAGTCACACTCGTGCTGCTGACCCTGTAAACACATAGAGTTTCTGTGCCGTCAGTGTAGAAGACAAAGCAGAAATAGCATTTGGTCTTTCCACTGACAGCACAAAAACTCTCCAGTGAGCTCAGAACACAACATGAGGTTAAAATACTTCCCCAGTCGAACTGCTCATTTGGACGGAAATACCGTCGTGTCATGCATGCCTCCTTTGAGTGTTGTTGATGTACCTATTTGACCCTTACCAATTTTTAGCTCTATGCAAATTTATGCAAGCTCTAACGTTTATCTTGACCGGATTACTATCTTTGTCTTGATTTCAGTCTTGTCAAACTAGTTTAGGTTTGATAACAACAGTATTTACATTTTTCTGGGATCTGGTGATACGTGTAGGTCATTGCACAAAATCATTTATATGTTGAACAGAGTGCGTATAACAGTCTTTGCATACTGTACCACACTAGCACCTAGTCTATGGTGATTATTTAAAAAATATATAGTCTCTAGTTTATGATCTCGCCTCTGCCCTTTTGACCTGCGACTGCTGGCGTGAAAGGTACATAATCGAACTCTGCTCTGCCTTACACCCTCGGCCAATCCTGAAGATACCTGTTGTGCACAAAAGGTATATGTACCTGTTTTGATTATTAAATGGCATGATTCAATTGTAAGAACGTTGTTTTGCATTTCACCAACCAAACCATCGACTCTGCTGACATACTTCAATAGGTTATGCACCCAGACAACGTGGTCGCAAACTGCAATCCTTTTAATTTTTGTTTGGTTGGTTGAACTAATAAGCATAATGCCTAATGACAATGAAAAATTGCTATACACGTTCGAAAAATTAGAGGGAATAGATAATTTTATAACCTGGAAATTTTACATGAAAAATTCTTTAATCTTGGACGGCTTATGGTCTTATGTTGATGAGATTAATGATGAAACGAGACAGCAAAGCGAAGAAAACGCTCGTAAGGCCCTTGCTCGCATTTGTTTAGCCGTAAAACCCTCATGTCTGCAGTATGTGCGCAATGCCGCAAGTGCTCGAGATGCATGGTCGAATCTTTGTAATGTTTTTGAAGACCGTGGATTCTACAGGCGTGTCCTTTTGTTGCGAAAATTGCACAAAGTTCAATTTGGGGATTTTCCTGATATGACTGCCTACATACAGGAAGTCATGTCGTTGGTACAACAACTTCAGGATATTGGGCGTACCATTGAAGATGCTGAGGTAGCTGAATTGTTGCTCAGTGGCTTGCCTCAAGAGTTTGATGTCATAGTGTCTGGCTTGGAGACTGCAAATGTCACCGGTTCTTTAACAAGTGAGCTAGTGAGAACCCGATTACTTCAAGAAGCTGCTAGAAAATCTACAACATCAACGGAGTCTGCATTGGCATTAACAGAAAGAAGAAAAAAGAAGCTCATATGCCATTATTGTCATCGTGAAGGGCATATTAAATCAAAATGTTTTAAATATAAGAAGGATAAACCAAATAATAGTAGTAATAACAATGTAAACAATAATAATATTGCACTTCTAGCGTTAGGTTGCAGTGACAGATTTGGTCAAAATGACTGGTTGATAGATTCTGGCGCTACTGCTCATATGACAAATGACAAAAACTACTTGAAAAATTTTAGAGGCTGTTCCAAAGGTACTAGGGTTGCAGTGGCTAGTGGTGAAAATCTTGAATGTTTTGGCTATGGAGATATCCAGTTTATGCATGGTAAGAATGACACATTTACTTTGAAAGATGTAATGTTTTTACCTAACCTCTCAACTAATTTAGTTTCTGTTAGTAAATTGTGTGAGAAGGGTTTGTCTTTAAAGTTTTATGAAAACAAGTGTCTTATTCTTAATGGGAAACATGTCATATTGGTAGCCAAAAATGTAAATGGGATTTTTAAATTGGACTTGTCTTTCAGTAGGGATGATAATTATTGTTTTCAGGTGGATCAAAGCAAAGCTGACTCCACTCTGATGGTATCATCAAGTGCTCCATGTATGAGTGCTGCTAGTTCCGTGTCAATGGATTTGTGGCACAGGCGATTGGCACATTTGAGTTTCCGTGGAATGTGTGTTCTAAAGAATATTGCTTTTGGTATTTGCTTTCAGTCTCAGCAGGGGTATGCGAATTGTGTAACTTGCATTGAGGGGAAACAAGCAGTGCGGTCATTTCCCAAAGGGGAAGCAAAGCGTGCCAAGCAGCTGTTGGAACTCATCCACTCGGATATTTGTGGTCCGATGCCCGTTAGCAGTGTTGGTGGTGCAAGGTATATACTGACGTTTACCGATGACTACAGCAGGAAAAGCTTTGGATATTTATTAAAATATAAGTCTGAGGTAATGTCCAAATTTTTATTATTTAAAGCCACAGTAGAGAAGCAGGCAGGATGTGCTATCAAGAGGTTAAGAACTGATAATGGTGGGGAGTATACTGGTAAAGTTTTTGAACATTTCTTAAGCTCTGAAGGTATTGTTCATGAGACGACAGTACCATATAGCCCACAACAAAATGGTGTATCTGAGAGATTGAATAGAACGCTATTAGAGAAAACACGTTGTATGTTGAGGGAGTCTGGTCTAGGTAAGGAGTTTTGGGGAGAAGCAATATTAACAGCCATATATTTAAAGAACAGGTCTCCCACAGCTTCAGTTCCTGGAAAGACACCTGAGGAAGTGTGGTCTGGTAACAAAGTGGACCTGAGTCACTTGCGTGTTTTTGGTTGTAAAGCGATGGCTCTTCTTGAGGCTCAAAAGCGTGATAAACTTGATGTGAAAGCAAAGCCTTATATATTAGTTGGCTATTCAGAAACTTGTAAAGGCTATCGACTTTTGGACTTGTCGAGTCCTATGTCTAACAGAGTTTTTATGGCTAGAAATGTTGAATTTTTTGAAAGTGAATTTCCACTAAAATGTGGCACTGATAGTAGCTTAAATGGCAATGTCAATGTAACTTCAGTTCCCTACACCAAGTACAAAAACTGTGATATTAATGTTTGTTCTGTCCCTGTTTATAATGACAATCAGATGTGCAATGACCCATCTATTGTACAATCAAATTCAAATGATACTATTGTGTGCAATGATTCACAAAATGATGATAATGTTACATGTAGTAATGATAATGTTACATGTACTAATGATAATGTTTTTATGTCTCCCAGGGAAAGTGATGACTCGTCCTTTGAGAGTGTGCTGGAGCTGCCATTGGATGACTTGGAAGAGAGTCAGCATACATCTCCATTGGACGTAGCATTCGTTCGAGGGGAAGGTTCTGTGGTAGATTCATCAGAGGTACCTACCACTGTTGTCAGCGAACGAACTGTACGTAGTACTCGGTCTAAACTGCCAAAACGGTATGATGATTTCGACTTGTCTAATACTTCCTTGTTTGTCGGAAGTGTACAGGTTGGGGAACCTGTATCTTTCCAGCAGGCTGTTACTTGTGATCAGAAAAATGAATGGAAACTTGCTATGCAAACAGAGTACAACTCGTTAATAAATAATAATGTCTGGACACTCGTAGATCGGCCTATTGATCAGAATGTTATAAAGTGTAAATGGGTTTACAAACTGAAACAGGATTTTTCTGGTAATTTACTTAAATTTAAAGCTCGCTTAGTTGCACGGGGTTTTTCCCAAAGGCAAGGTGTCGATTATGACGAAACTTTCTCACCTGTTGTTCGTCATTCAACTATGCGTTTACTGTTTTCCATGGCTAACGAATTTAATTTAGAAATGTCACATGTAGATGTCACTACAGCTTTTTTGCATGGAGAATTGTCTGAAAGAATTTATATGGAGCAACCACTGGGTTTTATTGTTGACAAAAACAAAGTCTGTTTACTTAATAAAAGCATTTATGGTCTTAAACAAGCTAGTAGAGTGTGGAATTCTAAAGTGCATGCTTTTTTGTGTAAGAATGGTTATAAACAAAGTTTGTGTGAACCTTGTATTTATATTAAGAAGTCTGATAACTGTTTAACTGTTATCTCGTTTTGGAATGAATAATTGTAAGAGTGTATCCAGTCCCATGACAGTTAACTGTAAATTAGAGAAACCTAAAAATAGTACTGAATGTTTATTAGAGGAGCAATATCCATATAGAGAGTTAGTGGGTTCACTTATGTACTTGGCTGTTTGTACTAGGCCTGATATATGTTTTGCTTTGTCTCAATTGAGTCAATTTAATACGGGCTTCACGAGACATCATTGGCTTGCTGCTAAAAGTGTGTTACGGTACTTAAGTGGCACTATTAATTATAGTTTAACTTTTGTCAGGAAAGGTAACTTGGATATGACAGTTTTTGCTGATGCAGACTGGGCCAATGACGTTTCGGATAGAAGATCTTATAGTGGTTTTCTTATTAAGATAGGCGACTCCCTGGTCAATTGGGAATCTCGTAAACAGCGTTGTGTCGCCTTATCGAGCACAGAGGCCGAATATTTAGCTATAGGAGATGCTTGCAAGGAAATATGTTTTGTTAGAAACTTTATGTATGAAGTTTTAGGTAAACATTTTAATTGTGTTCTCTATAGTGATAACCAGAGTGCTTTGAGATTGTTACAAATTCGTGAATACTGTCATAAGAGAACAAAGCACATAGACTTAAGGTATCATTACATTAAAGATGTAGTTAAAACCTGTGGTATTGTGACTGAGTATATACCTACAGAAACTATGGTAGCAGATGTTCTGACTAAGCCTCTAGTCATAAGCATACTGAATTTGTACAGGGTCTGTGTCTTGCAAATATGTAGGTTTGTAAATTTGTAAATTTATGTGTATCTGCATTTTGTATTTGGATACGGATATAATGTTTGTTTGTATGTAAAGACTGAGGGGAAGTGTTGAACAGAGTGCGTATAACAGTCTTTGCATACTGTACCACACTAGCACCTAGTCTATGGTGATTATTTAAAAAATATATAGTCTCTAGTTTATGATCTCGCCTCTGCCCTTTTGACCTGCGACTGCTGGCGTGAAAGGTACATAATCGAACTCTGCTCTGCCTTACACCCTCGGCCAATCCTGAAGATACCTGTTGTGCACAAAAGGTATATGTACCTGTTTTGATTATTAAATGGCATGATTCAATTGTAAGAACGTTGTTTTGCATTTCACCAACCAAACCATCGACTCTGCTGACATACTTCAATATTATAAACTTGAATTTTATTAATAGGTATCTTGCACATAAAATATTTACTTTTTTTCGTATTATTGGTTACCACGACTATAAAAAGTTTCTTTATTTATTTCGTATCGATTGATATTATTTTAGCGAGTGACAAAATACAGTAAAATAATAATATATCTATCTTCTATTTATTAAAGGAAATTAACAATTTATTTAGATTGAAAAAAGTGAATGTTCAAGACGAAAATTGAACCCGCGACCGCGACCAGTGCCTTTCTTTTCTTTTCTGGTACCTGTGATACAATGTTATGTAATTTGCACTTTTTTATTTTTTTTATCGGATATATGTAAAAGGTAAAAACAGCACATGGTGTCGGCCATCGGCGCACATACGGGTATTTGACCGATCTACGCGGCCAAAATTATTTTATGGTCGATATTGGTTCTAAACGATATTAGTAAATAAAACAAAGGTTTCTATATTAAATCAAGGCATATTTATTCAAAATAAAAAAAAATAAACAAAAAAATTAAAAATTTTCAGAAACATGTTCATCTTCGCTTTCTGAAGAATGACCAGGATCATTCGGATTCGCAGGCATAAGCAGAGCAATTGTTTCTGGCAAGAAGGAATTAAGTTTTCTACTTTTTACATTTCTCATACTACTTAACAGAGGGTCCGAAGTCAACAGAAGTCGATTAAAAATGTCTCTGTTACAGTTTTCTCTAGAAAATTTTCGAGCGAAGTCTTGGCGGTATAATCTAAAATGCTTATTACGCGCTTCCGCGGCCTCTTCTGAGAGCTGCCCAATGGGTACCAATGCATTTTTTATTATAACTGCCCCATGGATGAGAATTTTGTGCATGGTTGGAGTCATGGGGTGCCAATCGTATAGATCGACATATAAGCGAGCGGTATCTAGGGCGTACTTGTCGAATTTTTCTGGATCAATTATATGTCCACTCGAAATCGTTTCTAGTTTGACTTTTATTCTGTATATTAAGTCATGACTGATGCCCGTTATTTCAGAAGCCAATTTCGGATCTTCGAAAAACCTTCTGCTCGTGTTTCCATCATTTGTGTTGCCGAAATTTGCCTTTGGCATATCTACTAACAAACCAGTTTCTTTTCGAAATCTGGCCTGGATTTCCAGTTTTTTTTCGCTTTCAATTTTCTTTTCATTCTCAGTTTTCCGCTCTCTGTATTTTTTTACAGGCAATTTATATGCCAAGTGTAGAATGCTTTCGAAAAAGCGAATTCTTGCATGTAGAACTGAAAGCCCAAACTTGATAGCTTCAGGATTTATTATCTGTCTGTTAAGATCTAACCGGTTGAAATCCTTTGAAGTTGCGCCGCATATGTAGCACCGGCTTGTAGATTTTGTGCCTGTGGCAGCATTACAGACTTTACCGTCTATCATTGTCATGATGAACACATGCTTTACTACAAATTTGTTCCCATTTAAATCAATCTCTGTTGCGTTTAGCGATTCAGCAGAGTTTTTTACATAGTTAATTTCTTGTTCCGTTATATCAGTACTCTCTTTCACGAAACGAAACCGTATTGGCCGGCAATACCGTGCAGAAGAGGGTGTTGGGTTTTCCCATACAATTTTTTTTTCATCTTGGCCACAAACCAATCGTAGAGGGACGAAACAGCTTTGAAATATATTAGCATCTGAGTCAGCATCATTTTCAAATTTTTGCTTAAACTTAGATTGCTGCGATCCGTCACAGCCCCATTTACATATTATCTTCAAGCTATCTCGTTCTTGCTCTTTTAATGTCATCAGGACTTCTTCCAGGGAGGTTAACAGGCGCCTTACGGTTAGATCAACCAAAGGTTGTAAGTCGCTTTCGGCGCTTGTACTTGTTACTTTGCATGCCTCTGTCGGTGGGTAACATTCTTGTTTTGCCTTTTGCAAAAGGCTATAACAAGGGTAGAAATTTTTGTTAGTATTTCTAATTATATCGTACTGTCGACGAGTTAAATCAGCTTCTACAAACATTGCCAATGCTTGTAATGGTGTAAGAGGGCAAATTTCTTCTTTTCTTGCTTCAGAAAATGCCCTTTTATATTTTGTTGCACGTGTCGGAGTAGTACTAGTGATTTCCTTTAATATATCTGAAGCATTTCGTTTTCCACTTTTCCGCAACTCAACCTGAGCAGCATGAACGATCACTTCTTCTCCTAGATTAGACCGAATCTCCTTAGTCTTCCTCCTTTTGGTTCTTTCACTGGACTCTCCAAATAACTTACGTGGGCGGCCTGGCCGATTTTGTGCAACAACAACGGGAATCTCAAAAGTTCCTTCAAGCCATGAATCATTGTATTTGCGAAATACGTCTTCCTTCCTTTGAGCCTTTGACCACCTTTGTCTTAATTGACTTTTAAAGTGAGATAAGTTGCATTTCAAGGTCTTAATTTGGTCTTCTGAGTAGTCTTCGCTTGACAGAAGTTCCTCAGTCAAGAAAGTCAGTTTTTCTTCCAAATTAGGCAAATTAAAGTTCTGCATGCGGTCGAACAAGTATTGACGGGTCACAATTCTTACTCCCGAGGTACTTGGTGAACCTAAAACAATAAGACTTTCTTTAAAAAACCACTTATTATAAATAAAGACTTTTTCATATTTTCGTCAAAAAAAAAAGGGTCAATTAGGTACTTATCCGCGACTTTCCGCGGCAAATTTTTGGATTAGTTACTACTCAAAGCTTTAAACTTTCGCCTATATAAAGAATAATGACAGGATCTAACTTGGAAGTATAACGAATTCATGATTAAACACAAAACATAGCTTAAAAAATCTCTATAATACGCGTGTCTTTCAGTACACTAAAACTTATCGTTCCAATTATAAAAACTATCGAAATTCTAGTTTAAATAAGAGATAATTACCTGCTGTATCAGGATCCATAACTTTTTTCTTCCAAAATAATCGTGAAATAATAAATAATCACAGTTAAAGTCTTTGTTTGCACACGAACGCCGAGAACAGACACATACACCATGCGGGACGATCAAATTCCGACTGCACGGGAAGCGCGCGGCACGCTCGCGTGGGAAGGCGGGAGGGGTTGGGTATTGTTCTCAAGCCTGTTCCGCATCCCAGGTAGTCGTTTTTTTGTGCTGGTTTACATTTTATAAATTTGACTTTTGGCCGCGTAGATCGGTCAAATACCCGTATGGCGTCCGACACAGATACCGAATGTTGGATATCGGATGATTAATTTCAATAGTATGATTTTTGATACCGTTTTCTGTTTATTTGTTGATTTATGACAAATTGTTCAAGTTGACGAAAGAAATCAAACCGACTGAGAGCTTCAATCCAGTACGCTGTCTAATCCCTTTGAGAGAATAAAAAAAGTAATATTATGGTGGAATATTTCCCTCCTTATAGGTCTAAATAAAGTCAACGATGGAAAACCTACCAACATTATTTATTTCTCAAGGATAGATAGCTGTAGCCAGATTAGGTTTTTAAAAAATGGTTTTAATTTCTGGTGTACCACCTACTATGTAATGATAGTGTACTTTCTATAAATTATAAAGTAATAATATTAAACATTTCGTCATAATAAAATACACAAAATAAATATTTTGCCGTTTTAGTTCCCGATGGAATAAAATAGATCCACCCCTTCTCTTCCTGTGAGTGTCAGAGTTTTTCAGTGAGTTCAGAGTTTAGAAGGCGACTAAGGGGTAGGGCTGTTCTACATCTAACAGTGAACATACAGCTTATGACTAAGTGCCCGGTTGACGCCAATAGGCTCGCCCCCTATTACGCGGACCGAAAATCTTAGCTTAAATGTGGGTGTTAATACACCTTGGCCAACCCCTCTAGGGATTTAAAGGCATTAGTATATGTATGTATGTATTTTATATACACTATATGCATATGGATCAACAAAACCAATTCTAAAAATTATTTTAGCAGTAACCCGTGGTATTTGTAAGTCATCACACTATAAGGAAGGATCAGTAGTGGGAACGGGATCAGAAACCTACACGGGCGGAACTACGTGCAACAGTTAGTAACAAATAAAGTGTGTGAATAAAATAACTAACACATTTTCATGTATTTCTAGAGAGTTAAAAGCTTTAGCTTCCTTTACGTAATTTATTTTAGGCGTCTCAAAGAAGTGTCTTATCTGTTCAATTATGCATTAATCTTTATTCGTGCAGCTGTCAATGCCGCGAAAACATGAAGCACGACCTCACCGTTCAACAGCCATCACGGCACTGCCGCCCAGCCCCCGAATAGGCACCCGCGAAGCCAAGCTCTCGAGAAACTTACAAAATGGTGGCCTGTGACTTCAAAAGTCAATACATTAAACAGTAAAATGTACAGTTTATGCTTCAAACTTTTATCTTTCTATGAGTTAAAAAACGGCGTAAAAATTCGTTTCCGTTTAGATGTAGTACTATTTTTTTCTTTTGAGTGACCTTTTCACTTTGGGAACGATTTTCATATAATAATTTTAATGTGAGAATAACAAAAAATGTACACAATGTAGCCAAAAAACCACCCAATAACACAGTATAAACAGTTTTCAAATACGTCCACAAATAAAAACGTAGTTGGCCTCTAAACATATGCCAAAAAACGAGATTAACCCTGGTTAGGCTCTTAAAAATTAAACGTTTTCAAAGTACTTTATAGGTTTCACATTAAATACATACGAAACTAATTGAGACACTACAATCTGACAAACTACTGTACCTACCGACTGTATTTTTTGTATTCCTTTATATACCTACATACAATAAAGAGATATATTATTATTATTTGACGGATCTTCTTTAATTCTGGAGTGTTAAGCAGAGGTAAATTAACACCCGAGAGCCATCACTGCGACGCGAGGGTGGACTCGGGGCTGCACACGCTCACCGAGTGTCCGGCGTTCGAAACGCCGAGGCGGGAGCATGTGACGGCCCTGGGGGTGAGAGTGCTCACGCTCTCCACCCTGCTCGCGGCGATGGTCCACTGCGCGGATGCGTGGGCGGCCAGCGCCTCCTTCTGCGAGCAGGTCATGCTCGTGAAGGAGACAGCAGAACGGGCGCGGCGCAGCGAGCGAGAAAGACTCGCGGACATCGCTGGCCGCGTTCGAAGGCGGCTCGGGCGTCGGAGGGCACAATCCGACCTCCGACCCCCATGAGCGCGGGCCTGAGGGTGACGGGTGGAGCCGCTCGTCACCCTAGCAGAAGCAGCCCACGGCGGCAACGCGCATCGTGGGACGATGCGCGCGCCCCTCATACCCCGAGGAAGGCCAGACCGAGAGGAATGGCCCTTGGTCAGCCGGGGTGCGAGGGATATGGCACGAGTCAACCTCACCTCCGGTCTAGCACATCGACCCGCAGACGGCGTGCGGTTTAGTCGGTTCGAGTCCGACATAACCTCCCCCTTCGGCTCCGAAGTGGGGGGTACCCGTGGGGATTTCCCGCACGTAAAAAAAAAAGAGTTCAATTAATTAATTTCGGTCCCACGTAATAGGTTGTGAGCATATTGCCGTATTCTGGGCACTATTATTGACTTGAGACATGCATCAGAGGCTGCATCTGGGCTGAATACTGTGGAAATTTCAGTAGGTACGTGCTAAGATATAGTTGCGGCATATATCTTGACCCCAGTAACGTCACAAAATGTACTCTTTATGAGCAGTACGAGTTATTGGGTGACTTTTGAATATAGCGATATAGTGTGCTACGACGATAGAGGTGAGACTGAGTGTGACGTCCCTGGTGTTGCACACGTCCATAGGCCACGGTAACCACCTTCCTTCAGATGGGCCGTGTGCTTGTCCATCTCAGTGGTATAAAAAAAACCATCGCTTCCAAGGCGCTGGTCGAGAAGAAACGGCGCAACAAACTCCACTGCGGCATTTTTTAAGACGTCTTCTTACGATATTTCTATCGATTACGATATTCTACGTTTGTCTCGTGTTTAAATAAACAAAGTATATAAAAAAAAAACTTATAATTAAATATATTATCTTTTGTTTATTATGAATTTATTTCTCAAAAGTCAAATTCACAATAATGTCAAATAGATCCAATATACATATAAATTCAATATTAATATAATTTAATTACTACAGTCCGTCAAATCTAAGAAGTACCGTTTGACAGTTCTGACAATTGAATTATAGGGATGGGATGAAAAAATCGATTACTATAATATCCGAACTTTAAGAGATCGATTACTATAATATCCGAATTTTAAGAAATCAATTGTTATAATTAAATAAAAGAAATGTTTAGGATATTTTTTTATTCACTACTAGTACTAGTATCGTCGTCTTCGTCATCATCGTCATTTAAATTAATGACCAGTTGATTGTCCATTACATTATCAAAGTGTACGTCTCTTTCGAAGTCGTCCATTATTATTTTCTTTGTTTTTTGTACTACTTTACTCCAATCTCCCTGTGTAACTTGGGCACATGCTTCCTTTAATAAACCTTCCATTTTCTTGACACTGAAGGGTGGTTTTGTGTTGTGTCTTGCTGCATAACCTGTAAAACAATAATGTAACTATTTGATAGCAGACGAAAACCATTGTTTAAATTATAAATGTTAGAAGTACTCGTGTTATTATTATAATATTATAAAATGTTACCTTTAACTTGGGCCCAAATCAGTTCAATGGCATTATATTGGCAATGGTACGGAGGAAGTCGTATGACTTTGTGCCCGTGCTCTTCGGCCAATTACATATGTCGGTTTTGGTGGTTTATGCAATTTCACTAACTGTAATAATTCAGCTTTTAATAGTGACATGTCGGCATCCACTCCTTTTCTTTGCAGCCATGCCACCAAATCTGCTTTCTTATTGGCTGACGTAGGTGCTTTATCAATTTGCACAGAGTGGTATGGTTATCCATTATAATTGTGCTGTTAGGAGGGATATTCTGTAATAAATTTAAGAACCACTCTCGGAACCTTACTGCGTCCATTTCTTCATGATACTCTTTAGTGCTTTTGGATTGGAAAGCTAATAAAGAGTTTTCCACGAAGCCTGTAGACGCTGACCCAGCATGGCATATTATGAGGCGTCCACCTTTTCCTATCGGCACCTTCGAGCACGAAGCTTCAGAATCATCAGTCCATGTTTTCGGCACAGAATGGTTGGAATTTAGCCAAGTTTCGTCCAAAAATATTACATTATCCCAGTTTATAATTTGTTTAACTTCGCGCAGGAATGTTAGTCGCTGCATAATTATGTCATGTCGCTCCATAACAATTTTTCGTTTGTCAACTTTTTTGTATCTGAAGCCAATTCCTGTTATTACCGTTCTCAACGACTCTATGCTTCCCTTATACAGCCCGGCATCTTTTAAAGTTGCACATAACTTTGCCAATGTTGGAAATTCGCCTCTTGTAAAATACCCGTATATATGGTTTCTAATAGCATGACTATCGAATTCATCGATGCCTGTCACAGGTTTATTTCTTTTTCGTTTTTTCGGTGTGTGAAGTACGTTACTGTCACTCCCCGAAGGCCCATATTTTTCACTTATTATTTTGCCAACGGTGCGGCTACCAATACCGAGAGCTTCACCGACGCGATCCCGAACTAGTGTAACTGGCAGTAGAAGTCCACCATTTTGAGATTCACGCTCAAAATACTCGTGTAATTTCACCACCAATTCACGAGCCTGGCTGTTCAAAGTACGTCCTCTTTTCGACATTATTAATAAACACTTGCTTAGTTCGGAGTCCAGTATAAATATTGCCAAGGTAAACGGATAAAGAATGATCAGTCCAGAAAAGTAATAGCCAAGTCACAAATTGTAAAACACAAACGAGAAAGCAAGTACGCGCACAGTCAGCTTCCAAGATGGCGAGAGACTGCTGACGCCGAACCGACCGAGCGGACCGCGTGCGCTTGTAGTTGGCAGTGTTGCCAGAAAAAAAAAATTGTAGAGACTTGGACACCTGCGATTTTGCCTATTGACCTAAAAATAATTAAATTAATTTATTTTAGGGTATCTGTGTATTCAGTGCATTATGCGGTCGCGCAGTAACGTCGTTAATTTATAACATCAGGCAACAACATTTTTGTGAATGGGTTCTACATACCTTATTTTTATTAGTTTTAGACGTAGAAATAAGACTTAGAAGAAAAAATTGTAATTGTAAAATCAATGGATGTGCTTGTTAAAAATTTGTTTATTTCTCTGTAATATGCAAACCCATACTATCATACACAAAAATAAATGTAAAAAACACTATCCCTGACTCCATTTACTATTTCGACAGCGTTAGCGCGAGAAACCCCGACTTATTTGGGCGCGAAAATCAAAAATCGACAAATCGCTTTCGACAACTTTTTAAAGAAGCAAATATATTTGATTTATAAATACGTATTTTTGGTGAATGGGTTTTATCTCATATTTTACGATTACATAACTATTTAGTTATGTAATCGTAATATGTGAGATAAATCCCATTCACATGAAAAAATATTTGTTTGGTTGTCAAGTGTAATTTGTAAATAATACATTCGATTTTTCGTATATGTAAACGATTTTTTTGCATACAAGTGTATCCGAAGAGTCGCAACACTACGTGCAGTGACCTAACTACGTAACTTTGTAATGCGGTCAAGAATATAACTATTAGAAATTATTTACTGTGTAAATATGTGTTATTTTGCTTTGTTTGAAAGTTTTCAATTACATTTAGATATTAAGAATTGTACATTTTTAGATACAATAATGAAATCTTTCTAAATTCATGGTTTTATGAAAAAGGTTATCGAAACTGAATAATGTACGTATGAACAAAGTTGTTTCGGTTTGAAAAATATGAAACGTCAAACGGTACCTCTTAGATTTGATGGACTGTAACTACATCATTTTAGGAGGTGCCTGCACCATGCTCAAGCCAGACATTTTTGTCTTTAAGATAATCATCTGTTCTATAGTATGCTTTTTTGCACAAGGTGGTCTTTATATAGGTTTTAAATTTATTTTCAGACATACTAAGGACCAATTCAGGCAATTAATTATAAAAGCGTTAATCTTCGCCCTAAAAGAATCGGTAACTCTGCTAAGCTGATAACATGGGAGTAGCAGTTTAAAACGCAGATTTCTGTCTGTATAATGTCACTTACTTTTGTAAAATACGATAAATTATTCCTGACATACATAATGTTTTCAAATATTTATTAGGAAGCTACAGTTAAAATATCCATATCCTTTAATCATGCCCTGGGGGAGGTCTTCCGTTTCTAACCCACGAAAGAGGGAGTCTCTTTTGCTTAAACAATAAATGGCACGAATTGCCCTCTTTTGCAATATATTTATATAGTTTCAAAATTTGTTGCTTTTCCCCAAAGTAGTATTCCATAGGACATTAAGTTATGGAAGTAACTAAAGTATACCACCCTAGCAGTAGCTACATCTGTCAACTTCCTAATCTGTTTCACAGCATAGGCAGCTAAGGCAGCAGAGATAAGTTTATTGGCCAAAATAGTGATATGTTCACCCTATTGTAATTAAGAATATATTGTAATTCCTAGAAAAGTAGTGCTGTTTACGAATTCTAACCCTTTCCCCCCATGCATGACATCAACGTATGCTTGCTTCACATTGGGCAATAATACATTTGGCTTTTTCTGCATTCAACAATATGTTGTTTGTAAAAAAACAATTTGAGATGGCATTCAAAATATTATTAACATTATTTGCATTTGAAAAGATACCTACCTAAACAAAGTTTTCACTTAGCGTAACCTACTCGTAACTACCTTAACAAACAACTAGTATTTTATCACACTCTACAAAATGAATTATGGAATTACCGAAAGAATCGGAAGATTTTTAAAATACAATGACGCATTTCTGTTATCGATATCAGTACTAGTACCTACCTACTTATTATAGAGAAATCAAATAAAAAAACTTGACGCGCGTAGTTCTAAATGTGTGTTTCGCCGCAAGATGACGCGAAATGGGTGTGACGTTACGTGAAACTATGAAATTCAGTTATGCTGCCCGTATATTGACCTATAACTACATAATACGTAAATGGATTGAATTGTTTGTTTTGTTAGCGATTTCTTGCGATAATTTCATACGTCATTACAAACTATGACAAGGAATTTGTGACTAATTAAAAATAATGTTCATGGCTTATACCTACTCTGATTATTGACAATTTTATTGCAATTCTCGGGTCTGAGGACGGTACCAGACCATGCCGTCCCGGGTAATCCCAGGACAACCCGGGAAATGCGGTACTGAAAACAAATTTAATGGGTATCTATTGCCGGGGTGGTAAGGAACTGCTTTACTGGGCCCCTATACAACTCGGCATTCGAGACACAAGAGAGCATGCAGTTTTAGTCGGTTCCGAATCAGATATAACCGAATAACCGTCCCGCAGGCCCGTCCAACTGGGCACCCAAATTGTAGCAGCCAAACACATATTCACATTACTAGAAGGTGTCAGACATACAGAAGTCTCATCGAATAGGAATTAATATATGTAAGTTTATAATTCTTTTTTCCTCTTATTAAGCCTTACACGACAGTTTGCTGCTGAGATATACGCCTTCAAAAAAAACATGATTATTGTTATTTTAATAAGTTCCCTGGAAGATCCTTTTACGAAATACGTCCATTAGAAACAAATTCAATATACTGATTTTTTTCAATTGACCGCCTGTTTTGAATTGACCCTAAGAGTCATTCTAGACCCTACGGAAAGATGTGCGAGTAGTTTTATGTGATAATTAACTATCAACGTTATTCCATTTCGAGAAACCTGGGAATTTCCTGGAAACAAATGATGAAATTGATCTAAAGAAATGATCTATAGTCTGGCTATTACTACTACTATTATTTATTAGTTATATTTCATTTAAATAGTTCTACTATGCCTATATCAGTTATGCGCATTTCATAAATGATAAAATAGCACTCAACCAAATTGGCTACCAATTTTGGCTGCTACAATTTGGTTGCCAATTTTGGCTGCCAAATTGGGTGCTACTATTCTGCCTGTCACTTTTTTCATTATATGGGACACGTCAATTTTACTTCACTCTGCCAAATTTTAAGCAAAATAAGCCTCATTACAGCCTAGAACAGCTGAACTAAGTCGAACACACCCGAAAACAACTTCTGTGCTGAGACCTCGGTTGGAACGAAACTTTAACAAGTCATAATAGCACGAATCTTTAAAATTAATAGTGATGAAATATTTAAATTACCGGGACTAGTAGTCCTGAATAAGTCTGGGAATTGTTGTCAGAACCAGGAATTTGTAAAAGGTCAAAGGGGAAAGGGAATGCCCGGGATTACGAGAACCGGGAAATTCCGGGTGCAGTCCCTAATGTAGGTAGCCCCTTTCTGCAACATGCTCCGGTGGGCGATAAGTATCCGTGGAGATGTCCGCACGAAAAAGAAGGATAGGTTAACCTACCTACTGTATACTACAGTATACTATTATACATTATGATTACGTCCCGGCATTCAGTCATATTGTCAATAAATTAATAATAGAGTAGTTATACCTTATAGAGACTTAAGCATATGCAAGTGCCCTTTGATCAAGTTTCTTACAGAAAATTAATGTAATGTTGGCAAGAACCGAACAATCTCTTTTCTAGGGAATTGATTGTGCATATACATCTTTATCTACTGTATCTGTAAGATATGCAGTAAAGTTGCGTAAGCTTTTAAGATAACTTCGTTGCTCAATTGTGAAGAATCACTTGCTAGAATTCCGTCAGAACCAATGGAGGAAGGTATTATGGTCGGAAACGTCGTATGTTCCTATCCTATAACATTGCTTAACATGGATAGTGACATGAATGATTACCACGTCACTCAACAGTTAAACTATCCGTTAGAAGCTAATAGGTACTTACGGGAACTTTGCTTAATCTTGTGGCTTTTAAGCAAGTGCATGGTGTACAAAATGCGATTTAGTAAATAAAGGCTAGTTAATAACCGAGGCCTTTTGAGCTTTTATTCCGGACAGCAGAACAATTTTTTTTCCTCAGATTTACCCTCTCCCTCCTCCATGGGGAAAAGCGGGTGCCGTCTTGAGAGATGTGACAGATAACTCCGAAAACTCGAAACCGCCTGGTTGGAACTAGAGCTGGCCAAGAATACCGCCTCGGAACCTGACGGCAATCCATGCCCACTATACACGCCAGATGTTGTACGGTGTTCCACAGGGATCAGTCCCGGGATAGCTCGACTGCCGGTGGCTCCGAAGACTGGCTCCCTGGGCGAGCGCCTAAGCTGCCGCAGTTTTGCTTCTACAAGCAAGAAATGCTCGAGAAGCAGGATACGGAGCGGGTCCGAAGTAAGTTCTCGTCTCGCACAGCCCATGACCAGCGGAGGCAACTCAGGCATCAAAGGTCCTCCGGGACAGCCTGAGGGTGACAAGTAGAGTCGCCTGTCACCCTAGTAGAACCTGCGTACAGACCTTGTGGATAATCTGTTATGCGAGGAACTCACGCTGAAGGAAAGATGGAGCTCATACTTCCATGAACTGCAGCATACTGGGTTTTAAATGTCCGACCCGGACGCTTCTCGGACGCCTTCGAAACTAGGACAAATCCAGAGAAACCTGGACAGATGGCAGCCTTAATAAAAGCTAACAGAGGTCCGATCGCCAGTGGCCATTAATGTATGCCAGTAGAATAGAATAGAATAACACTTTATTTTTACATCATTTACATAAATAACATTTTAGAATTAAATATAATATAGATAGATCTACACACTATGTTGCAAAAAGGGCGGCCTTATCGCCATAATAGGCAATATCTTCCAGGCAACCTTTAGTACCTAGGCAATGTGATATCAGTTTTACCAAACTTGTTTTGAGCTTAAGCATATTACCTAATACTTCAGTGTTTGGTGATTTTGATGTAGGTAAGTTACTTTGATGTCATTTACATTCAGATCGTGCTCAGGACAAATCTATGAGCTGTAGTTACACTATGTGCTTTTGTTAGACATTGTTGGCAGGACTGAACTATGAAAGAATTTCGTTGGCACTGGATGGTCAGCACATATTGCACCGTCGTCAACGGTAGAGTTTACTTATAACTTGTCAACATAAATAATCTTACTTTTAAACTCTCGCGTTTCATGATATATTATAAAGAGAACGGGAATTAACGCGTTCCGTTCTCTTTATGATATATATATAATCTTGATAGGAGTTTTGATCACATAAATTATATTGGCATTCTAGATTTTTTGCCGAAAACTTATCTGAGCTGTATTAAGTCGGGGTCATCAAAACTAGTAATTAATAGAAAACGTTAGAGTTAGGCCACTTTTATTTTACAATAAATAGTCCACGCGGACAAAATCTCTACCACAGCTAATTTGTCATAAAATTAAGTATTAGTGGGTACAGTAGAATCCACATATAACGACTTCGCTTATAACGACTAACCGCTTTTAACGACGATAATGTTTACTCAAGTTAGGTTTCATAGTTAGGTACTGAGAAAATGTAACCGTTTAGTGCGACTCCGGTTTAAGCGACCAACTGCTTATAGCGACCATTTTTTATGATAATACGTCCGGTTAAAACCACGCGCAATGTTTTGTTTACACAACCTACGCATCAATACCTCGGCGCCCCAACTTCACCCCGCCCCGCGTGCATCCTTAGTGGCGTGCGTAAATCAGTTAGTGTTTGTCACTTGTTATGACAAGTTCTTAAAGCTCGACAAAATGAGTTCTGTGAAGCAAAAGTGTTTTACAATTGAAGAAAAAAGTGCAATATTATTCCGATTAGAAGCCGGTGAATCAAATGCAACCATCGCAAAGGAGTTTGGCGTATCTCATTCTACAAACTCAAGCAAGACACAATTTTTAACTGTTACAAACACGCTGGTTTTGTCCGAAGCAATGTAGACTGTAGCGTAACTTCGAACGCAGATGATTATAACGAAGAAGACAACGTACCGCTGAGCACTTGGGTGAGGGATATTGATAAACATCAGTTACCCATAACAAACGAGGAGTTTGAACAATACGCGTATGTCGATGATGCTGTCGCCACTTGTGAAGAACCGTCTGATATGGCAAAGATAGCGACGGTGATGATGACGAAGCAGAGGAGATTCATCCTACCGTGAGTGTGTCTGAAGCTCTGAAGGCTGCGGAAACGCTCAATGAGTTTGTTCAAACTAACTTCGATGATGATCTTATGACAACAATGATATCACGAATTCACAATGCTGTTCGAAGTTCTTATTACCGAACAAAAGTTAGTCAAAAATAAACTCAAATAACTGACTTTGTACGTTAGTTAGTAACAGAGTTTTCGTGTAGTGCGTGTGTATGTATTTTATCTCTTTGTATTACAGTGCATAATGTACATAACTATTTTTGTAACTTGGAATGTTTAAGAACCATTAAAATGAAGCTAGATGTGATTCCTACAAAATGTTTTATTTACCTAAATAAGAAAATCAAACTTTCCCAATTATAATTAACATGTATTCGTAAGTTTAGTACATGGAATATTTCTTAAGTACATACATACATATGTATTCTGTATGTACTTAAGAAATAATCCGTTTTGTACGTCATCCAGTTAGTACGACACAGTATCGCCGGTCCCTTGAAGGTCGTTATATCCGGATTCTACTGTATATTGTTAAGAAACTCTTAATCAAATATTGCATATAATATCTGTTATCTGCAGCCACAGAGCAGGCGTGAACCGGATGAAATTGGAGCAAATATCAATAAGGGTTACTCAGGTCAGAAGTCACTCGAAATCGGTCATACCTACACTGAAACTGTGACATCGTGTATATCTGTGTTTATATGCGGCTTAATAACCCTCTAATGTTTGGACTGCAATCAGTTCTCAGGGTCTTCGGTACTAATATCGAATCTATAATATTATAGTTAGGTAGGTTTATCGTTTATATCACTTCATTTCGTCATCATCTTATTCCTCACTGTATGGCGTATTGTTTAGGTTGTTGCCGGTAACATCCGAGTTTGCCCGAAGTACACTTACTCCGACGTGAACCCACTGCTAGTACAACCAATTTTGCTTAGTTGGAGTGGGACGAGGGTGTTGCAAACTATTTTTTAAAGTTGTATATAGTCTTCTATTGTCTTTATATGTTTAAAATGTTTTTGCTTCGATATTTCTGGTTTTCATTTTTTATGGTTATTGATTGTGGCTACGCTTTTTTCTTATTCGAATTGAAAATTATAAATATTAATAATCATTCCTTCCCTTTTATTTCATGAATAATCGTACAGTCCGCATTTCGTCCACTACGGACAGAATACCTATTAGTAATTTCGGTTGCTAATATTCTTTTTAAAAAAGGAAAACAAAAAAAATACCGGTTTGCGGTTTAGGGTTGATTGACTCCTAGGTTTTGTTAGTGACTCATATGGGTATATATGGGTATATGAGTCACTAACAAAACCTAGGTGGGCCCCATATATCTATTGTTTTAGTGAATAATAGTTTATTATATAGCTTTTATAATTATGTTATGTGCGCTACGTCGCCGTACCACAGGTTGTACCTACAAATTAACAAAAGAATGGAAATATTTTCATACGTACAAGTGTATAGTAAATAGACACTAATTTGCATACTATGGTGTCACATTATTTGAACAGCAGCAGTTATACAATTAGATATAGATAGTTATTATTATTACTAAAGATATTTTTACGCGTTATTATATTTTAATAAATAAAATATTTTTTTACGTAGCCTGCAGCAAACACTGAACATCTTCTATACATCTATACATACATATAAATAAAATTGAAGTGTCTGTTTGTAATATTGAAATAATAGTTTTTTACAACATGCATATAACACGGTAAATGCACCAAAATGTTCTCATGAGCTATTTCAATTAGTCTCACCGTCTCCTTTCTATACAGGACAACACGTGCAGGACTTAGATGTCACCCACATACGGTGCAGAACCTTCCTCCTTCAAGAACCAAGCGGTTCGGTGACTCTTTCCTTTGTCATACCATTAAGACCTAAAATTCCTTGCCAGCTCACGTGTTTTCCTCTTCCTACAGTCCCGGGTCCTTTAAGCGGGGCGTGAAAAAGTATCTGATGGGGCCTTCAAACTGAGTGCCACCATTGTTAATATGGCACGTGTATATAAACGGTGGCCCTATTTCCTAAGCCTTGCCTTCAGCTAGCCATCAGGCGAGTTGAAGTCAAATTGACGTGTCCTATATAAAAAAAAAGTACGTAAGAAAAGGCCGAGTCGCAGGTGATAAAAATGATAAATAATCATTATATAGATTTCTATGAACCCAGCCTTACACCGCCGCCGATGACGCAAACTCGCTTATTTGTTGAAGTCTTATATGGGTTTGTTGAAATGGCTCATGTTTTTCGATTTGCCGATTTTTTCGTAGCTGATCATAACAAGTCATGTTGGTATAACTCGCGCACTTACCAACGTTCGAGCCGCCATTGAATTTGATTCGAGTTATCTAATATATAAAATTCTCGTGTCACAGTTTTCGTTGCCAAACTCCTCCGAAACGGCTCGACCGATTCTCATGAAATTTTGTGGGCATATCGGGTAGGTCTGATCTATTTTTCATACCCCGATTCGCGATAACCGACATCCACACGGGCGGAGCCGCGGGCGACAGCTAGTAATCATATAACGCAATATTATAATTTTTTAACTTGCCATATCAACAAATTTAATGATAAAATGCTTACGTCAAAGTAATTCCCAGTGGGTGTAGCCACTACAATGAACTTATCGAATTTTATTTAATGAAATTAAAACTATGGCAAACTTAATAAATGGGTTTTGATAACTTTCCTTTCGATAAAATAAATGGTGAGTAATAGTTAATCGTTAAAATCTAACTAAGGTACAATTGCATGCTGTTACATACTCTGATATTACTTTCAAAGCATGAAGAATGTTATATCAATTACTAAGTATAGGCAATGACTATAGGTATTAATCCATATAACACAGTGTCGAGTGAAAATGTTTTCTTGATTTAAATTATATTAACGTCCGAATAATGGAGTGTCTCAAATATCAGATTAATCAGTCAACAGACAGGGGAAAGGGGGAACCAAGGTATTAAGATCATTGGAGTACTTTGTAAGTCAACATCAATCTGATGCTAACTGTACTACAAGTAGTCCAAATTGTGGTGCGAGTACGATTGGTACAATTTGGCGAACCCGATTTTTGCCAATATCGATAACCACGAGGGGTTTCATCTCAAAAATTGAGACACGCGAATAGTATATCTATATATCATAAATAAATCGAGCCGGCTTATTGCTGCTTAGCAAGGCATGGCAGTTCCATCGGACATCTGATAGTCTGATTACATAACGTGATTAATAAAAAAACTCGTTCGAAAAATCCGTTGAAGATCGGCTAACTGATTGTTAAGCCGTATAGTTAGACAAACCGATTTTGATATCATTTTCTTTTTAAAAATTCATATACTAAAACTTCTTTCTGTAGAGTTGATGTGTAGAAATAAAAAATATTGTTTCCATTGTATTACGCGACATAGTATTTTTTTAATTACACCTTCTAATTTTAGTGTGACGGCTGATGCAATGTTTTAATTAAATGTCGTCGACAGATTTTGATGATTACTAACAAATTTACTGTTCAATGAATCAAAACAACGGAGTTTTTATACAACCAATTTTTAAACAGGTTTAGAACTTAACCTTGGCCGTGTTGGCTCAGCAATTAACGGGTAGGGCTGTTCGCCATCCGGCAGTAAACATACAGCCCAAGACAAGGCCTATAGACGGCAATAGGCTCGCCCTTGTTACGTGGGACAGCAAATTATAGTTGGCTTAACATGTGTGTAAAAATAATAAAAATGCTCCATGACGGAGAAAAATGTAGTAACATTACTTATTACAGTACTATTAGTACATTACTACAGAGGCCGGGAAGAAAGGGGTTGCCGGCCGAAGAAATATAGACAGGTCTGACTTCTGAGGCAGGCAACCCCATATTTCTCGCCGAGGTATGTATAGTGCTTTTCTCAAACAGGCAATGAAATAAACAACAAAAAAATTAAAGATTTATTTTTAAAGAAATTAAGACAAGATAAAAAGTAAAACTCACGTGTATTTTACTATTTCGTCTATTTTATTTGATTTAAACCCTTCAGAGCAAATAACAGAAAATATTTACATTTATGTTTATTATGTGTTATTATGTTCATTTGCTTTTTATTTTTTCTTGATAAACAGCTTTCTATTTGCAAGCCAGTTCTGTATTTAAATAATGCCTTGGAGAAGTTACCTCCTTGGTTGCCATGGTTCGGAGTAAAAGATGGTTCAATTTTTATATTACACGACAGATATGAGTTTATTTGGCCGCTAAAACACGACAGATATGGATTTTCATACAACTTTTGCCGGCCGCTGCTCGTATGTACAGCCATTTCAATTTATCTCAAAGAAGGTTGTCAAAATAATGTTGAGATTTCCAAGCATTTTTGAGAAAAATATATTACTAGCATTTTCCTGTATTAGCGTAACTTTTAGCGTAAATTCTGTTGGAATTATTAATATGACAAAAAGTTACTTATGTTACTTCTGAATAAAATAACTTTCTAATGATTAAAAAATGATCAAAATCGTTTCATAAGTTCAAGAGTCTGTCTTATACCTACAAAATATTAGCAGGTACTTACGCATATAAATTTTTTAAACATGTTCTAAATTTCTTATCAGTCAAGATTTCTGCACTAAATAATAGGGGTTAAAGTATGAAATTGCCGTTTCATTGTAATAGGTACTTCGAATTGACATAGAACCTTCATGGTTTGAGATTTTTGAGTGAAACTTTTTCCACATGGTACCTATGTAGTTCTTCATTTAAAAATGTGCAACATTCGATTATCGACTTTCAGTTGTTTTTTTTATTCAGCTTAGACAAGAAAGATGGATACTTCGAAAATTCGAGTGATTTTTGAATACGAGTTCCGACGCGGAACTAACGCGGCAGAAACGGCTCGCAATATCAATGTTGCGTTTGGAGAGGGGACTGCTAATGAACGCACCGTGCGATTTTGGTTTAAACGCTTTCGTGATGGAAACTTTGATTTGAAGAACGAACCACGAGGAAGGCCGTCCACACAGGTGAATAACAATGAATTGAAAGACATGGTGGAAGCCGATCCGAGCCAAACTACCCAGGAATTAGCTGCATGGTTTAACGTTACCTTACCAACAATATTGACTCATTTGCGTCAAATCAATAAAATAAAAAAATGTGAAAAATGGGTACCTCATGATTTGACTGATCTGCAGAAAGAAATGCGTGTTGAAACTTGTGTTGCCTTGTTGAATCGATACAGAAATGAAGGAATATTGGATCGAATTGTGACATGTGATGAAAAGTGGATTCTTTACGATAACCGTAAGCGAAAAATGTAATGGCTGACCCCAGGTGAAACGCCACAACAGTGTCCTAAAGCAAAGCTTACCAATAAAAAGGTAATGGTAACTGTTTGGTGGTCTCAGCATGGTGTTATTCACTATAGCTTTCTACGATCTGGTCAAGCAATAACGGCAGATGTCTACTGTGCCGAACTCCGAACAATGATAGCAAAACTAGCAGTGAAACAGCCCCGACTCATGAATCGATCTTCACCATTATTGCTCCATGATAACGCGAGACCTCATACAGCACGAGAAACCGTTTTAACTCTACAGGAACTGCAATTAGAAACTATCCGTCACCCTCCGTATTCGCCAGACCTTGCTCCAACAGACTACCATTTTTTTCGTGATTTGGACAATTTTATATGTGATAAAAAGTTTTCTTCTCAGGAGGCAGTACAATTTTGTACTGCCTTCTGAGTGCCTTTTCACACAGTTTGTCGAATCTAGATCACCAGAGTTCTATCGCAAAGGCATAAATGACCTTCCTACTAGATGGCAGCAATGTATAGATAATAATGGTAATTATTTTGATTAAATAAATACGTTAAATTAAAAAAAAAACGAATTTCAATTTGTCAGTACAAATCGGCAATTTCATACTTTAACCCCTAACCAAATATACTTAGATCAACTAGTTGAAACCGACTTAACTGGTTAACCTTGAGAACATTGACCCCAATTTAGACCCGAGGGGCTCTAAAAATGTACGTGGATATACTTTTAATGCAAATAGTGTCATTAGAACTAATTGACAATTAATACAAATAGTCATATTTTTATAAAGAATACTAGCTGACCCCATTTCCGCCCACGTGGCGTCAGTTCCCGTTCCCGCTGCACCCTCTACTATATTAAACATGTATTATACATATAAACCTTCCTCTTTAATCAGTCTATCTATTTAAAAACACCGCATCGAAATCCGTTGCGTAGTTTTAAAGATTTAAGCATACAAAGGGATACAGGGACAGCGAAAGCGTCTTTGTTTTATACTATGTACCTAATGATTAGCAACCGTAATTACTAATATTCCCTCTAATCCCACCAACTAAGCTAAATTGCTTGTGTTAGTCTATTCACAGTCTTTCCTAAATAAATAATAGTTCACAAATATATAATCAAAAAGAATACAGTAGTATTAGCTCTGAAATTTCAGCCCCTCCAACTCGGTTTTGGTTCAAAGGGGGCTGTGAGGCTTCCATACCTACATGCTTTGTCAAACTACCTTGGCTCCGGAAAGAGTGAGGTACTTCTCAAGGTTGATGTGAAGAATTCTTTTAACTCTGTGAACAGGGACTCCTTGTTGAACCAAGCAAAATTAGAAACACCCAAATTTTTTATATTTCTCTGGCAATGTTACAGGTAGGTACCCCTCTAAATTATTATACAAGGACAACCTTTTAGAATCAGCTGTTGGTTGTCAACAAGGAGACCCTCTTGGAACGGTAATTTTCAGATTAGTTATCCAACCTATTATTCGGCGGTCAAATTTAAAATTTAATGTATGGTATCTAGACGACGGGACTCTAGGGGGAGATATGGAGACAGTTTTCCAAGATTTGGCTTATTAAAAATGAATTTAAATTAATTGGTTTAGATCTAAATGATAGCAAATGCGAGATATTTTTAAATGATGTTTCGGACAAAAATTCTACTATTTCTAAATTCAATTCATTGGCTCCTAATATCAAAATTATAGAAAGAGAGTCTCTACGTCTCCTCGGGTCCCCAATCTTAGAAGATGCCTACACCTCATTTATACAGGAAAAAATTCAAAATTTTAATGACATTTCGGACCGCCTGCTCAAAATTAATATCCATTCGGCTTTCACTATTCTCCGGTACGTCTTTTCGTTCCGAAATTCACCCATGCTCTCAGGTCTACACCATTTTGGAAATATTTAACAATTTTGGAAAAAATGGACAAAATTATACATATTACAGTCACTAAAATTTTAAATGTGGCCTTGAATGATCGCGCATCACTACAAGCGTCTCTACCGATTCGTTTGGGTGGGCTCGGTATTCGCAAAATTTCAGACGTTAGCTTACCAGCCTTCCTGTCTTCAGTCCACAGTACGGAAGAATTAACTAGGAAAAGCCTTGCTCCTACACTAGTTAAGACTGAGGCAGTGAACGCTTGGAAAATTGCTTGTCCAAACACTGATCTCCCAGGGAACCTTTTCTCACAGCGTCAGTGGGACGGGTCGCTCTGCAATTTAGTAAGACAAAATTTATTAAATACATGCTCTAATGCTGCAGAGCGTGCCCGTTTACTGGCAGTTGGAGTGTGGGAATCGGGTCTATGATTACAAGCTCTTCCATCATCTAACGTAGGAACTATGTTAGATGACACTACCTTTCGCATCGCGACGTGCCTCCGCTTAGGTGCGCCGTGTGTTTCTCCGCATCGATGCCGTTGTGGAGAAGCAGTTGATCGACTTGGATACCATGGCCTGTCGTGCTGCAGGAGCACTGGGCAAATCCACGGCACGCCAGTCTCGACGACATAATCCGCCGTGCTCTTGTCACCGCCGGTGTGCCAGCTGTGCTTAAAACAAACGGTTTGGCGCGCGACGATGGCAAGAGACCGGATGGTATGTCATTAATGCCTTGGAAAATGGGTAGGACTCCGGTGTGGGACGCAACTTGCGTCGACACCATTGCCCTTACCCATTTACCTGGCACGGCTGGCTGTACTGGTGCTGCTGCAGCTTCTGCAGAGGCTTTTAAGCGGCGCAAATATTCCAATCTCATTGGAGATTATGAATTTGTGCCGTTTGGAGTCGAAACGTTTGGGCCTTGGGGTCTCGTGACCAGAAGGCTGGCCTCTTTTTAGGTCAGAGATTAAGCATTGCCATACAACGTGGCAATGCTGCCAGTCTTCTGGGAACGCTAACACAAGAGGCATGCGATGCGAATGAATTCCATGACGCATTTTAAATTTTAGTTTCCTTTTTCAGTATTGAGTAATTATTTAGAAATGTAGTTTTAAAACCATTGTTATGTTAATTAATAAAAAAATAACTGATAATAACTCAACAGATAAATTTGAAGACAAATATAGATTTGAAGTGTTGCTATTGAAAAGATGACTATGTACTTATATGGGTTTTATGTAGTATCACTATTTTTACAAAAGGCATTTTAAAAATATTGTTCTTGCAAATTCTGGTGACACTACAAATCTATATTACACTGTTGATGAACATTTGTAATTTGTAGAATTGAGTGGTAGAGTGGGTTCAAGACGGCAGGATTCGAAAGCGGGACCTATCGATCGTAAGGCCGACTTGTTAACCACTTAGTTACAGACGTTTATTTCTTTAAGGTTTTATTATTAGAGTTTGTTTAGGAATTTGTAAGGAAAGTTCTTCATTAAAACTATAGTAGGTAATAATATAATGTGTCCCGGGATTAAATGGAACATTTCGTTGCTTGCTCCATTAACCTTTAATATCAGATATAGCGTTCGTACATCCAACCAAACGGGACTGTTTGCCTTACAAGTCTATAAAAATAATACTTCGTTTTACAACCCCATAGTTCGGATGGCTCGTCAGTGTAGGTACTACCAGATATTATAATTTGAAGAAGATTGTACTTAATCTGTATATTGAACTTCTGTATCGTAACGTACTAGTAACACACCAGTTGTAATAACTTTACAAGCACCGCCTGGTCGGGTTTGTTACTGTTACGATGATGTTTACTAAACGACTAAATAAAATTGTAATTATCGTACACTTTATCAACGGATCGTCTGGCATGAATGAAAATTATTATCCCGACTACTTTGTCATCATAACCACTGCTACGTCATTTACGTTAGATTACAATATAATGTCTTCAAACATAGGTATATTCGACGGAAGAATAAATAGACAAGCTTATCATATATAATTATAATATATTTATAATTTAATCGTCGATATGTCTATCAGTATGTTACTGTGTGACTTATGAACTATTCAGCCGATTAAGGTACTTAGGTACCTATCTACCGATATATTTATTTTTCCGACATGGTGCCTCATATCTTTATTGCGATAGGTGCCGCTGTAGTCAAGTTATACCAAATTCTACATTTATTGATATATTACTTGTGTTGTAATGTTTGTGACATAGTATTACTGTAACGAACAACCGTAACGTAATCTGAAATCTGAAAACAGGGAATTCGTTCTCATAATGTGCAAATAGAAACAGTGTGCACAGTGAGGGATGAAAGGAACTTCATTCCACACACGCTCATATTGTGGAATGATCTTCATCCTGTGGTTTTTCCAAGCGACTCCATTTAATTTATTATATTCTTTGTGACTGTAGAATTGCCTTGCATGTGCTGAAATAATAAAAATATTGTAGTGTACCTAAACTCATATTGATACCTCATGTATAAAATAGTGTAATGTTTGCATACCATATAATGGTAAAACAAACGATAATAATAACACCTGTATAACCACATTTAAGCAAATAAAATGAATTTGAATTGGAATTATACTACGAAAGAAAATTCTTACATGGTCGCGTCGGCAGCACGTGTCTGACGCACTCAACGCATAATTATATCTGTTATTTATTGTAACTTAATAAACAAGTTGCAAAATGTACTCCTAGTAAACAAACTTTATATTTATTATCATCATCATCATCATAACCTTATGTTGTATTTATGTAAAGTTGTTATGTCAACAATATAATTATATAGATATCTATATGAATTATATCTACATACAAACTACATAATACATGCGTACTAATACAATAATCATGACAACAATATTGAAATCTAATATATAAAATCTAATATATAAAATTCTCGTGTCACAGTTTTCGTTGCCATACTCCTCCGAAACGGCTTGACCGATTTTGATGAAATTTTGTGGGCATATCGGGTAGGCATGAGAATCGGCCAACATCTATTTTTCATACCCCGATTCGCGGTAACCGACATCCACGCGGGCGGAGCCACGGGCGACAGCTAGTAATTTATAAAGATACTAAGGTCAGCTACTCTTAATAAGTAGCTTAAAGTGTGCTTATATAAACAGATAATCTTGCAGCATATAAATACCTTAACTAAATAATATTCACACATTATGGTAAATAAACCGCACTTTTATTTGAATATCTAATAGGTATGTTTGACGTGATAACTTATTCAAATAATTAGGAATAATTTTATAATCTGTCACTATATTAAATTATTCTTGAAAATTAATATGGAATGAATTTAACAAAATAAAAATAATTTCATTTCAATAATTTCATCTTGCTAGATAGCGCAGCTAAATAAACTGCAAGATATAACTATGGAAATGTAGTTTTTTTTAAATAAATAATACCATTTATAGATATAACAAAAATTAACTAACTTATAAATGATACAGAACAAGGAACTGGTGATAAAGTTATCTAAAGCTTTATTGAAATACAGCAAAATAACTGTGACAAGTACCTACTCAAACATTCACGGCCCTGAATCCCAATTGAAATGAAGTTGTAAGCTTATTTCATAACATTTCTTTTTTTGTTCCGTACATATCACGAATCAGATTCCTAAAAGGATTTATGGACAGCTACTGGCTGGGCAAGGCGGTGCCGTGCATCGGGGCCCCCAAGGTCAGTAGCCCTTCGAGCCCAAACTAGAAACCTCATATTGAATTAGGGAAAAAATCTTTACTTTCGGAATGTGAAACTGGGTGAACTCATTTGAAACGATTGTAGGGAATTTTGTACAGTATTCTCATCTACGTTATCACGTTTACAGCCAGTTGGGCGCCCCCTGAACCCTTCATAGGGCCACAAGCTCATTGGCAAGATAGTAATATTATTTTAAGTAGTTATACATAATATTATATATGTAGGTAGTCTACTAGCTGTTGCCCGCGGCACCGCCCGCGTATAAGTCGCTTATCGTGACCAAACGTGACCTATGTCCTTTTTTTCTATATACCAAATCTCATCAAGATCAGATCAGTGGTTTAGGCGTGAAAGCGAAACAGATAGACAGACATAGTAACTTTTGCATTCATAATATTAGTATTGAGTATGCATTGACAATAGTCATATTATAATAGCAATACGAGGTTCAGTTCCTACTTAGATTATCATTATCTTTTGGCATCTAGTGCGGTTTTAGTCGGTCCGAGTCCGACATAATCAGCCCCGATGGCCATCATGTGTGACTATGTATAATACTTGCTTTTGCCCGCGGCTCAGCCTGTGTGGATGTCGGTTGTCGCTATAATATCGGTTATCATTATAAATTGTAGCCCATGTGTTATTCAGATGTATACCTAAGCTATATTATTATAAACTTTCATTAAATCCATTCAGTAGTTTGTACGTGAAAGAGTAACAAACATCAATCTATCCATCCATATTTACAAACTTTCACGTTTTTAATATAAATAGGTTTGTCTTGTTTACATGTAGAGTCTTTTAAATGGCCTCCTTATCTCATTTTTATGTACCTATATTAGCTGTAAGCTTTCCGAAATAATAATAATTAAAAATCTCCGCATGAAAGAAAAGGGAACAAGCAAGGATTTGATTCCCAAATTCCCAACAGTACGTTAGCGGCCAAGGCCGGTAGGGGTCTACATAACTACCGTATTTACTCCAGTAAGGCGTCGTCGCGTCGTGCGAAATAAAGTTTCCACAAACAAAAAAAAAATGTAGGGGCCCTGTTTCTTTTTGCACCGGGGCCCTTGAACATCTTGCTACGGCACTGTGGACAGCTCCACCTTACATTGCGGTTCTAGGTTGCCATTTTCCGTACTTTTATTTACTCTCTCTCGTGAACTAAATAATACATTTCGTCCTGTTTATGAATTAAACTCGACACTGAACCACCACAAACAATAAGTACCTACTAGGGCCGGATCTACCATATGACATAATGGGCAATAGCTAGAGAGGCGGCATTCTATGAGTTTAGGTTGTCTTTTAGAAGCTATTTGCTTAGTTTAATTTTGTATACAGCTAAACTATTGTTGAACATATCCAAGCCCCCAAAATCCTCATTAAATGTGTCAACACTACGTCTAAAGAAGTTATTACTGGTATAAATAGTTCTATAAAAGGGTGCCGAAAACAAGTCTAAGGTACGAGAACCGGGTCTGGGCACTCTCAAGCCTATTTTTTCTAGAATGTGGGGAGCGTCAATGTAATTTTTTAAGATTTTAAATAGATATACTTGGTCAAACATTTACCGTTGGTCAGCGAGTGTAGTTAACGAGTGACGGTCAAGGGAAATCTCGTATGATGCATATTCGTGATCCCCACGATAGTCTAATGAATTAATAAACTTCTTTTGAATTGTCTCAATACAGTTAATATGACAAGCAAAATAAGGACTACAGATTATGCAGCCAAAATCTAAAAGTGATCGAACAAAACTGAAGTACAACACTTTCAGTGTATAGGGATGCTTAAAAGGTTTAGAAATCCTAAGTATAAATCCAAGTTAACTGAATGCTCTGTTAACAATGGAATGTATTTCTAAGTTGTAGGATAAGTTAGAATCCATAAGTACACCCAAGTCGCGTACGGATGTAACTCGACGTAATAAAGCATTGTTAATTTTATAATCAAAGACGTGAGGATTATGTTTCCGGGTATACGATATAACGGAAAATTTATCAAGATTCAGGTATACTTGATTCAATGAACAATACTCAGATATTCGTTCCTAATCAGATTGCAGCTGCAAGGAGTCAACTACTTCCTACTGCTTTAAAATTTTTTGCATCATCAGCATACAACAAGATATTTGAATTAATGGTCCAGCATGGGATCCCTGAGGAATTCCCGATGGGATTTTCAGGAACGGTGAGACATAACCCCTTACAGACAGCTTGGGACCGGTTCTTAATATAAGAATGAATCCAGCGGAGTAGATCGCCATGTATACCTATAGACCATAGCTTCTCTATGAGTAATTCGTGATTAATTTGATCAAATGCTTTGGTATAATCAGTATACACGACATCCACTTGAAGCTTACTGTCCATGGACTTCACTAAAAATTTGTAAACGTGAGCAATTTGTGTCAACAGAGCGTCTTTTACAGAAACCATGTTGGTTGAGAGAGATATGATTTTCAGCGCATTAGCCAGTGAGGAAGTCACAATCTTTTCTAAAATTTTACCAAATAAATTAGTTTTAGATATGGGCCGATACTGGGATACGTCATTCCTTTTTTCACTTTTCGGAATAGGCGTTATGAGAGCCTGTTTCCATACAGCTGGCAATATACCATCGGATGGACGAGCCTCGGAGTTCTTACAGGTAAATACAGGCGTACCGCAGGGGTCCGTCCTATCGCCAACTCTCTTTTTTCTGCATATAAATAACATGCTGACTAACGCCGGCAGCATTCATTGCTATGCGGATGATAGCACCTTGCAAACGAGTTATCGCGGAAAAAAGGCAGCTTCTTGTCACTGAGCTTGACCGGATCCTAAACCACATTCCCAATGGGGCTCTGAGAACTTGGTCGAGTTCAATGCCAAGTAGAAGCATTCATGTGCGTTTACAGCAAAGGTATCTTCTTTCCTTCCCCTTCCCACTCTTCAGAGCATGCCAGTGCCACTACAGGACAGCCTCAACATCCTCGGCATGGATGTTCGCTGCAAATTGAATAAAAAAACGCGTAAACTTGGAGTCCTGAACAGAGTGTTTTCTATACAAGACACAAATTCGTTCCTGCGTAGGATACTGCTCGCATCTCTGGGATGGATCCGCAAAGTACTTATTAGATGCTCTCGATAGGTTGCAGCGACGTGCGGTTCGCATTATTAGAAATCCTGAGGTCACGAGTAGGTACCCTTGAGCCTCTGCAGGTGCGTAGAGATGTTGCTTCCTTGGCAGTATTTTACCGTCTCTACCATGGTGAATGTTCTGATGAATGTCCTTTAAGCGGGGCGTGAAATAGCAGCTGATGAGGTCGTCAAGCTGAGTGCCACCATTGTTAGCATGGCACGTGTATATAATGGTGGCCCTCTTTCCTGAGACTTTGCCTTCGGCTTACCATCAGGCGAGGTAAAGTCAAATTGACGTGCCCTATATGTATAAAAAAAAATGACACGAAATATATAATGACATTAATGACGCTAATGATTGCAGTAGTAATATTGGTATTATTATATATACATTTACCATCGATATCATGGATATCTGTGCAATTTACCTTTTTTGCTCCAGAGTAGGTAGAGGTTACCTCCACTTACTCTGGCATTACGTGTGCATGAGTGATTGCTCGAACTATTTTGAAAGGCGTTCAATAAAAATAAAATACTAATTGTAATCACAAATTGTTGCCCTCTCGCCATCTGTCCTCATTCATCTGTTGAAATGTATGAAGACATGGTTACCATTTGTGGTAACCATTAACCATGTGATCAAAAGCATATTTAAAATGATGGACTCAGTTTCATAAAGGATAGTTCACAATTAGGCTATTCCTAATCAAAACCGCGATAAATAATATCAATCCTCAAGAGAGGCCCGTATTGACCTTATGAAGTACGTCACTACAAATGATTCTAGTACAAAAGACAATGCAAACAAGATATCAATTACATAAATAATTTCAAACAGAGCATAACAAATTAAAGGGTCAATAGACTATAATAATTTATATTAAAGATTATTATTACCCGACTACAGCGTAGCCAAAAGGAAGGTTATTACACAGTACATGGATATTAGTGATTTTATTAGTAGGTGCATACTTAGTAAACTACTTCTTTAACAAAAAACAAAAGAGAACATTTATATAAGTCAGTAACACAGGCAGATTATTTTAGTCACAGTTATGTTTTTCTATTTTAAGTTTTTTGTTATTATGGACATAGATATCAACATTTAACATTTGTCAATTTTTTGAACCTACATACATATCTATAATCACGCCTTTATGCCCGGGGGGTTAGGCAGAGGTGAATTAACACCCACATTTCACCATTCTGTATGCGGTCCCACGTAATAGGGGGTGAGCCTATTGCCGTATTCCGGGCACTATTGCTGACGCGAGCCATGCATCGGAGGCTTAGTCTGGGCTGTACATATCTGTCTGATGTTGAATTTAATCAGCCCTATCCTTTAGTCGCCTTGTACGACACCACATGGGAAGAGAAGGTGTGGCCCAAATTCTACTCTGATGGGAACCTACATTAGCTTTTCTGAATAAATTGTATCACTTTTTATAAAGTTTGATTACTATATTTGGCTTTCGATATGGCGTAGTACCCTTTTCTTGTTTAGACACTGATTACGACAGATGTTAATATTTTATTTTAGTGATCAAAGTTGTACATTGAAATACTTTACTGTATTTTCTTGAAATTAATCTTCACGCTCGAATCTCCACGCATGAATGTTCATAAGCCACTGACCGTTTTTTATCGTTCTAAAATAGAAACACAAAAACTCCAGCAAAGAAATTGGATGACATTTTTTGTCTATTTACAAAAATATTTAACCAATCTAATAAATAGTAATTTGAGTAGCACAGTATAGTTTGTTACGACGCCCCACGTTGGGCGCCACATTTAAACAAATGTTATTTTCTTACATAATGCATTAAGATTATTACCATAAACGTAGTAATAGTTGCTAAACATAATCTAAACAAATGAGATTTATTAATTGGCCAGTTAGTGGTATGACATCATGGCAGTAAGTTTAAATACATAACGTAGCAAACTGGCAGTTGATTCTGTCCTTATCGTACCTATAAGAGTTAGCAACCTCGGCTGCCACCTTAACCAAACCAAAGGTTTTAGATTCTTCTCAGGTCCCTTTTTCAAGAACTCGATATCAGCGATACCTTCCTATTTAATAGCTATCGGATAGATCGGGATCTCTCGACTTCACCCGATGTTCTCATTTTGGAATCTGTAGCGTCTCTTGGTGGTACCTCATGTGATCTTTCTTACCTTACTAGCTCTAAACTTTCATGTTCATGTGATTGCCCAAATTATTTTGAAAGGTGTTTAATATAAATAAAACAAAATGTAATTATCTATATAACAATATATTTTTGTCATCAACGACAAACTTAACAACAGACTAGGTACAACATAGATCTTCTCAACGAAATACCTGCGCGAAGTTTAATTTATCTAAATATTGTGAAATGTTTACCAACGCACTGAGTCTAATTCGATTACATTAACACAAGTTCAGGCTCCTGATTCTGCTAATATTATGAAATAACAAAACCACTGTGATACCGCTGACATTGTATTAAATGTCATTAAATTTTCGACTTTATTACTGAGTGTTAAAGTCCAAAATGAAAAGAAAAAGAATTTATAACTTTTTTCATTCACTCTACAAGATTGTCATTTAATTTTAGACTAACAGTATAATGCTAAAGTCTAAGGTTAAATGGCATTGGTTACAGTGTCTGTGGTACCGCAGTGGCTTTGCCATGAAAAAATAATAGCAGAATCAGGGCCCAGTTAACCTCAAGCTTTACGAACTAAACGCAAAATAAATGGACGGCTTACAATACTTAGGTTAATAACATGTTGCCATTCATGTAAGGCGCTGAGGATTAGTTAGTAACACTATGAGTCCTATACATTGTAAACGTGGTCTAAGCGGCCTATTAATAAGGTGTTGGTAAACAAATCTGAAATTAATAATAATAGCGGGCTCGCGAATTGAATGAACATATTAAATATGCCAGGTAACCTAAAATATTTTGCTGCTAAAATAATATCTTATGAACTACATATAAATTGCTTTTGGTTGACGTGTTTAATACGTACACAAATGATGAATTGACTCAAATAGAAGGGCGGACCGTGCCGCACCCTGCCTCACATACTTTAACTTTACATGTCCGCGTAAGTGTCATCATAAAAACTTATAAGTTACTTTTACGTACAATTAGGTATAAGTTTTTAAATTAACTATAATTACTCGTACAAAATATATTTTGTTTCAGTGCACAATCTGTACTATTCATTATTTTCGTGGTTAAAACAGTAATATTTTAGAAAGGCGCAATCTAGGTGTGACAGAATTTTAAATTATTGAATAATAAGAATTGTAATCCAGATACATAGTCACTGTGTACCATGTAGGTATATGTATAAAATTCATGAAGTTATGTTTAAAAATACGCAATGTATTGCAATTGAAAATTATAAAATGTTAATCATGATCAAATCCTAATATTAAAAGCGTATTGTGTGATTAAGTAGCAATCTTAAACTGTAATAGGTAATAGATAAGTTTGATGTCAGTGGAGTTGACGTCACCGGCCCAAAGCCGATGACTGCCACACTTGACCTGTACACGGCTAATCAGAATTGTAAAATGCTTTTGGCACTAACTTTAATATGTATAATATAAATTATATTACAATACATTCAAATTGATATTTACATACTTATGAGTAGATACAGATATATATTTACAACGGTCACTTGTTGAGATAATAAGGGGTAATGAGGTTGAATAATAGCATGTTATATTAATTTATACAATACATGGGAGCGTTACAAGTGTCGGAACGTGTAGGTACAATATCTACAGCTGTACGTAACAATAAAGCTCTAGCAACACCCACATCGATACAACGGAGTACAAATTTGTACAGGAGCATGGGCAGCATGCGGCGACGCTTCATACAATTTACACCATGAACAAACAATGAAAAAAATATCAGAGCAGAAAATCTTAGAAATAGCTAAAAATTGACATAATAACAACTATGTATAATAATCTTACTAGTGATTTACTAGTCTTAGCATCGGTCACAATTTTACATTGCATAAAGAACGTTTCTAAATATTTGAATTAGAAGCAGTGCCGCATGTTACCCAACATATTAACACCAAAGACCCTTTATTGATTCTAACAACTAACATTTGATTATATTGCACACATTCACTTATATCTAAGTTATATAGAGTGGGCTAAAATCCCTCTCCGCCATAATTTCGAAAACTCACCGCTTAACTACCTGATGGAATGACATGTTTGACGCACCTTCTATGTTACTCTCGCTAAGCAAACTCAACGAAGCTATACCGAGGACGAACTGAACGTACGGATTAATGGATCAATTCAATATGTATTGTGATGTGTTGTTTAATTTAAACTTAAGAACGTTGAAGTATTCATCTTCAATATGTTCTTAAAATAATGCATGTGACGATGTATATAAAATTCAAACTGAGGGATTTAATCATATGCCGTGAACGAGGCGACGTAAGTAGTCAGCTTGCTTAGGAGGCGTGTCGCACCTCGCGCGGCATTACGACGCATCGAAGTGATCCCAATGAGCCTGAAATATATCGAACCGACCCGAGCAGGAGAAAGGTGGCCCGTGATGTCCTGTAATGACTTGAGGTGACCTGTGATGGCCCGAGGTGGCCTGTGATAGATCGAAGTGGCTCGATATATCTCGAGATAGCGCGAGGCGTGCGCATGCGCCGGCGACCGACCGGCCCATCAGCCGGAAGCTCTCTACTAGTGACAACTACTGATGTGAACATGACTCGAGGACGATACGTTTCTGAACATGATTTATCTTTCTTAGCACCGTTGCCGATTAAACTTTACTCGACTCGAAAATGAACATCGTAAGATCTATGTTATGATCATTTCTTTTACAACTCTAGCACTATTATTAGTTACGGAACTGATTAAATTTTCTACCTCCTTAAAAAATTGTGATAGCCAATTTGTGAATTTTAGATGAACTTATCGTAAACGGTAAAAGTAGGAGATTCTTTCTTTATAAAATTCAGTCGATGCCTACTGGTAAAATCTGATTAATAGCTACTTTCCTAGAAAACGTTTTAAAAATCTTCAACCGACCCATAGAGTCCCACAAGGGGGCTCTTTGGGCGGGACTGATCCATACCCAGGTCAGGTATAATTAAATTTTGTCAATACCCGTCGGGCAGAGTGCTTCGTAACTAAACTTTCGTCGCTCCGGACTCGTTGGTTTGTAAAAATAGATCGCCTCCCTGTGCCAATACTTTCGTATAGCCTACTGGTTACCTGCTTCGGTTCGCCGGTTGCGCGACTGGTCGCACGCGGTTCAGTATAGCCGGTACGTCGATGCCACAGATATAGACAACTCAAGACTGTAAAATTGTAGAATCCCGTAGTGCCACTACCGACAGTGCCAAGTTTCAGTATCGTCCTTATCTTCATCTCAGCATTGTGACTCTATGGAATCTGAACTCTCACCTCGAAGCACTATTTCCTGCTTTTTCGGTTCCACTTCACACGATCTTGAACATCCATATTAGTGGAACCGGCACTTCTTGTGTCTCCTATTAGAGTCCAGTGGAAGTGGCTAGGATTCAATATCACTTAAATTTGCACAAGAATTGTCCACGGTGTGGCTGACAGCTTGCGTTGTCTACTTTTCCTTATATCTGTGGTAGTGATGCTCAGAAGAGCATGTGACAGCGCAGGTTGGAGTTGGCTATTCCGTGGTGTGCGCGGTGAGGTCGACCCGCGGCATCGCGCTGCCCTGCGCGGCCGGCGGGTCGCTGGCGGGGAGGGACAGTAGATGTTAGGCCTCCAAAAAAATAAGAGCGGTTGGCTTTGGTTCCAAATTTGATTTCTTAGCCTCAACCACTAGAAACTCGATCTCCTGTAAATAAAACAAAACAAATTTCAGTAACACTATGTTTTTCGGTCCCAACAAGACTTTTTCAATCCGCTTCCGAGCCATCGTCATTATGTATACTTATTGGTGGTTAGTGTAGACTCACCGGTTTATCTCTCTGTGCAAAAGACTCCGCTATCAACCGCGCCACATCTTGATGTTGTAAGCCTTCCACACGGTGACCATCCACGGCCAGGATCAGCTGGCCTACCTCCAACCCGCCTGCTTCATAAGCTGCCCCGTGCTCCTGGAATTACAGCATTCTTATTAGTATTAATTGTCTTAAAATATTTATTGTCTTTGTTATAGGATGTTACTCGATCGAATTGATATGCTAACTCGTAGTCCTGCCTACAAAGAACAGGAAAAATGATGGCGAGAAAGGCAATCCATCAGAGACTAACGTCAAATTGGGAAATTTAAAAATGTAAATAATTCTCTGTTGCTTCCGTAAAATTGTCCTACATTGGTATACTAGATTTAGGCCGCGGATCTGCCCGCGTGGATGTCGGTTATCGTTATAAATAATAGCATATGTGTTATTCTGATGTATAAGCTATATTATTGCAAAGTTTCATTAAAATCCATCTATCCATACTTACAAACATTCGCGTTTATAATATTAGTAAGCTTTTTTCAACTTGGAAGCAAAATAAGTGAGCAATAACGGTATTTATTAAATAACTTTAGCTTCAGCTTATATGTCTTAAAGGGATATACTCACGTGAATATTTATTATTCTAGGCAAGGGATGCTTCGTATTGGCTCCACCTTCAATAGCAATACCCAGTATGGGTTTGGTCTTTTTGACGGTGATGTGAAGGTTTCCATGGTGGTCGGGTACAACGCGTGCGGCGTGCGCCTCGTCGTGTGGCGGCTCGTGGCCAAGCCTCTGCATCGACTGATGCCTTCGAATACCGCCGCGCTCCTCTAACAATGCACTACTATCCTCTTTCATGTCAAAACTCCGAGACAAGTTGTGGGCCAACTCCTGTAAAAATTACAGTACCTACTATAGTAACACATACAACATATCTTTCAATAACAATTTAGTTTAAAAGTAAAGTTGAATAAATACTTGAATTTATGTTTTAGGTACATCAGAAATATGGAGAACAATATCAATATATTTATGGACCTTTCGTTTCCTAAATCCTATTAACTAACTATACACATCCACACTAATAATCTTGTCTACTATGCTAATAAATAGCAAATTCAATACAGCCTCTAAGTACAAGTTTGTGCTCTAAGAATATTGAGGAGATGTGTAGCTGGGTGGCAGAGGGCAGTAACTCAGCGTAACGTGGTGCAGCCACATATGCAGCGGCAATCCATACGCCCCGGTACCTGCTACTGATTGGTGGGTACAGGCTAAATTGATTTACGACCTTATGCCTCTCAGTTACAAAAATGTACAGTGATTAATATACGTCGAATGTTTTGAGAAGCTGGAAGTGAGATGTGTGCTAGAGGCTTGGATTCATGCGTTTCGATCACTCGGTGGCGTGGTTTAAAGTGGGTATATTTTACAAGTGTTAAAATGTATTCATGGAGAGAGTTCTTATCCCGTTTACCTACCTGAGTAGGAAATGATGGCAAAGAGAATTATAGCAGTTACGAACAAAATAAATAATGAAAATGCATATAAAGAAATAAAATAAAAACTACAAATTGAATGCTAAAACAAATTGTAATTAAAAATTGCAACGCATTTCGGTCCCGTTGTTTTTACGCCACCATGCTCTAGTTTTAAACAAAAATGAAAATTATTTTAGAAACAATAAAACGTAATTTTTATTCATACTCTACAGGTACTGAATTTAGAAAATCAAAGGTTTGTGATTATGCTTATCAATTCACACTAAATTTTCATGCAGCACATTAGCTCGATTCATTCAAGATATTAGGAGTAAGTTACCTCTACTTGCTAATGATTCGACCGATATGATAAACCAAAGATTTTTAATGTGCGTACTACTTCCAAATAAATTTATATATGGCCCAAATAAAATATCAAAAAGTAAAATTAACACCGAAATGAAGTGCAACGATAAGAAGTGAAAACATACAATAACCGAATAATTTTCTAACACCAAGCAATAGTTTTGTTTCCGAAGCAAGGACTTTCATTAAAAACTTTAATTAAGATTTTTGAATTTCGTGCAAATGTTATAATCGATGTGATAGGACGGATCGCTGGTCATTCCGGCGACGAGAGGCCGGGCCACTTACTAGAGGTCGTCCCCAGTACCATGATTTTACTTTCTGCGTCCAGCCACCGAGTGATGAGCGCAGCCCCTCGAGATAGCCGCACTGAAACATCACACTCACTCAGGACCAGATCGTTACCCTCCGGTACTCGAATGCAGGCGAGTACGTTTACACCTAACTCCCTGAGTTTACCACACAGTAAGCCGGTGTGTTCTTTGTTATGTTCAATGTTATAGTGACTGTTAAGCATCTAGCATAAATCTAGCCGTAGACAGGTACGCTATAGGACATACCCTACTTAATGGATCCAATTCAGTCTGATGCAAAAACTCTACGAATTAATTTAACAAAATTACCTAATCTGTAATATTGTGTTGGGGAATAAGTAGGAACTATTATTATGAAACTGTTACATTTATAAAAAGAACACCTATAGAAAAATTTAATACTACTATTATAGCTAGCAATCTACAAATATTTACTTTAAAGGTAAGTAAAAGTGAAAATTGATTTGCAAGCCTTAATTAACTTCATTTACCAACCCCTTGATTGTATTTTGTTCTAATTGTAACAGGGTCTATTCATACCGCTCACTATCTTATAAAAATATACATAATTGGAAAAAAAGGAATTAGGTACAAAAATACATACCTGGTCCTAGTGTAGGTTTGGTAAGAAAGCATGAAAAAAATTTAGATAAATATACATTATTACTGTAATTTTTGTAATAAGCCAAGCATGAATGTGGTTGCTAACTTTCAAGACCAGCAACAATGTCTGTCCCATTGTTTATTTCGTGTATTTCGACAGCCGCGTTAACTTTCCATCAATTGTACCTCTGTTCCTACCTTCTGTCTATTTCGGATATGTCAAATAATTCTGTGGTTTTTTCACAGAAAATGCAGCATTATACAACAAAAAATAGTTCTTTTGTTTGTTGTTCAATAGAGGAGTGCAACTTTTGTAACGTAATTTCATTGTTGAGAATAATAAAGATCCTATTTATTATCCTCAAACAAAGACCCTCGGTAATACGCGTGTGATGCGTAATCATATAATGCATCACATACAGTACCGTGGGCTTCCAAGTACTCGTTTAGTAACAACCATAACAAGATAATTCCTAAAATCTAGTATCCATATCTAGTGGCCGCATCTAGAAGCGGGCGCAGCATGGACACATGGTGCGTCTCGTTAGCGTCTTCTATAAATAATACGATAACATCGGTAGATGTCGACCGACACTGTCCGCCAACATTGGTAAGCAGGCGGTCGCCTCGGCCGAGTGCTATCTATATACTACTATCACAAATTCTGAACCTCATTTCATAAAGTAATCATGTCTTTGTTTGTCCTTGCACACATATAGGTATCTTAAATGTGACCAACAAATTGATCAAGAAAATCGATGAGGACTTATTAAAAATTCTTATATCGTTTACTTCAGCTGTTAGATTTACAATCAATTTATAACAGAGCATTTAGACACCAGTCCGTTACAATGGAGGCTACACACAGACTACACGTTGAAAGTTTATAGGACGTGACGTTTTCGGCTCTTTTGGTGTCTACTAGACTAGCTGACTGCTATATGTAGATTGTCGAGATCTGACACTTATAAGATGTTGTTCAGTGTCACGACTTTCGTACCATTTAACTCGATTTAGACAATTGTTGTGTGTTTTATCGCGGTGGAAAGTGGACATGGAGATGGATGTGATGTGTCGCTTCTTTGGATTCATTTAGACAATAGAATGGGATATTTAACCGTAAGCGTAAATACCAGAAACCTCGTCACACAATCACAATTTAAATAACATTATTGATATTCTGCTTCCAAAAATATTCTGCACTCTAAGATCCCATGATATTTTCAACTTGGAATTCAAAACTCCACATACTGTTATCACCGATGGCTTGAATAGGTATTGAATAGTAAAATCTATCCAGCTTTTATACTACTTAGCAAACATCAAAGTAAGTTCATTGGGTTGTAAGCAGTTATCTGCATGCCCTATGAATGCTACGATCATAGAGGTGTCATTTGCGTATTGCCAGCTGCAGATAGAAATGGGAAAAGAAACGATAGACGGGTAAAGTCACCAGCACTGTAGACACTTAGTACTTTCTCGGACGAGTAGCTCAGTCGTGTTGGAAAAACACGGCTTCAACACCTATATCTGATTTAAACCTAAAACAGAGTCTCAACATTCTTCCCACTTTCTCAACAATAGCAGATTATTATGTTAGATAGATATTGTAAACTTAAGAACCGTTAACTTATAATAGTTATAATTCAAAAGATAACCTCGACTTTGGGTTCCGTGACTATGCGCAGTCATTCTACTTTGTAATTATAACCGAAAAAGTCTTTATCTTTATTCCAAATCACACTATCCGTTAGATTCAATCATGATATTAGATAAATTTAAAGTTTAATACCGTGTAATAAGCCAGGCTTATCCAAAAACCCTAGTACAGAACAAAACAAAACCGAAGCCAATGTGTTAAACCAAACGTTGGGTACTGTACCTACCTACACTATTCTTTGGCATGTTGGTTTTCCTTTTCCTTTTCCACTCTTTACTTTGCATCACACCTCTTTATTAATATTTTTCTGGTAGAACTTTTTGGTTAAATAAAGAGTACCTATTCATTCCTTGAAGTAAATCATGACCAGCTCAAACGCCAAATTTATTTTCATATGACATAGAGCATAGATTTATTTTCTTAAAATCGTATTTTATTTGAATGTATGTCATTCTCGGTTTGTGTTTTCTCTTTACGTACCTACCACCTCATTCCCTACTTAATGTTTATGTCACCATTATAGTAGCTTTATATCTTACGAACTTCCGTAATACATTTTAAGTTTATCTGTACCTACACCTATTACAAAACTGGTAATTTAAAGCCTCTCGAGTCGAGACCGAGACACACTTTATCAGTGAAAACAGCTCTGATACAATATCGAACAAAGCCGACATTAATTTCACTTTTACCAACCACAGAGTACGCTTCACTAATCGCTTAAACAGCTCGATTGATTGAATTACAGACTTTCATGTTCTTGAAACTTAATAACGAACGTATGGTTTGAACACGTGTTTATATTGCATGCCTGCAACCTGTAAGTCGATACATTAGCACTAAAATATTTAAGATCGACAGACAGTTCTAGTGATTTGTGGAAAATTAATAGTACTATATAAACTTCCTTGTATTTATACCAATAAGTATTTTATTTGCGTAAAACTTGAGAACGACTTAGTTCATGATTTTTAAGAATCTGTTTAGAAGGTTGGCATGCTGATGATGCTGTGCACGAACGCCTAGTGTCTTAATAAATCTTGAAATATAAATAGTACATTGCAATCCCTACATTGTATTGGAAGTAGATGGTGATAGCATGAGTAACGATTGGTCAATGAGAGTATGAGAGCATGTTGGTGAGGCAAAGCAATCACTAAATAGCTTCAGATTTAGGATTTTTGAAGTGAAAACTTCTTTAGCGGCGTTGGATGGGTAAAAAGTGTTAAACTCGCGTCAGGATCACTTGACCTTTGAACCGTAACCGACGACTGACGTCATACAATATTAGCTACAGATTGTTTATTTTGTTAGGTACGCTAAGAAGCTTCGTAGCTTAGCGGTAAGCGCTTCAACTGTAAGTCCTTATGGTTTTAGATAGTACCGGGTTCGAACCTGGGCTTCTGACACTTTTTGGGATTATTTTTTCTTTTTGTAATATTTTACATTTTGCGATTATTTTTCCTTTGTAATTCATTAATTTCTTCTGACAGAAAATTAGTGATAGCTTCTATGATTAGCGCTATATTATAGGTATGGTATGGTATGTTCTTTTTATCTTTTTCTCTGTATATAACGAAGAAAGAAAGAAAAAAAAGGTTTTACTTCTGCCGTCACTCCCGGAGTGCAACCCGTCTTTTTTCAATTAACAATTTAATCAGAATCATCACCAGATTCGCAGATTCGATGATTCCGATGCAACTTTATGAAGTCAAAATTGACTGAGAACAGCAGTAAAAGACCATTAGTTCTGTAGAAGAAAATCAATTTACTTTTTAATAGAGACAACAAATCTAAAGAAAACTCCACAATGCGCATATTTATTTGCAAAACTTTTCGCCAATCTAAAAGGATTCGCTATCTCGAAAGAATATATTCTGTTAAGTCATGCTGTACCATGTGTGACAGATTAACAGCAATGTATGTCTTACACTAAATTGTGATCAAGTTACATTTAGTACGATTTCCATACATTAGCATTACATTAGCATTACAAGGTAACAAAAAATATTCTTATTATTAATCGTCTTTATCACCGTCCGGACGACAGTCTGGCCAAATATAACCTTATGCATAGACAATGTCTTTAGTGAATGTGTACACTCAAGTAAGTCAATATTGAAATTTACTTATCTTCTGATCACTGACGGCAGAAAGCCTAAAGTCAATAACTTAACTTGTAGGTCAATGACTAATGCTCGTGAACAATTTTATGTTAAAGTTCCTGTCAGAGAAACAACAAGAGAACATAAATCTACTCCAGGATATCCCAGTCAAGCTTCATAAGTATTACTCATTTTGAAATTGATAGTATAATAAAGTATTACTACCTATAAGCCTACCAGTAGTTCTACTTCTTTACGCACAGAAAACTCAGTCAAAGGTCATGGTTGTCACAACAAAAGGTACTTTAATTTTGGAGTGCCTATGGTCACCTTCTGACTCCATCATCAGAACAGCTACATGGTACCATGATAATGCATTACCACCCAAATGGAAAATCTTGGCAAAATTTCATCAAAATCAGTTGAGGATATCTGCTTCAAAATTGAGTTGCAAGATTGGAACCGAAGAAACATAGTTAAACACATCGCAAATAAATAAAAACCTATAAAAAAAGATGCCAACGAATTGTATAACTTCCTCTTTTTTGAAGTCGATTAAAAAGGTTTTTGTCGGCACTACACCCCTGACAGATTAGAAAGCTCTAATCGCTTCCCCTGTACTCCTGATAGTATACCCGCGCAAGTACCGAGTCAACCGACAGTTAGAAATAATAAGACTGTGGTATAACAAAACAACGGTACAACACTTCAAATAAATGAAATGATTCGGTTTTGTAATATTCACCAACTTGCGATATCGGCAGATTAGCTCGATGCTGACCGATTAGTGTATTGTCATCCGCTTGTCACAATGCTTGCAAAGTCTCAAATTAATACGGCATCCACAGTTAAAGATTGCTACACTCAACTTCTAAGGCTAATTACATAAAAGTTAAATGGATTGAGTTGTTTCGCTTGAATCAATTATTGTTTCTTTTAAATAATTTTCTGTCAAAAATTATCCAAAAATATGTTTTATAAAATATTTTTGGATAATTTTTGATAGAAAATTATGGTGCTAAGACTATAAGGTTCAAAATAAAGTCAAGGCCACTTGAATTTGTAAAATTTGTGAATGTCCAAAATGATTATAACAATGTACCACAGCAGTTTTTGAAGTTAACCAAATCAAGTTTACATAGATATATATCGATACAACCAATCATGATTTTGGATAACGATTTAAGGAGATAGTCATACTATTAATGACATTGCAACATTTCTATTTTAGCCTTCTATAGTAATAATAAAACTGATGATTTTTTTAAATATGCTTGAACGCGTTAACCACTGGAACTGCTTTTGTAATTTGCAAAAATCTTTTTGTATTTAATATTTCAAATTTTTGGGGTACTTTATGTCCTATTTGACATCACGACACCGGCTCTGTAAGGAATCTAAGAAAGGCGTCGCGACGGGCCGTTCCTTGTAGGAAGACATTTTAAAATCGTTTCTCTAAGCTTGATCATTGATAAAAGTAATTCGTGACCATAGGTGGCTGGTTGCCAACTTAGTGTGTAATTTGAATGTTCGTAGGATTCGTGGTCAATTATTAAGAGCATAAACTGATTATTTCATTTCCTTTTTTTGTACTTAAATAGAATCTTCAGAATCCTTTACTAGCGTTCTTAAAACTTTAAAATTATTAGTCACCGCGTGTGGCGTGTGGGTGAGATCATTCGCTAGCAGGCGTTTGATGGAATAGAATGACGAAAGTATAGGATTTGACGTATTTGACATGCGTTAACGACTGTCATTTACGTCAAATCCCATACATTCGTCATTCTATTCCAACAAACGTCGGCTAGCGAATTGCCACTTGTCTAGAGGGGCAGTTGCATACGTTATAATAGGTGAAACCTCTGACCGTGAGATTCCGTGGTTCAAATCCCTGGTTGAAAAGTACCTATCTATAATTTTTGTCATACACACGCGCCTCTCAACTTATTAGGTATTTGTTTCAAACACGGACTCCTATGGGTTTATTTTATTCTACTATTTTGTATTTTGAATGTTGTAATATACATTGTAGATTGCATATTAGATAAACAATTGGTATAATCATTATGTATAATCGTAGTACCAAGTGGTCACCAGTTATAACAATAATCTAGCGATCAGGAATCACAGTTAAGTCTTACCAGGCGGTATGCTGTGATTGAAGTAATAAAAAATAAGCAGTCTTCACAAGACATGGGTATCGCAGGTGGTTGGCTTGATTGTTTCCGGTTTGTCCAGTTTTGGACCATGTCTGCGTGGGAACTAACGGTGCGGGGTGTAAAGACGATTTGTTTATTAGCCATTGTATTTAATTTTAAAAATCTTAAAATTTTAAACATCATCATTTTTTTTTATAATATATCATACATACATATCTCTGAGAACATGTTTTTAGCTTCTCGTTACATGGTACAAAAGAAGGAATTAGCGTCATATGATTTAACGTACCTACATTATGTTTATCATAGATAAGTATGACCACTCAGGAGTGTTTGGATCTATGACATAAACTTCCTATACAACTGAATAGTCTCATTATTTTGAAATATTAATCTCACAGAACAATGATTGATTCACATAATGATTAGACACTTCATTTATTAACTTCATCACATTATTTTAATAGATAATTTCCTTGTGAATCTCCTAGTCACGTCATTATAATGAAGGTTACCTATTACCAACTTTGAATTTAAATCACTTCTGTACAAAACACAGACTACCTAACTAAGTACCTACCCACCTACTTATTCAGTTAAACATACATACATATAAACACGCCTTTATCCCCGGAGGGTTAGGCAGAGATGAATTAACACCCACATTTCACCAATCTGTATTCGGTCCCACGTAATAGGGGGTGAGCCTATTGCCGTATTCCGGGCACTATTGTTGACTTGAGCCATGCGTCTGAGGCTGAGTCTGGGCTGTACATATCTGTCTGATGTTAAAGTTAATCAGCCCTATCCCTTAGTCGCCTTGTACGACACCACATGGGAAGATAAGGGTTAGCCCAAATTCTACTCCAATTTTAATCCTCTAATCCAAATATAATGAATTGTAATAGTTTTAGGCTTAGTTTTGTGGTCTATTTTTTAGGTAAATCTTACAATCGTCTTGTAATCAATCCACGTAGGTAAAAATAACTCATAATATTTTTTGATCAAAATCATCTGCTCAAAAAGGCACGTTCTTGAGCAGAATACTTTCGTTCAGTACCTACTACTTACTTACTTGTTTGTATCAAAATCCTATCATGCCTATCAGTATTATAAATGTGAAAGTTTGTAAGTAGTATACAAAAAGACAAGACGGATGTATTTCGTATAAATGTGGCACAAAGATAAACTATGAACTGCACACGAACTACAGGATTTTAGTAGCTATCTAATAGGTTTCTGTTAGCCGCGATCCCATGCAGGCAGACCATGGTTAGGGTCGATTAGTAAGAAATAAATTGAATACCTTCATTGATATAAACGACTGTGAGAAATAACGCAATGTTTTTTTTCGGTAGAACTCTTTGCATCACGTCCTACTTTATAACCTACTACTTAAGCAAGTTCATATCATTGATATGTTTTTCTTCTTGTATTTTAATTGTGTATTTTGTATTAAAAGCCAGGTCTACCGTTACTGTCTACCTGCACTTTAAGGTCGCATTGTTTACATTGATAATAGTTGCTTAAACATTCCACCTCAAGCTTAACCTCATCAATAAAATCATGATGACAGATGCCGTCACTGCGAGCATCTCTAAAATGCAACTCATTCATTTCTGTCCTACAAGCATAGTGTTCTGTCTGACCGGAACATGATTGTTATTGACTACAAATCGACCATATCGTACGTGGGTGGCATAGTACTCACTTCAGGCATATAACCAATTCTCTCTCAATGTGACGGTTGCGTAGCTAGTTGAGTATCAAGTGAACTCGATTCGCACACCGGCACCGGCTGAATCAGGCGGCAACATTATGAGTGCGACAGGCCTTCGCTTTGCTTCGGTGGTCAGTTTCGCTCCAAGCACAGACGCATGTGCACGTTGTACTTATTTGACCACAAACTGGCTTGTTTACAAATAGAAGGTGTGCGATCTCACCATTAACAGGATAACCGTGACAGGTAAGTTAAATATAAAATGGAGGCCAGTGTGCCAAATACAGTGTTCAATGTACCTATACGAGAGTTAAATAAGTTCAAGAGCTAAATGTTGGAGTATAAACAAAACAATGTGATTATTATGTGTGCCAAACATTCATATTGTTTGCGTAATTTGTGCTTACCATTTTACTATATTTTTTTACTAATAGATTATGTTTATGCTTTGGAAAATAACTCTAGTTTATAAAACGAAATGTTGTGTCTATTACATGACAATTTGTACTGGATTTTGTTATAGTGCGGCTTTGTTTTGTCCGGGTTTTACTTTGTAAGTGTTTTATACCTCCAATTTTTTATGTGTGTAAGTAGGTACCTAAATTCTCTATTCTATTTGCATTTTGTGATAAAATATCCCTTGTTGTATTATATTTCGTAAGATGCAAATCTCGGAGGAGACGAACGGTCATGTGGTCTCAACTTATTTCGTTCTTCAGTCCCCTTACAATACATACATACATCGAAGCAAGTTTAGCTTGCATTGGGCCAGTTCTTTTCGGGCCATGAACAGAAAAAATAGTCCTTGCCTTACTTAATGGAACATGTAACTATATAGAGGTTCTCGTACCTACGTTGAACGTGAGACTGTAAGTTTTTATTATGCACAATTGTGTTATGAACTACCTATCTATCTAATTTGTCTTTATTGGAAGGTATTACTGGATACACGTTAGTAAGGTAGATACATAACGTACCTATTTGGAGTTTCCTTTATCAAAAATGTAATGCATATATAGACAAATCTATACATTATTTGTATACGGATACAAGACCTTGCTTCTTCTTCTGCTGTTTATAAAAAAATATATCATTATTTTCATCAACCATTACCGTTTTTGGTACATAGTTACTTCCATTTTTAGTTGTCCTTATAGAAGACAAGCTTAATCGACAGCATCTAATTAAGTTAAACCACATAGCAAAATTAATAATTTGACTCCAACTTCTTAAAAAAAACATGTCCCCTGTCCGTTTTTAGTGTATTCGTAACGTTATGTAAAAGAAGTACAAAACTAGGCAATGATTACAAAATGGAGCTCCAATTTTATGTTATGTAAAATATGATTTTTCTCTAATCGCGCCATGCGTGACTGACTTGGTGAATATAACAAGGACACGGTTGAGCTTAGCTCGGCACAAAAGGCCTTCGAGACATATCTGTTTGCTATTGTGTTATTGCAAAATATGCACTTTTTTATACACCAACAATAACTGGCGACGCTCCATGACACGCTTTCTACGATTGGAATGGAATGAAAGACGACTACTAACTACTATAAAACACCATTTGCTAAGAAGAAAGATTCGAAACTAGAACGTATTGGCCTCTATTGAACCATAGGTGTAGTGCATCAATAGTGCCTAAATAGCTAAGGTATAGATTCAAAAAAGTAGATAGGTAGGTGTGTACCTACTGAAAATTTGCCCTCAGCAAGAAGACTTCTAAGTCGTAATTTTTACAAAAATGCTTGTGCAGCATTTTCGGCTCGTAGGTATTGTGTTGTGATTTAACCTTTTTATTTCTATTTTTGTTTATTTGCTAGCCTTTGCTTACAAGTAAGTAACTATACCAAATCTAAAAGCGCAAACTTATAATTGGCTTCCAGATGTTTAACCTGACTTTTATTTTACTGTGTTAACTGTAAGTTTTCCATGTTCAAATAAATAAATATAAACATTTTAATTTTAACGAATCTTGATAGGTAGGTACTACACCTACTAAGGTACTATTCGTTTATACAAGTTGATCGTAAAAAGCTATATTTTTATCAAGTATTCACTAGGTCTGGTCTGTGTGAATATTTATACCTAACAAAAATAAATAAATGTATAACAACTCTTATTCTATCGTTATTGATGGTTTTTAAATCCAGAGTATTATCATAACACTTAGTTACCTACCTATTCACTAGGTTGTACTTCACAACAAATATTGTCGAGTCGAGATCATGAACCGGGACCGTGGCTTGCAAGGGGGTTAATGTTACAGTACACCTTTCCATATACAGCGTATCTGTGACGACGAACATAGCTTTCCAGCTCTTTGAAAAATAACCGTTCTCTTGGTTAGCTTGATTTATACCATAGTATGCCAGTAAACTCGTTAACAAAAGCATAGCAATTTTCATGGAACTGTTTTCTAAATAAGAAATATTATCTACCTATATTCTAAGTGGAAACTCATTGTAAGGCACTGTTGGTTGATACTTACAGTACAGTTAGGCCTTTGGTTGCAAGAGTATATATCTTGTTTACGACGCGTGAAAGTAGTGTAGGTAAAGATTAGTAGCGACCTGCAGGTCACAACAGCTCACGACCAATACAGAGAGATTATATCCCACACAGGGATACCTATCAACTAAGGAGGTAAAGTACTAACAGGGATCATTTGAAATTGATCATGATTTATCCATATGCTACATTTAATCTCATGAGGCTACAATACCATAGATATAGGTAACGAAAATGACGATTACCTAACAAGATTTTAAGTTTCTATGGAAATATGATGTACCTAGGTAGTGAAGAATACTTTTACAATATCGAAATTCTTGAGGCTTGAGGCCTTTGCCTACCTAAGTAGATATTAATAAAGTTTAATTTTTGTTGAATGTTCTTTTATGTTCTAAGGGTGAAACGATATTTTGTCATATAACACACCTTTTTTTTAAGTATTTTGATGAAGTTGCTAATGCATATTTCTCGTAAAAAAACAAGATTACCTTGTTTTATAATGCTTTGTGTAGGCCAAAATGATCAAGGTACGGGATTGACACGTATTTTGACGTTCATTGTAGTCGTTAACATATGTCAATCCTATAAATTGCCACATATCTGCGGCAGGTCGTTTCATTGATGTATAAACTTCTACTAAAGGTTAGGCACCAATTGTTCAAGTGCGTACAATTTATAAAATCATATTCGTTTCCAATACAACATCTAACTCTGACATAAATACGACAATAAAGAAATGAAAGCGGCCGATAATAAATAAGCGGTAGAGTCAAATGGACATGCAGAGATCGTTTCTATGTGCAAACAAGACCGTCAATTAACGTCTAGTGCCCACTCTAGTGGCGTGTGGGAGCGTTCGTGATAAACACATAGCGTCCCGCTAGCCAAATAAAGTAGACGATCACGGACTCTGTGGTGCGGTGTATTCAACCCTTACATTGACAAAATAATAATAGTAACACGAGGCTAACTGACACATCCACCATTCCAAAAATACACCCTGTAGGTATATTAACAACATGCTGTAAGAAAACTGTTATAGTTATATACGAAAAAAATTATGTACGAAATACGTATTCATAATTTTTTAAGACATTCTGAACTGCATTTATAGATTTTGGAAAAACCTTACAGTCAGCAAAGAATAGCCAAAATTAGAAAAAAAATTTTTTTGATACAATCGATACTATTTCAAATGAGGATCAAATGACTATCAGACCATCTTAGGTAGGGATGGAAACTAGGAATGTCTGGCTTCCTATATCATATACCTAAAGATAAAAAATAACCATGTCGGTTCCCGGTGGAGTACAATAGCCTACTAGAGTAGAAATCCTACTAGAATAGCCTAGTAGAGTAAAAACCACCCCAGCTCTTCCTGCGGGTGTCGTAAAAGACGACGACGACGACGAAGGGATAGGGGTGTTCTACATCCGACAGTAAACATACAGTCCAAGGCCAAAATAATCTGGGGGCACGGTAATGCCATCGGTACTATCATTAAATATACAAAGTTTGGATGTCGTAGCTATTATACTTTAGATTTTATTAATGTCCCAAACCTATAATTTCGTCACTGACTCATAGTCATCACTCACTGATCACCAAAATTGTAAGGGTACTTCCTGATGTCCTAGAGAGCTGAAATTTGGTATGTAAGCTAATATTACTACAAAGACAACAAAAAAATTAAAAAAACCTAACCTAACCTATTCCCTGGGAATAGGAGGTGGAAGCACAGATTACCTACTACAGTGGAAGTTTATATATGAGACTTGCACTACAGTTTGTGCTACATAAGTCAAAATTAATTAAAATATTTCTTCTAACAAATAAAAAATACGTAGGTACTTCTTAATTTTTAACCAACTTACAAAAATAAATGAAATCCCACCAAAAACAATACGGGTAAGCAACGTAAACTCGTCTTGGCAACATTTTGACATGAAAATCTTTTTGGTGGGATGGTGTTTTATATTTCTGTAAAGTTGAACAGATGCACAGCTTTGCATCGGTTTAACTTCATTAATTACTTGCCTTATTTTAAGAGTATGAAGAACATAATGTCATGTGGTTAGACATATATGATGATTATATTGCAGAGAACTGGCGACTTTTTAATGTTGTAAAAGTAATAAGAAAGTATATACAAAGAAAAGTGGTAAATTAGTAGTAAAGTCGCAATAAGAAATTCTTACTAACTACTTACTTATTTTTACTTATTGCCAAAGACAGTTGCTAATGTATAATAAAATAAAATACTATATAATACAGAAAACAATTTTTGGTTTAAAATACTAAGAAAACGTATCTTTTAAATAAAATTAAAAGTACAAACAACATTAAATATACCTACGAATAATATTCTAAGGAGAAGGAGAAGAATGGACAACTCAAATATAACATAAGACAAGGATCACATCTTAAGGTTAATTTAGACCAAATGAACATAGAGCTAGAGCTAGAACAAGAGCATTCCTTCTTAATATTTAGGAGTAAATTAAACCTTGTTTTCAAGGAAAGAAAAACGAATTAATGTTCTGTTTACACTAATAGAATTAGACGAAAAGCGGATAGAATCGGCATTCGCTCGTTTGATGTAAATCATCCTTTATCCAAGATAAACCCATACGGGTTTTATGGGTGTGCTATAATTTACTAGCTATTATAATCTTATTTAAATAAATAAAAAAGACATGACGCAATGAGCGTGTTAATACACATCTATCTACCCTTTCAGGGGCACATAAAATTTGCATATATAATATTATTATACATATGTAATAAATCTACACGCGATTGAAATACCGCAGTTATTAATAAATATAGACAAATACTTAAAGCCTTTACTGTAGATAATATGTACAGTAAAAGGTATGTTATTTATATATCTGTTCATATTTACAAAAGAATTACACCATGCTGGTGTACAACTATCTGCCTAATTAAGTAATAGGTACTATCAGTTTCAAATATATGGATTGATAGCTATTTCTAAACCTAAGTATTAAATTGCTTTAAGTTTGCCACTGCATTCTGATCCGAAGTAAAAACAAATGAACATTTGAACCACTCAGAGTGAACTTAATTATACCTATTCTGTCCTCTGTGGTGGAGATAGAGAGAATAAAAAAAGTTTTAAATTCTTTTGCAAGACCAAATTATTGCGTATTGATAAGGTTTTCTGACGATACTGTCTCTTACCATAAAAAAGCAGGTGATAATGAATTCCTAAAATGCAAAGATCGTAAAGTCAGTGATCTTAACACGACGCTAATGGTTAAACCACTCGCCTATCGCTTCTCTAACGGCACTTAATTATACCCACGGCACTATATTTTGGTTCTTTTAGTTTTGTTCATTTATTATATTTTATTAGGTATATTGTTATATCTATTTATTACCCAAAATTAATCTTTCAAACGCTGCTAATGTACTTCAACAACACTGATAGCAAAAAACCCTTTTTTATACCACTTAGGTGGTAGACAAGCACACGGCCCACCTGATGGAAAGTGGCTACCGTGGCTGAGAGTTTCTGTGCCGTCAGTGTAGAAGATAAAGTAGGACAAGCCTTATGGTCTTCCCACTGACAGCACGGAAACTCTCCAATGAGCTCTGGCTACCCCATTCACCGCCGGGAACACAACACGAGGTTATTATGGCCGCGGTATTCTGTAGGGCGGAGGTTAATTCCCCAGTCGGACTGCTCAATTTTCAATTTCAATCAAGAAGCCCTCTTTGAAAATTAAATTATTCTATTAAACATTTGACGTAGCATCTGTCTAGTCTACTGTGTTTTCTTGTCTTTATAATATAACTTTTATACTTAACTGCTGGTTCTTTACGCACAAGAAAACACACTAACTGTAATACAAGTTATAAATTACCAGAAATATGACGTAGAAAGTGGCACAATTTGTTTACGGGAAACGGTGTGTAATTGCAGGAAATACTAAATACTACTACATACTAAATATTCAATGCCTACATCCCGGTCTTCCTGTTTAGACGCACGATCTTTTCACCTTCCTGCACATTATTGGTTAACATCATGGAAATTAATTCCTCCGCGCAACAGTTTTGCTTGGCTTACTGATCGAATTACTTGCTAACTTACCTGCATGATAGGTACTTGTTGTAGACGTCAAGGATTCAAATAATAATTATATAAGGTCTTTGATGGAACTGAACAATTGTTTTAATTATTATGTGAAATTCTTATAACTCAGAATTGTTTTATAATTCACATCTCTTTGTTAGCTTTAAGAATGACTTAGGAATGAATTACGTGGTTTTGTTTATCTTGGAGACTACGTTATTGTGTCACAAGAGAAATGTATGGCTGAACAATAGATGCCTGTACGACCACCTTATTAAAAGCAGCGTCGCATAGGTCTCTCTATGTAGTAGAAGGTCTATTTAGGCCGCGTACACATTTCGTGAAACCAGGGGAATAATAAATAAATGGAACAAATGCGAATGAACCTGTGTTATAGCTAAAACAAGCTGCTAGTATCATTATGGTTTGCTCGAGAAATCCCTCTTGCAAACGTTCGTTCGGCTTCGTTCGGTGGTATGTACCGTTACATAATGCTGGGTCAGTATTAAGTAACGGTATTAAATTATCATAAATACATCTAAAATATCTACTTAGACCACTAAATGTTTGACGCGATTGATATTAGGTAGTATCATATCAACTGTATTTCTGAGAATCATAAATCTAGCGGCAACCTATTCACGACTATTATGAAATAAATAATTACCTACTGCTTTTATTAAGATACGTAGTAGGTACCTATGTAGTCGTTGTAAGCCAGGACAAACAATTCTATCAGGAACTCGAAAGAGAAAGTGCCATAACCACTGTGAAGTCCATCAAGTTACTAAAGTCATGTACTTACTATCTCAGCATAAATGTTTTAAGCTACTTAGGACAAAGCATTAAAAAGAAACTGTATTTTTTTATCAAACTCATGCTTATAAGTAAACTAAATAATGATATTCACATGTTAACGTTTCATTGCGCATGTACTTTCCTTTATTTACATGGACAATTAATGCAGTCTAACGACTAAGGTGTGGGCGCTGCGTGCACGCGACGGCCCACATCCGGCAAGCCTGAATTGCTCTCAAGCACATCATTTATTCATATCATTAACAAGGCACTGTGTTATGATTTAAAATGACATCTTATTACTAATTTCAAATCCTAATTATGTTCTTGATTTTCGTAACAAGACTTAAAGATGTCAATTATTTGTTTGCACGCTCTCACGATATTAGATAGGTAGGTATATTATGTTTTTTTTGTTTTTAATATTTGTCTGTTTATTCTTAGTAAGTTTTCCATATTACCTAATGTTGATTCACTGTAGTTCGCAGAACTGGTTAAGGGTATCCCCACTGTCGTTTTTACGCCCACAGCTTTGAGTCACGTATTAAGTATAGGTAATTTATCTACATATACTTACTTATTTGTATATAATCAAAGTACATACTTCAATTACATTATTTTGGTGAACAATTCTTTTAAAAATATTACAAGACAAGTATTGTACCATACACATTGTAATATGTCTTCCTTAAATTAAATAGTGCGGAATGAATCTTACTGGTTTATTAGACACTGCATGGCTGATGAGAGACGCATAAAATTTTGGTTCCACTCGCGCTCCTGCAAGTCATAGAAAACTGTTCCAAAGATAAAAGTATGTAGCCTATTTGTTATTCCCGAGTATAATCTATCTCTGTAGTACATTTTACCCAGAACAGTTCAGACGTTTGCACGTGATTGAGTTACAAACATCTAAACGTCTTCACAAGTAACCCAATAAGAAATACCTTTGGTATGGGTTAAAAAAATAAAAAATGAGGTTAAAAACTAAATTATTGAGCGCAAACGGTGTCCGTACGTTGGAAGGCACAAAAGTATCTTCAAAGGCCTTCAAGTAGGCCAAGTCACGTATGTCACGGTATAATAATGAGCGTAGCGAAGCATCAAGATATTGTTATTGTTACTTTCGTTTCCCAATATCGTCACAAACGCATTAATATAAATCTTTTACCAATTAATCACTAAGCAAATTGTTTTTGAAAGCGTCAAGCTGAAATAATGCCACCACGTTTAGCAACACTTTCGCTAGAGAAAGCCATTCGTTCAATAAAGTATCTATCTTTGTTTTAGCGTTTGAGATGTACACAATGACAGACCAGTCATTAATCACTTTTTATACTACTCACCAGTGCACGGTAGATAATGATTTCTTGTAAATGAAATGAAAATAGTGGTACCAACCATACATGTATGGATTTTTAGTAACATTATATAAATAACGAATACAGCTATTTATAATTGCGCCAGTAAATTTCAATGTACCTATCAGATTCATGTTATAGACAAAAGGCCTAAACAACCATCATAAGAGGGCTGGAGTCATTAAAACAAGATACTTTTTTTTACGTGCGGGATATCCCCACGGATATCCCCCCCCCCCCCTTCGGAGCCGAAGGGGGAGGTTATGTCGGACTCTAACTAACTAAACCGCACACCGTCTGTGGGTCGATGTGCTAGGCCGAAGGTGAGGTATTGTCTCGTGACATATCCCTCGCACATGTAGAGATAATCAAAAGTATTGGCAGGAAAAGAATAAACATTATATCGATTTGGGATATTAAGCATTCTAAATATTCTTGTCATGTCATTTGATTTCATAGATGACAATTTCTCATTGAATATCTAATCATGATATTCCATAACAAATGTGTTTTTCGCTTAGTTGTAATATTGTATGTGTTTACCAAAACTTTGACGAATATTAATAAGCAATTTGGCTGCTTAAATGGCGACGCCGTTGTTGCACTGACTATAATATAAGATAAATTTGTGAATTTACTGCCAACATAAGGTAACTTTAACTAGTTATGTGAATTAGGTAGATATTGATAGTTGAGGTTATTCTATGTCTTCTTGTATATATGTCGCAGCCAACTAATTTAATCAGCCGTTCAATTAACTGCCTAGGCTTTTTACTGAACGTCGCCGTTCAATTAGCGGCCTGAATGGTGTTCAGTCATGTCATTAAACGGTTAGGCAAATAGCTTGGATAATCAAACAGCTATAAAATGACTTATTTACTGCATGTTAAAAAAAACACTGTTAAGAAGTCGGATTGCGTAACTTTCTCAATGAATACCTCTCTACCTACCCCCTTGGGGATTTACAGGCGTGAGTATATGTATGTATGTATGTAATTTTCTGTCTTATTTCGGAGTGGTGCCCCATTTCACGAATGGCCTAAGCATTAGCCAGCCATGTTATTAAATGTCGTAATGAACGTTACGGCTGAATATCATTCAGGCCGTTCATTAAATGGCGCCTTTTTAGTTAAGAGCCTTGGTAGTTAATTTCAATTAACTTAACGGCTGATTTAGCCAGTTGGCGGCAACATAATATACTCCGTGTCCATATTTTTCATATTACTTATGTCTTTTAAAAATCATCCATCTTCTTAATGGACTAAGTGTGGAAAACGTGATAATATACATTTTAGTATAGTGAACACTTACTTGGAACAAGTTTGATTGAGGTATGCTTAGAAAGATGTTTTAGATACTTGACGAGGATGGAAGAAATAGATAGGCGACACGATTTTTGGGGCAAAGATGAATGGGCAACCCGTAAGGATTGACCTAGGTGTTCGTATATAGATCAATCTCAAGACCTACCCTTAGGTCAGGAGTAGGTTTGTGATGCACTCGCAAGAGGCCATTAAAAGCTTGCACTTTGCAGGATTTGTTACAATAAATTATTACATTACGTAGATATACATGTCCATTTATCAAAAAGCAATGAAACAAACATTTAATAATGTAGCATGTTGAGGACAGCCAAAGTATCTCAGAAAATGCAGTAAGTATAAACCAAATGGACAATAATCATTTTCACTCAGATTAACGATACTTAGGTAATCATTTCAAAATCCTGTGTTGCTACCATAAACGTCTCGATACTTGGCACCCACGACTGGGGCCGAGATGAAACTGCGCTAACTTAGTCGGGTTTCACCACCCAATGACCATCAATTACTTACACAACAGTTGACTAACTGCGTGTTGAAGTTGTGCGTGCTGCCAGCTTTTACCAGATCAGATACGACCGAATCTGTTTCAATTCATAACTAGTAACTGCTTCCTTGTGTAGCAATATATAAATATCTTAATATCTCCAGTGAATTATAGCATCCGTAATACTATTGAAAAGGCCATTCGTTTTGATTACGTATGTGGGCATGGAATCCGTTAAATCTGTATTCTATTCTATTGCACAACTAACTTTGTTACAAGAATTTATGTATTTAAGTATATATTGTTCCTACGCACTACAGGGGACATGTTTCATATATATGTAACTCTATAGATAAGCTGATATTCAAATAATTCTGAAGTTCAAACCGTTAAACCGGACAATCTTGCCGGCCCACGGCCGATGTAAGTGACCAAAATGTGAAAATAGGTTATGCGGTCAACAATTATTCCGTCTTTCTGAGGAGTTTAGCGATTTATTGTCTTATTGACATGTATTTTGTGTCTGTCTACAGTGTGTGTCTACAGTCTCCCTGACAAATATTAAAGCAAAACTAAAATTTACCGCCATTTGTAACAAAATTACATTTGCCAGAATATTGACTACCTATCAAAAAACATCAAATGTAGTGCTACTCGCGGCATTCGCGGCTACGCAATAATTAGTCTGATAGTAATGAACTAATGAATTGTAAAAATTCAGTAACAGTTCACACACACTTTGTTTAGTATCTTTATTGGTTGCAATTGCAATTAAACAGTGCAAATGAGTTTGATTTGTTTGTGTTTGATGAGATTTTCATCATTGTTTTATTAACCTATAACGAAACCTTGCGAGTGTTTAAGAGTTGCCCACGTTATTAAATAGGAAAAATTAAAAACTGTTTTGTTTTAATTTTAAATGTAGATTTTTCTTCTTTTCAGGAATCGACACCATCAGGAATAAAAATGGAGAGCTGGTTGGATGATGTGAAACGCGTAAAGATCCCTCGTCCTAAATTTGGCACCAAGTACCCTGTCGAACCACCTAAAGATTACTTAGAGGACTGTGGAGAGCTTGGCAAGCAACGTCGTCATGATAAAGACCTCGCTAAGGCAACAGAGGAATTACGTCGAGCATTGCAGGAGAAACTATGACCTCTCAATAAGGCATTAGGTCTAATTTAGCTTTAAAATTAGCCACTGGCATAATGACTTCACGCCTTCCCGATTGAGCTATTACATTAGTCATTTAATGGACATTATTGGGAACACATTAAAACGGTTGGCTAAATAGCAAGACATGTTACAGGTGATATTTATCACTGTTAAAACTAATTTTGGTTCGAATTTTAAATTATGTTTATATCTTACCTAATTCGTACGAGACAATGATGGGTTTGGAAAATATAGGTGGTTTGAAAAGGTGGTACCTAAACGTGAACAATGAAAATATATTTTACGTTAACAAGCAAATATTTCAAACCCTGTCATGACCATGACATCACGCAAGAATAAAAAGTAAGCGGACAATTCTGAATATCAAATGCCCCAAGTATTACCAAATATTGAAGGTGTTTGTTAAGATTAACATTGTAAGTGTATTACCATTGACGGTAAGGAAGAATGTGTCAGTATTATATTTTGTACATTCTGGTTCTTACAGAAAACTATAACAATTTCGATTTATTAGCCGAAGTGCAAAAACTATGATTTATTATAAATTGTTTTACTGAATTACGAATTGAGTTCCGATACCGGTTGTTAGTTATATTAGACGTAGAATATTGGACTGAAGATAATGTAGAATAAGCTTATTAAATCTCGATAAGTACCTATATTTTAGTAAATAAATATTGATTTATCGTTAAGCATTGTTTTATATACATAATCAAACCGTAGAAACCTCCAAGTTAACAAGTCTTCTTGTCAGTAATGAATGAAAGAAATTGATTAAATCAATCACCTATCTACCCTTTTGAGGGGGAGGTTATGTCGGACTCAAACCGACTAAACCGCACGCCGTCTCTGGGTCGTAGTGCTAGGTCGAAGGTGAGGTTGTCATGCGACATCCCTCGCACCCCAGCTGACCCAGGTATCACCTATCTACCGACTGAAACTTTACACATTAATATCGCAAAAGTATGTCAGTCACATTTCATATAGTGTTTAGATGGACTTGTATCATCAAGATGGCTGTGTCAGAGAGTTGGCTCCAAGCCAAAATATTCACTTACAATGCGGCTTGGTAGTACCTACTTATTGTACACCGACAGAGCAACAAAGAAGAATAATAAGTTATTAATCTATACTAATAATCAAACTAAATTGTTTGTTTGTTTGAAATGCTAATCTTGGAAACTGCACGCACGATTTGAACATTTCTGTTTGCATAAGGTAGTCTAGTTCTTAGGCAAGTTTCATTCTCCTAATAGTGATTTTCCAGTTTGTACTTTGAAGGTCATGATCCGCTTATTAATTTTTCCGTAAGCGACTTTCATTTGATATCCCAAACCCGGACATCAGGTATAGGGACGAGACTCAGGGCATTTTTGCATAATTTTATATATCGTGGTCGTAAATATGACAAATTACTGAACATTTTACAAATATAAACTTCAGGGTCGGATTACATAATATAAAAACCTTTCATTGCTTTAAAAATTTAAATGTAATCCCCTGCCCACCTAGCTCCTGTAAATCATGTTTCGGCAAATTTGCTTACGCCTTATCTTTGAAAGCGTCGAAGAGTGGAGGTGAAAGATTACGTAGATTGTAAAACACCCATTTGTAATTTGACATTATCCTAAACTCATTTCATTTTGTTAATAGAACAGATTTTCTTAATCTGGTTAAGTTCTGGTTTGCCCACAATTTTATCTGATTATTTTAGATGGAGAACGTTGGCCTAAAACGTAAACACGCTACCGGCACCTACTGATTCGTGACTTACCTAAACGAAAATTGTGGTGCGCTTATATTTTTACTTTAAAAAAACGTAAATATAAGCTACTATACTTACAGCATCATCGTAGTGTTGCGTGTGTAACGCAGTGGTGCTGCCCTCTCTTGAATTACACGGGGAGGAGTGACGTCGTGACCGCCGTCCTTCTTCCTCGTACTCCTGCACACATACGTATATTCACTGTGCACATGTTGGCGAAAATATACATATTCAATTTACAGATAGGTAATATATAATTCTAAAAATATCCTAAGACATATAAAACACGCTAGACGGCACAAAGTCACAAGTCCAAACATGCACTACAATTTACACGCAAGAAAGAAATAGAAAAGCATCAAAGCTATTTATCTACATGTCGAACAGAAAAAGTTCTTCAGTCCTTCGCATACGCTACAAAATAACCCATGTAAAGAAGTTTTTATGAATCATAAAGTCGGTAAAATGAAATAGAACAACAGCAAAGGATGCGAAACAGTGAAGACTCGCGATCAAACTGCAGACCGAGGAACAACCAACTGTCTCGACGATGCAATTGATTTTCCAGCTAATTTTGCATGTTGGTAGTTGGCACAGTTTCGACTAGCCCCTAAATATGACCTAGGGCAAATAGTAGGTGTTAACTTTTTATATTAAGTGACAACTATGGGTTTACCACTAGTGACCGAAATTCATTTGATCATTTGACGTGTGACCGATAAAACATTAGGCCATTCTACTACTGATGGAATAAACAATTGACCAAAAGGGTTTTTATCGAACCAACATTTGGTATTTTTACTAGTGATCGAATGGACGTTTGGTCAAACAACACGGAGCCCCGATTCGCTTCGCGGGGCTCCTATTTCTTCTTGCGTTGCGAAACCTAACTTCGAACCTATATCTATCCGTGTTGGGGCGCGCGGTGTCCACGAGAAATATATGTTTCTCAATGAACAGATTTTTCGACCTAACGTTCATTCGATCAGTAGTAAAAATACCAAATGCTTGTTCAATAAAAACTCTTTTGGTCAATTGTTGATTCGATCAGTAGTAGAATAGAATGTTTTGTCGGTCACACGTCAAATGATCAAATGAATTTCGGTCACCAGTGGTAAACCAGACAACTATGTATAAATTACTACCCCAGGAGCACATTCATATATCTAATTGCACTGAATGTCTTTACACAACAACAATTAATAATCAAAGTAAAAATATGTTTTTTTAATGATACAATGTTTGCACCGATTATATATACCTGATTTGAACATTACAACAATAATGCTAGTGATAGTAATAAGACAAGTGCATAACTTTATGCACACTTAAATATACTTACATAGTGTTGACTAAGGAATTAATATTTTCAAGTCTTTCTTGCAACTTTTCTATAAAATACATTTAAATAAGGAAAGAGACATCGAAATCTTAACATGGGATGTCTTATTGGATTGATTAATTGATTTATATAAGATACTAATCTTTCTATTAGGATCATTAAACTGAAATATCACTGAACATACTCGTAAATACGTGAATGGTTCTCCTATAAATGTTTTAGATACACAATCGTTTATATTTAGGTAAGTAGAAACACAATTAATCATACAATACACAACAGAAGTAATAGTAGTCTTTATTAAAGCTAATCCTTCTTAGAAAATTCTTACTGGTCTGTTTAAATGATAAGTTACCCTTACCGAGGGAAAATACGAGGCTTGCTGGAAATAGAGTAAATTGCGAATACGGTAGTAAAATATAGGAAGTGCCTCGAATATTATTGACAAACACGCAAGCAGATGAGTCTTCAACGAAATATTTAGTTTCGTTATTAAATTACGCACATATTAAATTTCGGGCTTTTTCCTCGTGGCCAAACTGATTTGCCAATGGACAAACTGATTTGCCAAGCTGGTTTGGCTACGAGGAATTAAATGTCCTAGTGGTCAAACTGTCAAATATTGTATTTCTTATTAACAAATTTACGAAACAAACGTCAATTATGGTCAAATTCAAAATTTTCAGTTCCTTTCGATTTCAATTGTAAAATGTATCTTTTTATATATTTATTTCCAAGAAAACCAACGAAAAGATACAGTTAGTAAATACGTACATTATAGACTAAAAGTAAGGCTAATAACAGGTCTTCCTGCATGTTAACGGATGGTTTTTTTTTTAAATAACTACATACGAAAGGCCTGTCATACAACAAGACAACAAGACGGTTATCACAATCGATAATAATTTAAGTGTCATTATGGTCAACTGCTGAAAATCTTCAAAAAGTTTTTACTTGGAAATAACTTTAAACGAAATAGAGTTTCCTCGTGGCCAAATTAGTTTGGCCAAATAGTTTGGCCGCGAGGATAAACAGACACCTATGTACATGATATACGAGAGGTAGACAATATTGAGTTTGGCCACTAGGACATTTAATTCCTCATAGCCAAACCAGTTTGGTAAATCAGTTTGGCTACGGGGAAAATGTCAAATTTTGCACCCTTCGTGAGAAACGTTTTCTTTTTTTTTATTTCATCGTTAACAAAGAGGTTTAGATAGGATAAGAGGAGTTTGAGTGATCTACACAAATGAATAACATTGAAGTATCTGTTTGCAATAATATCTTTTTGATATTGAGCTTTTATTTGTCTGTCTGATGTTATAAGGTGTAATTTTTTAATATAGTCCATTTATTTAAGAGATTAAGCCCACGCGGACGAAGTTGCAGACACAGCGAGCTATAAATTATAATTTGATATGAACTTGCCTATAAGTTGTGAAACTGTGTCAATAGGTAAATTAGATATTCAATAAGCTTGATCATATGCAATTTAGATATGCTCTTTGGTTCTATTAGGTCTAAAACGAGTTTGGCCCCACTTTTCTTAAAACCTAATTCAATATAGTTCATGTAACTAATGAACATAGTGATATATTCAAAGCTTTGGTTTTGGTTTGTACTTTTGTTATCTGTCGGAAAGTCTGTAGACATGTCTTGTATTTTGTAGGTTGTCAAAAGTTATCTCGGTCACTTCTGGCAACGTTAATGTCAAAACTCTCATTTAACTTCTGATTTGTGAGCACACAGCGAAGTTATGGAGTGTGTGCCAGATAAGATTTAAGTATGCATCACTTTTATAAAGTCTTGTTTATTAATTTTATTAAGTAGGGCTCCAATATGATGGTGTCAGAAGGCACATCTTTTCTACCGTTTCTCCGCAAGTTGATTAAGAATATTGAGCAACCACCAAATACATTATCATTTACGTCATTTTATGACATTCTTCTATAAGAGAATGGAATGCCTAAAGAGAAGTTGAAATGACCAATCCGAAGGCAGTCAAACGTATACACAGCTCTTGATTGGTCGACACATCTTGGAGACGTCGATACGAATTCAATACGATTGAGCACCCATGATCGCTTTTAAGTTACATTTTTGTACAACAATCAACGCCATCCCATTTCCTTTTTCCCAATTTGATGGCAATTCTGTTCGTACGTGAGCAAATACGGAATACAACGACAAAAAGTTTTCTTTTAGATAAATATTGATTTGATGTTTATTATAATTTAAGTAAATGAAAGTAAAGAGTTAAATAGGTATATAAACTACTATTATCGACACTCAAATTGAAAAATTCGAATTAAGAATTCAAAGACGATTCTATACATACGCACTTTATAAACGCATATATATATATAAAATTAAAAATAAAACTTATTATGGTACCGCCAACTGTATCTATAATAATAGTAGTTTATGCAACTGTCATATAGGAAGGGGTATTAAAACACGAGAGTCTGTTTAGGTAAGTAGTGTGTTTTAATATCTAAGTTATATGCAGTTTCATACACTACTTTATCGTCACTCATAATTCTTGGTATATTTTGTCGTAATTTTTTTTTGACTTTTCTGGCAGGACTTTCAGTTAACGCCGATGCTGCGTCTAGAATATCTGGCGGAGTGAAAATCTCGCCGTCACTACTTTCTTCTCCAATCATATTTTAATCCCTTACAGGATTTAAGTAATCTTTTTTGGAATCCCGAATACAAAAATATGATCGGTAAAAAAAATTATGGGAAGCGCGGGAAATTAAGTTCAAACTACGTAGACTAGTTTAATGAATAAAAAAGATAGCGTACCGTAACAGACTCTCGTTTCTCCCTTCTTATATGACAGTTGCATAAACTACTATTATAGTTTAATAAGAGAAAAAGACAATTGCAAATAAAGACAAACTATCTGCAAAAGTCTTCTGTCACTTTCACCTTTAATTGCAGTTCTTCAATATTGATAAAAGTCTCTTTTCATATTTTATTATTGATTCTTTTATATGATATTCAAATTCTAAAATAAGATTTATTAAAAATTTCGATCCCTATAAACATTGCTATTGAAAGAGAACTCACAAACCGCTCCACACCAAGATCCGTTTCCTCCAATGAAAATCGTTAACCGAAAACTTCAACCATTGAATCTTACGACGTAGTTAGAATTGATCGCGGTTCCTACATTGATGATTAAACAATATGAAATTTTAAAAATAAAGTACTCTAAAGAAAAGTTTAAAAAGCCTATGATGTGGACCGACACTTGCGTGCAAAGTATATCGAATATTATTCGTACCGTATTATCGAGCGACCGAGCCATTGAACCCCATAGTTTCACATGTACCAATGTAATAACTAGTCACGCAATATAAAACAAAATCTAAAGTTAACCTAAAATAAAAAGTAGAAGCGTCTTACATATTATTAACATTCAAATAGGCTTTGTAGGTGCTAGATACGAGGGTTGCAAAGATTGCCTTTGTGTGCACAGGTATACTTATTAGGCTGAAAACATTTTGATGTTATCACTTAATGTAAGAAAATGGTGCTACATCATCTTGACTTTAAATAATCCCTTTGGGCGCTTGGGACCCCGGAAGGAAAAGGTTTATTGACAGACGAGATTGCAAATACACAGAGATTTTGTTATGTACCTAAAGTATAAGGATACACATAGGAGTTCTCAAGTAGGGTTCATGAAATATAATTGTTTATGTAACATAACTTGTGAAATTCTGTTAGAGAGTGCTTATGAAAAATGAAAATATAATGATTCCACTAATTAATCTTCCCTACTTCTTTTTGTCGGCAAAAGAAAGAGAGGACCTCCTCCTTCTGTAAATTTAACTGTCTACCTATTACGGAACGCGACTGTTACTGTTAAAGGTACCATTAATAAACAGTACCTTTGTGTTGTGATGCCTTTTGGTTGTCACGATCCTAACAAGAAACTAGCCTTCAATTCACTATTTTTAGGCTTTTCACTCATATTTATTTAATCATAATTTTATTTATCAATACAGGTACAGTAAGGTTTACATTTGAAAGTCATGTGATTATTCCATATTCCACCCAATGGGCATGCAAATTTTCTATAATTTCTAAATAAAATGCAAAAAGAGTCATTTAAGTTACAAACTCGGACATGGAATAAAGATACGATCTACATGACTACTAATGCAGGATAAATACTTGATATTACACATTGAAATAAAATTATATTATGTCAGAAAAGGAAATATTGGTCATAACTCCGTCCACTATATGAATGTATTTTAGACAGATGGAAATAGTGATTGCAAACAATTTTAATTGATAAAATCGATAGATTTTAAAAATCATTAATCGATTAATGAAAATATAGGTATCATGATTTTATGTTGAATTATTATTTATTATCTATCTATTCATAATAATAAAGCAGTAGATATTTTGACATGAGCGGGAGTGACGGGGTGGTTGCAGCTAGCTATTATAGAAATGCACTTACAATTTTATTGTTAGACCCTTTCGGAGCACACGAAAATCCTCGCAATATTGTTTATTATCTACTATTTTCAAAAATATACGAATATATTATTATCCTAAATATCTGAATACTTTTAAAGTAAAGTTGGAGGGATTATTGACAGCCTCCGTGGCGTGGCGGTAGTGAACGCGGCCGCTACGCAGGAGGCGCAGGTTCGATCCCCGCTCAGTGCAAAAAAAGAAAAATGTATCTAAGTATGTTTATCCGCATTCTAGATTCCATAATACAAGCTAGTTAAGCTATGCTTACCATGGATCTAGATAGCGTTGTGTGAAATGTTGTGGAATATTATGTTGTGGAATATTTGTTTTGTAAATCATGAAAATTTCACAAGCACAATAAATTTATTAGCATTTTTACAAAAATTAATAATCGTCTTCAAACATATCCTCTTCATCTCATGACGAATCTTTGCCGACATGATTATTGAGAGATTGCTCTATCACATTATCAACAGCGATATCCCGTTCCCAGTCAGACAATATTATTTGCTTAGTCCTTGCAACTACACTAAGTATTTGTGGTAAGAATATTTCACATTATCAGTTCGTTTTATTTTATTATAAGGTGATAATTTTCGAGGATAAAAAAGATGTCAACATCCCTAAAAATACCCAAGTACGAGTATGTCTACTGCTATGTATGAAAAATAATTTTAAACTAAAAAGTATTAGGATGGTTTAGTGTTAGTCCATTTTCTTCAGTATTTTTCATTTTGCTATAAGATTCTGACACAGTCGATTCCGATTGTAACATTTTCAAGTTATTACAATAAGAACACAGTCGATCGACCAGCTACATCTCTAAAATTGCTTTCTGGCTGACGTGACGATGTCAATGACATATGACGAATTGGCGCCTAATTTTTGTTCGGAGTTTTCGGTATTGACGCTAGAACGAAGTTATATCGAGCATTGAGTGTGAGCTGTCTAAAATATATTTATATAGTGGACGGAGTTATAGCGTATTTAAATGATCGACCTACTCGTATGTGGCGTAGCCGCAGAACCGTAGAACATTCAATTGCTACAAGTGTCGCGTTTTCAGTCTCCGCTCAGTGCAAATGTTAGTATGACTGCATATATTTATTTGCATTAGGCTGATTGTCCTTATGCATAAAAGATATGCATATTTTAATCAGTGTTCTATAATAGCCACGATTACTATGAATTTATATGGCAAAATGGTTATAAACCTACTAACGAACTCCATAAAACTCTTTAAAACAATTGAACTATATATATATGCTATACTAGACTGCACGTATTAGGTATAGTTCCAGAGACGAAAGTGAAGCAAGGTAAGAGGTATTAAGTAAAACCAAAAAGAAATTATTGTAAGTATTCAATTTTCACACATACTTCAATGAATTGAATCTATAGATAGTAATCTTTTATCAGTTACCACATGTTTTATGACTTAGAATTTAACTGAACACTTTACTGCATGAGATACCGTCGATACCTCATAAAGACAGCAGGGACAACGAGATAACCGAGGCATAACCAACAGTGGACCTCCCCATACTTAGCTCTAATAAGGCTCTCATTGATGCGGTTAATAAATTCAATTGATGTTTTTGATATTAACAACAAGATTGTATTACTGTAAGACAACAGAGTTTTGTAATATTGTAAATATTAGGGCCAAATTATATTAGGTATATGTATGTACATATAGGTAATTGATTGACCATAGATATGTTTAAAAGTTATTTACAAAATAATGTTGCTACAATGCAAAGTTTATCTCCTTGTCCGTAAAAATAAACTTTCTATTACAAGATAGTCAGGTAGATTCTTTGTGCGTGTCAATCAATTATTCAGGTCAAACCGTAGTTAGTTTAGAATTCGCAACTAGGTATGTAAGTAAGGGTCGTAAAGGCATGTATATGTCGAGATAAGATCAAATAAACCTTGTATTCGTGAAAACTGTTATTACAAATACACGAGCTTAGTGTATTACGATGTTACAGTTCACTTTAATGATGTCACTCCTACTGTCAAATAAGTATTAGCAATAAAAACCAGAATAATTTGCTTGTCACGGCACCACAATACTTTTATGTTTCACTCAATCGAATTGCCATTTTAAACTGTAAGGCGTTCCTGCTTCTCATTTAGTTCGATGTGAAAAGTTGAGGAAGCGAATACGTTTTCAATGCTCACCTGGATGCCAGATAATAAAACTCTTAAGATTGATTATTTCCAATAGACTCGAGAAATGAACTGTATTTTATGGTAACAATATCGAATGTTAAAAATGCACTAGCTATAGATGATATTTTAACTCTTTAAAAGTTAAGAAAATACCTTATTTATTTGCCTCTAATACATATGAATTGCAGTCTCACAAGGTAAATGAAAAAAAAACCGGAGGTAAAGGTAAGTAAACAGTACAAGATGAGCAAGTGCTAATATACCTTGGCCATGGCGCGCACGTCCATGGGAACGTAGTCGCGGAAGACGACGCGACGCCGGCGGCGCGACGTCATTCCGTCCGGCCGGCGCAGCGCGCACTGATATCACAGTTTCACAAACAGCCTGCAAGCGTCCCAAGCCGCCCTTGGGACGCACCCGCCCTACCGATGCCGCCCGGCGTAGCTGCACGGTTTGTTTAAGAGGTTGCCAGTTCAACTGTACGTTTTATGACGCACCCATGTCAACAGATATTTTTAATTTTCACAGAAGCAAATTACTGCTTAAATCTTTGCTTTTGCGAATAAGTAGTGAAATTATTTCAGTATTTCTGGGAGAGCTTAATATTTTTGATAAACATCGTTTTTATTCCATAAAGAAACAAATTATCTGATCACTTAACTTTGAGTTCATTTATCTTTGTCTCTCAGAGGCAAGGCGGTATGGTGGCATTTACTCATGTGTACGAAGGAAACTAAACAACTGCCATAACAAATTCCCATCAGACTAATTCGCAGTAGAAGCTTCCAGTCTTGCCATGTACTTACTGACATCTAATTAATTGAGATGGAGTAAAACTTATTTTCATCAATACCGTCTCTCTTGCCTCCCTCCCGCACGTTCTTATTAAGCTTCGTTTATTAAAACATGGGCTATTTATATATAAACAATGAAAGATTTCTTCATAATTAACTTCAATAGCAGGTAATCACTCAGCCGACGATCCAACATTTATTTAAGCTCGCATTAACGCTTTTAGCGTAGGTGGGTACTTGGTTTGTTTACTTATTTTCTATACTTACTTTCATTCTTTATTGAATCTAATAAAACGAACCTGAATTTTCTTGTAGCAGTCTCCGGCAATGTAGAAACAACAATAATAAGGAGAGATAGTGTTCATCACAGTATAAATTATTAGTATCACTATATAGGAAAATTTTAATTTTTAAGAACAGAAAAGAGTAAGCAGAAAGAACATGAAACAGTAGTATTTGTTTACCGTAAATGTCCCTCAAAGGGGAGGGTTAATTTGATTGAAGTTTTGCTGTAGGTAGACATAAACAAAGCATGTCTGTACCGTGTTTCAAAATTGAGCTTGTCACGATATTCTAACGTCATCATTCTACGGCAGCATCTGACTATTAATCTTAATAAGTAAGCGCTTAGTTAAAATTTTTACTTTAATTGCGATTCTTAATATCCTAACAAAGATTATAGTGCGTCAATATTTTAGGTGTATTATTATTTTTTATTTTTTTATAAACATAGACCGTAGTCTTGGTAAAACATGAAAGAAATACCTAATCGTAGTCCATTACCGCATTTTTTTTTCTGTATTTATAGTTTACTAACTATGTTTTGACATAATTCACTGTTTTTAATAATGTCAAAAATGTAGTTTGCTTAGTGTTGTTTATGAGAATACAAATTGATTTTCCCATAAATATGGCAGATTGGGCTAGATTTGATTCGTGCTTATTCTTAGATAGATGTTACGGTGACAATTCACCAGAAGACGCTACAGGGAACGTGGTGGGTTTTTAAAATTTTCAATGGATTCTTCTTGTTTGGTCTTCTTTTATTACAAAAAAAAGTGTTTACACTGATTCCGAAGTGTCTTTTGCTTTTTGCAAGGTAGTCTACTAATGGCACCCGGTCGAAAGAAGTTATAGTACCCTCCTATGGCTCTATCTATGATGAAATAAATCTACACCTTGTATTGATTAGTCTGATTATCACCTAACGAGGTAACACAACAAAGCCCAACTTTACGGACCTTCTATTTCCGAGTGGCTCTGAAATAAATTATCGCAAAAACTTAGGACTAAGTAAGATAATAATCTATCCTAGTCGGATTACTCTAAGCTGGAGTAGAAACTTTCTTTTTTGTGTTGTATATTAGCATACGTTTCATATAACAGTGAATATTGTATAAATTGAAAAGAATAAAATCAAAAGTTATTTATACAGAATGATTTTCAAACAAATGAGAGTGTATGTTTCAAAGCCTGTTACGTGAAGTGATTATTCAAGTTCGGCAAATGTCATTCTATTATATAAATCACTAAAAGAAATTAAATATAAATACATATATAGCCTGTCAAAATGAAAATCCTGCTTTGGCTTTGCCGTAGTGGGGTTAAAATGCAGACTGAAATGTCAAAGTGACGTAAAATTGCTTCATGTAAGTGTTTAATTATTCATATCGCGAAAATCACGATTTATATTTAGAGGGGAGGGTGGGGATAAGAGGGTGAAAATCCTTTACGACCTATTCTCATATGAAACCAATTTTAAAAATATAAATCATTAAAGATGTCGAGTAGTTTCAGAAGAGTGCAACCATAAAATCCACACCATTATTATATACAAGCCTATACCCGCGGCTCGGTCCGCGTGGAAGAAGGTTATCGTGTTTTACTCTAAAAGTTGCGATCAAAAACAACTTTAGATTTAAAGTTTAAACAAGACATTTCAAGCAAAAACCTGCGTCAAAATTCATAAAGCAGTTTTTTGCGTCCATTGTGAACAAACAGATAAGAATAGAAAAAAAAATCCTAGATATTATCTTGCTTAATACTTTTTAGAGCGTAATTTTTCAGTATTCTTCAACTTTTTTTTTCATCTATATTATTTTCATAATATAATTTTTTAGACTACTGGATATTTATAGTGCATGATTAAATAAATTTTATAAGAAGTAATTTTACTATCACATTTTATAATTAAAAATCGCTCACCAAAACATTATAAATACTATGGGCTCGTCCGGGATTTGAACCCGGGACCTCTCGCACCCGAAGCGAGAATCATACCCCTAGACCAACGAGCCGTTGCAAGTGTTTGCGAAAATTATATTCTAAAGAAATCTCCTGATTCGTAATCATATCAATGACGTCATATACAATTGTTACTAATTTCCGTTAGTCATAACAAATCGGTAGGTACTCTGTTGATGTTTCAGAAACTTCAATACATTTGTTTTTTTTTTCAACTATTCAACATTTTGAAAACACAATATACCTAGGCATTTAATTATTTTGAAGCGTCATGTATAGTACGGAGATAAATGATTTGAAGAAGAATGCTACTTTACTCTACATCTCTATACTAATAGAGTCGAAAGAAATCATCGTAACTGGCCGCTATTACCAAATACGTATTGCAGAACACAAAATGCCAATGTAACCCCTTATACCACTTAGCGAGATGAAAAATAAATGATACAATTTTGCCAGATTTACCCGTTGAGTACAATATAAAGGAAATAACGGCCATATCGTGAGCTGTGTCAATTCTACTCTAGCCGTTATCGACTCATGCAAGAAAAAGTGAGATACATATTATAGTGGTAGTACCGAGGTGCCACTCTAACTAATGTACTGAATTAATTTGTTCACTTCAAAAGATAATGAAAACGCTTTTGATATTTGCCATGAATGATAAGGAAGGCGATATGAAAGCGTCGCAGTCACCTGCTTGCGCATTTCGGATAGCGTTTACACGTACCATTTTTTACTATAAAAAGTCAAAGCATAAAAAAGAGCTTCGCTAGTAAACAAAAGTCGGTATGAACTGTCTTTTGTAAATGATATCTGTAATGAGTAGGCGAGTGACACCCAGGACACTGCTATAGACAAGGCGTAAAGAAGTGAATGTGGTCGATAATAGATTGATAAGTGTAGAAGGTAATTCTGGCAAAATCACCTCGTGCGGTGGCTCCAGGTCGTCATCTGGCGGCGGCGCGTCGGTGGGCGCCCGCCACTGCCGCCCGCTCCTGCCCCACACAACACCACCATCAACAAACTGCCTTCAACACAGCTACACGATGCCAGCTAACTTACATGTACCATTCTAAACGGAATAGATATCAACAAACTGAACTAAATCATTTACTTTTTTTCATACATCATAAGTAGCAGGCAAACAAGCGGCCCACCTGATGGAAAGTGGTTACCGTGGCCTATGGACGTATGCAAGACCAGGGCATTACACTCGCCTTGCCAACCCTTCATAGTCATAACAACGTTTCGTTAAATAGCGTGTTTATTCAACCATTTTTAAATCACGTTTATCTTTTGCTAAGGCTGTATTCAAATATTAAAAAACGGCCTGCGCTTAAAATAGAAACAATAATAATTTGGAACACCTTATAATAAAAATAAAGATATTTTAGGTAAAATTTCATAGATTCGTTAAAAAGTGAACCTTAAAAGTACCTATTTCAATTTCTACCTCAATATGTATGTGTACCTAACAACCGCAGATGAAACTATCTAGGTGTTTCATCGGCATCTCAATTTTGTCTGAGATGAGAGGTACCCCTGGCCCTAAATAACATTGGTACTGCTTTTTTTTCGTTATTTTTATTGACACTTTACAAATTATTTTCAGTTACTTTTAACTTTTTACAGTTCAAAGAATTACACAAGCCCGAATCTTTTCTTAGTTAATACGCATTGTACGAGTACTTAAATAAATTTATAATTTTTAAACCAACGACTTAATCGTTCTTTTATATAATCTTAAATGTAACTTGCGGATCCATTTTATTAGCAATAAATTCTAAACAGCTCTTATGGATGCAGGACATTGGCAGTAAACCGCTGGGTGACAATAAATGCGAACGTTTATGCTACCATAAAACAATCGATTCCGATACTAAATAAACTTAGAAGTGTTTGGCGACAGGCCAATGAGATGCTCGGTTTGCGAGAGTGAACGCTGACAAGGGTTTGTGGAAAACTGTGGTTATTTTCTCAGTGAAATGTAAAAGAGCGGACGACAACGAAAGCTTGATGAGGACTCAGCCTTTGCTTTCGCACGTTAATGGTACTGTAACGTCTAAGCGCCTTTATGGGAGGCCCGCCGGCTATGAGGAATTTCAGCGTCGCTCATTATAACTATAGAGCTACGCTACCTTGCATTTTACCGCTCCCTGATCTCAGACAGCTCGATTCTCTTTCCTATTATTTTTCTTATCTATTGCATACAACCTTAACATCTAAGATTAGTTCATTATAGATCAAGCTATGCAGAATTTAAGTATTATGTAAAAGTGTTGTCAGTCATATAGTGACGTCACCTGTACAAAGCATGGTCATGCGGTGGCAGGCCCAGGCCGGAATCCTCGGAAGGCGAGCGATGATCGGCCACGAGGGGTGCATCCGCTGCTCCCTCCTATAACAATAACCCTTAACCTGACCCGACAGCCCCAATACTTTCTTCACCTTCGTGTCACACATGCGGAATAATTCCCCACAGTTATCTTTTTTAGTTTACTACCTTTTATCCTAAGATATATAATAAATCAGAACACAAATACACCAATTTTCTGAAAATACTTACTCATACTCATAAAGGAAATTAAAAACAGACATATTGAAGAACTATTCCGTTCATTTAGCCCGCGTTCGTATTCAGTGTTCAGAGAGTAGGGAGTACACCAATAAACATTCGCTAAAGGGGTAACAACATTTAACAGGCTTTACGTAACTAGTATAGACTGATGAATTATGATGCTAATAAGTTTTTTTTTTAATTAAACATATCCACAATTTATCAACAAAGCTCGATCTACTAGAAAGCAATCAAACTATGACATCGATGGAACATGCAACCACAGGGGCGTACCCAGCGTTCCTCAGTCAAGGATGAATATTTGGAAATTGACTATCTTGGTAAAGTTATAATACATGGGACATCTGTGTACGTCCTTGTATGTGTGTAAAGTAAATATAAGCGTGTGCACTTACCGGGTCGTGCAATTCATGCATCGTCGAGGAAGGTAGCATGTGTCGTTCGGCGCCACGCTATCAACAAATTGTAAGCATCAAATTTGCACGAAAATGATATTGCACTGGATGTGTGTAACTGTGTGAACTAACTCTCGTAAGTTGAAGATACAGTGAAGCAGTGAGTGTCTGTGTTATCTAGTGATGTAAACCTAAACATTATGTCATGTATTATACAGGAAATTAAAGAAAGAAATGGTCACATGGTGTATGGGCTTCTTGCCCATAAGGCGTAAATTGGGAATCTCGCTCTTATCAACGTTAATGAAATTATCACAAGACCTATAATGATAATTTACAATCACAACCATGTGTGAACTTCCATTTTTTAATATTTTTATAATATAGGTAGATATATACGAAAATAGGTAGATACCACTGCTAACTCCTTCGAAAATAATAATAATAGCGAACATAATTTGAATAAGAGTAAATAGATAGGCGGAGTAATGTGACTAAAGGGCCAGATTTTAATAAGGTATCTGCAGAAGAAGTGTAGATTACAACATTGTAAAGATGAGAGTCGTTAAATCAACTTGGCCAAAAAATTTTTTGCTCCTATTTTCGCTGAAGAGTATATAATATAAATTGTAGCAGTATGATTGATTGGCGTTATTCGTAGACTCTGTTTCAACATCAAGTTCTTATGTATAATAAGGTTTGTGATAAAACATGTACAAATTGTAGTAAATTATACGTCAATAATAGCAGAATTTCAAGCTTGAAACAAGTGTAGTGAAATAGAGCAGATAAAATTAGATTGATAAGATATATAACTTTTGATTTGACACGTCGCTGGAACTAGACTGCGAGGCGGCATAAAATCGGGTTGCTTCGATTTTGTAAAGCATTCTCTATATCATATACAGCTTGATATTTTGGTAAAACCGAAGTTTTAAGAAGTTTTTTTTTTGTAATCTTTTAAGGTTTCAAACAGTCATACAGATGTGCGATCAAGATAAGAAGAACGCTCTCCCTACAAAACCAAAGCTAGCCGATCTCAGCAGGACTCTCACTCTACAAAACCGACATGCCGAATCGAGAGCTGCCCCTCTAGACAAGTGGCAATTCGCTAGCAGGCGTTTGATGGAATAGAATTACCAGAATGACGAATGTATAGAATTGGACATATTTGACATGCGTTAACGACTGTCATATACGTCAAATCCCATACATTCGTCATTCTATTCCACTAAACGCCGGCTAGCGAATTGACACTTGTCTAGAGGTTCTGGTAATTTAATTATACTTCAAATAATAATCATCTTTATTCTTAATATTACAATCAACCAATGATGTCGTGGTTTCGATTTAATACACATTGTAAGGGGTGCCACTGCAAGGTAGAGGCCGTCTGTGGAACACAGTTCCAGAGAGTTTGTGTTAAATGTTTGTATATTATACATCCACCTATTCCACCTGGTAGCATCGGAGAACGCAGATTATCACCGGGCACGGTAGCTTCGGGCGTCATCTGCATCTGATGGGTATAGAGCCAACGCCCGAGTGCCATCACTGCGACGCGAGCGTAGACTCGGGGCTGCACACGCTCACCGAGTGCCCGGCGTTTGAGACGCCGAGGCGGGAGCTGCTCGCGGCGATGGTCCGCTGCGCGGATGCGTGGGCGGCCAGCGCCTCTTTCTGCGAGCAGGTCATGCTCGCGAAGGAGACAGCAGAGCGGGCGCGGCGCGATGAGCGAGAAAGGCTCGCTGACATCGCTGCACGCGCCCGAAGGCGGCTCGGGCGTCGGAGGGCGCAAACTGACCTCCGCCCCCCATGAGCGCGGGCCTGAGGGTGACGGGTGGAGCCGCCCGTCACCCGAGCAGAAGCAGGCCACGGCGGCGGCGCACATCGTAGGACGATGCGCGCCTCCCCACACCGGGGTTGAGTCGGGGACCGCGTGGTCCCCACCTCCTGTGGAGGGCCAGACCAAGAGGGATGGCCCTGGGTCAGCCGGGGTGCGAGGGATATGTCGCATGACAACCTCACCTTCGGCCTAGCACTACGACCCAGAGACGGCGTGCGGTTTAGTCGGTTCGAGTCCGACATAACCTACCCCTCCGGCTCCGGAGGGGTGGGTATCCGTGGGGATTACGCGCACGAAAAAAAAAAAGGTAGCATCGGAGAAATACACCTCGGAGTTCGAGCTCCACATGCTCATTTCTCCCTTTTTTGGCTAGCCCTGAAGGTCTTAGTGGGGACCTAAATACCGAAACGATTGGATACGTAACGCATACAATGTACATCTACCTATTTATTAAACACACTCTTGTCATGATTTCTTATCAATCATTAAAATAGTTATTCGTAGTGAAATTATCATTAAAGTAAGAAACAAAATGTCAAATGTACCTTGTTTGGATGGTGTTCAGCTGTCGGTTCTTCCCCCCGCCTGTACACGAGCTCGTCGAACCTTGCCCTGTCCTCCGGCAACATGAATTCTCTTATTTCCGTAAGAAGAGTGTACTGTGAAAGGAATATACGTTCAACACATTGTAGAAATACAGAGGCTGGAACGGTCTCTGTTAACGATACAAAATGCCGCAGGTAAAAAGGCACTTTTAGCATAGAGTAATTTCATGTTTGCACAGGCGTAGCCAGATTGTATTTTCGGGCAGGGCTTAAGAAAACAACACCCCAAAAGTGTGCAAAAGACTAAGAAATAATTTAATTTAATATTTTAATTTGTTATGAAAAATATTTTGAATTTCGGGTAGGGTTCCCTTTCGTAAGCTTATTACTTAAAATCACTACACATAATCATAATGCATCTTAGGTACCGTGATATAAGAAATATTAATTTCAAATATTGTCTAAAATATTGTGGTACGAGTATCTAACGCTTTTTGTATCTAAAGCTTACCATGTTGCACCCCGGCCCGGGGTTGAAGAAGGAGTGCGGACCCCGGGGTCCCCGAATCCGCATTCCTTCTCATGTTCTTAACCTGATTCTATTCCGCTTTTACTGTACCTATGGTCAGCGCTCAAGGCCTTTCAAGCCAAGGTCTTTAATACCGCTAACGAGATCTATGCAGTGTTCACACTGTTGATATACTGATAGCAACGATTTATTACCCTGATTAGTTCGTTAGTAGTTAGTTTATTAGTCAGCACTAGTGTTAGATACACTTCTACTGAACATCGAGGCCGTATTATACAATTTTAGTTTTGCAGCGATGATCGGATATTTTTGTTATTGTTAGCAAGAGTTCTTTTTTTTTACGTGTCGAAACCCCCGCGGGCTTCACCCCAACGGTGCCGACCATGGGGTAGGCGTGTCGGAATCGGACCGACTAAAACCACACGGTGTCCTTCTCAAGTGTCCATTGCCGGGCACCCCGGATAAACTCTCGAAAGGATAACCCCAGAGTTACCGGCGGACATTGGCCGCCACCGCGGCCTCGCCTTAGCAAGAGTCCTGACTAACAAGTCCAAACCCTGTACATACATAAATTGTAGAAAAGCCAAGGCAATCTGATCCTAAATATATATTGGAGTTTGTAATTATAATGAAACGTTTTAGATACACGAGTTATTACTACTAGTGAACGTTAATAAATAATAACACAATGTTTTGAGCTAGGTAGATAAATATTGACGCAACTGGAACCTGATGAGTGTTTAGAAATAGATTAGTTAGTAGCGTAACAGAATAAGTACCTACCAATTTAAAAAAAAAATGCAATCTCACTTTGCGAATATTACGGTTATAGGTATAGTTATTCCATCTATTACTTAATGCTTTAGTGAGAATATCCCAATTCAACACACGAGGCTGCGGTAAGTCGTAAAACGAGATGGAATGTGTTTGTTAATATTATTACCTCCCTGTTGAGTACTGTACGCTATATAAATTGAAATACTTTACACGCGTTCCTGTTATAAAGTCATTTTCTATGTACTAGTACTAAATTTCCTATTTTGTATTTTTTACTGAGATTCGCGGAATTTTCTATTATAACTTCTTTTGCACAAAGGCGTGGTTAAAACTGAGATATTTTACCAGTCAACTTTGCAATAAACCTAGACAGTAAGGAGGAACAGTGGCTTAGAGCCGTTAGGAATAAAATCTGTATAAAAGTTTGCTCTGATGCCCTGAAAATTTAGAGCTATATTACGATCCAAAGGAGGTGTCACAATGTGGTCCTCGTACTTCTGGAAGGGGAAGTAGAATTAGTTATCTTCCAAAATTGCAGGGTGACCAAGAGTTTAGGTGTCTCCCTTAACTCATAAATTTACAAAAAAAACTCTAAGGCTCTTACTAATAAAAAGACACACAGGGTAAGTATCTATTTACAGCCGTTATCATGAAATTTTGTATGAAAATTTTAACATAACAACTGTATTTACTGTATTGATTTATGTGTATTTTTTATAAGTAAGACTTACTTACCATAAGTAGCGAATATTGTAGACAAAAAACTAAGTATTACCTTTTGCGGCGTGTCGAGCAGATCCCTAATGACGGTGAGAAAGGAGTCGGGCGTGAGTCTCCTGGCGGCGTACTCCTCCATGTAGTACGCGATGGCCGGCAGGTCACATTGCGGCAGCAAGGATCGCGCCTTCTGCTCTACAGCCACGGCCGCCGCACCTCTCCGCTTGCCCCACCCGCTTATTCTATAGTACATACAGGTTAGATAAAAATTAGGGTCGGCAGCACGAGTGTAACGCCCCTGGTGTTGCATACGTCCATAGGCCACGGTAACCACTTTGCATAGGTAGGTCGGGTGCTTGTGTGCCACCTAATTGGTATAAAAAAATCATCCCTCCAGTACGAAAAGGGTTCTTCTACTGCGTAAAAACTCGTAGGAAGATACGATTTTGTTCCCGAGATCACTGAATCACTCGGTTTGTTCCGTTCAATTCTAGATTGCTTCGCTAGTTCATGATTTAAAGACAGTACTCGCAGCAAAAAAGAGTGTATGAAGACGAAGAGAATAAGAAGTAAAAGCCGGAAAGCGGACGTCGGGTTTCGAGTTCAGAATCTCGAATTACTAGCGGCACTAACGCGAAGATGATAATGGTGACTAGTAGTAAAATTTTATTTCACCGTTTTTCCTCTTACATTTAAAAAAAATAGAGGGAGTGAGAACGATTAGAGACTATAGTTGTATTACGTACCTACAGTATAGATATTGCCTCTATTAAATGATTAAATGATGATTCGTGAATAAGTCGTCGAGTCATTTACGAGTTCATTAATCAATTGTAAGAAATACAGTCATTTAGGGTAAATTAATCGAATGATTAGAAAATAAATTTCCTGCAATCAATATTTTAATTAAATAAACTATCCTCAATAGTAGCGACTTAAATGCGAAATTGAATTAACTTTTTTGTATACGTACATACATACATGCCGCTTTTTTTCCTCCAGAGTATGCAGAGAAAACAGCACGTAATCTACTTATATCCTTACATACTTCACCATCACCAATTTCCTCTAGTGTCACTAAAACTTCTTATAAGTAGGTATGTTACGTCATTATTGTGAAAGCAAAAATGTCTCATCTTGGCGTTATACCTGCTTACCTTCAAATCATAATTCGCATTTTTTTTTCGATAGCCTGTATGCTGTCTGACCACGAAGGTAAAACCTGCGCCAGAACCGCGTCCGTTAAACCGGATTGCTGGTAAGGTTAGCTAAACCTCAAAGGTATTGATGAAGCCCCAAATACCCAATATACACAATATACCTACTTATACAGTTGTAGGAGGTAGGACACGACGGTATTTCCTTCCAATTTAGCAGTCCGCTGAGGAAGTACCTCCGCCCTACAGAATACGGCGACCATAACAACCTCCTGTTGTGTTCTCGGCGATGGGTAGGGTGGTAGCCAGAGCTCACTGCCCCTCTAGACAAGTGGCAATTCGTTAATCGGCGTTTAATGGAATTGAATGACGAATATATGGGATTTGACGTTTCTGACAGTCGTTAACGCATGTCAAATGTGTCAAATCCCATACATTCGTCATTCTATTCCATCAAACGCCGGCCAACGAATTGCCACTTGTCTAGAGGGGCTGGAGAGTTTTTGTGCCGTCAGTGGGAAGACCAAAGGCTTCTATGCTTTATCTTCTACACTGACGGCACAGAATCTTTCTGTTCTAATAGGGTCGGCAGCGCGAGTGTGACGCCCCTGGTGTTGCGCACATCCATAGGCCACGGTAACCACTTTCCATCAGGTGCGACGTATGCTTGTCTGCCACAGTGATAAAAAAAATTACCTCGGGGCCGCTTCCCGTTCTCCAAACGCCGTGCACGCATGAGGGACCTTCCCAACATCTCGAACTAACAGCGACATTCGTTTGTGGTACTTGAGCTGAGCGACCGCTTCGTCGTGCGTCACGTCCACAAACGACTGACCGTTTACCTCCAGGATTTGATCCCCAACCTACGACAAGAGATTCATTAACATATAGGTACTATTCATAATAGATTATTACTATTAAATGTCAATCACACTAGTACCCAGGGATTTCTGTAACCCGATCCCTGCCGGCTTGCCAGTGGGTCGCAAAGTGAATGACCACTCTAGATCGAGGTCAGCTTTTTGTCCACCGGCTTCCATTTTTACCCTTCGCTACTGCCCCATAGACATTAAATTGTCGTATTAATGTAAACACTGTTTCATGTAGTCAGCTGAAATTTATATTATCGGCCATCTAATCAAAATATTTGTGGCTAAATTTTAAACGTACGTTGTGATATTCGGAAGTGGCGTGCAGCAAACCTTAGGTCTAAAGATCTAACACTATAAATTCTTTAGCACACCTCGCCACCGCACACACGATAAGAAAATTAAATATTATTCGCCCCCTTTCGTAAACATCACTTATCGAGGAGGCACTTAAACGTATTAAAGTTAAAGTGAATTTCTGCAATAAAAAATTAAACGATATTTTCTTCGTTCAGCAGTAGATAAAAGTGTTTTACGAGTTTCTACGCTGTGTAATAATATTTCTTTAGCATCCGAACCAGAATAATGGCAATCGAACAAACAGTAAATTAATAATGAGTTTTACTATTTAATATTTTTGGTAGCTGCAGAATTTATGAGGTGTTAATAACATCAGGACTCCCAATGATACCGACTGCACACTGCTACATCTTTTGAGTAAGCACTGTGTGAAGCCATCACAGAGATAAGAACAGTAAATGTAACTAAACCCATACTCTCAAGCCAGTTAGGCTGCGCTTACTTGGCTCTAGATAGCACTGAGTAGTCTGTCGTAGAATATTATATTATTATTATCAAGCAATGAAACTGCTGCTAGTGTAAACTTGAGAGCCATTCAGTCTGCAAGGATCTTACGTAACTATCTCGAAAATGGCGTGTCTCTAATGAAAAATCTTACGAACTATTTTATGGCTTTTTAATTACGATCGAGAGGTCCCCGGTTCGAATCCAGGCCATTATACTACCGACGTGAACCCACACCTAGCACAAGCAATTTAGCTTAGTTGGAGAGGTTAGATGGAATATTAGTCATTTCGTTAATTTCTATTGCTAATACCTTTATATTGCTTTATATTGCTAATATTCTTTTACATTAAAAATACTATATACTATATACAATACTGACGCGTAATCCAAATCAATGTCAGGAACTATTAAAGGAAATCGATGAGTTCTGTTCGTGGACAAATGGACTGAGAACGAAGCCCAGTAAGTGTCACTGTCTGTGTCTGGGTAGACGGGACACCAAATTTACCTCCTACGACCCGGGACTCTTCATAGGGGGTAAACCAGTTTCCATAGTCGCTGAATCGGTCCCATTTAAATTTCTTGGGAGAAAGATAGACCATCAAGGACGCACACCATCCTTAGATGAAGTTGTCAATATGTTTATAAACGACCTAAATAAGATAGATCAGCTACAACTGAATAATATCAAAAAAGCTTGGATATATGACAACTACCTAACATCACGTCTGACTTGGCCTTTTCTGGTATACGATTTCGGCAAAACCTTACTCGCGAAAATAGATGCAACTGTCATAAAATCACTAAAATCGTGGCTTGGACTAGCGCACTCTGCTGATCCCTCTGCTTTATTTAGGGATCAGAATAATTTTGGGATGAAATTAAAGAAACCATCGGAGCTCTATAAACACCTTAGAGTTACCAAAGCCCACATCTTAGGTAAATCCCAAGATGACACAGTCAGGGCACTCCCGAAAGATAATAACGCGTCCGAGCTTGAATCTAGACTTATATTCCATAAACGATTTATGATAGGAGCCCAGTCGAACAAAGTGGGGTTGGGAGTACGAGAGCCAAAAAGGGACCAGGATATACTTAGGTCCTTTCTGAAGCAAGACGAAAATGATAAATATCGAGTGCACGCGATGAATTTGGAAATCCAAAACGAATGGTTGACAATGGGAGAGTTCTGCATACCGATGGCTTTAAAGTGGCGCACCTTGATATATGAGTGGTCGCCGGCCCTGTTAAAATTCTACCTTAACGCCTTTCAGATGACCCTTCCAGACCAGAGTAATCTGGTAAGGTGGGGGAAAGCCACAGAAAAACAATGTTATACGTGTGGTGAGGCAATAGGGACGGCTAGGCACATATTAGTAGGATGTAGGGTGCTTCTTGATAGAGGCCAATACTCACGCCGCCACGATAAGGTGCTTTTCATCATACGCGAAGCAATGAGTCTGGCAGTAGCTAGAGCCCAAAAAGGATTGACTACTAACAGACGTCATATCAACTTTGTGTCTGAAGGTTCATCCATAAAATCCAGGAACAAACCTTATTCAATCTTAGATACTGCCCCAGATTGGACTCTCCTAATCGACACGTATGAAAAGCACTATAAAATTCCGGAGGATGTTGGGGTTTCGTCATCTAGACCGGACATATTTCTATACTCGAAAAAGACTAAATATGTGGTATGTAGGTGGTATCAAATTTGGTTAGGCAGGGAGGGGAACTTGGGTAGTGAAGGTGAGTGTTGATGTACATCAACAAAAGGGGCCCCTTCTAAACCTACACTTGGGTCGCAAGTCCCAGGCACTGTCCCGAGTTCCCAACTCAGCAACGCGATGGACCCGGCACCCGCACGGAGAATCCATGGATTGCTAAGAATATCGTCTCTACTATAAATAATTTAAATTACTCCTCCTTCATAAATGAATAAGTATTCCCATTTTAGATATTGAGTTTTTCCAATTCAAATTTGGTTGCAGGTATCACAGTTAATATAATATAAAGTATGTGAGCAGACATCAGATGTACGTACTTAATACATGCTCATTAATATTTACTATATTGGAAGTGCTAAATTTGAATACAAGTATAAACGTACTTTTGTAAGTACCTTCCTACCTGAGTTTCAAATTCATAGGTATATTTATGGAAGTAATAAAACGCGCGTCGTATAAACAACAGCAAATGCAAGACATGTTATAGACGATGGATGCGATAAGATAGATGATTTTCTGTCAAATTGTACTACCATGAGACAGATAAAATATTTTAGAGACCCTCGTAAATGCTTCTGGAATAAATTGGCCGCTTCTAGGTACAGAAGAAAGAAGCTATAAGAATAAAAGCGTATACGCGTCCATTCAAATTATATATGAATTTCCTTGTTGCGTTACAACAAAAGAACATGTTTGGAGAATTTTTCATCCAAAATGATATCTACTTTACATCTGCTAGTATCGCGAGTATCTCATGAACAATTAACGTACACAAAGAACACCAAATAGCTCTACCTAGACTTGAGCAATAATTAGGATTGCTCAAGCCTGATTCCTTAAGGCTTAAATAGAGATTAATTAAAACGAATCCCCAGTAATGAAGATGAGGCAAAAACTCAAACTGCAAGGTCTACGAAGATCTACGCTCCAAGGCCTGTGCTACGGCGGAAATCCACGTCGGGACACGTTATTGTTCTATTAGTGTGTCGTAGGACCTAAGAATATTCATAGTCAGTTTAATATTGGCTCATGCATTGTAAATATTTATTCCTTTCAGCCCCTCTAGACAATTGGCAATTCGTTGGCCGGCTTAAAATGACAAATATATGGGATTAGACGTATCTGACATTCGTGAACGCATGTCATAAACGTCAAATCCTATACATTCGTCATTCTATTCCATCAAACGTCGGCCAACGAATTGCCACTTGTCTAAAGGGGCAGTTCTAGAAAACACATAAAAGTATAATTACCATAAGTCCAGATCTATCTGCTACAGAATCCTTATCAACCCCAGTGATGTAGATGCCGAGGTTGTATTCCAGCCCACCTCTTATCATTAATCCTAATGATTGTCCTGGTTCTATACAAAGGTCGACCTGCACAGAAAGGTTATACGGTTAATAAAAAAGCTTCGTCATCCAAATGAGCGTTCCATAAAATTAATCTTATGAAAAATCGTATAAAATACTCACAAAATTTATAAATGTACGTAAGGGTGATAGCCATAATGGAAAATTCGATGTGCAGCGTGAGTATGAAATGTATAGACTCTTAAAATATTATATGTGCTCGTAGCAGCTAATGGATGACATCGTTCGCTAAAACATTAGGTACAGTCAACGACCAAAGTAGCTTATAAAATTTTAATTTCCATAGCTCTTAAATCTTTTATAAAATAATAAACAGAACTTGAAATCAAATTTCTGTTCTGGAGATAATAAAAATAAGTACATCAATTTATTAGTACGTAAGTAAAGAACGGGTTTAATATTTTAATTAGAGATGCAACGGATATTCGGTTGCTATCCGGTATCCGGCCTATCCGGCCATTATTTTACTATCCGGCCGAATACCGGATAGTTGCGCACTATCCGGCCGGATACCGAATAGTGATTCAGTTTGGTATTTAACTTTGAAAAATGGTTAGTATACAAGAAAACAACAAACACAAAAAAAAAAACTTATCTATTCAACAAAATAGGCGGGTGCACGTGTACTGCATACGAAATAGTTCCGTACACTGGCATAATAAAACACGTTCCTTGCCTAGAAAACGGTCCGCGCGAACCTACAATACGTAAAATTTTACGTAACGTTTAATAAGCTACCTACTGAGTTAAAAGTTATTCATGATGTTAATATTTTTAAGATAAAACTAAAAGGATATTTGTTGGATAAATGTTATTATGACATTGATGAATTCTTGAACAGTAGAAATAAGTAAGTATGTAAAAGTGATGGTTTATATTTAATGAATGTTGTTTTAATTAATATATTGAATGAATGACTGACTCCTGTAATTTAACGTGACTTAACCAATGACATTCTCTGTTTATAACCAATGACATTCACTTAGTCTGTATAATTTCCATAATTTACTATTGACATTTTCATTATTTGCATGTACGGATTATTATAATTTAGTTTTCGACACAAATTATGTTTGTTAAGAAATAAATTTGAATTGGAATTTGAATTTGAACAGGTTGAAACATGCATGACGCGTCCGCGCCGCCAAACTAAAATGTAGGTATCGTTAGGCCGGCCGAATATTCGGCGGCCGGATACCGGATATTCGGCCGGTGATCAGGCCGAATATCCGGTATCCGGTATCCGGCCAAACAACTATCCGTTGCATCTCTAATTTTAATGTTAAGTCACTTTTGCCGTTGGTTGTACGCAATTTTTATGTAATCGAGTAGATGTCAGAAAGGATCGATGTGATGTGAGCAAGTTGACATAACGTCATTACAACCAGCGATAGAGCCTTGTGGTTATGGTTTGTTCACTGCAATTAGCATACCACAACGCTCTCCAATCGCTAGTCGATATTTAACGACATAAAATATTTACGAGTACAGAATTGGGTATAAAATATTACGATAGCATAAACTCATTTGTACGCGTTATAAGAAATTGACGTCATCTATTTGTAGCAGTACTTGGTAAACACTGTCTATACAGAATATCGCTGACGTCTTAACGTGGCTGTTTTCTAAGCATCTTGAAGGCTACCAATGGCCTACATCATATTGGCACACGTTCAAAAAAAGTGACTAATGGTAAAGAAAATTTTCTTTTTTAGTGACTGCTCACCCTTCGTATAGAGCGGTCTTTACTGGAGGAGCGAGGAGGACGTAGGGGCGGGGGCGACGCAGGCCGACCATACCGGTCCATCCACGAACATGACGCGCGTCCCACCAGCGCGCCTGCTGTCCGCACCGTCATCGTCAGCTGACGGCAGGACTTCAGCATCTAAGAAAAATTATATCTTTTAGACATTTCATATTTATTAACCCTTTGAGCGAGTGGGTAAGGTGAAGATGAGAGGTAGTGATGATTGGTTTACAAGCTTATGCGATATTTAGAAAGTTTTGGTTGGTTATTGTCGTTAATTCATTATACTATTTACTCTTCTAATTTTACGTCCAATCACGTTTTCAGAATCTGACTCACTACCTAACACGCTGTTATCAATCCTTTGATTCCACTCTATTTTGATGTTATTAATTATACCTTCCTACACGTATGTCATTTTATGATTCAAATTATATAAACTACAAAAACGGAATTCTTAAGAAAATATTCCTTTAGCTTTGATGAAACAACGTCCTTTGTCATTGTAATGTTGCCTACTTGAGGTAGGTAGGTACCTAAGAAGATAAGTCGAGGTAACAAGCAATTACCTCTCTACTATCTGGAACAAAGTATTTCACAGTTTTAATTCGTAAGGTAGACAAAGAAATTATATTCTTCTTTTTGCAAACCATGAACATAATCTTGGGTTGTTTTGATTACCTACTTTTTTATGTCCTTCGTTTATTGTGCCTATTTAAGTAAGGATATTTAAGTCACTGGGCATACGATGAAGTTTGTTAAAGCAAGTTATATCCGGGTCAACATATTGTTTATGAGACGATATATCGCTTTTGGGAAAATATTGAACAAGATGCCTATAGATCATTTGTGGCAACTGTGACCACTAAGACTTATAACCGTTCAAATAACTTGTAATTTTCCACATCTCTGAACATATTATAATGAAGCATTTACCACAACTGCAGTTACCTCCAAAAAAGTAGAAGGCGTCATCAATTTAATTATCTATGAACCCACTTTTCAGTCTTGAATTTAGTACAAATACTAAAATAATTGATTGATCTAACGAATAAAATTGAAAGCTTCCACTAATGAAAGCTGTGTTATAAAACGATTGATCGTTACTCAAAGAAGATACTGCCGGTTCAGATCTTGTTCATTAATATAATTGTACCTAGTTAACCCAGTTTTAGTACAACCACTTAAGATACTTATTAAGTAAGTACCCATTAGCACAAACTAGTAACAACAAAACATAAATTGTCATTTTCACTATTCACAAACGCAAGTGGAACGCAGCCGAGTAAAATGTCTCAGCCAGTTCAAGTAGGCTTAAAGAAAGGACGACAAAGGCCTGGTACTTCCTTTGCAAGGTTGACAGGTAGGAAGTGATACAGATAAAATTCCGGACGCATAAAAATAGTCCTAACATTTCACGTAAATTTTGCTCTTTATGTATTTTATGGATTTTCTGCCCTTTTTAGGGTTCCGTATCTCAAGAGGAAAAAAACGGAACCCTTATATGATCACTTCGTTATCCATGCCTGTCTATCTGTCTGTCTGTCAAAGCCTTTTTCTCAGGAATGCGTGGAGGAGGTATCCAGTTGAAATTCATACCACATACTTAGCGGATCTAAAAAGGCCACATTGAGCGATTCCGCCAAAAACATTCTGACCCGCTATGCTTCGTATGTGGCATATTTCGAAATCCCGTAGCCAGCATATTCAATTAAATGAAATAAATAAAATTATAATTTTCAAATAATGTATGGGAATCTACCGGATTTGTGGACAGCAAATGGAATAATGCCGGAAACACCTTCAAAAGATAGATACCTACCACAGACGAGCAAATCACCCCGTCTACACGTCGAAGGACGCGTCCGCTGTTGACATCTGTAGATGCATCTGTCTACGTGTAGAGGAGCCTTAGAGCGTTTTCATACTCATCCGATATCCGATATCCGATATCCGACATCCGATATCCGACATCCGACATCCGATATCCGACATCCGTTATCCGACATCCGATATCAGAGGAAGTCAAATGTATGAGATATTTGTGTGTGTTCTTTCACATTGTCCGGCCCGATATCGGTTATCGGAGCCAACACCACTTCGGATATCGGATATCGGATGAGTGTGAAAACGCTCTTAAGATAAGACGGGACACTGCGGCGATGGTAACACAGCTAGACTGCGCGGCGCGCTTCGTTCATTACCCCTTTGTTATCTTTTATAGGTTTATTTTATGTTCCAGCTACATGCTTCACTTACAGATGTACTATTTCATCAGATTTACGTGAGTGTAAAAGTAAATTAAATAAATGAGATAAGAGTCTCTCTCTCTCTCTCTCTCTCTCTCTTTGATTCATTACGGTTGTCAACATAGTGTGTCAAGCGAATTTGGAAATCGAAGTTAATTCCATTGACCTACTCCGACTTCGGTAGCCTACATCGATTTTATCTTTTCCTACACGGTCTATTTAACCATTGCGTTATAAAATCAATGAGAAGAATTAAAGGTGATGAAGGGCAAATTGTAATTGACTGAATTAGGTAAATCGCTGACCTTCTAGCAGAATACTCGTAGGTGCAACGATAACACATTCAGGTGTTTATTCACCTCTGCCTACCCCTTCGCGGATTTACACGCGTGAGTATATGTATGTAATCATCTTAATTTAATTAATCTCTATATTAGGACACTCTTCACTATTATTACTGACCTAGACGAAAAACAAGTGGAAATCGTCAAAATATTCGATACAGAATATAAATAATCTACAACTTTCGTTTGGCTTGTGTTAAGTATATTATGTGACACGCACTCTCACAGGTTTTTTATAGCACACAATATGTACACGTTACTGACATTTCGTGACTACAGAAGCCAATGTTATTTTGACATAGCTCCACTAAGGTTGTAGAATAAGAAACTGTCCTGTACTTTTAGATACCTTAAACTTACTAGTTATTATTTCTTTCAAAATAATATGGACTTTTTTAATTCTCTATCTTTCTTTCTTCCAGAATTATCCACTGAAAGTAGTCTGGTTTATGAATAGAACGATTTTTTGTATAAAGAGATAGATATCTAAGTAAGTATAATGCATTGCACCTAAGGTAAATAGTTCTCTTCAGTTTATACTTCAACAATCTTAATGTAGCTCATTTATCATAACAATAGGTAGGTATATTAGTAGTATTTATACTCTATTTTAATTTATATATCTATTAATTCAAATATAAAATTATTACCTATTGGCCTATCTCAAGTGCATTAAAGTCACCACCCACGGCAGTACGGAACAACTAAAGACGAGTCTTATACAAAAAGGTCTCAGTGAATGTCAGGAAGCCATATCGTAAATCAAGCGGTATCGTGAAGTGCGGAAGGAAAACTCAACGTCAGCAAAAATAGAACTTGACCCACTGTATAATTTCCACAAGTTATGTTAATTTACTTAAAATCTAATATGTTTGCAACTATATTTGGGTATTTTTTGGGTTTCAACCAAGATATTCGGGGCCTAAGCTAACCTCGACAGCTACGATTTGGTTGCTCACAATTTTAGGTAAGTATGCTTTTTTAAATTTTAAGATCTTCTTATATAGATGTTGCTAATCAAAGGAATATTGTTTAATAGTTTCTTTTTCCCTTATTTGCATTACGTTCTTGATAATCATTCCATATACAAAAAGGAAATACCTATTTGTTATATCGTGACTGAAGAACGTTAACGCTAACAAGAATCGGACGGCGCTTTTCCGTTTTATATTTTCTTTTTATGAGAAATCTAATGACTGTTGGCACTCTTTATGCATTCTATAACTGAACGAGTTGTTATCCTTTTGTCAAAAATCTCTTGTTAGTAATACTTGCCATGACCTTCATTTTGCTTCCGATTTATTGATTTAACTACCAACATTTAGGGCCACTGCAAATATTTATTTTTAAATTAATACTCCCTGCTTATATAATAAAATCCTTCCTATAATTCTTACTTTTAACTATTATTTTGTACCCATGCTTTTATTTTAACATATACCTACTGCGACACAGCGACAAATTTATTAGTAAGAAGGTAATCTACCTACCAACTAAATTATCTACAAACTAGAAAAAGAGACAAACGCAATTCATCATTGATAAGGTTTTACGTAAAGCACGGTTTCGAGGCAATAAAATACCCGTTTAAGTATTTATAAGCTCTGGACGATTTCAGAATATTTGCTGCGCAGGCCGACTGCGGTCGACATTAGCACGGAAATAGAAAATGTCTGTCTTTCGTGTCCGCGTGTCATTTCGCAACCCCTTGTAATATATTGTTTGCATGCCGAATGTTTAGGTAAAATACGAATAAGTGAATGTACTTGAACAATATTTGACAGCATGGTAACCATCGAAATACATTGGCTTAAATTGGATTTTGTGCATTTTGATTAAAACTCAGTTGACATGACATGACATGACATGCTATGTCAAATTAAATTACTCAGGTCCTCGGAGCCTGGGATCTGCTTGCCTACTTATACTTATACCTTCTTACATACAGTTATGGCTTATTGTGATCATTACTAGGCATGTATACAATTTTATTGTAAGTAGATACTATTCTTAAATGACAATAGTTAAAATATTGAAAAAATTTTAGTCTAATAGATTGAAACAATGAATTTTATAAATCCACGAATTTCGCCAAAAAAGTTAATTTTATGCCTCCTCGTATTGAATGTTTTTATATCACTCTCCATTACGATAAATGAAAAAGTCCAACCATCCCTACCCGTGCGGATCAGTACGAACATTTGGAACAGAATATCTCATGAATAAACCGGTATTCCATATATTGAACAGAACATTTCTGGGAAGATGCTAATGAAAAACTTAACCCTAATAGACACGCATAGCAAAACACATTAGAAAATAGAATAGAAATGAGGACCTATTTCGAAGGACGAAATGTAGAAGGAAAACCGACTACCGATACAATTAATTGAGTTGAATGAATAAATAATGTATTAAAATGTAATACTTAGTTTTATTTATGACCTTCTAATGCGCCCACTATTTGGCAGGCATACCAAAACAAACTGTTTACAATAGTCCTAACAACTACAACTGCGAAGGCGGTTTGGCGCACATCAGCTGATTGCTGTCGAAGTCGTTTGGCCCACGATCAGGACGCCCTGCCAACAGCAACAGGTTTCTTCGCACACCTTCCAATATAATATCATGTATGTGATTACCTCTCAGTTTATAGATATCCACGCATATTCAAGAACTATCATTGTAACTAGCTTACGAGGTTTTGCTTGCGGGTACTTAGTCAAATCGGCTAAACGCCAGACTTTTAGATAGTAAATTAAACCCATTGTCCGTTAGAATGGTAAGGTGTAGTGTTAAACATTACATCACATTAGGGATTTGAAGTAGGTATTATTAGGTCGTTACAGATGAAATTGCCAAAATTTCCTTACAGATTCATGAGTTCGTTATTCCTGTAATTTATTAGCTATTTCCATTATTTATACTTTGTTTGAAAGTTGATTTCAAGATTTTACAACTCTGTATTAAATTTTGTATTTAATGGCCGCTTGAAAAATTAAATTCGATCTTCAAAAACAGTACTTCCTAAATGGTATTATATAATTTGATGATAAATTTCGTATTACCTTTATACAGCTGTCACTTTTCAAAAATGTAATAATAGTTGCTGTTAGCTTACCTAATATTGTCTCATTTATACACAAAAAATCATAAAATTTGGATTTATCATTCCTAAAAAAATGCAAAAATATTAGTACTGCAAATTGTGTTCCCTCCAATTTCTTCAATAAAACGGCAATTTCATGTAATGTCTAATCATTTGACAAAAAAACGAATAACAAATTTTCATTTGACAAACAACGTTTGACAAAATTATAGTAGATAAACTTATCATTATACACACTATTGTTTAATAAACTACTCATTAGACAAAATATTTATTTGGAAAAATTTCGTTGTGTTTAAGATCATTTCACAAATTGATTATTTTTTAAACATGTTAGTTTGCAAAACAAGTTTTACCCTTCAATTATTGAATTGAATAGTCAAAAATTAGTGACAGAAATGAATCTCTGCAAATCCGACTTCACGTGGTCTTGTTTGCCCTACCCCTAGAGTTTTATTTAAGCCTGCGCAGGCGCGGAAGGTTGACATGTGTTACTACCATCTGCGACGACACGCTCTTGACGCCGGCGGAGCCCCGCAGCGCCGGAGTAGTGACAGAAACGATGTTTGCAACATGCTAATTGCCTCATACAGTAGGCAAGAAACATGTTGCAAACATCGTTTCTGTATAAAATTTGCTAGTTCTATACACGCCAGTATAAAACTTGCTTGTTGAACTGTTTGTTATTTAACTTTATTTTATCAAATAACCATTTTTAAAATAAAAAATTCGCAATTGAAATATTTTCTAAGTGGTTCATTTGCAAAACCTTTATTTATCAAATGATTCTTTTTGAAGTAGGTAATAAGTTTGCGAAATGAAAGTTTGTCAAATGGTTAGTTTTTCAAACGTTGTTTGTAAAATAATCGTTTCATATACGTTCTTTGTCAAACAGTAGTATACCGTGATATATGATTATTTATCTTTAATGTGATATCTATTTTGAAAGCACATAATATATATTACTGAGACTGACCTTAAGAGCATCTTCGTGTGAGATGCCGGAGAAAGGGGTGCCGTTGACTTGTAGGATGGAGTCCCCAGGGCGCAGCCCAGCGCGCTCCGCAACCGAGCCCTCTTCCACTCTCGATATGTACACACCTACACCTAAATATTATTAAATTAACTAAATTTAACACCTACGTTAAAACTAGGGAGGAAGCTACTGATCAAAATAGTTTTTCTTCTTACCTCTATCGTTAATTTCAAAACTTTTAGCAACAACGGGACCAATGAGTTAGCTAAACATAAATTGTAAATTGTAAAATTTAGATCAAAATTGTTCACTTTTAGTACGCCATTACACAAATCTTTATAATAATCCTTAGATAATATGATTATTTAATTAAATAATAGGAACATAAATTAGCTTAAGTGCGATCCAAAACAAAAGAAAGCGTTTTTTTCTTTTTATCACTTTGGCGCCACTTTAGTTTTTAAGTGTCAGCATGTTTTTTTAAAGTAGGATATATTTATTATTTTTTTAAGTTTACAATGATCACATATTAAAATTTATATGAGATCATTTTTTGTAAACATTTACACCGTACAAAACCCCTACCTACATAAAAAAAAATAGACGGCACTATATCTAATGAGCTAATTAGGAACTAGCGATGAATGTTCTCCGTATTCAGTTTATTTTATAAAAATACAACTCATAAATGTATGAGTATATAGCGAAACAAATAGAAGATACGCATTTCACGACAGTAACATCAAATAGTGAATATAAATTAGAAATCATATTGTTAGATAGGGTTAGTTCGCCAGTACGCCGGCCGCCTTCAGTTTACGGCCTTTTGAGCAAGTCGGTAACTTTAATGGAAGACCTTTCAATAAACCTTTCTTGCGTTGCACACGCCCCCTTTTTACTAGTTCCATCATGGACCCAGTCTCACGGTAGGTGTGATAATTAGGTTAGACTAGTTCCATAGAACAACTGATACTTATATATGTATCCCACTAGTCCCTTGGGACAACAGCTTTTGTAGTATGACCCATTAATTTGAATTTTCAAAAGCAAAATAAATATTGTTTTATCTTTTTTATGGGTGAAAGGCTCGCGTTTGACCACTATCTCACCTGTTAATAAGTGAGTAATTAATAATAAAAACTTATATATAATCATTAAATGAGAAGGACAACTTGACTTTGCTCAAGTGAGTCCACTCCTCGTTCTCGTCTTCTTCCTAGCATCAATCCCAGTTGCAGAAGCTTTCACCACGGAATCTTGGTACCGTTTTTTCCAGTTCAACTGCGGGCTTGGCGGCTGATCTACGCTATTTTCCGTGAAGCGACTACCATATGACCTTCACAACCCATTGGCGATATCGAAGTATTGCTTTCGTTTTGGCTACTTTTGCACTTTTTCTCTTATATATCATAAATTATGGACGTAAGTTCAATAGTTTATCGTTTTTATACAACAACAACGTACTGAGGACCAATTTAAACCATCATCAGCTATTTTGGAAATAGGTTACCTATTTTTTACACGCCTAAAGTGAGCAACCCAGCTAAAAGGCCTTAAACTAACGAACTGACCCTATTCACTCCTTGATCAATTCGCCTCGTTTGATCAATATTCCAATTTTTTATTTAGATGACGGTATAATTTTAGTATTTTTATAAATTATATTTCACCACAAAGGTCAGGTGCATAAATAGTGTCTATTTTTGAGTATACTTTCATTATTCCTTACTAGAATATAAATATTGACTAGTCTGGCGAATATCCAAAAATCTAATCAGTTACTGTGCATCTCTGCAATAATCAAAAGGTGGACTCTTGCCATAAAACTTTTACAGTAAACGTATTTGGCCTGTACAAATTCAGAAATGGTACCCGCATACTTTGAAAATGTACGAGTAATATAACCATAACATGAAAACTTTATGCAATTTAAAACCTTATCTCATTTTTATGGCTAATGGAAATTTCAAATTCAGTGTACCTACTTATGAAACAAGTCTGAAAAATATAAAACAATGAAATATCTACTGATGTCAAAATAGCAAAATATATTTAGGTAAGACCAATATTGAATGACTCCAAACCCGAAAGATAATAAATATGTTCTAAGTATAAAGGATTCAGAAATAAGTAGGTAGGCATGCTTATTTAGAAGGGAGCTATTACATTTAAGATAATAATTTATTTGACCTGATTTTAATAGATTATTAATAGTCTCGGTAGTTCAATTGGCTACTTAAGAATTATTTTTATTATTTTTTATATTTTCCACCACCGAAGTTGGCAGTATTTTCCAGTTCAACTCTTAATAGCCGCAGTTTTATATAAGAGAATTTGTGCAAATCAAATATACCAACGGCTACGGCATCGGCGGATTCAGGCAAGCTGTTACTGTCACTTAAAGTTACCACAGACGACTGTCTATCCCAGTAATTAACACTTATTTCTTCATAATTTTTCGCGAAACTTTATCTTTCGGATGGCACTTGTCAGTGTTCTGCAAATCACTTAAAAATGGATACGATTCTATCATCTGTTTAAATGTGTAGTAATAACAGATTTTTTTAATTACTTTTCTGTTATGACTTACAGTATCATTTATAGATTCCCTCTATCTGGCAGAAACTTAAAACTCTGAAATTCAGTTGGCTTAACCCATTTGTCAAAATTTTATTTAATCGAACATTTTCGAAGCATAAAGATTTATTAATTGGATCATATTTTGGCAGAATGGTCATATATCCGAATTAGCAATGGCATACTCTTCAGATGGCAGAGTTGTATTAGCCATAAATAGCTTTCTCAGAATGATAATTCTGCATATTTTTGTTTAGCATAACACGATATTTTACAATACAATTATTTGGTAATTTTCGCATTGTAGATAGCAGAATTTCATTTAACTTTTTATTCACACTAGCTGATGCCCGCGGCTTTGCCTGCATGAAATGTTGATCTATGTACTGTAAAACGACGAACGAAATTTTAACCTGAAAAATAACAGTTTTACCCTTAAATTATTTTCTAGAAAAGTCAACAGTTATGACGCAGAGTCTAGTGACAAATGAATTGCTACAAATCCGACTTCACGCAGTCTTGTTTGCCCTACCCCTAGAGTGTCATTTAAGCCCGCGCAGGCGTGGAGGGCCGAGGTGGCCACGAGCTCGAGCAAGAGAGATAAATAATGCTTATTAAATTATGCGTTATGAGTGTATGCCAAACCATTTTCTGCGGAATGAAGCTTATATGCTATTTGTTGTTATGCGAAACAAAATTATGACATAATAATTTCGGTGAAACATTCGGGGAACAACAACAGGGGGAACCATCATTTATTTTCTAAGCGTGAATATAAAATAAAATTTATATAAATCTAAAAATATGTATAAGTACTCAGGCTGGCCCGCAGATTTTCCAGATGTAGTGTGCCTGTCAAAATCAAACCTTTCGAGGCTTATTGTCAAAACCTTTACTCTGGAGGTCTGTGGACCAGCTAGATACACAGCTGTCATTGCCTGCTCTGAATACAGTATAATAAAGTCTTCTGAATGTTGTTGGGATTGCCTCGTTACTGCGGTGCGTCAGGTATGATCGCAAATTTCTACACTGCGGACTTTTCCGCCATACTCCGCAAAAGGACAATTTCCATACTGAACAACCTGTGGGGTAATCATAACATAATTCTGAAGACAATAGATGGCAGCTACGGCTCGGCTATGTATCGCAACCTTGTTGGGCGAACGATCGGAGCGGTCATATAATCAAATATATATAAAAAGTGTTCCATGGCACACACCAATGACTTTTCGATGCTTTTCGAAACTATGTGTGTATTTATCGCAGGTTTATAAGTGCCTAGTTAATGGCAATAGGCTAGCCACATATTACATTGGGACCTAATCATAAACCGGCGAAATGTGGGTGCTAGCACCTCTGCCTACCCCTTCGGGGATAAAGGCGTGAGTTTATGTTATGTTATGTTGAATTAAATTGTAATGAATTGAATTGAATTAAATTGTATATGTTTGAATTAAATTGTGGGACTTGTAATTTATAAAATATTGCATTAATGTTATTATTATTATTTCTTTTCTTTCTTTCTTATTTAAAAAAAAAATCAAATTACTAACACAATTTTAATAAGAAATCATTTTGTAATTAACAAATTATGGATTTTATTATCTAATAAATAAATGATTATTGCTATTATTATTATCAAAATAGTCAAAAGCTTGTGCAAGCAAATTCTCGTTTAGTTTTGCTCTCGTTTAGTTGCGCAGTCAACTGAGAAAACGATGGAAAATCGCTCTTTATTCTAGCAAGAAATGTTTCTGTTTATTTCTGTTTTTTTTAAATTAGATTGAACGAATTATTACCTATATTATCATTTAATTCCATTAAATTTAAGTTCAAGAACTACCGAACATACATTCACTTTGACATTTAACGATCCAGAATGTTATTATAAATTGGTAAATAAAGTATTTTACGATATTCAACATCGACGTTTTTATCGGTACCAAGCATCCAGAGCTTAACCTAATTTATAGATAAGTAGGTAGTAACATAAGAAATATTTTGCCAGCATCTCAATCACAAATTTAAATTAAAATAACCAAAATTATCCATAAGACGTCAGCTATTAGGAATTGCAACAAGTCGGAGTTTACAGTAAGTACAAAAATGACTACGTATTCCGGTGTCACATATTTCTGGCTCGCAGTTAACGATAATGTTATTTAAATAAGCAACGTACGACACGACTCACATGCTTGGCTCCCATGATATAGTATTTCTTTAATAGCCGTGCGCCTTCATGCTTTTGTTGTTTTACTTCTTAAAATTAGATTTTAATGTCTATAGTGTAATGGCCAAGGATCGAATTCTGGCCAATATACTACCGACGTGAACCCACTCCTAGCACAAGCAATTTAGCTAGTGTTTAGGGGGAATATTAGTAATTTCGGTTGCTAATTTTTTCTTAAAAAAACCTATATATACCTGAATCAACCAATACAAAATCACTTAGTCATGACATGACTATAATAGTAAACGAAACAATGAACATATCCTCTTGAGTCGTGTTTGGGCTGTGACCGGTCTCAAGGTGTTGCTCGGAACACGTATCTTGGAACTAAATCCGGAAAAAACGAGCCCCTGGCACGCGCGGATTGTTTTGTAATAATCTATGCTTGGTGGATTTGAGCTCTTCTGCCGCCGTAACACCCTCACTATCCTCAAAAGATACCCAAGAAACGTCTACTGCGCTTATTGAGCACGTTTTGAGCACATTTTAGATCCAAGATATATTATGTTCCAAGCAATAATCTAAGTGGTTCCTAGCTCCCACGTGAGCTCATAATCGATAAGACAGGGTCATTTGTTTTGCAGCTCGTGGCCATCTCCCAGGTTATCTGGGTCAGATACGACCACGGAGAACAGAATATGTTTAAGCCTTCTCCACGGATACGATAAAATAAGGCTCTTTGCTGATAAAGGAATTTAACGTCATTTAGATATTACAGAGATATATTCATAATCCGGTACAACAAAGCATAGAAATAAATTGTTCCACAGGATTATTTTTAACATAATTCAGGTAGAATAAATTTAGTCAGATTATAAGCATAGCGTTATACCTACATAACGTAACAATTAGTTAGTTTCCGGTCATTAAAATAAATTATTTGGCTGAGTTTATTAAAATAAGATTGGTAAGAGTGCTGTAAAAGCTAATTAGTTCTTCTTTTATCGTTTTATATTATATTTTTAACCATTACCCACCCTAAAATAGTAAATTATTAGACAACATGGCTAACTTTTTATTCATCAAGCGTTTTTATAAAATAACCTAAAGACTTAAATTAGATGTATATTGGAAACAGGTATCAAAGAATACAAAAATATTTAAATTTTAATCAAGCACTTAAAATTATTAGGGAAAATCATTATAAGAATAGTGAGTACTATACACAAAACATACTTATATTAGGTATCGATTCCATTAGGTGGACAGTGTACTTGTCCACCACCTAAGTGGTATAAAAAAAATACTCCACTCTAACCTTAGAATAAAGAAAATTGAAGCACGCCTTTGAGAATGTGATCTGTGATCTTGGATGTGATCGACCCATACGTATTCAACGTACCTACAGTTTTATAAATAGAGGATAGAAGGGATAGGTAGGTGGAGCTTCCAACTACTGGATAGAACTCTTATGTAGTCATTAAAAGCTTGCTGTTACATAAATAAATAAATATAAATATTCCACAAAATTTCACACAGCGCTATCTAGATCCATGGTAAGCATAGCTTAACTAGCTTGTGTTATGGAATCTAGAATGCGGATGAACATACTTAAATACTTTTGTTTTTGTAAATACATACATAATTTACCTAGAAACACCCAGACCAATGCAAATATACATATTCATGCATACAAATATTTGCACTGAGCGGGGATCCAACCCGCGCCTCCTGCGTGGCAGCCGTGCTTACTATCGCCACGCCATAGAAGCTTTCAAACATGTATATGTCGCCGCCAACTTGCTTAATCAGCTGGTTATTTTTTCATAACCATGCAGAAATAACTCATTTTTATAGCTGTTTGATTAAATGGCTAGGGCAATAATTAAACGTCATCGATCCAAGCTATTTGCCTAGCCGTTTACTGAAATGGCCAAACACCATTCAGTTAATTTAACGGCTGATTAAGCTAGTTGGCTGCAATATATCTAAGGCTCTAAGCTATCTTTGATTTGTTTACCTATTGTACTGGGTAAGTTATCACGTCGCACAAAATCTACCTAAGTAGTTATGCTACAAGTAAGAGGTTTGAGCACAGTCCCTCTAGACAAGTGGCAATTCGCTAGCAGGCGTTTGATGGAATAGAATGACGAATGTATAGGATTTGACGTATTTGACATGCGTTAACGACTGTCATTTATGTCAAATCCCAAACATTCGTCATTCTATTCCACCAAACGCCGGCTAGCGAATTGCCACTTGTCTAGAGGGGCAGATTACAATCTATATAGGTTAAGTACCTACGTAAGCAATTCAAATATTAGTAACACAATACTCACTGATGTGTTACTAATAAAAAATTTGAATTGCTTGCGACTGGGAAACAAGTGCGTACAGCGGATGAAATCACAATAATTGTTGTGAGACCAATATTATTTCTACCGTTTCTATGAGAACTAGTTCATGATCGTATTTCTAGACGTAACTTTATCATTTCAATTTATTTTATTCTACGCTACCAAGTCTATTATAATTAGTCCTTACTTGGAATGTACTTATACAGGGTGTAATCGTTAGTGTGTCCAGGCGATTATTCCGTAACGCCGGATATGTTTTTAAAAATCAAACGAGAAGTATCTAAAACTCTCGTTTGATTTTTTTAAAGTTATTGATGTCATTTTACTCATTAGGTAACGTACTTTCGATATCAGTTTAAAAATTTTTTATATGTGTAATAAATACGGAAAAATCGCCTTGACACACTTAACGATTACACCCTGTATAAATGCACTATAATGACTCTACAGTATCACAAATAATATAATATAATTCTTAACAGTACGGAATAATACAGTTTTTACACTGTATAGTTGAAAAACATTATATTATTTTTCTTACCGGCTTCCTTCCCGCCTTTGACACAGATGCCAAAGCCGTGCGAGTCGGCGGGGTCTCGACTCATGGTGACCGTCCTGGTGGCGGGCTCCGACGGCGGCGGCGGCGCCCCACCTGATGAGTAGGGCCGCTCTCGCTCCCCGCCCCTGTATATCGCCTGTCAGACAAACACTTTATTAATCCCCATAACAAATATACATGACATCTCAGTAGGACTGGATCAGAACAATTCACTATGCATTGAACACCTCCTATTAAAGTTACAATCGCCAACATTAACCGAAAACATATAATAAATTTTTTGGCCAGTATTAGTTTATTAGAAGTGGGAAATACATCGACAGCCTCCATGGCGTAGCGGTAGTGAACGCGGCCTCTACGCAGGAGGCGCGGATTCGATCCGCCCTCAGTGTGCCTCAGAGAGCACGTTAAGCCGTCGGTCCCAGTTGTCATACAATCATCTATGGCAGTCGTTACGGGTAGTTGGAGCCCTCAAAAATCAAACAACTGGTCTAGCTGCAGTGCTCCGGTATCGCCTTTGGATTGTGGAGGTCAGGTGGCAGTCGCGGAAAATATCGAATAAAAAGTGGACCCCAGACTCCAAGTTGAAAAGCTTCTTCGTTGAAGATTTAGAAATGGGAAAAATGCTTATAGACTATCTACACCAAGAACTTATTGAACTCCCTAAATATAGTTAGCATCAGAATAATCTTGACTAAAAAGTCTTAAAACGATCTTAATACCAAAGTATTAAGAGCAAATCAAACTGTTTTATTTATTTAAATTGTATTATTGTCCGAACTAAATGTGTGTGTCTAAAATATCACAACAATCAGTTAACAGGAAGGGGGCATAAACTAAGGCACTAAGATCATTTTAAGTACTTTACGTCAAGATCGATCTGATGCTGACTGTACCACAAGCGGTTCAGTAACGTGTAATGTTATTGATCCCTAAATATGGTAAAGATATTGAGATACAACATAAAGTCTCATGTGTCGAAGTTTGAAAGCGCTCGAAATCTTCTCCGTATATAAAATTAAGTTTATTCCGGTCTTTCTGCCAAAGTTTATTGAATTTAGACAAGTTATGCAGAAAAGTACTAAACTTAGTGGTCGACTTGCCAATAATAACAGCATAGGTAATATTTAGGCAAATAATAATGCATTCCTCTCTTAAGAATGTTTCTAAAAGCGCGTCTGAATGAATTCTAGCATGGTGAGAAATTCATAACCACTATTCTTGCACTCAACTTATCCAACACCTCCCTGTCAGACTGGTCAGTCAATATATTGGGATGAGCCATGTATCGATTATATCAGTTAATGGTAGTCCATCGAGAGCCGAAGAGAGAATTGAAATGTGGTAGTGATACCTCCGTGGCAAACGAGAGTTGTCACTCGTGCTTAGTCATAAGTGGAGCGGGAAAGAGTGGAGAACAGAAAAAAGAACGGGTGAAGTAAGGAAAGGAAGAAGTTTAGAGTATATACCAGGATCGTAGCAAGTGCAAAAGTTTTGTGTCAAGTAGTATCTTTTACGACAGTAACATATAATGCATACACAGCGCTACCAACACCCAAAGCTAGGCAAGCATAGCTCAACTACTTATACCATAGATTCTAAAATGTGGTTTCAATCCAATACAGTGAATCGGATTCTCTGACTCTTCGCCACAAATTCATTCATTAATACGAATTATTAAAGTAGCTATTTTCCGCGGTCCTTTTGTTTTTAAAACTTTATTCCCACAGAATTCTTACGTCTCATTGTACATTCAATTTGTACAAGCCTGCATTTTACGCCTGTTAGGTATGACACTTACAATAACTCAATGAGAAAGTTGAATCCTTTGTGGTTTTTCCGCATAGTTAAAGTGAAAAGTTTCTTTAGAGAACAGAAAAAAGGAAGTAAGAAGGCAAATTATCTACAGTACCCGGCTGTAAATGAATGGGCAACGCGGTTAAGGTCGAATCAGATCGAAGATGTTTCAAAGAAAGGCCAGATCAAGAGAACCCACAACCGGCGTGCATGGGGTGCTGGTTGGGTAACCTCCACGTCGGCTTCTCCGTTTCTTCCCCCTTTGGACCGCGGTCCTGGGGAGCGGAAGCGGGGGGGCTGGTGCACCCTGGACAACGGCTAACAGACTCCTACCTTGGGAGTTCTGTTGGCCGTTGACAAATAACCCGACGGCTGACCTCACGAGGAGGTCGTGGGATGGCGGGCCTTCAAGGCCCGCGGGAAGGGGTCCGTAGGACACCCTTCCATTCCAACAGCCCTTTTAAGGGCTAGCTGACCCCATTGCACGAGGGGGTCGTGGTATGGCGGGCCTGCAAGGCCCGCGGGGAGGGATCCGTAGGGTTCCTCCCACCTCAACAGCCCTTTTCAGGGCTAGCCGTCGCTCCCAGTACCCCTCTGCTTTAGCAGAGGAGACATGGGAGAGGCGACGGGATCCGTAGGATCCGGGGACGGGTCGGCCCACTGCTCGCGCAGGGGCTGACGGGCATTCGTGCCTCCGTCGGCGTTGGGAGAGTTGGCTACTCCCCCGCATCGCGTAACCTCCGAGATATCGACAACGACCTGAGTGCTAGCCACACTCGGGAACGCCGATATCCTGGAGGCCGTGGGGCTTGCCTTAATTGGCCGGCCCGCGACAAGGAAAAGTCTGAAAACCCGACAGCGAAGTCGCTTAAAACCTGTGGATACCTGGGGACCTCCACAGTATATACCCCGCTTCCTGGAATGGCCGTCACCCAGGAAGTGTCCTTAGTACGGTTCTACTCGTGGGACATCATGGAAGCTCTATTAAAAACAAAACCCAAAACCCAACCCAGTGAAACAGTCTGCGCGGAGGTCGCGCAGCACCACGACGCGGAGGTCGCGTCCCAGGCAGTGTCGGAGAACTTCGACACCGCCGACAGCCGGGACAGAAGCCCGGTGGGTCTAAGGACCCGAAGATCGAAATGGCGTAAAAGGAGCGCCAAAGTCAAAAATAAAGTCCTTACCCGACCGAGGACAGAGTCCGATGCCGAGCGCACGCTCACCGACTCGTCCTCCAGCAGCAGTCACAGTGGCGACGAAATGCTGCGCCCACCCCCGCCCAAGCTGGTGGCGGTTAGCCGCCAAAAGGCGCGGGGTGGTAAGAAAGTTGCCACCCAAGCCCGTCCATTACGGGCCTCTGCCCCGGAGGATGCGGTGGCGCCGCCGAGTTCCTCCACCTCGGCGGCGCCCTTGGCCTGTACCGGCGACAGCACCTCGACAGAGGTGATGGAGGCCCTTAAAGGCCTGGCCAAGGCCCAGACCGGGGCAATGAAGCCGGAGGAGGACCGGCTCATGCGGGTGACGGTACGCCTCGTCGAGCATTACAACCTGCTCAGGGCGGAGCTGGCCAGCGCGCAGCTCGAGCGCGCTGAGCTCGGTAGGCAGCAGGTTGCGATGCTCGAAGAGAGTGCGCGGCAGGCGGCGGAGTACCGCAGCGAGATGGCCAAGATGGCGGCCGAAATATCGGCGCTGCAGGAGGCCATGCCGGACGAGCGCGTGACGCCGCCGCCATCTCTGGCGCCGCGGTCGCCGCCGTCGCCGCCGGTGCGGTCGAGGTCGCCGGTGCGGCCGAGACTGCCGCCTCGGGCGCGGCCGGTGTCACTGGCGCCACCGCCGCCGCCTGTACCGGCGCGTTTACCGGCCCCGCCGCCGTTGCCGCCGCGTCTGCCGGCCCCGCCGCGCCTACCGGCCCCACCGCCGCCGGCGCAGCCGAGGCCCACCAATCCGGTGGAGGCCTGCATGGCGACGATGGCCGCCATGGAAAAGCGGCAGGCGGCGCACGAGGAGTGGACGCGGAGTTGTCTGGAGGCCATCATGGACTCCATCCGTCGTCCGCCCCTGGCGCCGCCGAGCGGGGGCTACGCCGGAGCAGTAAAGCGGGGCCCCAGCCGTACGGTGACGGCGGGGACCTCGCAGGAGTCGGCCCGCAGTGTGCCCACTGCGCCTGCTGCTCCGGCCGCTACCGCCGCCTCAGCCGGGAGCGCCCAAGCCAAGGGCAAGGGGAAGGGGAAGGGCAAGGGGAAGACGTCCCAAGTCCCAGCCCCGGCCCCGGCCCCGGCTTCGGTCCCGACTGCCTCCACGAGCTCCGCACCAGCAGGGGGCTGGGAGGTGGTCGGCGAGGCCAGAAAAAGCCGGAACGCCCGTAAAAAGGCAGTCAAAAGGGCCAAGAAGGCCCAAGCTGCTGCGAAGGGTGCGCCAGGAAAGCTGCGCGTCCCCCGTACCACCGCTGTCGTCTTAACGATGACACCGGAGGCGACGGCGAGGGGCGTGCAGTACGTGGACCTGGTGAAACAGGCGAGGGGCCTCATTGATATGAGGGCCCTCGATGTGGCGGGGACTCTCCGAGTGACACACACTCGGACGGGTGCCCGTCTCATCCACGTCCCTGGCGCCTCCAGTGGTCCCAAGGCCGATGCCATTGCGGCTAGGCTGAGGGACACGTTGGATGCGGCCGACGTCCGGGTGTCCAGGCCCACCAAGTGCGCAGAACTGCGCATTTCGGACCTGGACGACTCCATCACGGCCGAAGAGATTCGGGTCACCGTGGCGGAGGCCGGGGGTTGCCCCCTGGAGGCGGTTAAGGTCGGAGCGATCCGCTACGGCCGTCGCGGACAGGGGGCAACAGTTGTCGGCTGCCCCATCGCAGCAGCCCAAAAGGCTGCCGACCGGCGGATTCTCGCGGTAGGCGGCGTTGTAGGAGTCCGGGTACGGCTCCTACAGGCTCGGCCGGACAGGTGCTTCAGGTGCCTGTCGGCCGGCCACGTGGGTGTACAGTGCAGGGCGGAGGTGACGGTCGGCGACCGTTGCTTCCGCTGCAGCCAACCCGGTCATAGGGCCGGTAATTGCGAAGCTCCGTCGCACTGTTTCAGGTGTGCGGCGGAGGGCAAGCCGGCCGACCATAGGGTTGGCAGCAAGGCCTGCACCCGCGGGGAGCCGCTGCCGCGAGGCGGGCGTTCCGCCAATGGTTCGGGGCGGGATGCGGAGATGGTTCCATAATGGATCCTCATCTCCGCATCCTGCAGGCGAACCTGGGCCACGGTGTCGATGCTCAGGCACTTCTGCTCCAGAGCATGGCACAGTGGTCCATCGACGTCGCCGCTGTCGCCGATCCATACACTCACCGGCCCCTCGGGCCCGCCTGGGTGGTCGACCTGGATGGATCGGCGGCACTGGTGCATAACGCCGCTGCGGGTGCCCCTCCCCTTGTAGTGATCGCAAGGGAGCATGGCATCGTAGCGGCGCGTGTAGGGGAGATTGCGGTCGTGGCCGTTTATCTCACGCCGGGGTCACACCGACTCATTGGGCAGTATCGGCGGTCGCTGGAGCGGCTGACCGACGTCGTCAATGCCTGTACGCCTCGTCAGGTTCTTGTGCTCGGGGACTTCAACGCCTGGTCTCAGGCTTGGGGTTCCCGGCGCACAAACGCGCGGGGCAGGGCTCTGGAGAGCTGGGCCGATTCTCTCGGCTTAGTTCTCCAGAATCGCGGGGCCGAAGCCACGTATGTGGGCACCTTTGTGGCGGGGGAGCGCAGGTCGATCATAGACCTTTCGTTCGCGAGCGCTTCCCTGTCACTCCGCGTGCGGGACTGGCGTGTCGCCGTGGAGGTGGAGACACTATCGGATCACCGATACGTTCGGTTCGATGTCTCCCCTCCTGCGGGTGATGCGCCGGTCATATCGGCCCAACGCGAGCCGCGCTGGGTGTTGGGGCGACTGAATCGGGAGGACCTCCTGGAGGCCGCCATCGTACAGGCCTGGGCCATTGCGCCGGACAGGCCTGTCGACATAGACGATGAAGCGGCCTGGTTCCGGGAGGCCATGACACGGGTCTGCGATGCGGGTATGCCTAGGGCTCCAGCCTATAATCCGAGGCGTCGGGTCTACTGGTGGAATGCGGAGATCGCGAGGCTGCGTCAAGCCTGCGTGATCACGCACCGCCGGTGGGCTCGACTCCGTAGGAGGCGTAGCCGTACCGCAGATTCGGAGCCCCTACTGGCGGAGCTTCACGAGGGATACAGGGAGGCCCGGAATGCCCTCCGAGCGGAGATCAAGCGGTCTAAGGCCGCTTGTTACCGGGAGCTCCTGGAGACGCTGGAGCGGGACCCATGGGGGCGGCCTTACCTTATGGTAAGAGAAAAGCTGCGCCCCCGGGCCCCTCCGCTGACCCAGGTGCTCGAACCGGCTCTGCTCGGAGGAGTGGTGGAATCCCTGTTCCCGGCGCGAGCGGAACATGTTCCGCCGCAGATGGCTCCGCCGCCTCGGTCGCCTACGGCGCCCAGTGCGGTGATTGACGACGACGTGCCCGAGGTCACTTGGGTAGAACTAGAGCTGGCGGTGCGAAGGCTGAGAGCCAAGAAAAACACCGCCCCGGGACCCGACGGCATTCCGGGCCGCGCGTGGGTCCTAGCTCTAGGGGAAGACGGTCTCGAACCCCGACTGAGAGGGTTCCTCAGCGCATGTTTGGAGCGGGGCCAGTTTCCGAAGATGTGGAGGACGGGGAAACTGGTCCTCATCCGCAAGAAGGGACGCCCGGCGGACGAGCCGTCCGGGTACCGGCCCATAGTGCTGCTCGACGAGGTGGGCAAACTCTTCGAAAGAGTAATTGCCAAGCGCCTCGTCGAGCATCTCTCTAGAGTGGGGCCGGACCTGGCGAATACCCAGTTTGGGTTCCGCCGGTGGCGTTCCACTGTGGATGCCATCATGCGTGTGAGGACTCTGGCGGAGGATGCGGTTGCCCGGGGCGAGGTGATGTTGGCGGTGTCCTTGGACATCTCCAACGCCTTCAACACCTTGCCCTGGAGTTGCATCAGGGAGGCACTCGTGTACCACGGTGTGCCTCTCTACCTCCGCCGCATAGTCGGGGCTTACCTGACGGAGAGAGCCGTCGTCTACCCGAGTTCGACCGGAGTCGGTAGGCGTGAGATGTCGTGCGGTGTTCCGCAGGGATCGGTCCTGGGGCCGTTACTGTGGAACATCGGTTACGACTGGGTGCTTCGCGGTGACTTCGCGTACGGTGCCACCGTCACGTGTTATGCGGACGACACGCTGGTGACGGTGAGCGGGGCTACGCACCGCGAGGCAACCCTGAGGGCCACGACCGCGGTTGGCCAAGTCGTCGAGCGGATCCGGCGGCTGGGTCTCGAGGTGGCTCTGCACAAGTCCGAGGCCATGTTCTTTCATGGTCCTCGGCGCAGGCCAGGCCCGGGAGCCAGCCTTACAGTGGGAGGCACTCCCATCGACATCAAGCCCCAGCTGAAATACCTGGGGCTCGTGCTTGACGGTCGATGGGACTTCGGACAACATCTCCGAAGCCTGCGCCCCAAGTTGGTCACCACGGCGAATGCCCTGAGTCGGCTGTTGCCCAACTTGAAGGGCCCAGGGGCCTCCTGCAGGAGACTCCACGCGGGTGTCGTGCGGTCCATGGCCCTATATGGGTGCCCCGTGTGGGCGGACACCCTGGGGGCCAGATTCCTGCCTCTGCTCCGTACGGCGCAGAGGACGATGGCCTCCAGGGCCATCAGGGGATACCGCACGGTATCCTTCGAAGCGGCGAGTCTCCTGGCCGGATCGCCACCGTGGATCCTGGAAGCGAGGGCCCTTTCGGCACTATACCAGTTCCGAAAGGAGGCGCGGGAGCGGGGATTCGATCCCGAGCCCGAGGACATTCGGGCCGAGAAATCCCGGCTCCACCAGGTCATGGTGGCCGAGTGGGAGCGACGACTTGGGCAACCACGCGCAGGGCACGCCGTCATTGCGGCGGTAAGGCCCATCATGGGGGAGTGGCTAGAGAGGCCACACGGGAGCCTCTCGTACCGTCAGACGCAGATGATAACCGGGCACGGTTACTTCGGGCGGTATCTGCATCTGATGGGTATTGAGCCAACGCCCGAGTGCCATCACTGCGACGCGAGCGTGGACTCGGGGCTGCACACGCTCACCGAGTGCCCGGCGTTTGAGACGCCGAGGCGGGAGCTTGTGGCGGCCCTGGGGGTGAGAGTGCTCACGCTCTCCACCCTGCTCGCGGCGATGGTCCGCTGCGCGGATGCGTGGGCGGCCAGCGCCTCTTTCTGCGAGCAGGTCATGCTCGCGAAGGAGACAGCAGAGCGGGCGCGGCGCGGTGAGCGAGAAAGACTCGCTGACATCGCTGCTCGCGCCCGAAGGCGGCTCGGGCGTCGGAGGGCGCTTACAGACCTCCGCCCCCCATGAGCGCGGGCCTGAGGGTGACGGGTGGAGCCACCCGTCACCCTAGCAGAAGCAGGCCACGGCGGCGGCGCGCATCGTAGGACGATGCGCGCCTCCCCACACCGGGGTTGAGTCGGGGACGGCGTGGTCCCCACCTCCCGAGGAGGGCCAGACCGAAAGGGATGGCCCTGGGTCAGCCGGGGTGCGAGGGATATGTCGCAAGACAACCTCACCTCCGGCCTAGCACCACGACCCACAGACGGCGTGCGGTTTAGTCGGTTCGAGTCCGACATAACCCACCCCTCCGGCTCCGGAGGGGCGGGTATCCGTGGGGATTTCCCGCACGTAAAAAAAAAAAAAAAAAAAAAAAAAAAACCGGCGTGCATCATGTATGAAAACAATTATGAAAATAGTAGAAGCAAAAGGTGTTTTCAAGATCGTAGTATGTGGAAAGACGTTTTCTCTGTCTACTCCAATGGGAAAGAGTTATGACTTTATGTATGTATGTAAGTACTAGCTTTTGCCCGCGGCTCAGCCCGGGTGGATTATCGCTATTATATCAGTTATCGTTATAAATAGTAGCCTATTATGTGTTATTCTGATGTTTAAGCTATATTATTGTAGTTTCATTAAAATTCGTTCAGTAGTTTTTACGTGCTAGAATAACAAACATCCATCCATTCATACTTACAAAGTTTCGCGTTTATAATATTAGTACGATGTTTTCGGCTTTTGTTGTAGCACATCGCGTTCGTAAAGAAGAATGATAGTCCGGTTAAGATCGATTTGCTACTTACCAATATGATATCGTCATAGATTAGTGAAAAATTGTTTGTAAAACATTCCAAGTATAAGTTCGGTTTGCACTGTTCTAAAAGATATCATCACGCTACATAAATAAGTCGTGTGATAGAGATACTGGTCCACTGAAATTCTACGTAAGTATATCGACCTAGGTTCTTCCCCTAGGTACACTACTTCAAGGCCCTGGGTCAACCGAGGTGCGAGAAAAATGCGTATTGTATCACTGAGACCCGAGTCGATGTCCGTCCGACGCCGGTATAACCGTTCCGTCAACCGGTAGGAAAGTAACTTTGTGTACCGCACGAAGGAAAAAAAACAAGACCTACACTATATAAATAAGATAATTATTGAACCCTTTGATATTATTAATTATGATTACGAATAGGTACTATGATTCGTGTCAACAACGTTATCAAATGTCATTATTACTTTACTTTAATACTACACTACTTTAATACTAATTGTTCTAATAATATGAACAAAAATCTTAGATAATAAATTGGATCATTTAGCCTAATTTATTAACTACTAACCTGACAATAAACTCATATATGCGGCCCGCTTAATGGCTTTAAAAATACACGCACCCTATGAGTACTTTATGACGCTCCACTTGCTCTCCATATTTATAAAAAAAATACCGCGTAACGTGTTTACTTTATATTACCACATATTACGATTACGACATGTATATTTGATATATATTTACCTACAGGGTTTATCTGATATATACATCGCCACTAACTAGCTTAATCAGCTGTCCAATTAACTGCCTAGGCAGTTAACTAAACGGCGCCATGCCATTAACGGCCTGAATAATATTCAGCCGTCTCGTTTATTGCATCATTTAACAACCCTGGCTGGCTAATGCTTAGGCCAATCGTAATATGGGACACTACCTCGAAATAAGATAGAAAATTACATACATACATACATATACTTACACCTGTAAATCACTGAGGGGGTAGACAAAGGTGTATTCACAGAAAATTAGTGATAGGTTTATTGTGATAGCTGCGCAATCCGACTTGGTTAGGTTAGATTAGAAAGCTAATGCGGGAGCGGAGCCGAACGTAGCCCACGCATTAAGCCTTCGTAGTTATTTGTTTTTATAACCATGCAGAAATGTCATTTTTCTAATTGTTTAATTAAATGGCTAGGCAAGTAGTTTAACGTCATTTAATTAAATGGCCGAACACCATTCAGGCCATTAATTGAATGGCGCCGTTCAGTTAAGAGCCTAGGCAGTAAATTGAACGGCTACATAGTCCAACATTTGTGTGCCCACAAATAATTTAAACACATGGTAGGGTACTTTGGTACCATTTGTTTTGCTGGAAACTATATCACATATATAGGTATATTACCTAGTATAAAAACGAATAAAATGTAGAGTGAACGGGAAATTTTGCATTTAAGGCGAAACTCGTAGGACTAGTGCATAACAAACCATCATCTTACTTCAATTCAGTCATTAATAATCACTAATCTCCTAATATCTTTAAGTAGGTTATAATATGTATTATTTGGCTGAAGGCAATTTGTAAAACTTTAATAATTTAGGCACACAAAAAGCACATATGAACGTCAAAATTTTACAGTCATGTCAATAAATTATTAATATAATATTAAATAAAGTAAACTAATCATTTGAAAATGATTCTTTCGCTGGTTCGGTAAGTTAGAAGATACCAGCAAGAAACTCAGTGAACAATATTATCGTTTCTTTTTTTTAAACAATTTGTTTTTTTTTTTTTCAATTTATATTGTGCGAGCAAGCAAAAAGATTATGATGACCATGCATTTTTATCATTGAGGTATTCGTTTACTTTGTAGTATCCTTTTTTCATTAAACAATTTTTTACTTCTATTTTAAACTTACGGACGGTAACGGAAAAGTAAGGAGGAATTTGGAGTTTTACGCAGGCCAGAAGGGTTGGTACAGGGTTTTATTTCCAGTTTTCGTTCTCTTCCCCTTACGACACCGTTCGTATGAGATGGGGTGGTGATACTTATATCTTTCCACGACACCACACCATACATTGAGATTAAAATAATAAACTAAAAAGAGATTAAATAACGTGTATCACATTGGTGATTAAATATAAATGACGACCTCTGTGTCGTAGCGGTTCTGCTACGTCGGAGGACGTGGGTTTGATTACCACTTAGTGCAAAAATTTGTCTGTATTAATATAACTATTTGCATTGATCTGTGTGTAACTATGTAAATGTTTACATAAGAAAATTTATCTATGTATGTATATCCTGATTCTAGACCCCATAACACAAGCTAGTCATTCTATGTTTACTTGGATCTAGATAGCGTTTTATGCAACGTCTTTGTGAAATTATATTCTGAATAATTTCTGTGTAATTTACTCCAGGGCTTTTATTTAACGCGTCGCAAACCTAAGATTACCAATAGTGTGAAATCCACGCTATATTTACAAAGAAAACAATTTGTAAAATCGTCAAAGAGTACAAAGATTTGTTTTCCTCAATATTGTTCCGGACTCGGCTTACATAGGCAATAAAGCGCGAGCCCCTCTTTCGCCAAAACATTTTTTTCAAGGCAAACGTTTAATATCTCTAAAAGTAAAAGCTATCCACTTCCACTCCTTGGTAGAGCGCTGTAAGAGGCTTGGGTTGGGGCGCCCGGCCCGCTACTATCACCCGGTACGTCTGATATTTCAGTGGATCTACCGCGATTTGCTTGTAAAATATTTCAGATGCTCTAGTAGTATTGCTTCATGCATATTTTATTTCGAATAAATATATATAAGAATTTCAAAGAACCGATCATAGAATGGAAGATAGCATTAGTGTAATCTTCTATTTCTTTTATAGGCAACTTGTTAAGTGAGCAAAAGCAGGATTTCCTGTTATTATAACTAACAGGTATTTTTAAATTAACTATTCTTGCACATAAGCTGTACCAAAAAACACTAAGTTAGGGACAAAGCAATTATTATTTATCGATTTAGATTAGAAGGAGTGAAGTTCGAGATGGGACATTATGAACCTCTGATTCCCAACCATCCGCATCCAGTTTTTCATGTAATGTATTAGTTGGTTATACATTAATTAATTATAAGATTTTATGTTCCATTCTTGGTCGGACCGTATTCTTTACTTCATGGGCGTGCGAGGATCCTGGCGAAGACACGGCGCTCCACACGTTGGTGGAGTGCCCTGCGTGGGCGAGTCAACGCCGGGATCTGAGAACTTTGCCCCCTGAGTTCCGCAGTCTGCGGCGTGGACGCCGCAGACTCGTCTACGCCCGGGACTACCGACCTCCATGATCGGGGCCTGAGGACGGCAGTTGGCCGACTCGCCGTCCTTACAGAAGCAGGCCGTGGCGGAGGCGTGTCGTGTGTGTCCTACACACGCTTGCCAACTCACCGACGCGGGATATAACCCGACTCCACCAGGCGAGGCCACGGTGGCGGCCAATGTCCGCCGGCAACCCTGGGGTTATCCTTTCGAGGGCTTACCCGGGGTGCCCGGCAATGGACACTTGGGAAGGACACCATGTGGTTTTAGTCGGTTCGATTCCGACACGCCCACCCCATCGTCGGCACCGATGCGGTGAAGCCCGTGGGGGATTCCACAGGTTAAAAAAAAATGGGCGTGTTTTATTTTCATAGATATTAATAAGATTAATTAAACAAAATAGAAAAGAAATATAATCGTAAGAAATACAGCGACATCATCGTCTTCCCAAATAACATTTTTATATAATTTGCTCTCCGAATACATAAAACATCAAAATCGTTACTCTATATCAACTAATGGGCGTCGTAGAAGTAAATATTTATCATTCGAATTCCACCAACATAAATTTTCTGGTCGAGCCTATTGGTTGCACTTTCCATGCATTTTATTTCAGTTCCTTGTCAAACACATAAATATAACTTATGATCGAATAATGGATTAATACTACGGCAATTTTCTAGCTTCCTTAATGATTACCGCGTGGGCCCCCCTCCACCGTGTGGTCTTTAAACTACGTAATTACCTTAACTATCATTTTAATTTAATAATATTCTCTATTTTCCGCCTTTTTGGTAAGTTGTGAATTCAAAATATCTTCTCTACTTTTTATGCGAAACCTACAGTGACACCGGTTGTATCACCGAATTTTGTTCCTAAAGAACGATGTAAAACCTAATCTTCAAACGTCGTCAAAATGTTCGTCTTGGTATGTTAAAAGAAAAGAAATTCTCAAAAGGGGTAGATCATAATAGATTGCAAGCGGTAATCTGTTATAATCATAAGGAAATTCTCATAAGGGGTAGCCCCTTATGAGAATTTCCTGACCTAAGGAAGATGATGTAAAAAAAATATTTTTTCAAAAAGAACGGGTTACCATTGAGAGTATCGCATGAGGCCAACCTCAATAGTCAAAAGAAATACGTATAACCGAATATAAAAAATAAAAGGTACTTGTGAGTGAAAAATCTTATACTATTAGCAGTCTCCTTTTACACATTACTTCAACAAGTGTTACCTCACCGTAATCAGGTAATCACTCACGAACGAGCTAGTCACGCGGGAATATCGCCGGTTCATACAACTTTACTGGAGAACACCTTACACTTTCCAACCGTGATTAACCATTCGCTTCCTGTTCGCGTTCAGACACTCTTTAGAACGTAATACTGTAATCGATTAGGGTTGTTACTTTGTGAGAACGTATTCAGAGTTTGAATGAAACCGTCGGTTTTTACGTTAAGTACGTTAGCGTACGATGTTCCTGTTGCTCCCACAACATAATTAATAATACATCTTCTGTTATGAATTATATTTAAATTCAAAGGATAGCTTGACATTACGATTGTCATCGTGGTTTGAGAGATCTTACATTTGTTCTTTATTTTTGTAAATAAATAAATAATAAAAAAAGACGGGTTGCACTCTGGGAGTGCCGGCAGAAGTGAAAACATTTTCTTTTTTTCTTTCTTCGTTATATACATAGAAAAAGATAAAAAAGAACATACCATACCATACCTATAATATAGCGCTAATCATAGAACCTATCACTTATTTTCTGCTAATTTTCTGTCAGAAGAAATTAATAAATTATAAAAAGAAAAAATAATCACAAAAAATAATAAATTACAAAAAGAAAAAATTATCATAAAAAGTAATAAATTACAAAAAGAAAAAATAATCACCAAAAGTAATAAATTATAATAATAAGAAAAAACAATCACAAAAAATCCCTGAAGGCCAGGTGGTTTGAACCCGATACTATCTGAAACTATAAGGACTTACAGTCGACGTGCTTACCGTTTAAGCTACGACGATATCTATTGTAACTTGCAAAATACATAGTCTGTACCTAATCTTGTATGACGTCAGTCGTCGGTTACGGTTCAAAGGTCAAATAATCCTGACGCTTCCTTAATATTTTACACCCATCCAACGCCGCTAAAGAAGTTTTCACTTCAATAAATAAATATTCCACATCATTTCACACAACGCTATCTAGACCCATGGTAAGCATAGCTTAACTAGCTTGTGTTATGGAGTCTAGAATGCGGATAAAAATACTTAGATACTTTTTTTTTAAATACATACATATTATAAATAGAAACACCCGGACCAATGCAAATATACATATACATACATACAAATATTTGCACTGAGCGGGGATCGAACCCGCGCCTCCTGCGTAGCGGCCGCGTTCACTACCGCCACGCCACAGGATATCGCCCAAAGGATTCTTCTTGATTCGATGCTGCTATTTCAAGTCCCAATAAAATGTTTATGCAGCTACCGTGTTGCATACATACGCATTTGACAGTCGTTAAAGGCGACCACTCACTAACAGTTTACCGGACGACGGCCGGACGATATAAATCTGTCAGTTATTGCATTAACCCACACACTCACAGTTTCGTTAACGATTTTGGACTGACGACAAATACGATCCGATAGTGTGTGGCCGCCGAACGATTCCGGACAGTTCTAAGCCGGACAGTCCTAGGCCGTCAGGGCGAACGAGCACAACGGGCACGTCGATCGTTTCGTGTCAGTTTTTACTAAGATTTTATTCATTTTTTGTACATACTCGGCTATATTTCTTATGCACATAGCCGATAAGATTCAAAATAGCTAACACCTATTTCCCACAATGATTAGCACGTACTTATATAAGAATAACGTAGTGCAAGCTATTTTCAACCTTATTGACATCACTACAAATCTAGTTTTTTTTCTTATATTCGTGATCAGCAGCATTTATTTATGCGAAAAAACATGTAATTAAGAAAATGTCAATAAGGTCGAAAATCGCTTGCACTGTTTCGTACTCTCTATGTAACTGATATTAGACCATTACCGGCAGGCGATCGTACGACCTAAAACTGACGACTCACAACTGCTAGTGTGTGGTCGCAAAACTGACAACAGGGAATTGCCAGCGGGCCAAAATCGCTTTAGTGTGTGGGCGCCATCGGCTAAGGACTGCAGGCCGCCGGACAGATCAGGAACTGCAGGCGGACTGTTAGTGAGTGGGCGCCTTAACGCATGTCACAAACGTCAAATTTGTTATTCTATTCTACCAAACGCCGGCCAATGAAATACCACTTGTCTAGAGGAGCTGGCCTGTTGGTGTTGTCTAAGTATATCTACTACCTAATACAACACATACTTCATCCTTATTCCTTGTACCTATCCTACCCATGAGAAGCAACGAGGTTGTGGTTCTTCTATTTCACTCCTCAGAGACCCACATAGAGTTTAAATTGTCACTATTATTAGTATAGTTTAAAATATAACACTTTGATATTGGTTTTCTACTATGTAATAAGTACCTTCTATCACTATCGCTTCATGGTAAGTAATAATCGTTATCGATTTTCTAATAGGTACGCATGGTGGATGATATCGCCACCAGATCGCCACCAATTTCTCCTTAAACTCAAGGGGAAAATTTATAAGTCTATCATTAGACTTGCCATCTTATATATGTCGCCGCCAACTAGCCTAATCAGCAGTCCAATTAACTGCCTAGGCAGTTAACTAAACGGCGCCATTCAATTAACCGCCTGAATGGAGTTCAGACATTTAATTAAACGGCTAGGCAAATGGCTTGGAACGATGACGTTTAACTACTTGACTAGCCATGTAATTAAACAGTTAGAAAAATGACTTATTTCTGCATGGTTATAAAAAAAGAACCACGAAGGCTTAACGTCTATCTTGGGGATCTATCCCCAAGTTACGCGTTAAAAGACAGATGAATGATGACTGCATTTGGCGGAGAATTGGAAAGTTCAGTGAAATGTGCGGTCTCAGAAGACTGGACCAAATACGCAATGGGAAAGTAGGTAGTAGGAACGTTTAAAAGTTGCACCAGTGAAAGAAAAGTTTAGAAGCGAGCAACCGTCATGGTCCTACACCGTGATAGAGCGTTCGCTGTTTGAAGCTTCAAGTATGAATGTAAAGCCCTTAGAAGAAGTAGAAAGTAGAAGCCCGCCAGCCGCGAGCGCATTAAAGGTGTGTAGCGTTTAAGGGCAATTCAGGCGTTAACAATGAATTCTTTATTTTATTTAATGTATTGATACGTACCTAACTATATTTTATGTAGGTACTTATTAATGTATAAAATATGCTTACTTATAAATTTCAACAACACCTAACTTCACACTCGTGCGCACAGTAAGTATTCTTATAAAGGGATTCGATATTATAACCTATATTATTAAAAAGAAAATAGCAGTGTGTACCTCATAATTCTCGACGGAATCCAATTTGAAACTGATTTTAGATGTAAGAAGTCACTTAACCAGTTTGTTACACTTACAAACATTACGCACTATTTCGTAACTTTTTAAGCTTTCATTTTCAATGTCAACCACTTAATTATAAGGATAATAGGAACATAATATATATACAGCCTTCTTCATTCGATTTTTACTCTTTGAAGAGTCTGTCTAATAAACTCAATACGAATTTCCAATGCGCAATTTTAGTATGCAAATTGTAATCATGTCAAACGCACGACTACGTGTCCTCTAAAAAATTCTATCATTTGTATAAATTCACAGAAAAATACGCTGTAGACCGGACGGGCTCCTGACATAGACTGAATGTGACGGTGACAGCTGCGTCCAGTGTTGACCATGACATAGTAAACTTTGTGTGGACACGCCTATGAATTTACTACACCAACAGAATACCCAACTAATTGAAAAATATTTTAACCATTTGTAGGTATGCTTAAAGTTCATTCGGCGTTAAAACAGCAGCGTAATATTAAGTATGTTATTTTAAATAAATTATTAACCTAGAGTAAACAAAAGCTCATTCAATGGAGTTTGGTCATGTCCATATTGCGAGTACCTAAACGGCCGCCGCGGTAGTCATGAATAAAGTAGTGGTATCGACTGACGTGTACGGCCTCACCCTAGAATAATTTACAAACATGACACCCCCAACTCCCTCGCACCGCTTGACTCATATTCAGCTATATTTAGAACTTCAATCACTCAGTGTCATCTTTTGGGCCCTGCTCGGGATATATCTTGAACCCAAAATCTCTATACGCGCAGTACAACTACTTTGGATGTCTCTTCAGGATAGGTCTAAATACTAAGCGCAATGGACGAGCTCGAATTCACCAAGCATAGTTTATTACCGTAGGTCAGAATTAGGTAGAGTTATTTATGTACTTGCAGGAAAATGTTGATATTAATGTGGATCTTCCCGGGATTTTTGATGAACGCACCCATGTGGCGAACAATATTATAAATAAATAATAATAATAATCTCAGAGAAATTAGACAAAGATATTAAAAATAATAACCGTGGTATGAACGTTTTTTTAATATTTTTCCTTGAAATTTGTTGACTGTTTGTATTTTCTTATATTTGTAGGTGAAGATAAAAATAAAAAATAGGTGCAAGCTATAGGTGTAGGTCATTATTAACTTCAATTCGTACTCAGCGTCTAGTCTTATTTTTATTATCAGGATTGTGTATAGATGTTGAAAAGCGTATTTTCATTAATATTTCGAAAACATTCGACAATAAAAATAGTGTAGGTTACTTTCGACCTTAATGACATTTTTTTTATTTTTAGGGCACGTTTATTTGACCTCACCTCGCCTTATGGTAAGCTGAAAGCAAAGTCTCAGGAAAGAGGGTCACCATTACATACACTTGCCATGTTAACAATGGTGGCACTCAGCTTCTTAATTTCATGTTTATCCGCAAATAGGTGCTGCTCACTAAGCAATTAAAAAGCTGTTCAGGCAGACTTTTATGACTTAGACTCAATAAGGATTCACTAGTTTAATATTTGTGCAATTGCAACACATTTCTTTAAAAAATGTTTAAAATTCATTTTTACACAATTGGAACCATGGTATGTCACAAAGAATCATAAATCTATTAATTAAGATGTCTTGGCTTTTTAAAAAAAAATCTCGATTTTCGAGACATATCCACTTTTCATAATTATCAATGTAAGTACCAAAATAACTCTACCTAATTCCGATCTATGTGCATTACAAACCAATCCGCGCGGTAGGGCCTCGTTTGTCTAGCGATTTACGTTCCATATATGTGTCCCAAGGTATATTGAGAGCACTTACATGATGCGTAGTGCTGCTGGGGCTACTTGCAGGTGAGTGCCTCCGTGCAGGCAGGGGCGCGGGGAGCTGCGGAGCGGCGTGTGCATGCGAAGGCGGCAGCGCCTTGCCCAGCGCCGCAGCGCCGCCCTGCCCGAACAACCGGAGAACCTGCTCCGGTGATATCGGCCGCTTCTTGCCGTTCACTGCGCTCAGGTGATTTGTGCTATTCCTTAAGCTCGTTGCACCGGCTGCACAACATAGTTTAATACATGAAGATTTCGATTTTATTAGAAAATACACTCGAGAGCAATGAATACGAGTCACTTAAGAATCCTAAAAATCCACCAAGCTAAGAATACTAGCTTAATCAAATAAATTGTGTTCATCTCTAGTATTCTTATTTTGTGAGATTTTTAGGGTTCTTAAGTGACTCGTATTCATTGCTCTCGAGTGTACCTACTATAGGTATTTTTAGGTAACGCAATCTTAGAGCACTATCAGCTATATAGAAAGTAAGCAATCCAAAACTTTGCAAAATAGCTAATATTATAAGCGCGTCTGAGTTAAAACAGGAAAACTACTTTTGCTAGTAGATTATTTTATTTGAAAATTCTTAAGGATTTGTAAGCATGACTGGCTGATAGGTGGCAATAAGCTTCTCTAATATGTTATAAAGTATGTATTATCTGACAAAATCTACTACCAAAATACCAATACCCTATCTATCCAATTCGGAGTGACTGGTCGTAGGCTGAATGAATTTATTAAATTGATAAATAAATTATTACTACAGATAAATTTGAATTATTTTCCGGTAGTACTTGCGCCCTTTTAGCAGATATGATATGAAGCGGTACTTACCTGCGCTATTAGCAATAGTAGTGGAGCCGAGATAAGGAGCGCGGGAAAGCTTGCCTGCGTAGTGGTGGGAGTAAGAAGTGTGATGACCGTGCGAGGACGCTGGTCGCTCGACGATAGTGTAGGAGGTGCCCGGCGGCGAGTAGTAGACGCCGCCGCGCGCGCGCCCCCGCACGTCTTCCGCCTCGTAGCTCGTGTGCCTGTTGTCCTGCAACCAGTCCTTGCATCGAGTATAACTTCCAAGCATGGCTGTTATTACACCATGTCAAATATTTGTCAAAACTATTTGATTCTATAGAAGACTGGACGTCGTCGGCACAGAAAGAAATCTGGTAGCGGGCACCGATCTTCCAACGCTTATTGTAGCTGGTCCATTCTGGTAAAAGTTATATATAAAGCAAGCAGATTGAAATTGAAAATGACTACTTCAATCCACTCGATTTATGTAAGTTTTACTAGAATAGACCAGCGCCAATAAGTGTTGGTAGATCGGTACCGGCTACCAGTTTTCTCTCTGTATACGGAGTTAGGACTGAAAGACAGAAAGGGGTGTCGAAATTCAGACAGGATTGTTCTGTGGTCATTTCTGTACTGTTGTCTTCCCAGCAGAACTCATCTAATGCAGGCTCGACTTGACATTTGCATCCTAATAACGATGATACAAACAAACGACGACTGTTGTTATATGATAAATATTTCTGAACATTGCAGACCAACAGTCTCTACCAATCACAAAATTACTTATATATTTAACAGGAATATACATCAAACTTTACCATCCAAATACCTTTGCATCTCAATTCTATCCACGTACCTTAGAGCGTTTTCACACTCATCCGATATCCGATATCGGAGTAAGTCAAATGTATGAGAAATGTATCTCTCTTTTACACTGCCCGGCCCGATATCGGTTATCGGAGCCAACACCACTGTTTTGGCCCGATATCGGAACACAAAGAGACTAAAACAGCGACTGCAAGCATTTAATATAAATAATAATAGCTTGCACTTTACTCTTTTTTTTCACGCCTATCATCTCTAACTAGTCTGTGATTTTATCGGATAAATGTGAAAACAGCATAAGGTGTCGGCTATCGGATGTCGGCTATCGGCGTCCGACACCGATATCGGATATCGGATGAGTGTGAAAACGCTCTTAGACCTTAATAGCGAGACAAACTAGGCCTTGGCGCGCGTGGATTCTTCTGTAATAATATATGCTTGGTGAATTTGAGGTTGTCTACCGCACTAGTACCCCGTGTTATCCTCAAAAGATACCCAAGAAACGCATACTGCGCGTATAGATCACATTTTAGATCCAAGATATATGTCCCGACCAATATTTGTAATGTGATCTTACCTGATGTGACCTGGAGTGCCTGGCGAGGTGATGCGCGGGCGGGTGCTGCGGCGTGGCGGAGCGCGTCCAGCCGTAGCCCTGGTTGTAGGGCGGGGGCCAGCGCGCGCCGAACTCCGCCAGCTCCGACCCCTCCCCCGCCTCCCCCGACCTCATGCCGGGGGTCACGATGCACACTGACAAACAAAAAAGAGATTGATTAAAATCTGTAACAATATTTTGGTAATGGTGCTTATAATCAACATTGTAATTGTTAGTAAAAAATAATATGGTATATTTACGGTAAATACGCCTATTATATATAAATTTTCAGGCTAATAACTATATAGGTGTGAAGTGTAGACACTGAGCTGTAGACGTGACTAAATATGTCGAAGCCAACTAGCTTAACCAGCCGTTCAACTAACTGCCTAGGCTGTTAACTAAAAGGCGCCATTTAATGAACGGCCGGAATGATATTCAGCCGTAACGTTTATTACATTTAATAACCTGGCTGGCTTATGGCCACCTGTAATATGGGGCACCACCCGGAAATAAGACAAAAAGGTACATATACAGGGTGGAAGATTTTAACATTACCTGAAGGGGAAGTACTCTAGTAGCGAATTTCACTCAAAGGAAACATTCCTTTTTTTAAAAGCAACAAAGCTGCATTCAAAGATTTTTGAAAACTCGCTGCCACACCCGGTATCCAACTACCAGTAACAACTGCCATAGATATTCGTATGGCAACCGAGACCGACGGCTTAACGTGCTCTCCGAAGCACAGCCAGACCAATGCAAATACCCAAATTTATGTATTCAAATATTTGCACTGAGCGGGGATCGAACCCGTGCCACCTGCGTAGCGGCGGCGTTCACTACCACCACACTACAGAAGATGTTAATTGAGCCCTGAGACGGCGTGCGGTTTTAGTCGGTTTGAGTCCGATGTAAATCCCCTACTAAGCAACGGTGGTATCTACACGAAAAAAATAGATTATATTTAAATATCGAATTTCATTGTTAGTATGATATCAGATAAGCCTTTGAGTTAAAGTGCTACATTTTGTCAAATTAATTTATAAGTTTAGATTTCAAGGATTTCCTTCCATTTAATTTACCTTGTTTGTTAGACAGATATTATTCTTATGATTAACACTATCGATTGATGCTATAAAAATACAGGATGTTAGTTTTTGGGATTTTAGTCGGTTCGATTACCGGGTGTGGCAAGGGAGTTTTCAAAAATCTTTGAATGCAGTTTTATTTCTTTTTAAAAATAAAGGAATGTTTCCTTTGAGCGAAATTCGCTATCTCCAGTATTTAGAGTACTTCCCCTCCAGGTAAGGTTAAAATCTTCCACCCTGTATACATACATATACTCACGTTTGTAAATACCCGAAGGACTAGACAGAGGTGTTTTCACAGAAAATTAGTGATAGGTTCATTGAAAAAGCTGCGCAATCCGACTTGGATAGATAAGGTTAGAAGGCTAATGCGGGAGCGGAGTGGATTAGTGGATAAGCTCCCGCATTAGCCTTCGTGGTTTTTTTTTATAATCATCGCGAAATAACTCATTTTTGTAACTGTTTTATTAAATGGCTAGGCAAGTAGTTAAACGTCATCGACCCAAGCCATTTAATCCCTAGCCGTTTAATCAAATTGCTGAACATCATTCAGGCCGCTAATTGAACAGCGCCATTAAGTAAAGAGGCTAGGCGGTTAATTGAACGGCTGATTGAGCTAGTTGGCTGCGACATATGCGTATCTACACTTGCAACGTGCCACTGTCAAAAGCCAGGTAAGAGAATATTGAGCGTGAATATAGAGGTTACCTATTAAATTGTGCCTACGTATTATTATTAATCCTCAGACACTTCTTTACGTTACTTTAAGATTATTTGAATCTATATCAATATTATCATAACACTATAAGAAAAAGTTGAGTAGGTCAATATGAATGGCGAGACTATGAATGACTGATATGTATCTGCATGAATGATATGAATGGACATAGAACATATTAATATTGTATCAAATACTTTCAAACAGTTAATAAATCATCTACTCACATCATCACTCATCAAACAAAATGAAATAGAGTTGAGACTATTACAATAAATTAATGGAAACAAATAGATAAATAATAATTATATCCAAAATTAAATTATAGACTGTGAACAACAGAAAATTGTCCCTCTCTCCAAACATTGTGCTGTGCCCGACAGGGTCCATAATTGTAACATAATAATATTAACATGACATCTATATGTATCACATTATGGAACGCAATAAATGTATTGAGTATTGAGTATAAGTCCCAAGGATACAAGTTTCAATAGTTATCGAATATTAAGATAAATAGAGCCCTAAAGCCTTGTCTGTATGAACTCTACTCTTTAATATTGGTCCGTTAAATATACACGGTCAAGGAAATGAGTACACCTTCACATGTAGAGGTGTATATGCTTATTTCCTTGGCTGTGAGCATATGGAACTGTCGTGAATTGGTGACTTAATTTCTGAACGTAAGTCTCCTGCGCTGCGTAGACACCACCAGTGTGGACACAGCGGCTACGAAACTGGCAATCAATCTTTTCTACAACGTTGAGCCCTAATATACGACAAATATAATATGTTATAGTGCACATGTAAATTATTATTGTATCAAGATAGAATAAAAATTTAAATCATCAACTAATTTAAGAATTCGACGTTCATCATTTATGACCGTGCGTATTGAAAAAGTAAAAACTGGAAAGCGACACCGGACTCAGAGGGTGAAGGCCAAACTAATGAAACTAGGTCTAACACAAAGATGATGATGATGACGTTGGTCATTAATGCGCAATACCTTGAATTCCCTGTAGACGATGACACACAAGCTCCGTAGTTATTATGAATCACTTATTTTTGATATTGTTAAAACCGTTTAAGTTAGGAGATTGGGTTTCCATGGAATCTGATAACATTTTTATGAACACGTTACTATCGTGTGACCCTTGGCAACCTACTTTACAATTTGTGTGGTGTTATTTTATGCCTTTTCTTTCTATATGAAACAAACTTCTTGTTTGTTTCGAGTTGATTGTCGTAATTTTTCTTCGAAAAATAAAAGGAACAGATTCTTAATAATTTGTTCAATTAATTACCCACGGCAGTCCATTGCTGGACATAGGCCCTTCCCAATGTGCGCCATTTCGACCGACCCTCCGCCTTCCGCCTTTGCACACCAATAATTTGTTATTGGTGTGCAAATTCTAGCCTACTTACTGAATTCAGCTTTGGTCGCTAGGAGATCATGAATGCGCGGCGAAGAAATCGACGTGTTTTAATTGTTTACAAATTCTAAAAGAAACAATTGAAACTCAATTTCTGGCTTACTCTAAACCGTAGGTCGTAGCTTTGTCAAAAGTAAGTAAGTGCTTAGACTTCAAGAAAAGATAAGTAAAAGTAATGTCCAATTTCCTTTGGCTCACCTTGGCTAAGGCACCACAGTGCTTCCAGATTTATATGATTCAAAAGTATTCCGCAGCGATAAATAAAGAATTACGCATAAATGTATAATTCGACGCCGAGAACTCGTATAAATTAGTGAACACTGAAATCCAGTCTATTAACCGGTTAACAGTAGCCCACAAATCAGAGGTAACCTAATTTAGGTACCTACCAAATACATTTACAATTGAAGGATATAAATGTACCTATTTTTCAGCTTATATTATTATTATTAACCTACCTGACAAGAACGAAGCTGAAGAGAAATAGTTAAAGTTATAAAGTTATAAGTAACCTATCTCAGTAAAAACTAAACAGAGGGTACAGATTACATAACAGCGTGATGAAATGGCAGGTTTAAGTATTTTTTAAATATCCCACGGGTTGTAGACCACAATAAATTGTACATTTAGGTAACCAGGAATTTATTATTTTCTTTACTAAAATCTTCAGCGGCAGTAAGAGTGTGTGGAATGACTGTGTGGAAAGTTTAAAGGTAACGAACGTAATTCACTGTTTAAGCACTACCATCAGCGCTCTATGCCAGGTTATTTAACGAAGGAAGTCGTAAGCGTAGCACCTGGGCGCGGTCCAATTTATGGGTACGTCGACTCGAGCTTCGATCGCGAGCAGTTAAACACATTTTTATAGACCCTGTTCATTCATTATTTCACTAACCATTGCCAAAATTGGCATGGTTTTGCAGGCAAAATTTACTAATTAATTATGGGCTATTTGGTTTGAATTTCAGAATTGATTCAAGCTAATGACATGACAATAATAGGCAATAAGGTATAAAATAAGACTCAAATTTGACAGATCAAACTTACGGTATATCAAAGTTTTCCTACGTTTTACTTTCTTTTATTGTGGAATTTTTTAATGATTTAGACTCAAATTAGTAATCTTCAACATCATCATGCCTGCTGTCTTTCTACTCCCACCAAGTTCATCAAGGTCCAAGCCAACCTACTGAGGGACAGACGAGACTGTGGCGTAAGCTTTCCTCTGGGGTTGCTAGCAAGTGAGTTTGAATTAAGCCCTCTATGTCTTAGTGGGGCCCAAAAGAACCCTTTTTAACATCGTCCAATATACTTCAATAATTTTATCATGAAATTAATAATCCAGTGACCGAAAAGCAAAACATGTATATCCTGTAGCAAGCGTCCTAAAATACGTAATGAGGGTTAACTACAAAATAAGCTTCCGACCATTGAGCGTGACGTCCGGTCCCGTGCCCAACGGGCCCGGATGACGTCCGGTCACCTCAGCCCCACCCGACGACCATTTGTTTATGCCGCATCGTTCACCAGATTCAGTACTTGTTGACTAACGTTAAGATACGCCATTATTCACCATATGGGTAATTAAGATAGTTCAAGAAGGGAAATTTATATACGAGTGCCAGTAACTAAAAAAATTGATCTTTACCTACTCCTATGGGAAAGGCACGACTGTATCTTATTTACTGTATGTACAATGTACCTTATATAATGTCATCACTGCAAACAGACCGTTTAACGATGGCAGCAAATTACAAACGGACACCTGCAAAGTCTTTTAAGTTTTTAACGCAAAAACGTTATATCTTTTACAAGAATAAAGCTAGACTCTTTAAATTTGGGATATTTTCATAAAATGGTCAGGTAACTGACAAATTCCTAATATAAAAAACGGAAAAATATCTTTGTTTAAGTCAAGCGACGCGCCAAATTGTACGACGCATACGCGGACAAGTGTCATATGTACGTGTGTAAACCGTCAAAATTTTCGTCTCTTTATAAATAAAATACGTGTCTAAATGGCAGAGAAAACTCTGAATTCCATTAAAAAAAAGATTTTCGCAAAAATGCAAATCTCCGTTTGTTGCAGATATCTTGGTTTACGTCAAGCGACGCGCCAAATTGTACATCGTATACGTGAACAAGTTTCATATGTCCGTGTGTATTTCGTTATTTTGTTAATTTAGTGTGTAGTTGTCGTTATATACGCTGCAAAAATTTACAAAATTTTCATCTTTTTGTAAAAAAATACATATCTAGATAGAAGAGAAAATTATGAATTCAATTATGGAAAAAAAAAAGATTTTCGCAAAAATGCAGATTTTGTAATTTGCTGCCATCTATATGGGCAGTACAGAGTACCATATCAGAACGAGATCTGCGAGTAAACTTCGAAGATAGTATAAGAGGATCATAGAGTAATATGCCTTGTAAGTTTAGCCAAAACAAATTATTCTAAATAAGTAATATATCTAAAGAGGCTGAAGTATTGTATTGCTATGCCAAAGTTTATTAGGGCCAAAAAGGCGTTTCAAGAGGATTCCATTATGTATACGCGAACGTTTCAAACATCATTCATTGCCCGTGAAAAGTCTTTCTAATTTGTTTGTACCTAAATGTGCTGCCTTAATTCCCTCTATCATCAAGTGACTTGGGTTGATAAATTTCATGACCCAAAATGTACTGATTTATCGAGGCGTCTGTGACCGCATTACAACTTACAACCGTTTATTATGGTAAGTATAGCATTAATTACCAGAGCTTAGGGTAACAGGTCAATTTACTCCGCAAAATATTTATGTCCCTTTTGAAGCGACAGGATACATTAAAAATAAAAATACATGTATTATATAAGAATTTGTAACAAAGAGTTCAACATTATGAAAATAAAGGTTACTTTGTGGAACTGTTTTAACTGTAATTTAAGCTCAAAGTTTTGCTTACATGATTTCACAGCTAATGGCACTGTTAATTATACCTACTGTTTTTATTACTGCCGACACGTTTTTGATGTTTATTTTAGGCAACTAATTCTATTTTCTGAAATACCTATTACTTTTGTTACTTTCTTTGTTTGGTTACTTCGATCAATTAGCCCACTGCAGTCCACTGCTGGACATAGGCCTCTCCCAATGTGCGCCATTTCGTACGATCCTCCGCCTTCCGCAACGAGTCCGTCTTTTACTCTTGATAAAGATATTTTAAATCATTTAAATAATAATACAAGCGGTTACTATGAGTTATGAACGCTTGAAACACAAGAGAAGACTCATGCGTAACGATCAATAGCAAGGAATAAGCAGGAAATAGTCAACAACATTCAACTTCAAGTAGTTGAATTGAGCCCTGAAGATCTTATAGAGTCCATAGTAAAGCTGACGAAGTTACGAGTCAAATAACCATGTAGGCTCAACCCTACAACTTACAAATCGAGACCAAAAATCAAGCACATGAATTTGGCCTGCTAGTAAAAAGAAGTTAGTTTTGAAAAATAAAAATAGGACAGAAGATAGTTTTGTAGTTTTAAAAATCGACAGCGTCGTAGGTTATATTTTCAAAATACGAAACCATTTCAATTACAAATCAATGCAACAGTTGACAATATTAAAAAATGTCTTCAACTATTATTGAAAGAAATTGGCCAAATGGATCCAATTTGTTTGTGATAAATTATCTCGACAAGCTTCTAGGACAGTTGGATGAACTTCTGGCATGATGCCAGACGGCTGCTGGCGCGGCACCCGAATAACTTGCATTTTACAACTTTATATTACGTCGACACTCCATGTCTTCATATTTTTTTCGACTGATATATATTTTAGTTCGGACTGTGACGGATATATATTTGTAGACACCTCTGTCGCGCCGGTAGCATTCGACTGCTACGGTTCCCCGGTTGAACCAATTCATTCTCACTCGAAGACCACGGATCCGGAAAGCACAAATTATTAAGCATCGTAAGAATTGATCGAATATATCGAGATCCCACAATGTATTCTTGCATGCCAACAAGGTAGGCCGAAGAGGACTTCTAAATGTACTGAATACTATTGTAATACCTTTGGTCAGTAATAAATGATTTTGATTGATTTGATTTGAATAAAGTTAAAGCAAGTACTGAAAGCTGAAAGCAAAAGTATTCGGCGTTGACGAATGAGGAATCATTTAAATCCGATTTAATAAGAGAGGTAAAGAATTGAGACTAATATTTATGAAACTTCAAGATATAACCTAAGCTACAAAAATATTTTCTTTGTATTGCACTTCCCAAAATAATGTGTCTTTTTATAGTTAGAAAGAATTCTTTCATGTGGATTCGTTAGTTATTGAACAGTCACTAGTACAAAATGTATACTGTACATTTACTGAATGAAAGTCATAAATGAGTTATTGGGTATAACAAGAGCATAGAGATATAGTTGGTATAAAACAGTGAAATCAATCAGTAAGTACATAATATTCTTGGCAAGTACAGCATAGCAACATCGGAACGGTTAAGCATCGTAACTTAATAGAAAACCTTTTAAGTTCTACAGTAAAATCTAACTTTTATGTATAAACTTCATGCCATAAATAAATTCAATTTAGCGCCCATTCAGTTGTGAGGTAAATTATGATTTACTCAATTTATCTACCTAAAAGCTAGCCAATTTCACTGTCCCTATAATATGCGGCTACTGTCCCCGGCATTCAGGACTTTAGGTGATGTTAATAAATACAATAAAACATCTTATTTTTGTCGTTATAATTGGTACATATATATATTCGTGAAAAGAAAACTGGTTTTATGTATAAAAATCTTGACTTTCTAAAAGCCATTAGAGGGCAATATTGGTACCTTAGTACTACTATAATAAACAGAAGAAAATCTACCAAATAATGTAGCCATGTTACTACGGGTATTTTTTATTTTAAATAAAAATAATACTACGGGTAAAGAACAATAATCTGCTTGCCTAGGTGTACAAACACAAATAGTTTCTTAATGTTTGGAACCTATTGAATCGAAATTGTAAAAATCAAATAGTTGGCAGAGGCAAGTATGAATTTCAGTTATGCTTAGTGTGGGTTTAGTAAGTCTAGACAGCGTCGAATGGAACAATCCAGCACGGGTGGTAAAAATGTTCCCGTGTAAATCCAATATAGCCTATATTACACAGGATGAATGCAGCTTTCCATTTTGAAATCGGCACAGTAGTTTTTGAGTTTAATTATTACAAATATACACTTCACTCTTTATAATAATAGTGTAGATGTAGATGTAGATAGTGTTCTGTAAGTCGTATCATGAAGGCCGCATCCTAATGCTACGACTTAACTAGAGTGAAATTACATCTACGTATAATATAACAAAATGCAAAAATGATGCTCACGACATTCCATGGACACCAAAAACATCAATTAGATCAGAGTTTCAGATTTTCTCTACAAGAAATGTATTTAAAAAAAATCATCTCCCCGATTTCCAATCCTTTCAGTTCCAGTTTATCGTAATTCTTATTAACAAACGAGTCTTTCTCAGACGCCCAAAAACCAACAAAAGTTTTCTAATTTATCCATGTCAATCATTATTATACCTTGAAGTATATCTTGAAGTTTCAAGTAGCACCAAAAACTTGGAAGAAAAAGCCAAGGGATGTTATCCCAAAAACTTCCATCTTCAGAGAATGTAAAGAGAAAATCTCAAGAGTTTTATTTCTTTAGGATACTAACTTTTTCTTGCTTTACTTATTCTTACTTACTAATCTATTCATACATATGTAAACATCGATCTGGGATTAGTATCAATCTAAGTTTTCACAACCTCACTACGGTGATCCATAAAATAACTTAAGTGAGTTTCCTCATTAATATAGTTCAAGACGTATCACCCACCACTCACCAAATAGGTATACAACATAATTTAATTACAATAAACATATATCAAAACCTTTTGGTAAAAATAATAATGCTATTTGCATACCGATCAAAATGCCATGTATAGAGTTGCGTACCAAAATACTGCCCCATTTATGTCAAATTATAATTGTATCTCTGTTCGTATCCGTTCTTATTTTGAATCACAATCAAGATATTTTAGATGTTGCTCCAGTTTCCAGTGCCAGTCCGCATCCGAAATTAGTTGCGTAATGTAATTACCATTTGTTTACTAAAGTCTGAATTTATTTGTTTTATACTAACGAGCAATTCTTGTATACACCTAATTGTGCATTATCAAATCGAAAATCGCTCTAACGATTTGAATGAAAAGGCGATGAAAAATTTTGGGCCAAAATGTTATAAGTTGAATATGGTTTTAAAAAAAATGTCAATTTTTTTATTTAAATATACGATAAATCTGCTGAATTCTCAATCTGGGCGCGGAGATAAATGAAAAATAAAGTTTTAGTTACAGTGACGATTTAATTAATCGATTAAATAATTACAAAGAAAAAAGTTTTGCATTAAGTAGGCAATTACCTCATGCTATTTATATTCATTATAATGTTCTTTTTAATTACACAATTTTACAACGGTGATATTAATATAACAAGACTAATTAATCATTAATTGATAAATAAAACTGTTTAACGAAATTGAATCGATTCAAATATTTTTTCTATATCAACATGGTCTAGAGATATTTAACTTTATCTAAAAGTTTACTATCAGATTAGATAGGCTATTAAACAAGGTTTATTTTAATATGTAGGTGTCTTGACAAAAGTTAATAGAATTTTAGTTATTTAAGTTTAATTGAAATATCCCCTTAAAATCTATCCCCTAAACCTTATGTGTATTATAGGTATAATTTAAAAATAAAAAAGATTGACCTTGACTTACTTTTTTTTTAACGTGCGGGAAATCCCCATGGATACCCCCCCCCCCCCTTCAGAGCCGAAGGGGGAGGTTACGTCGGACTCGAACCGACTAAACCGCACGCCGTCTGTGGGTCGATGTGCTAGGCCGGAGGTGAGGTTGTCTTGTGACATATCCCTCGCACCCCGGCTGACCCAGGGCCATTCCTCTCGGTCTGGCCCTCCTCGGGAGGGGGAACCACGCGGTCCCCAACTCGCCCCCAGTGTGAGGGGGTACGCACCGTCCTACGATACGCGCCGCCGCCGTGGCCTGCTTCTGCTAGGGTGACGAGCGGCTCCACCCGTCACCCTCAGGCCCGCGCTCATGGGGGGCGGAGGTCGGTTTGCGCCCTCCGACGCCCGAGCCGCCTTCGAACGGGGACGTCTATCACCGCAGTCTTCTAGACTACGAACATTAAAACACCTTTGCCTGAAATTTTTTGTCGTTTATTTATCAATATAATATTCCTATAAGATTATTGGGGAATTTACGCGAGGCTTTTTATATTATCACTTTTATCGTATTAGAGGATCGCGAAATCTAATACACTTTTTCTTCACTCTTCTACTAGAAATCTACTCGCTGGCTCGTCAGTCAGCCCCTTGACACCAACTGTCTGGAACTCTCGCATCAGATGTTTTATCTCAATTTAAATTCAAAGTTTTATTTTTTATATCGTTGACGCATGATTCTCCAGATGACAACAAGTAGTATCAGTCACGAAGGACGGATACTACAGTACTAAGATTTTACTCCACCTGCACAATTCTTAGACGATATTTTAATTATAATAGAAGTTGAATAAACTGTGTATCACTATAATTTGCCTTTTTATTCTGTCTGTCCATTCGATAAAATCTTTTCTGTTATCTTTTAAGGCCTTGAGTTCTCATTAATAATATGACTTTTAAAATATTCCCCACTAAATACAATACCAATTAGTGCTTAAAGAATCAGGTCTTTGTGGAACATAACCTCACTGTTACTTAACCGCTAATAACTCTGATCTCTGACTCTATTGCAGATAGATAGATTGAATAAATTCAATTTTCGAGTTTCGTAACCATGGACATGCTTTGTTAAATTGATGCAATACTGAACCAACTTCACTAATAAAAGACTACAATGACATTACTTTGTAATTAAAGCACGTCCACGGTACGGACCCACGCCTATACCCACGAAAATAATCTCAGTTAAAAGTATAGCATAATTTATTAAGTATATAGTTTATTACACCTGTTAACAGTGTTATCTAATACTCAAGTAGAAAAACTGCAAACTGTAGCTACCTCTTATAATAATGTGATTCTGGCAACATGCCCGTCGGCAATAATTGTTTATTGCCTAACTAAGCCTAACTTTTTAAAATGTTAAGTTAAAATTCCCTAAATTGTAATCTATAAACTCGACTCAATTCCTTAGTAACATTTTCTTATGAACTACATAGTCATGTTGTGGCTAAGCTCAGTAAATAAAGAATTTAAAAAAAAGACGGATCCTTCTTTTTTTTTTTAACGTGATGGAAAATCCTTCATGGATGCTATGCCGGACTCCTACCGACTAAAAACCCTTACGTACCGCCTTATGGCCTGCGGTTGGTAGCCCCGGGTAAGCCCTCGGAAGGATGTCCCAGGACTACCAACAGACCTAAGGCTGCGGCCTCACCTGGGTGGTTCGGGTGTTATCCCGCGTCTATGGGGGGGGGGGGATCGGGCGTAACCCCGTTTCTGGGGGGGGGGCGTACGTGATCTCTCACGTCACGCTGCCGTTTATAAAAACGTACAATCGGGTTCGTAGTAGTTAGATGAAAAAAAGACGGGTTGCACTCTGGGAGTGCCGGCAGAAGTGAAAACATTTTCTTTTTTTCTTTCTTCGTTATATACATAGAAAAAGATAAAAAAGAACATACCATACCATACCTATAATATAGCGCTAATCATAGAACCTATCACTTATTTTCTGCTAATTTTCTGTCAGAAGAAATTAATAAATTATAAAAAGAAAAAATAATCACAAAAAATAATAAATTACAAAAAGAAAAAAATATCATAAAAAGTAATAAATTACAAAAAGAAAAAATAATCACCAAAAGAAATAAATTATAATAAGAAAAAACAATCACAAAAAATCCCTGAAGGCCAGGTGGTTTGAACCCGATACTATCTGAAACTATAAGGACTTACAGTCGACGTGCTTACCGTTTAAGCTACGACGATATCTATTGTAACTTGCAAAATACATAGTCTGTACCTAATCTTGTATGACGTCAGTCGTCGGTTACGGTTCAAAGGTCAACTAATCCTGACGCTTCCTTAACATTTTACACCCATCCAACGCCGCTAAAGAAGTTTTCACTTCAAAAAAATTATCTTCAATATTAGTAACAATTTTATGTCAAGTACACTTTGATATTACGAATCGATTAGAAAAAAAAATAAAAAGCATAAAGTACAAAAAAGAGTCTTCGAATCAAACTTTAATTCTTACTACCTAGTGTGAGCTAAACGAATATCATCCATTAGAATCCGAGTAAAGCAGTTTCATTTCAATTAAATTCATATACTGTTAAAACTGAAACCATTTGTCTAAAATTTGGCACACAATTAGGTAAGTTTACCAAGACTTGGGCAAAGACAAGAGACTCTTTTCAATAATAGTATCCACTATCCGCTTACAACATAAAAGGCTTCTATTATCAATATTTAAATTTTTGCTCTGTATTGATAAATTAGTCAGTCAGGAGTAGTCAGGACAAGTAATATATGTAGTGAAGCTATTAGTTTAGTAGGATGGAACGGACTAATATGCGTATTGTGGCATAATCGTATTGTAGCGTAGCCGCAGTATTCACAAATGAGCGGCAAGCTATCCTGAAATATCTTCAAAGCAGTCGATTTGAGTATGTGTACCCTAATAACTACTGGATATTAGGGTTGTAAAACTTTATTCCTTTGAAGTGAACCATAAACCTTCGTTGATGTTGTGCTGTAATGTGAAAACATCAGGGGATTGTCCTTCACACCACTTTCTTCTAAATTAGCTTCTGCTCGTATCGCGACAGAGTACATAATATAGTACTACATATGAAAGAGTTTTTTAGAATGTGTATGTAAGCTACATTTACATTTAGTGGTGCAATTGGGAGAGCTAGAGATAAAAGAAAACAACGGGGGAAATTGCCACAACTATATATTTCAATAACTTGGTCACAATATTTAAATTCACAGCATCTCATCACTAGCTATTTTAATAATACAAGACCTACGGGTGGTTATATTAAAATATATTATAGTTAAAATATATTATTCTCAGAACTCCCTAGTCTAGCATAAACTGAAACAATGTACTTATTGTCAATTTCTGTGTTTGCGAACATTATAATATGGGTCATTTAACCAAATAATTTACTATAACACTGTTTCCAAAGTTACGTGATATTAAACACGTGAACGTGAATGAACAAAAATCTCTGTTTAAACTATCCCGTATCAGCATAAAACGAAATTAAATTGTTTAAACTTGGTTTTTTTAAAGTCCATTCTGCAATATTGCAGATAGATAGATTGAATAAATTCAATTTTCGAGTTTCGTAACCATGGACATGCTTTGTTAAATTGATGCAATACTGAACCAACTTCACTAATAAAAAACTACAAAGACATTACTTTGTAATTGAAGCACTTCCACGGTACGGACCCACGCCTATACCCACGAAAACAATCTCAGTTAAAAGTATAGCATAATTTATTAAGTAGTTTATTAGCTATCCTATACCCTATTTTGGGGCAGTTGTTTAGCAAATTAAGAATTTTAGGTTATGTTTGTGTTATGTTATGTACCTATTTTTTTTTTATTTGTATTTTTTATTTATTCTTTGCTTGTAATATTCTTTTTACCTCATATCTACTGAACCACCGTACGGATTTCAATTGTTCCCAAGGTGTTCTTGGGTAAATAAAATATGAACAAAAGCTATATGTTGGGTTTAAAACGCCAAAATGTATGTGGTAAAAAGAAATCACTCAAATTTATCGAGTTGGGTATCGAAATGAAGGCAATTAGAAGACGATTACAAAATTACACACAACAATGTCAACCGTATAGTATCCCCTGTCGGGTTCGTCCTACGATGCGCTCGGGCCTGTACCCGGTACAAAGGTGCGCATGACGCTGGCCGCATTGCCTCTTTGAATGGCTATGGCCAGCCTATGCACCAGGTTCGACCCGGCGCGGAAGTGAGATGAAAGTTGCACCTATAATAGCCAATGAGCCAAACAAACAATTGAAAACCGACCTCGAGACCCGAGGTGAGAGTTACTTACGATGCATATTTTCTGTCAGAAAACTGTAATAAACCTCCTGACCTCAGTGGTATAAAAATAGGTGTAGGTGAAAATAGATTCATGAAATTTGCACATATAGATTTCATTTCAAGTACGTAATATTCGCACAGCTACGACGATGGTATGCAGATGAGGCGAGATGTTTACACGTTTTTCTATTAGCTGCAAGCGTCTGCTCGAAGTTCCAACGCCACTCCACCCAGTCGCCCACATTACACTACTTCTATAAAGTTACGGACCTACTTATATTCCTTAGTACGTGTCACACATCTGCATGTAGAGAGATTATAAAGACTACATTTACACTAACTCTTAAAGTCTCGAGTTCCATGATATATAATTAAAAGAACGGGAATTAACGCGATCATGGTATAGGTACTTACATACCTGTGATCGTCTGACGTTTCGACCAGGTTACACCGGCCGTGGACAGGCTTACTCCACTGTGCTGACAGCCTGTGACCACGGCCGGTGTAACCTGGTCAAAACGTCAGGCAATCAAAGATACGAGTATGTAAGTACCTATACCATGATTGCGTTAATGATTGCGTTAATTCTCGTTCTCTTAATTATACATTTACGCTACTATATACCGGTTTGCATGAAAAACATATGTAGCAGTAAAAGTACCATTTAAATACTAGCTGTTGCCCGCGGCTCCGCCCGCGTGGATTCGGTTTTCCTGAATTTTCTTTGCTATAAACCTCACGGAGCCCGACACCTTTCCAACGAATGCAAAACCGTGGAAATCGCTTCGTACGTTCTGGAGTTATAGCGTCAGGAAGGAAAACCCGACTTATTTTTATATAGTAGATAACTAGGTATGGGGGGTGACAGGTGGAGCCGCCTGTAGCCCAAGCAGAAGCAGGCCGCGGCGGTGGTGCGATAAGCGCCCCAACCTGTCCGAGCAAATATGGGGAATAGGTATAAATAAATTAAAGTCTTGTGGAAGAGGCGTTTTTCGTCTCCTTTCATCCGTTGTAACATTCCATGCAGCAAAAGAATTGCCAAAATAAAAACACTATCCTCGTGGCCCTTAAAGTATGTAATGCGACTTAAAAGAAACTGCTCGAACGAAAAATCTTCAAGAAAATTACCTGAATTCTAGCATTGTGTATTATTATACGGCCTTCGAGGTAATGATTTAAACGAGCCATTGGCTCGGAAAACGAGCGCAACCACAGACAACCAAATGGAAAATTTGCCCACAACCGCCATAAGGCGTCAGTGAACTGGACTGAACCACTAGCTTGCTACTAAATTATGCCGTTGTTATCAGACTAAACTTTATATTACATGCTGTGCCGGATTATATTTTTCATTTTACTTGCTCATAATGTACCACATTTGATTGTTATTAAATCACGAGTGGGATAATGATTTTTTTTTAAAATTTTATAGGTTGAGATGCATTATTCTTAAAAAAATAGATATAAAAAGTCGTGTTCAATAGACCAATAGTAGTTTATCTACTCTGATACTATAATACAAAGATTATAAAATTGAAATCAAAACTCTTATGACAAACATTACGCACAGGCCAAAAAAAAAGTTTTATTACGATACAGGTCTTGTATGGACACCTATATCATAATAGTTATTTATGATACAAGTGTGGTAAGTTGGTCATTACACTCGAGGTGATATTGCACAGCCCGAGCCGAAGGCGAGGGCTGCAAGGAAACCGAGAGTGTAATGACCATACCTCACGTGTGTCACACAAAGTTTTTCGATCCACTTACGAGTAAAAAAATGATATTTTATATTTAATGATGGTCTCATAAACTGCCATGTACTTATCCCTAGATTTTGGAGGCAAAAGGCTATCACTGGCATTTCGTGCCACACTTAATATTTCCGGCGGCGTCAAATCAACGTAACTGTCTTCTTCTACACTAGACATTGACATTTTAAACTTGTTGATCAATTATTCGTACTAATAAACAATGCTCACAGCACAGACGGAAAATTTGTTGAAAACGCCGCGCTAATATATTTTTTTCAGCGCGCGGCGTGTTATCTATGCGCGCGCAGATTGGAGCGTAGGCACGAGCAATTACGCTAAACAGCCAAAACGTAAAATGTAAAAAATCTAATTTTTATGTATTTATAAATTTGTTTCACGTTGAATTATTAATTAAAGTAAATAAGTTGTTGAAAATTTATCATATTCAAGGTGGTACACTACTTTTTTTTTTAAATAGTGTTATTTTTAGTCTTACGTTGAAACGAAACGTATCTAAGTCAAAACTTTTGCCGAGATTTAAAAATAAAACTATAACCCAGTTAAGTTAAGAGCAAATAGAATGCATATATAATATCTTTCAGCGAGGTACCAACTTAATTTGATGGAATATAAAATAAAACACTAGTGCGATCAAGAAAAAAAAAGCACAAGTGTTTAATAGCATAATTTATGAGTGTAAAAGCCATGTGATAAACACCACTTTATGAGTAAGGGTGTCGAAAAATAACTTTTTAATCATAACGATACACCTATACAATCCCCATCTGGACTGAACCTCTACTTTAAAAAAAAACGGCCAATTCGCAAGAAAAAAAAAAGAAACGCGCATGCGCAATCGATGTTTGCGCCTTAGCGTCAACATTTTTTTTTATTTACATTTAAATGAAACAAAGTTTGGTTTTGTTTGTAAAATAAATTAGTTTATGTATAATAGTATGAGAGTAGATAAAGTAGTGTATGACACTGTACATAACTTGGTCTTATAACACTCGTGTGATACAATAAAAAAACTCGCCTGCGGCTCGTTTTTTTTAAACACACTCGTGTTATAAGAACCCTTATTATGCAACAGTATCATAATAGTAGTTTATGATACTGTTGCATAATAAGGGTTCTTATAACACGAGTGTGTTTTAAAAAAACGAGCCGTAGTATACGTACGTACGTTGTACGTTGTACGTTGTACGTACGTACGTTGTATAGGTGTATCGTTATGATTAAAAAGTTATTTAATGATATAGGTATCCATACAAGACCTGTATCGTAATAATACTTTTTTTTGGCCTGTGCGTAATGTTTGTTATAAGAGTTTTGATTTCAGTTTTATAATCTTTGTATTATAGTATCAAAATAGATAAAAAAAAAATTTGGTTGCCTGTAAAGTCGGTATACGGGCGAAAGTTTTACGTGACAACGACTTTGAGTGGTAAAATAATTTTAATGTGAATATTCATTCGTATAGTAGGAAGAAGGATGAAATAATAGTAACAATTTAAAAATGTCTGTCTCTCTCGCTCTTAGGCGGGCTAACCATGCCCGAGTGGAAGGGACGCGTGCCTCTCACTCGCTCTCATTGTGAGCGCATAACGTGAGCGGAGCGTAACGCAGTTTCTTGAAGTGTCACCCGGCAAACCAATTTATAAGACGTTGTCACGTCAAAATTAAAATACCTACCTATTGTTTGTTCATTTCATGCAACTTCGTATTTAAATAGAAAATTTCATATTGTACGTGTATAAAAACCAAAATTTTTACTCAAATATAACTTCTGTTTTTGCTCTGCTTAAAACTTTAATTAAATTTACCATTCTTTACACAGAAAAAAAGAAACCTCAATCTGTTTAGTTGGTGGCCAGTGTTTTGTTTTTATTTTTGCCGACAGTCTGCCAATATCAAATAGTTTCGCAATTCGTTTTTACTGGTGAAATTATAGTTATTTATTAATTAAAATATTTACAAATATGTACTCTAGCTATGAAAAACAACTATTTATGTACCTAGTACACCGCCCGGTATATACTGTTCAACGTCCGATTTATGATGTGATTGATGTGAGGTCCTTAGCGTTATGGAATGTTTACTATCTGAAAACTGCAAGGGTAAATATCTATTTTAGTATTATATTCTTCACAAGTAAAATGAAAAACGTCGTATGATACACGTGTGTACTCGTATTGTTGATTACCGTCTACGGCTCTCTTTAGACCTCAATATCGCCTCAGCGGTAATCACCAACTTTACACACTTGTACCATAATCTATTATTACACTTAACGCAAAAAAAAAAAAATTCTAAAATAAAAGTGACCCAAGTTCCGTCTTAAAGTATCATCTATCTGCAGTGAAAAGCCTGTCCAATTGGCTCAGCTATTTCGTAGATTAGGCACCCAGAATAGGTAAACAGATAAACGAATAAAATTTCAAATATAATAATTGAATTAGTCATTCTAATTCTTTCACGAAGATCATAAAAATCATTATGGACTGTTTATAAGCAATAAAAAGGGCAGTAAAAAAAGTAGTATTTCAGAGATATTATCTGCATATTTTCACAGTTATATGTCTTGTTACCACGTATTCTCAATCTTCCACATATTGGTTAGTTATTGTCATATATAATTATGTTGAAAGGGACATTAAGTATGATATATAATAACTTTGGTGGAATACGTAGGTAGGCTATACTTCCCTTTATACATATAACACCTCATAACACGGTGTTTTGTAATGGATTATTATTATTATTATTTAAGAATATTCACATTCTTCCATCATATATCATAAATTTATTGGAACGTATTTTTTTTTTAATATTACCTAGGCATTAGTCATTAATTGTGTTTGTGAATCTAAAAGAAATGGTATTTTTCTCAGCACTTAAGTCTTTGCTGCTTCCACTTAGTTCCTACTTTAGCGATTAATTTTTAACGAGCTCATTAACATCCACCTGGCTACAGCTGGTGCTTAGTTAAATATGCATTCATTGGTTGCAAAACAAATTGCAAACTTATACAAAAAAAAATTACATATATTTGAACGTGAAAACATAATGTCTTTGTATTGTAGTTGAACATTACATTATATTAATATGTACTTACACAATATAAAGAGTTCGATTAAAGTCGTAGTACAGTAAAGAGCCTACTAATGTATTTAACCATTTTTAAGCAATGTGCATGCTAAATTTAATATCGATTTAGATAGGAAAAAGGACGCGGGTTCAAACCCGCCTGGGCCGATTCAATTTTTTTTCCTATTTAAATTTAGCGTTAAGTGACCTCATCTAGGTCGCCGGAAAGCGCTAAATGCGGGCTGCCTTAGATTGGTCGTTCTGGAAGTCTATAGGAGAGGCCTATATTCAACAGTGAACTATGTGCGGCTGATATGACGATGGTGATGAAGTGACCTATATAGCTTTAAAAGGGTATTAGTTAGGTCCTATATGAGTATTTACAAGGTGTGGGTAGTCAGACGGTAGCTTCCATGAAAGGCAAAATAAGCTAAATCAAAAGTAGATAGAAGAGTGAGCGAACTTTAGGGTCCATGCAAAAAGTTTCAAAAATATTGTGGGCCGCGGTTAAATATATAAAGCAACTACAATATGGGGTTCTTCAAGAAGGGTAATAAGGTTTCTTCGGAGTCGGCAGCGCGAGTGTAACGCCTCTGATGTTGCATACGTTCATAGGCCACAGTAACCACTTTCGATTCTGCTATTATTTTTTCATAGCAAAACCATAGCGGCACCACAGACACTGTACCCAATGCTATTTAACTTTAGACTTTATAGCTGAACAATTAAAGTCTAAAATTTAATAACAATCTCAAAAAATGTTATAAGCTTTTTCTCTTTTCGTTTTGGACTTTAAATCTCGGCCAGAAAGTCTAAAATTTAATGACATTTTATGCAACGGTATGACAGTGGTTTTGTTATGTCATAAAATTAGCAGAATCGGGGGCCAGGTGGGCCGTTAGCTTGTCTGCCACATAATGGTATAAAAAAAATTGTGTTGTCTTTTTGAACCAAAGCATTTTCCCAGACAATGGCTGCGGAGGGCATTTATGACGTCACGGGAGTGTACGGGTAGCGGGGATAACGGAGCTGGGGGTTCAAGGGCGGGAATGTAGGTCACTGGGACACGGACAGAGTTGGGCTACTGGATGTACCGCGTACACTGGTTCACGAGCGACTAACTCCAGATTGATTTTCTCTATTTACTACTGTTCCTTTTATCCAATTTAGTAGATACTATCAGTAGATATATATTAGTCCTTTGTCCTTATATAAATTGTTACATTAAGTTGCTTTCGTTTCATAAAGTCGAGCAAGTTAACAATGGGAAGGTCAATAAATTTGCTAAGTTAGTGGTACAAAAAACTGAGAACTTTACCCATAAATTCCAGTATCGATGAATTTTATTTACAGTTTTGCTACTGCTACACTATGACTTGTTGTTATTCTGGTATTGAGTACTTAACTTATTTAAATGAAAATATAAACAAATAGTGACGACATAGAACTCGACGAAGACTAAGTGTATTTCAAGATAAAGAATCAAATAAAACTCATACATTTTACACATTTTAAGGCCATAACAATTTGGACATACTTAATACAATTTGATTGATTTTATTACATACTGACTTCAATTTGGATTTTAAATTTTCATTATAATCTTAAATAATGTTTGATAATATGACTACACACTACTGACACTACTGACTACATACATAAAACTAACATAGATAAAGTAAGAAGAGATTGTAATTAACCCTATGAGCCTACGTTGCTTTTAAATAAAAGAATTTATTTATTTATTATTTATTTTTTATACCACTTGGGTGGCAGACAAGCACATGGCACAGCCCACCTGATGGATAGTGGTTACCGTGGCCTGTGGACGTATGCAACATCAGGGGCGTTACACTCGCGCTACCGACCCTGAAGAGAACTTCTAATGCCCTTCTTGAAGAACCCCATATTTTAGTCGCTTGCCACAACTGCAGTAGGAAGTTCATTCCGTAACCTGAGCGTGCGTGGAATGAAGTTCCTTTCAAACCGTACAGTGCGCACCGTTTCCGGGCGCAATGTGTGAGGATGAGTTCCCTGCCTCGTGCGAACGGTGCGATGGTAGTGAGTCTGCCAAGCCAATTGCCATTATATTAAGTGCCTTAAAGTGTCAGAAATTACATTACAAGGCATGATGTGAAAAAAATTGCCATTCCATTCCTAAATTTATGAACAGTTTTTTTCTTGGCCGACGAGCTGGTCGTAACAAGAAACATCAAAAATTGATTCGATTGGTTTAACAATGTTTTGTGAAAAATTCCATTCTCAATTTATGTGAAACTCACAATATGTAACAAATAAAAATAGAACGATACAGGAATATCGATACCGTAACATAGTTACGTAACATGTAGGTTCGTTTATCTTTTTTATAAAAGCATGATTAAAAATACCAATGACAAAGCAAAAACGTATTCAGCAGCAAAATGATTAAAGTTTGGAAAATAGGTGAGGTTTAACACAGAGCTATTGTTGTGAAGCTAATCGATGCGTGATCTTTCACTAGCGTGTCAGATTATTTTCACAAAGCATATTATTATTTGAGGGGAAACCCGTGAACCGCCTTTATCATGCAATTTCACTAGTCATAATATAGCTGTATAAAGTTTCGTGCTCCATGAAAACATAAAGGACTATGAGCCCCAAGGCATTATTCAAATTACAAGTTTGTGTTCTACTATGTAACGCTTTTACTTAAACAAATTTCTTCGCAATGTTAGAATGTACTTGTATATTTATAGTAACTCAATTTACTTTGTTTTCCCAAAATCAGAATAATGATACAAAGCGGCACATTATCTAAATATAAAATATGTAAAGCAAATGGCGGCAGTATTTATCTTTTCAGCCGTCCACGTACCCGTTGTTTCGATCCTTGTTTCAAAAACAAAACTATTATTTCTTGCACGTTTTGATGGATTTTGTTCTTGTTCAAAATTATGACTCGTTCATTTTAAAAATGTATTTCCCCAGTAGTCATTTATCACCGCTTATTTATATCATAGTGTAGCATTTTTCACAAGGACTACTTCGCCTTGCTACTGGAGAAGAAGCCTTTTATTACGACAGATAGGGTACGGCTATTTATGGATTCAAGGTTTTCTTACATTCGCATCGTCATGTCGTACCTACGGTTAGGTTATACGTGAGCTCAACTTGGGATTACTGAACGAGAATATAGACTTCAAACGGCTACAGGCTCTGATCTAAAATCGATACAGCACGAATCTAAGTAGGTGGGCTTTAATTTCATATCAAACTAATGGCTACAATTAACAAACTATTTAATAATTTCATCGGTATTTTTAGTAGTAAATAGTAAATTTTACTATTATGCTTGAAGGTGGCTATGTTTAGTAAGTACCTACTCCAATAAATTAGTCAGCGACTTTCGGGGGATACCAATACGAATACGCGGGTTACTCTTCTTCTGAGACAGCAACCAGGCCCTCGATTCTGCTAAAGCAAAATCAACTGTCACACCACAGATACAGCGATAGATGGCATTAAATTTTAGACTTTATTGTTATAATCTTAACGTCCAAAATTAAATGAAGAGTGTCACATTTCACTTTTTCATTCACTCTACAAAAACCCATTTAATATTAGACTTTAAAAACATAAATATTCCACAAATAAATAAATATTCCACAACATTTCACACAACGCTATCTAGATCCATGGTTAGCATAGCTTAAATAGCTTATGTTATGGAATCTAGAATGCGGATAAACATACTTAGATATTTTTTTTTTGTTGTAAATACATACCTACATATTATACATAGAAACACCCACACCAATGCAAATACCCATATTCATGCATACAAATATTTGCACTGAGCGGGACTCGAACCCGCGCCTCCTGCGTAGCGGCCGCGTTCACTACCGCCACGCCACGGAGGCTGCCTAACATGGTTTTAAAGTTTAAAATTAAATGGGTAATTCTTACAGTGTCTGTGGTATGACAAAGGTTTTACTTTAGTAGAATCAGGCGTGGTTCACTCCGCGCAGTACATCCGTTATATACCTACAGCGAAGTATCCGGCCGACCGAATTTAAAATTAGTCGAGTGTCACGCGCGCGCTCGTGTGAACGCTGCTGGGATTTTATAAAAACATTATTTTTTTGTCTCTTGATCGTGCCTACTGCCTACTTAAAGTAGATAGGTACCTACCTAAGAATGGACAAGATAAGAAAATAATGACAGACGATATTGTGTGGCGTTCGGCTGTTTGAATTCGAATATAAATATACCGATCTTTTTTCTCGCTTCCCATAGATGCTGAAAAGTAAGTTTGCCAAATTAATAAATCTTAAAATTTTAAGGTACCTACCTACCCATAACCCAACCTACCACTACTACTGCTCAGAATGCGTATCTGAACAAAAACTACTTATTTTAAAGGTAGACCACGAAGTACCTAGGTAGATGCCTAGCCAGCTAGATTTTTGAATTAGGAGGGTTATTGGATCGGACCCATCGGGGTCAACGAACTCCGTCGTCACCCGCCTTGCCGTATTTTTCTAGTTTCGAGTGTCCTTGACGTGCATCGCGCGCTGACTATAGGTAGATAGGTACCATTGACGATACCTACCCTACGTAATTTCTGCAGTTCCAAGTTCCTTCTTTTTTGTCAACGACTTGTCATTTTTCACATAAGTAGAAAAATAGTAACAGGTATTTAACTAGAATGGTAATCAAATATTCAATCCTTCACAAGAAGGCAACCCTAACAGCGTAAGAAGAGATAAGAGGCACGCGATAGAAAGAGAAGCAAGTTTAGGTGAATAAATTTATAAGTACTTAATGTTGTGCGAGCTGAATTCCACCGTATTGCGTCGAAGCAAGACTGGAATTAATTAAATCTTCTTGCGCAGTGATTCTTCTGTACGTTAGTACTGTTAATTATTCTGTGGTAGAATCGAGGCCCAGGCTGCAAACAGCAGACAGCCATAGTAGTAGTAGTAATTTTCAACCCTCATAGCAACGTGGATTGAAAATTACGTTTAAGTATTTTTCAAGAATCTGTAGCACCTTTAATTTTATATCTAACATCTAATATGATTAATCAGTAATAAAAGATTAAAAGATATTTTAATTTATACGTAAATAATAAGCATTATTAAAGAAGAAGAGCATTTTGGCGTTAATTCAAAACCTGGCACTAGGTATGTAGTCAGAACTATTAATGCCCGATTACGAGAAGGATATAGCTTGTGACTATCTTATATAACAGTAACAAAAGGTGACTCCCGCTCTTACTCGTTCCTAGGGCAAAGGATGACCATTGCGACTCAAAGAGGCAACGTGGCCAGCATCGTGGGCATCTTTGCGCCGAGAACGATACGCGTTGGGTTATTCGACACGACATAAGCATGTTTTTTGTCTAGTTGTATAATTTGTAATGTTAAAATAATGACATTTCCTTGTAATAAAAATTTAAAAAAAAACGGGTTGCACTCCGGGAGTGCCGGTAAAAGTGAAAACTTTTTCTTTCTTCGTTATATACAGAGAAAAAGATAAAAAAACATACCATACCATACCTATATAAAGCGCCAATCATAGAAACTTTTATCTGCTAACTTTCTGTCAGAAGACATTAATAAATTACAAAAAGAAAAAATAATCACAAAAAGTGTCAGAAGCCCAGGTTCGAACCCGGTACTATCTGAAACCATAAGGACTTACAGTGGAAGCGCTTACCGCTAAGCTACGAAGCTTCTTAGCGTACCGAGCAAAATAAACGCTAGGAATGTTGTATGACGTCATGTCGTCCTACAAAGTCGTCGGTTACGGGTCAAAAGTCACGTGATCCTGACGCGAGTTTAACACGCGATCCTGATGCGAGTTTAACACTTTTTACCCATCCAACACCGCTAAAGAAGTTTTCACTTCAAAACAAAGATTATTTTATATTGAACTTCTATGATCAATTTCTACATTTAGATACATAGATGTACTCTTTATTGCACACCAAACAAGAGATAAAATAAAGGATAACTTATGATGTTAGTTGTACAACGGGCGGTCTTATCGTTGTCAGCGATTTCTCACAGACAACCGTGTTATGGGCTACCTTGTCAGACAGTGTGTCGCAAGATTGTGTTGTACATTGATATCTAACTATTTTGTAACTTTAGTGTCGAACAAGAGAAAAGAGATAAATGAGCAATTCAATATACTGTAAAGTTTGTAAACTAATAGATACACCTATATGGTTTATGGTTTGGACTGGTTTCGATATTATTTACTATCATCTGCATTTAGACGTTATCCTGATTGCATTCGAGGTCAAGATACCCTCGGAGCTCAGGGTCCGCCTTTCGGCTCTTACTCCTCAACTTCGCACGATCTTGGGCGTCCATGGTATTGAGACCATTTGATCGCATGTCACCCTCCACGACGTCAAGCCAGGATTTCTTGAGCCTACCCCATCTACCAGGAACCGGCGGGGGTGCCATTGGCACGTAGCCTGGCTGTTGCCGCAAAACGTGGCCACGCCAGCAAAGGTGACTCTCTTGTATTTTATCTGCAATGTCACGGTCATGAAGGACTGGTTTCAATATTCTTACTACAAAATAAGTACTTGATGATATAAAACGCCATTTAAGCTGGTTAATTTGTGATCTCTTTGGATCTAAATAGCACTTCTCTATGCCGTAAAATATTATTAAATATCACTTGAAACAGTCAAATACAGTCCACGATAAGTACCACAATACATTCCAAGTGAAACTAATAAAGTTAACACATTAAATTTGTCTTCTGAAGATTATTTTTTGATTTATTTCAATGTAAAGATCCTTTGTACATTTGTTCAGCAATTTTTGAAGGTGACCTAATTAATCTTGATCCTTCCCCTTTTATTCCTCAATAAGTAACTAAGTTAACTGTTACGGGTTAAGTTCACGGACGGAGTGGCTATAACGATAATCAGCTCAATGCTCCTAATCAGTATCATTAGTCTGGAAGCCTACACGACTCGTACATAATATATACGCTTCTACTTGGTCGGATAATTAGGTACTTGAAGTTAGAATACCTACACGGTGGATATATTTGTTGTACTTTAGTTATTACTGTCCATTCATCCATACTATTATAGCTAAATAATATGAAAATAACTCTCATATACGTGGAATCAAGAATGAGTATAAAATAATAATATGAATATGATTTAACACCATCTTCAATGAAAACACTTGTACTATTCCACATTATTACACTTGTACAATAATGTGGAATAGTACAAGTGTTTTCATTGAAGATGTGTAGCAAGTTCCACCAAGTGCCATCAATCAACAGTATAAGCGATTTAACACCAATTTAGCAACGATTTAATTATTGAACCGTACTTGGCTTGACTATTGGGAAATAAGAAGGTGACAATTAGTGAAAAACCTCTAGGCCAAGTCAGCACCGATATATTTTGGAACGGTCGATGTGATCTTATACGAATAGCCTGGCCCAATTCAAAATCTTAAACATGTCGGAGTGCGTAGTATCTGAGTGGTTTGAATGCCAAGTAATAATTGTTTGAATTTAGTGATTTTGTTTGTGGCAACATTGGTTATTACTTGACTGTGTATAGTTGTCAGTTGACAATGACATTTTGATGTAAATGATTTCGTTAGCGATCCGAATGGAGATCCGCTCACTTTGGAACTCTACTATACATATTAATCTATGCTTTGGAACGAGACGCGGCGCGAAGTGGTCAGGTCAAGACAGCTAACCTCACTGCGTTCTATCGGTTTGTGATTTATTCTAAGTCTAGTTTAAATCCTACAATATTTCAAGCATCCTTTGTGATTTCGTATATCAAAGTTAGTGTGATAACGAAGTACTCAGGGCCGTCTTAACCGGGGGTTCAAGGGTGCGGCCGCACCCGGGCGCGTAGCCCGAGGGGGCGCAGGCCGAGCTCTATATTATATCAATTTTATCAGGATATCTTCGAAATTGACAAACTAACATCCCCTGGCCCTATCCCCCCCCCCCCCCTCTATCCCCTTTTTCGTGATCAAAGGTAGCCTATGTTCGTTCCCAAGCTTTAAATTATCTCTGTACCAAATTTCACAATAGAAGACATTCATGGCCCTACTCTCCCCTTTTATCGTGAAAAGGGGGGACCATTTTCGCGATAAACGGTAGCATATGACCGTTCTTAAACTCCAATTCATCCTTTTACCAAATTTCATCAGGATATCTTCAAAACTGACAAACTCTCAACCCCTATCCCCCCTCTCCCTTTAAACCCCCTTTTTCGCGATTAAAGGTAGCCTATGTTCGTTTCCAAGCTTTAATCTATCTCTGTATTAAATTTCATCAGGATATCTTCAAAAATGACTAACTTTCATCTCATGGCCCTACTCCCCTCTTCTACCCCCCTTTTCGCTATGAAAGGTAGCCTATGTCTGTTACCAAGCTCTAATCCACCTCTGTACCAAATTTCATTAGGAAATCTACAAAAATGACAAACTTTCATCCCCTATATCCCCCCCATAAACCCCTTTCTCGCAACAAAAGGTAGCCTATGTCCGTTCTCGAGCTCTAATACACCTCTGTACCAAATTTCATCAAGATCGGTTCAGTGGTTTAGGCGTGAAAGCGTAACATACAGACAGACAGAGTTACTTTCGCATTTATAATATTAAAAGTATGGATTACAGATCTTAGAGAAAAATAAATGAAACATCAAAAATTTATTGCGTTTTTTTTGTTGACCGGGGGGAGGGGGCGCAGTCTGAGCTTCGCACCCTGGCGCTATATAGCCTTAAGACGGCCCTGGAAGTACTGTGTACTGACTATAACCGGCACTGATTTTTGAAATACCTTCACATCTGATTAACATCCTGATTTAGTCGTAATATAACCTTACGTGATGCCGATTTGCCCTTTTGAGCATCGCTTCAAAATATTATTAACATTATTTAGAATCGTACCACTTGTGTAATAAGAAAAAGAAAAAATAAGGAACTAAGGAGGTACTCTGCAAAAAAGGAAGAACTTAACATGAAACTCGTAATCTTTACTGAAAAAAGTAGGAGGACACAGAGTAAGAACTGCTCTTCAAAATATATGCGATTCTCCTCTTAAATTTACGCATTTTACATAATCTTAACCATATATTTTATTTCTCTTTCACAATTGCTTTTGGCAAGAGGTCCAAGGACACTAAATACATAGAAAGGATGGCCCTATAAAACTGATAAACCTTGACCTAATGCTGGACAGTAATCCTTAACTCTTTCTAGACGGAAAAAACGAGCAGTAACCAAATGTAGGTGTAGTCCCCGGTACGAACAATATCTAATTAATAAGTAATTTGTCTAGTAAGTGACAGAAAAACGCCTCATAGTCTAAGTAGATATAAAAGCCACAGTTCACACGACATGAAAATCATGTATCATGACGGCCATATGCTCTGCACTTGAAACTTTAATTCCCGTTTAAATTTAAGTTAAATTTAATTCCCGTATGGTGGATTGTAAGATGGCTGGGAAATGGCAAAGTCATTTCAAGCATTAGGCAGGCCGCATGCAATGTCACTGCTGCTAAGGGACAAAAAAGGATGTAGGTACAGTCAAATTCATAATGCCCTCCATACCTTGGTCTAATCGCTTTTCACTACAGCAGTGAGGATCCAGTGTTACACTAATCAGTACTCAGTACCAACGCAGGATAAACCATAGAGAGTGTACTATTCAAAGTCAGTTGGTGTGCATCTGAACTGAGGGCCCAACTTGTCAAACGAAATCAGACTTATAAGGCAATAAAAAAAAAAGTAAAACATACAACCATAAATTTCTTAAATGTAAGATAAAACTGTTTTGATTAAATTTCTTGGATTTTCCCTTAAAGTATGGCAGTCAGAAGAACGGACGACATCTTATGTTTTAGTTAAAAAATTCTTAAGAATCTTGTTGCCATTTGCGTTATTCTACGAGGTTAAGCCTAGGCAGTAAGGCCGATAATCTGGGGCCTTCAGTTCAGACGTTTTGGGAAAATTCGACATTGATTTTATCTTTAACTATGACCAATAAAAATATGGGAATTTCTTAAAATAATTAGGAAATTCAGAGCTATTTTTATAAATTAAATTACCTTCCCATAATCAGACTCCCACAACAATGACAATTGTCACTCACTGCGGTTATAAAATTCACAAGGAGTATTCATTTATCTGATTTACTACAGAGAGTAGAAAAACAACAATGGAGCTACTAGGAATAATTTAACCTCGCTGTTCCATTACTGGAATAAGTGCGGAGTTAAATATGCGCGAAGCCAGTGCGTTTGCTTTTGTGAAGTCAATCTGTGAGATTAAAATGCTAAGCTTCTAACACTTACTGATATATCTTCATAAATATATGCGAATTAAAATTGGCTATGTTGTGTCCCAAAGTTTATAACTAGGTTACTTAACAACAACCCAGTGACATAATTAGGAGTTTGAAAGGTCAGGAATGGAAGTCAAGATGATTTCTTTTTAGGTTTTGATATTTTACTAATAATGTTGAGCGAAATGTGGGTGCTAGCACCTCTGCCTACCCCTTCGGGGATAAAGGCGTGAGTTTATGTTATGTTATATTGAGCGTTCATAATATTTCACCAGTCCCTTAAATTACTTCCAACAAGCTGTGACCGGTAACTTCACCCGCATTTTATTTTCTAAAATAAAAGAAGCCTAAGTCACGCCCAATCTGGGGGCACCGCAGTGCCCCCGCCAAGACGAGCCAAGCGAAGCGCAAGGGCACTACCTACATTTTTGAACTCTCATAACTTTGCTTTGGATAACGCTAAATGGTTAAAATTATCAAGATAGAATGCCATCGGTAAAATCATTGAACATAAAAAGTTTGAATGTCGTAGCTATTATACTTTAGATGTTATTAATGTCTCAAAACCCTTAATTTCGTCGCTGACTCATCACTCACTGATCATCAAAATTGTTAGGGTAGTTCCTAAAGTACTAGAAAGCTAAAATTTGGTATGTAACAAAAAATTATAAAACCTTACCTAACCTATCCCCTGGGATTAGGAGGTGGAAGCACAGATTAAATAATAGGACCTACTATGGTGGAAGTTTGTATATGACACTTGCACTACAGTTTGTACTACATAAGTGAAAATTAATTGAAATACTTATAATATACTGAAATTGAAATAAGAATAAGAATAAAGAATAAATAAAGAATAAGAATAAGAATTGAAATACTTATAATATAATTAAATACTTATAACAAATAAAAAATACGTACTATGACGTACGTATTTTTTATTTGTTATAATAGTACCTAGTATGGTGGAAGTTTGTATATGACACTTGCACTACAGTTTGTACTACATAACAAATAAAAAATACGTACGTCATAATTTTTAACCAACTTGCAAAAATAAATGAAATCCCACCAAAAACATTTTCATGTAAAATGTTGCCAAGACGAGTCTTTGTAGCGTACCCTGTAAAAAAGTTATCAGATCTCGTATAAAGCCAAGCTCTAAAGACTGCAGGAAGGTAGGCCTGGTAAAGTTAGGGCGCATAGATCAAAAATCTTAGCTATACATGAGATCCGACCACTTTTTCATATATTTTGAGTAAGGTGTTGTATAGAGCTTGGCTTTATACGAGATCTGATAACTTTTTCTCAGGGTTAAGCTACATAGACTCGTCTTGGCAACATTTTACATAAAAAGGTGTTTGGTGGGATATTATCTGTGAGTCAATGGAAATCGCGCCGAAATCATTTCAGCCATTTCGTAGATTAGCCAGAACAAACAGACACACAGATGGACAAATATTTACAAAAACATTTTCTTACGAAAATTCCGTAGCTAATTTAATTAATGACCATAATTTTGTTTACTTGAATAGGTAGGTAATTAGCAGAAATTCCGTTCTATAGAATGACAATAACAGCTTGAAATGAACACGCCATTTCATACGACCGGTAATCGTAAATACTTATTTAATCGTATTCACATCCGAACCGAAATGTTAGCATACAAATGGACTAATTTGTTTTCCGTCTGTGGAACAACAATGGGAACAACCGAATATAATCGAACCGTTTTGTTTCACAGGGGCAGTATGGAATATACACGCACAGGTGGGGGAGAAATGTGTTGAAAAAACGAGAGCTGTTAGGAGTAGTGATAAAGAACTCTTATCGAGTTAAACTCGACTTTGTTCAAATCTGCCTTGAAATTATTAAACTACCTATCAAACATTTCACAACTTCATAGTGCTGCGCTAACAAGTGAGTCCTTCACTTTAGTTTATAGTTTAAAAGTGAAAAACAACATTTCAATGAAAACTGGAACGAGAGTAGGCGGAAACTGACAGCCAATGAGTGAAGTTGAGCGAGAATTTCCTTCAAGCTTCGTGCACCAACATTGTGTGTGGGCGTCATACGCCCTCCGGTTTCACTTCGTATTCACCAAGAGAATGTGAAGCTAAACATGCTGTACGATCATTATTTGTACACACACGTTAGAAATGACTAATGACATACCGTAGTGAAAATATTTATTATCCAATTTCCTTTTACTGGGCGATCCAGTAATATATAAAACACCACTCAGGATAACACAACAAAATTTGCAACTGAAAGCAACTTTTTAGGCCCATCACGTCTGCATCCTGCAGTGCGGGATTTAATTTGATTCTCTTGAAGATTCTGATATAGAATGCAACATCGTGCTGTACTTTTCGCCTCTTTTTATCCTCTTTTCATACTAAAATTGTAACATCTTGCAGGGACATTTTCAGTCTTTGTTCGCTCAGAGACTAATGTCCGTGGCGCTCGCATTTGTCGACAGTTATCTAAGTAGTTGTTTGTCCCAGGTACATTCATAGATAGCCGAATGCAGAAAGGCAACCTTTCTGCATTCGGCTATCTATAATAAGTTAGTTCGAAGTTTAATGTATCGTAACACATTAAACTTCTTAAATGTTTAAATTTTCTGTTAAGGTAAAGCAATTATTTTTACTAAGAGGAGGCTACAGAAGCCTCCTCTTTGTCATCATACAACTGATCTTTGAAGTCAAAACTTCACGTGACCTTTGACCCGTAACCGACGACTTTGTAGGATGACATGACGTCATACAACATTCCTAGCTACAGACTGTTTATTTTGCATTATACGCTAAGAAGCTTCGTAGCCTAGCGGTAAGCGCTTCGACTGTAAGTCTTTATGGTTTCAGATAGTACCGGGTTCGAACCTGGGCTTCTGACACTTTGTGTGATAATTTTTTCTTTTTGTAATTTATTACTTTTTGTGATTATTTTTTCTTTTTGTAATTTATTAATTTCTTCTGACAGAAAATTTTCAGAAAATTAGTGATAGGTTCTATGATTGGCGCTATATTATAGGTATGGTATGGTATGTTCTTTTTATCTTTTTCTCTGTATAAAATGAAGAAAGCAAGAAAGAAAAAGTATAAATTTTCGTTATCTACGGTAATTTATGGTGACTATCTGTATAATGTTTGGTAAAATTACCGCGTGTGAACGTATTAAAAGATCTAAGAAAAAATAAAAATAAAATTATTTTTATATTATATATTTAGGTTGCTTTAATTTTAAGATTAATAAATAAAATAAGGACAAGGATGTACAAAGGATGTACAAAGTGTAAGTAAGTAAGTCCACTATATTTATATTTAAATTTTATATAGATTCTATAAAGATATTTTTTTGAAAAAAAAATATCTTTATAGAATCATCTAGCGTAGAGAAAGTAAAAGTAAAAGTTGTAATAATAACTCAATCCATTTTATGAAAATTTCATCGCAAAATCTCGCCCGAGTTCAATATCAATTTTAAAAATTTTAGTTTATTTACTTAATGGAATATTTAGCTGAAATTGAAAATTAACATAATAAAAATTGGGCCATCTGTCGTTATTAGGCCAAATCATTTAGGGGGCCTAAATGATTTGCGATAATCCGAAAGATGGCCTTATTTTTTTTTTAATATTTGCCCTATTAAAGATTATTCTAGACTTAGAATAATAACGCATAGAAATGCAATACGCGCGAGCGAAGTGAAGCCATTTCAACCAAGCCGGCTTGCTTATTATCAGGGTTACCAATGTTATCACATAATTAGGTAAAATATTGAAAATAAATTCATTTGTATTAATAAGTTTCAAACTACTCCATGGATATAAAATTTATTCGTATACTTTTACTTACTGTTTTTAGATACATACCAAAAGCTGTACTTTGAATAAAAATCTACCTACAATTATTTCATTTTTTATTCATAGCTATTGAACATAAACATATTCGAAGCAAACTGAAATAATACATAAAACATTTACAATTATATAATGCGTCGGTAACAAATTCTACATGGACACGATTTATTAATTTAAAGTTTACACTTCTGCCGGCACTCCCGGAGTGCAACCCGTCTTTTTTTTAAATTAATCCTTTACAAGTTCTTACTAGCTGTTACCTACCGTTTTCCCTGCTTGGAGTTCTGATTATGATCTGATTCTTGCAATCCATAGGAACCTCTTCCAGTGATAGAAATTAATTTGTGTGTTGTTTCAAAATACAATATATTCCTAACTCCAGCCAGATGTACTCAGCCATTCGAGCGTAGATAATTGATTTACAATCATCCAAATATTATTGACAATACAAAGTTTCATATTTATTCCATAGGATTGTTAAATGAGGTTTATAAATCAATACAATACTAGAAATGACGCACAGTACCTACTTTCGTAAAAATAAAAACCATTTAAATCCTAACGGTCACCTTCCCTAAATGTTCACATTTCACGGCAGCACTACATGAGGTATAAATTTCGGAAAATAATAAATTATTCGTTCTAAAAGGTGCTTACTTTTTTACAAAGCCACATTTTCAATATTAAAAAGCACGAATATAATAGAACAAAACCTTGCCAATGTTTATGGAAGGCTCAAAGGTTTTATTTCAAATAAGCGTGTTTACAGTGATTTACGACTCCAACCCTTCAGTGAAAAGCTATTGTTTATTTCAATTATGTGCGCGTTACAAATATTTAAAATTACTTGTCAGCTAGACGCGGCTACATTTCTTGGGTTCTATTTTAAGCTGAAAGTACAACATGCCCCTTTCATCTCACCAACATCATTTAAACTGTTTGGCATAGCGATAGAGCGCTCGACTTAACAGTCGAGGTCGCGGTTTCGGGGTAATTACCCGTCGTGCAACTAGTTATTTCCAAGAGATAAAAAAACTCATTCCAAATGGATCAAATAAAGTTATACAAAGAAAGTGATCAATACAATAATGTTATTGTTATCATAACGACCTCTACGAATATGACGTGGCGGCAGCTACGTCGTAGCGACTACTACATCGGCGTCGTGAGTTCGATTTCCGCTCTGTCAAAATATTTGTATGCAGGAATAGGTCTAATTTGCGTTGGTCTGGATATTTCTATGTAGGTATTTACAAAAAATGCGAGTCCGCCAACAAAAAAAGATATGCAATTGATAGCCAGAAGCTACATACCACTACCACTGTACAGAATGACTTAGCATATTTTTATAATCATTGACAAAAAAAATATCTTTTATTCGAAGAACAGAAAGTATGAGACTGTCGGAAGTTCACGCGAATATGATTCATTAAAATTAAATAACTTTTTACGGCACCTTTAACCAAAAATCTTTAAACAATTTCAATAGCAGAAAGTACATTTCGTTTATTTGCGTGTTTACATAGTGATGTACGTATGCTAATTCAAGGCACTCTTACCGGCACAATAATGCAACAAAAAGACACGAGAAATAAAATTTCAACCGTTAATCATACAAAAGGCCGATCATTTTTGCTTTATTCAAATGTGCCTACACTCTTTTAGTACGAGATCCCACTGCAGGATTGGTGCGCTCATCGACTTTTTGTTTAAAACCAAATTTTTATGTTTATTTATAATTAAGAGAATATATATTTACTCGGGTGCCTATCAAAATTTGGCCGCCATTATTTTTAATTAAATTATTTTTAATTGATTTTTGGTAAAAAATTTCGTTTATTTATTTTTTAAATAAAATAACGTCTACATTACGGTAATTAATATGAAGATTCTAAAAAATCACGGTTGCCGTTGCGCACCTGGCCGCACCTCTTTGCAGCCAGGTGTAAACAGGTATGATTTCGATAAATTTATACGTTTATAACCTATATTTATTAATAATATGTCAAATTGAAGCTAATTTTTTTCTATTAATTATCATATATAGTTGCTTAATTAAATCTGGCCGCAAATAAGGGTTACTGGCTGTTAAAGATACTAAATATTTAAGATAGAGTGAAAGAGAGTTAGCGTGTAACATCATTTGTCAGACTAGGACAGCGATTGCCGGCTGTGCGACGCTTTTAAGCCATTGCGCATGCGTCGAATGTTAGTGTTCTCAACTAAACAGATGCAGCATTTTTATGCTAACATGAAAACCACGCTGTTTTGGAGTTCGTAATAAACAACGTTTTATATTTACATTGTTATTTTATTTCAATTCAAATCCTACCTGTCCTACCTCCTACAAATTCAATTCGAATTTGTAGGAGGTAGGACACGACGTTATTTCCGTCCAATTGAGCAGTCCGACTGGGGAAGTACCTCCGCCTTACAGAATACCGCGGCCATAATAACCTCGTGTTGAGTTCCCGGCGGTGAGTAGGGTAGCCAGAGCTCACTTGAGAGTTTTTGTGCTGTCAGTGGGAAGACCTGGCTTATCCTGCTTTATCTTCTACACTGACGGCACAGAAACTCTCTGTTTTAACAGAGTCGGTAGCGCGAGTGTGGCGCCCCTGGTGTTGCACACGTCCGTAGGCCACGGTAACTACTTTCATTCAGGTAGGCCGTGTGCTTAGAAATCATTGAAGTCGACATAGAAATCATTGATGGTTTTTATTATTTGTATCAAATTGGCTCTACTTTACCACAAACATTTGGAAAAATAGCAGAATCGATATTGATGAAACTTTGTTCGAAAAATGCTCAGGAATTACACATCATATTTGATAGATATTTAACACCATCTATTAAAGATTGTGAACGACAAAATCGCGAAGGAATTGATATTCCATATACAATTAATGGCCCTTTGCAAAAAAAGACCCAATGATTTTTTAAAAAGCTTGAAGAATTTTCGTTTCAAAGAAGTCTTCGTAAAATTCTTAGCTAGCCATTGGGTCGATGATTCTTTTGCTCCAATATTAGGAAAAAAAAATTATGTTACTGTTGGGGAGCAATGTTTTTCATATTGTTCTGTTGGAAATTTAGTAGTGAAAACTGAAGAAATTGAATTAGCATGTAAACATGAAGAAGCGGATACGAGAATTGTTTTCCACATAAGTAAAGTACCTGAAAATTCAAAAATTTTTGGTAAAAGCATCAGACACGGACGTTTTAATAATTTTATTAGGTAATATGCATAAATTTCCTAATTTGCATATTTGGTTGGCAAACAGTTCATCAAGCAAAAGTAAAAATAAAGATGAAGTTTACATAAACTGTACGGACTTATCAAAAAAATTAGGCGCGACTTTATGTCTTGCTCTTCCTGCTTTTCACGCCTACACGGGTTGCGACTACACGGCTGCATTTTTCAACAAAGGGAAGCTTCGGCCCTTGAATTTATTTATTAAAAATCCAGAAATTCAACAGGTTTTTGCGTCTTTAACTAATCCTACTGACATCTTCAATGAAAACAAAATTGATGCAGTCCAAGAGTTTACGTGCCTTATGTATGGAATCTCAAAGTGTCAAAGCGTAAATACCGCAAGATTTTTATTATTTAACAAAATGTACGCTTCAAAACAAAATAATGAAAAATTTATGAAGAGAATTAAAGGTTTGGACTCGACGCACATTCCACCGTGCTGGAAATCTTTGAAACCAAAATTGTTGCGGACAATCTTTGTTAATTCGATGTGGTTAAATGCCACTGAACCAGACTGCATCAAATTCAGCCCAGAAAATAATGGCTGGCTGGTACTAGATGGTTTTTTAAAACCAACATGGTTCCTGGGAGACTCAACTCCAACGCAAGTTAATAGTGTGCTATGTGAATCCACGAACAAAGCTTCCGATAACGACGATTCTGATATTTCTAGCGATGAAAGTGATAGCTCCGATGATAGTACAACTGAAAGCTCCGATGATTCAGATTTTTAAATAAGAGTTACGGAAATATAAGAATTATAAGATAATTTTTTTAATTTTTTAATTTGCTTTAATGTTTAATTAATATGTAACAGACAATTAAATACTTGAATAAAATCTAATAAAATTTTCAAATAATACTTTCGCAATAAAACTTTCTTTTACTTAAGTCACCTTGGTTTTATTTTTTAATTAGCAAATTGTCTAACTCCATTTTAGATAATCTTTTATTTGTACGAAAAAAATAATTACTTCAAAATTTATTATCATTTTAAAAAACCATTCAATATCATTAATATCTAATAGAGATATAATATTTAAGTTTGAATCATTCAAATAATTTGTAATTGGATTATTGCTTCATCAAAATGTTAAAAAAATCACCCTCTAAAAAATAAGGAGTTAGACAAATTGCTAATTAGACCATCGATATATCAAATCAATATTATTTTTTTGTTGCAATTTTTAAATTTGTCATTTTGAAAAAAATTACATATTTTTTGGAGTATTTATTATAAGTCGTCTCTATTACTCCCCGGTGGTTGAGAACACTAACGTTCGACGCATGCGCAATGGCTTAAAAGCGTCGCACAGCCGGCAATGGCTTAAAAGCGTCGCACAGCCGGCAATCGCTGTCCTCGTCTAACAAATGATGTTACACGCTAACTCTCTTTCACTCTATCTTAAATATTTAGTATCTTTAACAACCAGTAACCCTTATTTGCGGCCAGATTTAATTAAGCAACTATATATGATAATTAATAGAAAAAAATTAGCTTCAATTTGACATATAATTAATAAATATAGGTTATAAACGTATAAATTTATCGAAATCATACCTGTTTACACCTGGCTGCAAAGAGGTGCGGCCAGGTGCGCAACGGCAACCGTGATTTTTTAGAATCTTCATATTAATTACCGTAATGTAGACGTTATTTTATTTAAAAAATAAATAAACGAAATTTTTTACCAAAAATCAATTAAAAATAATTTAATTAAAAATAATGGCGGCCAAATTTTGATAGGCACCCGAGTAAATATATATTCTCTTAATTATAAATAAACATAAAAATTTGGTTTTAAACAAATAGTCGATGAGCGCACCAATCCTGCAGTGGGATCTTAGACTATTTGTTTCATCAAGGACGAGACCTTGACATGTGATATTGTTTTTATTCATTATTAGTAGGAACGACTTTTTTATATATTATGAAGTTAATAAGCTATTGTATCTGAGATTACCTAGCATAATTAATGCATTGGTTATATTTATTTATTTAAACTTTGAAATAAAACAGTTACTCAATATTTTTATATTCAAAAGTATTCCAGTGATTAGAAAATTGTAAACGGATTAAATAACGGTTGCATTTCAGGGAAAAGGTGACTGAAGCTCTACTCCATGGGTTTTTTTTTACGTGCCGGAAATCCCCACGGATACCATTCGGAGCCGAAGAGGGAAGGTTATGTTGGACTCGAACCGTCTAAACCGCACGCCGTCTGTGGGTCGATGTGCTAGGCCGAAGGTGAGGTTGTCTCGTGACATATCCCTCGCACCCCGGCTGACCCAGGGCCATTCCACTCGGTCTGGCCCTCCTCGGGAGGGGGGACCGCGCGGTCCCCGACTCGCCCCCGGTATAAGGGGGGGGCGCATCGCCGCCATGGCCTGCTTCTGCTAGGGTGACGAGCGGCTCCACCCGTCACCCTCAGGCCCGCGCTCATGGGAAGCGGAGGTCGGTTTGCGCCCTCCGACGCTCGAGCCGCCTTCGAACGCGGCCAGCGATGTCCGCGAGTCTTTCTCGCTCACTGCGCCGCGCCCGCTCTGCTGTCTTCTTCACGAGCATGACCTGCTCACAGAAGGAGGCGCTGGCCGCCCACGCATCCGCCGTCGCCGCGAGCAGGGTGGAGAGCGTGAGCACTCTCACCCCCAGGGCCATCACAAGCTCCCGCCTCGGCGTTTCAAACGCCGGACACTCGGTGAGCGTGTGCAGCCTGCTCAGTTAAAGTTAAACGCAAGTTATCGTGTCCGGTAATGATCTGCGTCTGACGGTACAAGAGGCTATCGTGTGGCCTCTCTAGCCACTCCCCCATGATGGGTCTTACCGCCGCAATCACGGCGTGCCCTGCGCGTGGTTGCTAAAGTCGTAGCTCCCACTCGGTCACCATGGCCCTATGGAGCCGGGATTTCTCGGCCCGAATTTCTTTGGGCTCGTGATCGAATCCCCGTCCCCGCGCCTCCTTTCGGAACTGATAGAGTGCCGAAAGGGTCCTAGCTTCCAGAATCCACGGTGACGATCCGGCCAGGAGACTCGCCGCTTCAAAGGATATCGTGCGGTACCCCCTGATGGTCCTGGAGGCCATCGTCCTCTGCGCCGCGTGGAGCAGAGGCAGGAATCTGGCCCCCAGGGTGTCCGCCCATACGGGGCACCCGTATAGGGCCATGGACCGCACGACACCCGCGTAAAGTCTCCTGCAGGAGTCCTCTGGGCTCCTCAAGTTAGGCAACAGCCTGCCCAAGGCATTCGCCGTTGTCACCAACTTGGGGCGCAGACTTCGGAAATGTTCTCCGTAGTCCCATCAACCGTCAAGCACTAGCCCCAGGTATTTCAACCGGTGCTTGATGTCGATTGGAGTGCCTCCCACTGTAAGGCTGGCTCCCGGGTCTAGCCTGCGTCGAGGGCCATGAAAGAACATGGCCTCGGACTTGTGCAGAGCCACCTCGAGACCCAGCCGCTGGATCCGTTCCACACTCCATGGGTTCTTGAAGTAGGTACCTTTAAAGAAACATGTTGAAATCTTTTGATTAATCTATCTGTTAGGTTTAGTTTTAAGATTAGGTACCTAACCTACTCGATCGCAAATTATTCACAGATAAAAACGAATTGTAATGTAATTTTCAACTGAAGCTGCATATCTTTCATCCGAGAAGCTCATTGGTATTCTTTTCGCAATCAAATATTCCGTCTTCGCGTCGAATTCACTTGCAAGCACACCGGGCTAGCGAGGAATGCCAAATTCCTTGTATATATATATATATTAAGCAGCTGTCTGCGAAGGCTTTTTATTTCAGTGACACTATCAGAATTGTAACTCGAAAACGAGATTAGAGAGTTTAAAAGCAATAAAGAAATGTTTATACCTACACAAAATATTTATAGATATGTCTGAAAATTAGAAACATGTGGTTCCCCAATGAGGAAGAGCCTTGCCGTGAAAGGTATATATGTAATTCGTAAGAAAAAATATATGTATTCGTCACGACATAAATAAAGCATAAACTTAATTCCAAAAATATAACTAGATACATGTATAGTAATATTTATCTTAACATTATTTTACAATACAATTATTGAAATAAGTATGAACCAAACAAGTTTGCGTGCCAAAAGTTGTTTGAAATATTTCCGTTTAAAGTTATATTTTCATTACCCAGTTGTATATTTAAGCATTAAGTTAAAGCGAGGTTCTCGTTAAAACAAAACTCTCTTAATATTAATTTAACTAAGCTTAACTTCAACTAAGTCGTCGATCTTACGACGACTGATTCTTTTAAATCTTTATTTTTGCGTTTAGGTACGCAAAAAGTAAAGATTTCCTATACCTATTATAAAACTCGTTATGACTGTTCAAGTTCTACTATAAACTCAAATTGAAACTATTCGTACGGTGCATGCCGACATGTGCCGTAATGCGCAGAGTTCTTGAGTGAACATGAAAATGCCCTTAGACTCGCACAGTAGGCGAATGTGTTTCGGTTTATAACGGGTGCACATTCCAGAGGCCTCGTAAAGGGGCCCGGGAATAATAGCCAGTAAATTTTTACAGCCCGAACACAAATCGCATAAAAAAGTCAAATAAGGTTGTCTGGATAGTTTATTGGATAAGAAATTACACTACAGATCTAATTTTAGTTACGATCGTGTTTCGTATATATACGAGTGTAGTGAGTGTAGCGTTATTGATCGAGCGAGCAAAGCTACTGAGAGTCTCTGTCACGACAAGGTGGCAATTTTGCTTTTGTACATATCTATGTCAGTATGTTCGTCCGCTCCGGTCTATAGGGCGCATTTCTTAACCGATTTTCACCAAACTTGGCACACATGTTCTTTTATATGAAATTTACGGTTTTTTGTATAGGATGGAAAATGGGGGAGAAATGGGGGAAGTTTGCTATCGCGTTATTTATGACCGGCTCTTGATGATTTTTGACCATACCATACCAAGTGCATAATTCCTCACAGCTTGTGGTGAACTTCGTTTTAACAAAAATATGAAAAATGGGGGAAATTTCATGTAGCGTTTTTTTTATGAACGAATCGTCATTATTTTTGGTGAATCATCCAGGGCTGTATAACATAAAAAAATACGTATTTTTTTATAAGGATACCAGATTTTTATACGGTACCAGAAAAATGTGGCAAAACTACTCTTACAAATAAACAGTCCAGATGGAAGATAGGAAAGTTTATTAGATCACAGACTCAGAAATACAGTAATGGTTCACAGTGGATAGTACAAAGCACAGAAGGCGAATTGAGCGAAAGGCGATAGATATTATTTAAACTATAATAATATAAACACTAAACGCGTACATCAGCAAGTAGATTGAATAAGTAACGAGAGGTGGTTTTGCAGAAGCAAAATAGCAAGCACTTGTCATGTTATCACTCTAAAAGAAAATGATGGAAAATAATAGTTGTTGTGCATTTCTATGGTCACTGGTTGAGATACTGAAGATATTTATGATATCGACAAAAAACATCGACCAACCGATAATATTGTACCGAAATATGTACCTATGTAATCCTATCTGTCCGTAACGCTTTCACCTCTATATCACAGAACCGATGTTAATGAAATTCAATACAGAAATGGACTAGCTAGAACTTAGGATAAGAGACTATATTAAAATTTGGACGCGATAATCGACATCCATGCGGGTGGAGCCGAGGGCAATAACTAGTCTAATATATTTTTTGTATTTATTGGTATTATAGAGTTATTACTCAAATGAAATAATAATTGATTTCTTTTTTTATTGTTTTTTGTATGCGTGTATTTTTGTGGGCGTGGTGGTATAATAATGCATTGGACTTGACGAACTGGAATATGATGACGTGAATTCAAAGTAAAGGTCCATTTATATGTTTATGTGTTATCTTACTATTTCCAATTACAGCTAACCCTAGAAGTTTGTCTTTATTTAATGGTCGTACGCTATATAAAACCTTAATACTAATAAATTCCATACCGAACTGCTCAAGATATAAGACGGAGTCGTAAATAATCTTAATTGCTAGAGCCAGGCGAACTTTTCAAGTTATTCGAGGGGAACTGGCTGGAATAATTTGCACACGATGACAGAACAATAATTACCTAAATGCAGATTAAAATCATTCTTACTAATGTTAGAATATTATTTATCTACTCTGATACTATAATACAAAGATTATAAAATTAAAATCAAAACTCTTATGACAAACATTACGCACAGGGCAAAAAAAAAGTTTTATTACGATACAGGTCTTGTATGGACACCTAGGTATATGATAAAATAACTTTTTAATCATAACGATACACCTATGCAACCTCCATCTGGACTAAACCTCTACTTTAAAAAAAGAATCCGCCGATTCGGGAAAAATAAAGAAACACGCATGCGCAATCGAGTGAGTTTGCGCCTTGGCGCGAACATTTTTTTTTTTTTGTTCTAAACATTTAAATTAAACAAAGTTTGGTTTGGTTTGTAAAATAAATTAGTTTATGTATTATAGTATGAGAGTAGATAAAGTAGTGTATGACACTGTACATAACTTGGTCTTATAACACTCGTGTGATAATATAAAAAAACTCGCCTACGGCTCTTTTTTTTAAAACACACTCGTGTTATAAGAACCCTTATTAAGCAACAGTATCATAAACTACTATTTCCGGCTAGGTGAATTTATATCCATACTCCATACTAATATTATAAATGCGAAAGTAACTCTGTCTGTCTGTCTGTCTGTCTGTCTGTCTGTATGTTACGCTTTCACGCCTAAACCGCTGAACCGATCTTGATGAAATTTGGAACAGAGGTATATTAGAGCTTGAGAACGGACATAGGCTACCTTTTATCACGAGAAAGGTGGTTTAAGGGGGGGAAATATGGGATGAAAGTTTTTATGAAAGTTTGTCATTTCTGAAGATATCTTAACGAAATTTGGTAAAGAGGTAGATTAGAGCTTAGGAACGGACATAGGCTACCTTTTAACGCGAAAAGGGGGGTGGAAGGGGGGGGACTAGAACCTTGGGAGAAAAGTTTGTCATTTTTTAAGATTTCTTGATGAAATTTGGTACAGAGATAGTTTAGAGCTTGGAAACGGAAGTTGGCTACCTTTTATCGCGAAAAGGGGGGTAGAAGGGGGGGGGGGACTAGGGCCTTGGTACGAAAGTTTGTCATATTTAAAGATTTCTTGATGAAATTTGGTACAGAGATAGTTTAGAGCTTGGGAACGAACATAAGCTACCTTCTATCGCGAAAAGGGGGGAAGAAGGGGGGGGGGAGGGACCAGGGCCTTGGGATAAAAGTTCATCGTTTTAGAAGATTTCCTGATGAAATTTGGTACAGAGATAGTTTAGAGCTTAGGAACGGACATAGACTACCTTTTATCACACAAAAAGAGGGGTAGTAGGGGGGGGACCAGGGCCTTGGGATACAAGTTTATCGTTTTAGAAGATTTCCCGATGAAATTTGGTATAAGATAGTTTAGAGCTTGGGAACGGACATAGATTACCTTTTATTGCGAAAAGGGGGGTAGAAGGGGGGGACTAGGGCCTTGGGAGGAAAGTTTGTCATTTTTGAAGATTTCTTGATGAAATTTGGTACAGAGATAGTTTAGAGCTTGGAAACAGATATAGGCTACCTTTTATCGCGAAAAGGGGGGTAGAAGGAGTGCGGACTGGGGCCTTGGGAGGAAAGTTTCTCATTTTTGAAGATTTCTTGATGAAATTTGGTACAGAGATAGTTTAGAGCTTGGAAACAGATATAGGCTACCTTTTATCGCGAAAAGGGGGGTAGAAGGGGGGCGGACCAGGGCCTTGGTATGAAAGTTTGTCAGTTTTGAAGATTTCTTGATGAAATTTGGTACAGAGATACTTTAGAGCTTGGGAACGAACATAAGCTACCTTTTATCGTGAAAAGGGTGGAAGAAGGGGGGTACCAGGGCCTTGGGAGGAAAGTTTCTCATTTTTGAAGATTTCTTGATGAAATTTGGTACAGAGATAGTTTAGAGCTTGGAAACAGATATAGGCTACCTTTTATCGCGAAAAGGGGGGTAGAAGGGGGGCGGACCAGGGCCTTGGTATGAAAATATGTCATTTTTGAAGATTTCCTGATGAAATTTGGTGCAACGATAGTTTAGAGCTTGGGGAAAAAAAAAGAAAAAAGAAATTTTGGTACAGGGATTAATTAGAGCTTGGTAACGGACATATGCTACCTTTGATCGCGAATAATGTGGTAAAAGGGGGGGGGGGGGGGAAGGACTAGATAGTAAATATGAAAGTTTGTCATTTTTGATGATATGCTGTAAAGGCGAATAGGGAGGCGAGTGGAAAGATGAATGTAGTGGGGAGTAGAGATCGAATAGAGAGTTGAGTTGCCTACTTGACTCGACGCCTGTCTACTTGACTCTCCACACTTGAGTAGAGGTGCGAGTAGATAGGTACCCGCACCTCTACTCAAGTGTGGAGAGTCAAGTAGACAGGCGAAAAGAAAATCGAATGGATGGGCAAGTAGAGAGGCCAATGGAAAGGCGAGTATAGAGGAAAGTACAAAGCTGAGTAGAGAGGGGAACAGAGAAGTCAGTAGAGAGTCAAGTATAAATTCAAATACAGAGGCGAGTAGAAAGTCGAGTAGAGAGTCGAATATAGAGGCGAGTAGAAAGTCGAGAACAGAGGTGAGTACATAGTCGAGGACAAAGTTGAGTAGAGAGGCGAATTTAATGCTCAATAGCGTCAGCTCAACACTAAGCGATAACCGACATCCACGCGGGCGGAGCCGCGGGCAACAGCTAGTAATATTATAAATGCGAAAGTAACTCTGTCTGTCTGTTCTGTCTGTCTGTATGTTACGCTTTCACGCCTAAACCACTGAACCGATTTTGATGAAATTTGGTATAGGTGTAGATTAGACCTTGAGAAAGGACATAGGCTATGTTTGGTCGCGATAACCGACATCCACGCGGGCGGAGCCGCGGGTAAATGTACAATAAAACATAAATGATACTTAATGAAATTTTAAACTAGAAACTTAAATAGGCTAAAGTAATTAAATGAAATATTTACATACACAATGCGTCGTGATATTCCTCCGCATCATCACTAACCGGTAACGTTCCCGAAGACTGGCAGCATTGCCACGTTCAATAGCAATGCTTATCCTCTGTACAAAATAATAAGCGGCGTAGCGTCGATCAGTCGCTTTGCCAAATCTTTTAATAGAAAGCAGGCATTTGGACCCCATGTCCCCAACGTTTCAACCCCCTACGTCTTATATACAAAATCACCTGTTAAGGTACAGTATTTGCGCCGTTTGAGGTTTTCTGCAGATACAGCAGCAGCGCCGACACTGCCTGCCGTGCTTGGATGATGTGAAGGCGCAAGGGTGTCGGCACACGTTGCGTCCCATACCAAAGGCCTACCCATCTTCCAAAGCAGCAACGCATCCGGTCTCTTACCATCGTCACGCACCAGCCCATTATGTTCACGAATGGCTGGCACGAGAGCGGCGGCAAGAGCACGGCGAATAATGTCATTGATGCAAGCGTGTCGCGATATACGCCCAGCGCTTCTGCAGCATGAAAGGCCATGGTGCCCAAGGCTATCGATAGCTTCGCCGCAGTGGCAACGATGGGAAGAAACACACGGCGCTCCTGTTAAAATGTGAAAGTTCTCACTCAATAACTCTTTAACGACTGATTTGATCTGGCTGAGAAATTCGACAGTTAGATTATAGTTTGGAATATTAGTTCTTCTTCTTTGTATCCCTGGAATTGAGTTCCATGAATTGCGGGACGTTCTTGAGGTGAGGATGAAAAGACGCGTGTTTATGAGACTAAATATTTGTCACTCCTTTACGCAAAAATGGCTCAACGGATCTGGATGAAATCTGACATGACTCATGTACTACACATTTTAGTCTGTAATAATACATAGGCTACTTTGAATCTTAGGAATAGATACCTGGATCAGTACTACATGCAAGTGGAGACTCCGACAGTAATTAAGCAGGTAATTATCAGCAGACCAGAATAATATCGAACACTATATTTTGGAGCGAATGTTATTCACTCGTGACTTGAAGGTTCACATATAACGTATAGCTTTCCGTAAACACAGCCTCGGGTAGACTTTTTCAACTGTCTAGTTTCTAAGCAAAACTTCTACTAATCATAAAAGTCATAAGAAATTACTATTTTATTGACATCCCCTAAAATGTTCGTTAAACATTCAGAGGAAGAGTACCCTAAGGATTTACATAGATTTTCATTTATGCGCTCCCTAGAGTACAGAATTAGGTATGATGGTCATATCTAACCCAAAAAGGAATGATCACATGTTATATATTTCACACGCAAATAGACCAATTTATCACAAAGGCATGTTTATTAAATTAAAGACTGTTTACTAGGCTTGAGACTTTTTTGTCATAATATTTCTGTAGCTGACTGTACCTATTAATATCAATTGTGTTGTAGGGCCAATCAAATTTAACTACCTTTTCGTAGGTGGTGAAGCATATTACCTGTTAAGTGCTTGATAAAATCCATAGTTGTGCTACTTATTACATACACTACTACAATAAACTGCGGACCCAGAATAATAAAATTAGTACCACGTAATAAGTTGATACCAAGCTCCTAAACGGCTCGCTTGATAGACACATGACAACTAGCGTCAACTTGCATGATGTTGAGTTAGGCTGAAAGCCAGGCTTGTCCGCAGAGACAGCAATATTAACTCTCACTGCGGCTATTTATTAAAGTCTATATTAGTTCATGTGTGTTTGAAGTGAATCGGGTTGCTGTTAATTTGTATTGTATGTTCTGGTGTATATATTTACGCGAGATTGGCTTGGGCGCTGGAGACTTTGGTAGATTGGAGTCCTAAACACCCTGCATTAATCTTTTTATAGGCCCCTCTACAAAAAATGCAACATGTATCTTGATGCCTGTCCATTACTTCTACAACTAAATTGCCAAAAAACACACCTGAGATCAAATGCCTTTTAAATCTATTTTATTCATTCTATTCCTACGAGATCATAAATCATATTGCCTGTATAAATAATGTATCAAATCGTAGGTACGGGAAGTTCTGCATATAGATTACTATTAACATCGATTTGGAAAGGAATATGTTGCTACATGTATGTTTTAGTTCGATACCAGTTATAGCTCAGATCGCCCAACAATGTCAGGAACCATGAAATAGCCTCAAAATATCATCATCATCCGCCATAGCCTCTTCCATTAGTCAGCAGATTTAACACCTGACAGATGAGCTGGAAGATCTTGGTAGACTCCATACACCATCAAGCCAATGATAGAAAACTGATAGTACACCTTTGCTAAGAAGTAACAATGTATAAATTTCAACTCGAAAATACAACTACGAGTGCCTATACCTCACTAATTTTCTCAAAGGACTCACAATCAAACTAAGTACAACTTTCCAAGATTCACTTAATTTACTTACTTGACTGCTATAAACTTGAATCTACAAGAAAATAGCACAGCTCGAAAGGTTGGGGGGAAGATTTAGACTAACTTGACCACCATGACTGAATTTCAGAGTTTTTATTTTGTACAATTAAGTTAGCAAACAAGCACACGGTCTAATATAACATGGTGATTCGTGGTAAGAAAAGCATGTATATATACTACCTAAAACCGCCATTATGTTACCGTTTTACTGCTTATTTAATGAGTTATAATAATGCATTTATATAACATACACAAGCGCTAGTTGGAAGGTCCGCTGGGGACAAACGTACAAGAAGTGAGTTATTGCATCGTTTACACGAGTTGCGTGCACGCCGCCCTGATCACACGCGACCCCGCGTCACGAAAAATTTTACCAAACGCAAATATAAAATAATAAGCTTGTTAAATACGTTTACTCACGATTTACTTTAACTAGCACAAGCTGCACGTCACCACAGCTCATAATTGATTTTTTGCAACAGAGCTTTGACATTACTATCCGGATCGATTTAACCAAGTGATTTCAATTGGTTAACATAGAAGATCGATTAGACATAAAAACTAAACCAATAATGGCACATAAGAGAAGTTATTAGAACTCTACAAATCCTACATTTTGGACTTGGTTGAGCGCACGGACCAGTTTTAAGTACCTGGGATGTGTACATCACGCACCTGGCAACTTCAATTGCGACTCCAAGGCACGCATTGATACCGCGTAGGCCACGAAGCATAAGGTCAGTAGTGTTTTAAGACCTCTAAACGCCTTTAAAAAGTAAGGCATAGGTGCTGCTGCTTGTGCAACAGCAGCAAAAGCTATACATGACAAGACATCACCTATCCATTGTAGATAAAATGCAAGAGAATCGCTGTCGATTCTGTGGCCGCGTTTTGCGGTGAGCACCAGGCTCCGTAGATAATAAAATGTTGCCTACGCTGAGCCCCAGTAAGGTAGAAACAAGGACTGCTAGTTTGACGTCGTGTAAGATTACTCGCGTGCCAATAGTCTGGACCATGGATGCCCAAAACCGAAAGGAAAGGAGCAAAATCCGGAAAGCCAACCAGGATTAACCCTAAGATGATAATAGCGATGAGTACTTATTGTTAACCTATAGTTCTATTAGACTGAGGAACTTCCTCAATTAATTAGCTCCAAATTCATAAGGGATATCCTTATATAGCTCCCTCCTTTTATTTCAATTGTACTTTGATTAACCATCAGATCAATATTTTATTGTTGCCTTTTGTATTGTGACCTGTATAAACAGTCAAAACGTTCCGTTTTTAATCAGGGTAATAGCTTTGACTTTATTAGTTTCTAGTTTATTAATGGACTGCCTTGATTTTCAAGCTTTTCATTTGAAGTATGAGGAACTAATAGCTCGATAGTTTCTAAAATTTCAACTATATGTTTGACGACTGTGATTCACTGATAACTAAAACTCTTTCGGGTTTTTCTATTTATTAAATTGGCGGACAGACTGGTCCAACCAACCCAACCGGCAAGTATTAAATACGTTTTCAACTAATTTTCATTATTGTCATCATCCGAGCACAAATCCCGGTTGCAAAATCTTGCACTTTGGAGCCCAGGGTTCGTTCTCCTGCTCCTTTCCTAATGGATTGGTTTTCAAGTTATCCTAAAACTGTATATAACGTGAAAGGCGGAGTAATACCTCCTAATTCTTAACAACGTCATACGAGCTACGAGGCGCTACGAAAATGCTACGTGGCTACAAGAAGCTTTGAAAATGTTAATAACGGTAATGGCATTTCCCGGTCAGTGTCTACTATGTGTATTACTAAATATCGTTGTGTAAATATCTTGTGGCTCAGTGGGTGTGCCATAATCAGATTGCGGCAGTCGTAGAGCTTCGCTTTGCGAGCGGACTTCGACCGCTCCCATAATACAAATTAGTTCAATAACATTGACTTTCAGGTGAATTCATCGTCGATAATCTACAGTAAAACCAACCCTTTTAATACATTCTATGATTGTCATTGACTGTACAATATTTATTCTAAAACATATCCTTTCAGGAATCTAACTTTGTTTTACAACGTTAGAAGTCGGTGAAATTTTACAGGTATGAATGAAAGCGTAGTCAAAATTAGTTAATTGAATATATACTGGAGCTATGGAGTGATCTTCCTCTCTGTAAAGCCCTCGCGAAGCTCACCTTATTATTTCATTTTGCGCGTATCTCCACGGCTCCGCATGCCGTGGCCGGAGCTGTCACAGAGTCTTTGTTTTTCACATGTCGTGTCCCCGGGCGAGCAGCGCACACGTGGCGCGTCCACTGCCCCCGCCGGCACGCGGGGCTGGTTGCTTTGAGAGGAGGTGGTGGAGGGCAGCGTGCGGAGGTCGCGCGCGTGTTGTTGTTGTGCGCCGGAGGTCGGTGTCGGCACCGCAGCCTGTCACGAGAGTGTGTCGAGTGTCGGCGTGGCGCTCGGGCGGGCGACGCGGCGCGACTGCGCGCCGTCCCCCGCTCGATACGTTGGCCATGAAATTTTCAGCCGAGCCGCTGTCAACCGGTGGCGGCTTGCAGGTGCCGCGCGCTGCCACCAGCCTGGAGATACCTCTGACCCTATTCTACTCTCTATGATATAAGCCGCAGGGCCACCATTATCCCAAAAGCCTTACTGTAACTTTGTTACTACTAGGTACATGTCAGAAGCAATGAATTGCGCAAGCTATTTTGGATATGCGGCGAAGTACTGTAACTAAGTTTATTTATATAATATTTATTTATTTACATAACCATTACAAGGTCCGTGGTTTTTTTTTTTAATTCCGTGCAGTCTTTGTGTTCACTTTCTAAAGATCCCCCAACAGACGCGAAAGTATTCAAATAATTTAGGCGGATACTTTGCAAGACGATTTTCGCCAAATTCGTACCAACACTCTTCGTTTGTTTAATTTTGAGTTGATTTTAGCAGAAATTATTTCCAATTTTAAATAAAAATATAAATGTTACATAAAATAGTGGCGGAGGTTCCTCCAAAGCGTTTATGTTTCCTAATTATATTTGAATTAATAAATTTATATATTAATAACATTCCTGACGCAGTCGCGTATATATATCTTGCGTCTACTGCTATCTAGTGAATCTACTGGCGAAACATAACACATCCACAGCTTTATTTGAGAAAGTTCATACCTCTGTCTGCAAGATGTCTCTGCTTGTTTTAGTTTATTGACCCTTAACCTTTGGACAAAGTATGAGAGATTACAATAAATGCTAAGAATCAGATAGACGTAACGTTATTAATATGCATATGAAGACCGACTGTGCATATTAATTAGGGTCAGTGACTTCACATTGGCACGCAAGTATTCGGGTAAACACAGATCAATGAAAACAGTCAAAAATGGTTTCGTTAACTTTTATTATACGAAATATAAACATGTTACAGCGACACTGGTGGAAAACTACAAAATTACACTTTAATTACATACACATATTTACAAAAAATGTTTTACGATTGTCATACTGAGCGCTATTGTATAAGGTAGGTAACATATACAATATCAATTATATTAAAAGAAGTGCACACTAGTGTATGCGTTAGATACTTGGAGATAAATAATAATTTATGTTAGGCACACCGTGAATCTTATTCTGTATGTGTATGGTCACGTTAAAAGAATTGTCAAAGACCTCGGCGAAGACCTGTCAAAGTAATACTTTCGGACAGTCCATTTTGTATGGCTGAAAGTACATAAGATTTACAATCTACGTACTGACCTTAAACACTTGGTTTCAAAAGAAGTAAAGCTATATACTGTCTGCAGTCTATACTAGTATTGAACACATGTAATCTGCTTCTACAATACTGAATCTATATTCCCGTAATGGTAAAATTCTTCTAATTTTTATATTTGAAATGGATAGCCAACGGTGAGTGTGCATTTAGCATAACGTAACGTTTGCTGCCAACGGTTGTGCTAGTTCTTGCCACGAAACGGACACACGCAGGCTAAATTATGTAAAATCTTTAAAAAAAGAACTAATACCAATACTCAATTATTACACAATTTTTTGAGTCTACGAACACCTTTTCTTAAATATTATAATATTTATTTATATAGATACATTTATCAAAAACATTACATGGAAGGACAGATCTACTTTATTAACAATGACTCCTATGTTTTGACTGCTGTTAGTGCTATAAGAACAAAACTTGTTTCACAGTTTCTGGATGTACCGAGAACGAAGTGTGCATTTCCAATTTGAAAATTGGAACGTGATGCAGAAACTAGTTAAATCTAGAATGTGCATTGTTAGCAACAATCAAGAAAATGGTCTCTCGCGATATCATTTTTTTGTACAGTTGGCATCACATCGTTATTGCCAGCCAAGTACTCAATAGGTATTAAAAACTTTTTGAGCACGCCTGCCAGTCAAGATCGATCTGATGTTGACTGTAGAAGTCATTGTCTTGATTATATTTTTTTTAATCCGGCCATAGCTTTTGTGCCCTCTAATACCCTTCTAGACATTTAACACATGAACTATATAGTGGAATACAATATGAAGTTATATTTCTCAAAACATGTTCATTTTAAAGCTTCTAAAACGTTATACAAAATGATACAGCACCTTGCTATTAGACGTACATTGCCTTTGGCTCAGTATTATACACTACAACAATTATTCCATGAGATTCTTATTTACAAAACATTATATACAAATTACAATTCACATATATATAAAACGTTAAATTCACAATAAAAGAAAACTAAATAAAGGTGGCATGAGAATAGTTTATTTACATGAGTACATTACAATTAATAGATCTTTAGACACCTTGTATTTAAACACCTTAAATATTGCACGTGGTTCATGTTTCAATATGTTCATACAATGTATGTTAACAATGTATGAACATTAACTCTTATAAACCCACATAGCTATATTTCTTCAACAATTGAGTAAAATTTTAAACTGCTAACTTAGAACTGGTTTGAAATCATACAGATATTTTTTACCCTAAAAAATAAATAACCAAAGGAACTGTTTCTACGAGGCTAGTTATAAGGATTAAGGAACAGGCGACCCTGGGCTTTCGAGAGGCCATGGATACCGTATGAAGACAATGATTAGGAGCTTCAGAACAAGGTGACATTAAGTGGGCAAAAGAGTGAGCTTTTTCAATTACTAACGAACCACGAATAAAATTCTGTTTTTTTATACATTAAAGTCGTTACAATGCATTTCGCTATCGATTAGAATCATCGATTATTATTTTATAATTATTTTATTAATTTTTATTAATCGTTGGGTAAAGCAAGTAGAGCTTAATTGTTCATCAATATCGGAGTCATTTCACATGAGAGATCTCACACACACTTCACTTGACAAACACCGCTAAGTTCAAAGTCAAAGCCGTTTGCCCCGCGATTTTCCGTTGACAACCGGCTCGATTTGCTGCGATTTGCGCGGACGCAAGATGAAATTCAAATTATAAGCTGTATTCACTGCGTAATAGACGTTAGCGTTCGCAGGGAGCACCATTTCTGTAACAATACATAAAATTACGTAAGTCATTTAATTTAAAATGGCTCTTCATTATTTTTCTTTGTATCATTTAACATTTAGGAGTCCTAAATCTCCTAAATTAGGACCTGCACAAGGTAGACAATAATGCTAAAGTTGACTTGTTTTCCTCTATCGTTATATTTATGTGTATGTAACCGTTAAAACTTTTAATCACTCAAAAGTACTCGCTTTGCTCGCAGGTTCTCGGGACTTTTGACAGACATTTCAGTCATTCAATCAACCCAAAAACAAAAGGCCTCCTCCTAAAGTAAAGAAAAGTATAAGATACGGAATAACCTTTTATCGTTTAGACATAACAACGACTACTTTACGTGCATCTGTAAAAATAAGCATCAATAAAGGGGACATACCTTTTTCGGGTAAAACTTGTGCCAAAGTATATCCATCGGGATCGCCATCAAGATTGAGTTTGAGCATGGCATTACGAATAACCTGAGGAGTTCGCTCATTGTTGGATAACATGATTGACTTGTAGAGTACAACGCCCTCGGTTTCCACACAGTCGGACTCGTAGGTAACGCGGATGATATAGAAGTCTGGCCCAGCTCGAACTGCCGGGCTGGCGCCACCAGCCTTGCCATTAGCAGTCTTCTGCCCGCTGTTAGCACTCGATAGCGATACATCTAGCGAGGGTAGCGACGAAGATGAAGACCCATGCGATAGTCTCGTCGGCGAAATTCGTCGCTCTAAGCTATCCCTCTTCCACGCTGTACCCGTACCATCAGTCTCACAATAAAACTGTGAGCTATTGCTTGAACTAGTACTCGCAATCGAATCATTCTTTTTATGCCCTTGAGTATTAGATTCGTTCCCCTTCTTCGGTCGCCTCTCTTTTGGAGGATTTGTGGGCGGTTCAATTTGACACGACAGCTGGTATGCCTCTCGATCGTCAAGAATGATAACCGAGTCGAACCATCTGTCAAACATTGAGTCTGATGGTAGATGGTATGCGTTCGCGGCGCCCTGAAGTAATTTTATTTGAGCAAGTACTTCAAATTCTTTCCTACGTTTGTCGAAATTTATCAAGCCATCTGCCACCGTGTCTGGAATGGCGGTGTCGATCATCGTGAGATCTGTCAAAAATGTACCTAAGTACGGAATCGTTCCGTGGCTCACGCCTGGAGATCCTCTTTCGTGTAATAATTTCTGGAGCTGACGATCATTTTCTCCAACCGTGTCGGCGAACTTAGCCGTTCCTTCACGCATTAGTAATTCCCTCTGAGCCCACCTGTTATTGTCTTCACTGAAAATTCGTGCTAGTTCATCAAACAGCTCTGATTTTTCTTTATTAAGTAACGCCCACGTTTTCCTTAGTCGATAAACAGGATTGCTCTGCAAGCCTGAAATAATGGCTTTTAAGGAGGAAAAGTTTTTGAGAACCCTCAACTCTCGCGCGATATCGAGCCAGGCTGCCAAAATATCAGCGCGTTCCAATGGCCTCAAATTAGGTTCAACCAGAACTGTCGAAATCACCCTAAATGATACTGCATTAAATTGGTTGACAGTGGCTAAAACAGTGGCTGCGTCATGGGCCCGCTCTTTGTCTCGCCTGGACCACACTGCTCCGAGACACTGGTGAGGAACGAGCTTCTTGAACAATTCCATATCCATTCTAGTGAGTTGCTCGGCAAAGTGTCGGTGGGGGACGTGCGGCAAGCGATACGTGCTGGTGTGGTGCGCGGACAAGCGCATGCCGGGCGCCAAGCACATACCCGCTCCGCCGATTCCATATCCACCATTTCGCTCCGCACTGAACAAAGCTAGCTTCTGCAATACCTGAAAAAATAAAGCTATCGTTATTTTTGTCTTCTAAATAAATTAGGTAACTTCAATTTAATTACTGAATAAAATATGTAAGTGTACCTTCGAATGTAGTTCTGTACCAGGTAAATGAACCTGTGTGAAGGCGAGTAGCTGTTGCAGTGCGGGATGGTGTGGAGACTGTCGAAAGTCCTCCGGGTATGTGTCCAACCACACATGGAGACATGCCACCAGAGTCCTGGAATTTATGCTATACATTAGTATAAAGCTGAAACAAGAATACCTTCACGCTTATTTCTTTCAATTGCTCTCTTTTAGTGATAAGGCTACGGATTGTACATTTAACTGTAGGTACATTAATTATTTCAACTATTAAGTAGATACTTATCTGCAATAATAATAACTAGGTACATAGAAACTGTGATTCCATCAAAGTGCAAGGACGTAACAAGCCGTAGGAAGCAAACAGGCGAACAATTTTCCCCTTATGTGTATAGAAAACAGCCATTATATTATATTATCAAATATTGTCGGTTTCTTTGTGGACTTATTGAATGTGACAATGTTTGCTACTCTAATTGTATTGGCGACCTCAGGATGCAAAAAGTAGGCTAATGAACTGCGATTCCGTATCTTAAGTACAGTCAATACTGGTTGTCAATGGTTTCTATTTTTCCTTTAAACGTTTTTATATAGATACTAAACTATTTTAATATAGATACTAAACTGAAGTACACGATCACAATGTATGAAGAAGAAAACCAGTGCTGGTTAAAAAATTCCAAAACTTTGACTTTTTGGTGTGGCACCAAAGTGCCTCTTTTCTTTGCCGCTCTTTAATGGTATTTAGTACCAAAAATCTTATAATTCTACACTATAATTCACACTCAGCGATTCTCACCTTCGATGTTGTTGTGAGGTGTCGATGGCGGTTGGCAGCACGTCTTCTGCAGCCAACGCTTCGTACCGTCGCAGTAGGAGGTCCAGCACTCGACTGCACTCCGCGAACGAACTGTAAACGTTTAGTTTTCAAAATAGAGATATCGACTCAAATATTGATTCAAATAAAGGAACTTTGAATTCAATTAAATACATACTTAATACATTATCAATATTAAATAAAATTTAAAACTAGAAACTAATAACCAAAATTATTAAATAAAATATTTTGAAATTCCTCCACATCATCAAACACCGAACGTTCCGAGAAGGCTGGCAGCGTTGCCACGTTGAATGGCAATGCTTAATTACCTGTGCTAGATAGTAACCAGCATTGTGATTATTTATAAAAATATAATAATCAAAAAGAACATACCGATACGTTGCGAGAAAAACGTTAACGTATGTAGATTCGAGTTCGCCATCGTCCGTGGCCAGCGCTTCGACCAACCGCTCGACGGTACCGGCCTTCACAAATCGTACGCGAACTGTTTCCCATTCCAGATGGGAGATCTCGTCATCTGACTCCTGTAAACAAAACAATTCAAAATAAGATATACTATATACATACATTTAATCACGCCTGCAAATTGTAGAGGCAAAAAATTGAAGAGAAAAAAAGGCAGAAGATTATTAACACCCACGTTTCGCCAACTATAATTTTCGGTATATACGTGGGGTATTAAGGGAGGAGACTATATGTTTACTATCAGGGCCCTGATTCTGCTAATTTAATTTTTTAGCAAAACCTCTGCGTTACCACAGACACTGTAACCAATGCTATTTAACTCTAGACTTTAATTTTATACATTTAAAACGTAAAATTTAATGGCAATCTTGTAGACTGAACGAAAAATTTTATAAACTCATTCTCCTTTAATTTTGGACTTTAATGCTCAGGCATAAAGTCTAAGATTTAATGACATTTTACGCAATGTCAGCGGAGTCTAAGATTTTATGACATAAAATTAGCAGAATCGGGGGCCAGGACAGAGATCAGCCCTATCCCTTAGGTCGCCTTTTACGATACCCACTGGATGCCAGCTCTTCTTGGTCCTATTCTACACCACCAAGAATAAACACGGCCAATATTTATAACAAAAAAATGTTCATTTAAATAGCACTTAAGTGATACTTTCGACAGCATCTGAGGCATAGCGGTAGTGCATTCAACGATTCCCGCTCAGTGCAAATATTAGTATGCATGAATATCTCTATTGTAACTGCCAAAACACGACGGTGGGGTTAGTCCTTGACCTAAAATTCGCGCAGCTGGCTATAGAGATAGCTATACTTAGAGTTTCTTTGCAGGATATAATTAGATACGAGGTCATCGGAGAAAGAACTAAAGTTAAATGACATATCTCGCAGAATAAGCAAGCTGAAGTGGAAATGGGCTGGCCACGTCTGTCGAAGGACCGAAGGCCGTTGGAGCAAACACTAGTGGCTTTGACAGACTGGATGTAGAAGGCGTAGGAAACCACTTTTTTTATACCACTTAGTTGGCAGACAAGGCTTATGAACGTATGCAACATCAGGCCCTCTAGACAAGTGGCAATTCGCTTGCCGGCGTTTAGTGGAATAGAATGACGAATGTATGGGATTTGACGTAAATGACAGTCGTTAACGCATGTCAAATACGTCATTCTATTCCATCAAACGCCTGCTAGCGAATTGCCTCTTGTCTAGAGGGGCTGGGCATCACAATCGTGCTGCCGACCCTTAAAGGATCGGCAGAAATGGCGCACATTAGGAGAGGGAATGGCATGTCCAGAAGTGGACTGCAATAAGTAGTGATTGATTGTAGGCAACTACAATACTTATTCATGTAGATTTATTATTTCAACAAATAAGAAATATCATTATCTGTTACGCTAAAAACATGTCATATCAACAAACATAAGACAATGCCAATAATATTTATTTTTAGTGGTAATGCTATAATTGCAGTGATCGTGAACACGAACTTTATACACTTCATGTAACTATTTCCCGACTACATATTGGTCGTTTTATAATCGTTATGTAAGTGCGATAATTCGTTCGTTACGAAGATTGAACTAATATCGTGCAATTTTAAATTACGAATGCAAAGATACCAGGCGCCCTATTCTGTAACGCCTCGATTTCAATTCACAAACAGAACACGTGATTTCATTCCAATTTAAAAGAAAACATAAAACTTCAAAGTCTTATACCGTATAATCTTGCAAAACAAGACCACTACTACGATTTCGTAATGTTATTCAAGCTTCAGAATCATTCATGGTTAGTTTAATTTTCAATTACATAGATTTAAATTTTTTAAATTTTATAATGTTTTATTAAATTTTATAATCAGCCGAGAAAACAAGCAATACTCTATTCAAGTATTGATAGCTATGCCTCTCGGATTCACCCGCTGTCCTTGGTTCTATAGTTCTTTGATCCTATTCCACCGCGTCGCATGGATGACGGTCGCTTCTTTCTCTTTTTTAAGTATATAGGACACGTCATAACTTCACCTCGCCTGATGGTAAGCCGAAAGCAAAGTCTCAGGAAAGAGAGTCTATTTCATATTGCTCGGCTTCTAAGGGTCAGAGCAGTGGATTACATCTCTTATAATCTTCCCCAAGAACTGTACTACAAGAAGATATTTTTAAATCACACCTGCGATTCCTGATATTGGCGCTCTCAAACAAACAAACAAACATACTGTTCTCTCAGTTTTATTATTAGTATACAATACCTATATGAATGAAACGCTGAGAACAAAGTACAAAACCAACTGAAGTCATAATAACAGCACTGTCTTAAAGTACGTAATGTACGCAGCTGTAGTGTAATTTTATGCAATTTACACGCCAACCCATTGTGAGACTGATGAACAAAGTGATTGACTGAAGCGGTCTTTAATTCCCACACCTCTATTAACCACTGTATTCTCGTATTTTGCAAACAATTTTACGTGTGTATTGTTTATAATGGAGTAAACTATATTATAAAATAGAGAATGGTGATGATCACAAACAATGGTGATTTCGAATGCCGGGTGACTAGGTAAGTACCTAGTTGTTAAAGAGGCGACTCCGGTCGGCAATGCACAATGGAGTTTCTAAACTTATTTTTTTGTTTGATTCTGTATGTTCGTCTACTCTTACACTTAAATTATGCATAACTTAACCAATAGCCAAACATGATAAATACCTACGTATAATATAGACTCCCGCAAAGCTATAGGTATCACAGTACCTGCCTAATATCTATATACCCACTGGTTCATTCCACCTCTGTCGTCATAATTAGACCGGATTTCAGCAATAAAAGCAATTGTGATCAAATTGAGCTAAACTTGATAACCCTGATGAGGTTACAACAAAGTTATCACGTTTAGCATATTCCACAGATGGAAGCAACCGTATACAACCTATTTACTTCAAGTTTGTAACGTCATCAATGCCAGGTCCAAACTAAAAGTACCTAATCGCGATCATGGTATAGGTACTTACATACGTTTGATTGCCTGACGTTTCGACCAGGTTACGCCGGCCGGTCAGTCAGTCAGCCTGTAACTACGGCCGGTGTAACCTGGTCGAAACGTCAGGCCCGTTCTCCTAATTACACTCGAGAGCAATGAATCCGGGTCACTCAAAGAATCCAAAAAATCTCGGAAAGTAAGAATGCTAGGTTAATGCAATAAATTGTATTTAATAGACAATTTAATACTCCTTAAATGAAAGTATTAAAACTTCTTAGTTATTGTAAAGTTATATCATAAAAAAATCAAATTTGAAAAGGGAACACTGTCGAAGATGGAACTACGAAATTACAGGATTTGTTTTTGCTTTTGTTTGTAATCTGTCATTTATGTTGGTACATAAACCAGGTTGATAGTGCTCAATATTCATTATTCAAGCTGAAATCATGTCGCTTACACTTGAAGAATGCACCAGAATACTTACATTGGTGGAAACCGGCCGGAGTCAGCGCGATACAGCCAGGACTGTCGGTGTGTCGCTGTCAACAGTACAAAGAGTTCTCCGACGTTACGAAGAAACTGGTTCTAACCTACGCAGACCAGGAACGGGCAGAACTAGGTGTACCACAGCACGAGAAGACCGATACTTGGTGAACACCATGCTTCGAAATCGCTTTCTCACAGGAACTGAACTCACAAATCAGTTTCGACGCCTCGGAGGAAGTAACCCAAGTGCATGGACAGTAAGACGTCGGCTTGCTGAATCTAACTTAAAACCCCTTAGACCTGCAAACGGCCCTAAACTGGAGCGTGGCCATCGTATTTCAAGACTAAGATATGCCCAGAACCACGTAAATTGGAGTATTGAAGATTGGTCGAAAGTTATGTTCTCCGACGAATCAAAATGTATGCTCTACAAGCACGATGGAAGACACAGAGTGTATAGAAGACCAGGGGAAAGATTCAAGCAAGCATGCATCGAAGAAAAAGTAGCCTACGGTGGTGGGTCTGTACTTGTGTGGGCCGGAATTTCCTCTGAAAGCCGCACAGAGCTGGTGATCATAGAAAACGGCTCTTTAACTAGCGTAAGATATGTGGAAGAAATCCTCAACGAACACGTTGGTCCATTTATGGTCAATTTGGGTGAGGATGCTATATTTATGCATGACAATGCCCGACCTCATACAGGTAGGATTGTGAATGACTACCTTCAAGAGATGAACATTACTTGTATGGAGTGGCCAGCGCGCAGCCCGGATATCAACCCGATCGAGCATGCTTGGGACGAGCTAGGGAGATGCGTAAAACAACGAAACCCTCCCCCAATCACGCTTCCTGAGCTCAAAATTGCTCTCACAGAGGAATGGGAGAATATTCCCCAAAATCGTATAAGGAACTTGGTGTACAGCATGCCAAACCGCGTAAACGCAGTAATGGAAGCACGAGGAGGTAATACGAAGTATTGAAATTCAAGAAAATCGTCATAAAGTTCAAAAATTTCATGTTTCCTATTTTTGTTTTAAGGAGAGATCAGCAGTTTTTTTTCTTTATGTAATTTTGTGTAAATAAAATGTATGGTGACTCATATTTTTTTAACTTTCATTTAAGGAGTATTAAATTGTCTATTAAATACAATTTATTGAATTAACCTAGCATTCTTACTTTCCGAGATTTTTTGGATCATTTGAGTGACCCGGATTCATTGCTCTCGAGTGTATATATCATGGAACGCGAGAGTTTAAAAGTTAATTAAAGTAATCGCGTTATAAACCCGATGACTACGTCTGTTTACTGATTTAGTAAATACATCTATTGATTCTAACGCTACGACTACAAGAATTCCATTACGCTCAGAGTGTCGTACATCTATAGAAAAAGTATGTAAATCGATGGGAGCGGCTCAGCAGAGGTAGATAATAAATGAGGTTCGCACGTCGCAATCTATCGATCGCAAATCCATCGCCTGAGCAATTAAGCTACTTACTTTGTATCCTACTTTTTGAGATTGATTTTGAGATTTTATTTATAGGCGCTTGAGAAAATTTGATAAAGTATTGAATATACTTTATTTCAATTGGGGATCTGGAGGCCAGACTAACTTTTCATATACAATATTTTCTCCATCTCTCCTTTTCGTGAGACGATGGTAAATCCAGCTTTCATGGTGCCCGGGACAGTGGTTTTTTTGTAAGTTCTGTAACAACCTCGAATTCAGAGGGCTTGCATGAAAGGCTTAATCAAAATAGATGAAGATCGTGAAGTTTGAAGGAAAGAGTCAAATGGCGGGCCATTGTCTCTGCCTAGCCTCCCTCGGAGGGAAATAGGTGTGAGTATTTGTATGTATGTGTTTGCGTACAACTGAGAATGCTGGCAGGAGTGGCGAACAACACGATGTTATGATGAATCACGTTGTTTGCACACAACATAGTCATTTTTTATAATCAATCATACAACGATTTTGATTGTAATCTCACGACAGCCACAATGAAAAAGTCTGAGTTTGAAGATACTAATTTGTAAATTGTAATATCATTAGCAAATCTGCTGTATCTTCGTAGTTATATTATTTAGCAAGAATCCAATAGTTTGTGACCGCCGAACGATTCCGAACAGTCGGCTGTCAGAGTGAACGAGCACACAACGGTAGGCGATCGTACGGCGTGAAACTGTCGACTCACATTCAGAGTATGGTCGCAAAACTGACAACAGGGAATTACCGGCAGGCCAAAATTGCTTTAGTGTATGGGTCCTATCGGTTTAGGACTGCAGGGCGCCGGACAGATCAAAAACTGCGCAGGCGAACTGTTAATGAGTAAACATTTTTATTTTATTGCAGTAAATATTAGTGATGAAGCAGATCATTAAAAATGCATATCCGCGGTTACGAATCCGAATATGGACACAGATATCCGACACATCACTAACAGATACTATAAACCCCAGAATACTATGAACCAATATGGTAGATGATAGGAGAAATAACTATGCGGATCAATGGATGAGGCTCTGGCCCTGGTTGATGAGAACGAACCTCCACAGATCATGGTGAAGGCCCATAGTCACATCCTTCAATCAGTTCTACAGGTTCACGTCATTTCTGTAAGTTGTAGGAGGCACGTTAAGCCATATTCCAACCAACCAAGCCGAAAACTAGTCTAAGTACAGAACTTCCATATCACCAATCGGTCAGGGCCCTGTTTCTGCTATTATTTTTCTCATGGCAAAGCCACTGCGGTACCGCAGATACTGTAACCACAGCCATTTAACTTTAGATTTTATTTTTATGCTGTTAAAGTCTTAAATTAAATGACAATCTTGTAGAGTGAATGAAAAATGTTATAAAATCTTTCTCTTTTTATTTTGGACTTTAAGGTATACAAATAAAGTCTAAAATTTAATGACTTTCATGCAATGTCAGCGGTATGACAGTGGTGTTTATGTTATAAAATTAGCAGAATCGGGGGCCAGATAGCTGTCGCTTCATGGAAAATATCGAAGTTTAGCGGCGTCGTAGTTAGACTGAGAAGCACGAGCCCCACACTACGAGGCCTAGGATGCGACCGGGACTAACGCAAGGATGATGACTAGCACCAACAACAAAAGATATATTATTGGAGATAGATATTAGGCGCCTAAGTAAATATTTATTAACTTCTTAATTTTATTGATACATACATACATACATACATACATACATACATATAATCACGCCTTAATCCCCGGAGGGTTGGCAGAGGTGAATTAACACCCACATTTCACCAACCTGTATTCGGTCCCACGTAATAGGGGGTGAGCCTATTGCCGTATTTCGGGCACTATTGTTGACTCGAGCCATGCATCTGAGGCTGAGTCTGGGCTGTACATATCTGTCAGATTTTAAAGTTAATCAGCCCTATCCCTTAGTCGCCTTGATTTTATTGAGTTGCTTCTTTTTGAAGTTAATTTCCTTTAACATTGTTGGAAGTTTACGTGATTGTAGGTAATTTTTTTAATTTGAAATCCATTAAAGTTTTAACAAATTTGCCCTTGAGAAGGACGTACACATAACAATTTGGTATATAACACTTTACAACAATAAAATAGGAATACAATAACATTACATTATGAGCATATTTTATGAGGTTGTATACCATCGTAAAGTACTTACAGTAGCAAATTTATGAAACTGACAGTAAAATATTGTACATAGAAAATTATAACGTACAGCAACTCTCATATAGCCTTGTACTCTATTGTCACTCATTCGGGATGGTAATAATACAGTTACTTATATTTATTCAGATGAACTAAATTCGCTAAATGTTGCACAATTGGGTACTTTCCTACAATTCTAACAAATAATTTACCTGAGCACATAAAGTAAGAAAATAAATAAAAGAGCGATAAAAGTCAACCTATCGTTCGACCGTTTTTTAAGTGTAAACTTCTTTAGCGCCGTTGGATGGGTGTAAAATGTTAAGGAAGCGTCAGGATTAGTTGACCTTTGAACCGTAACCGACGACTGACGTCATATGAGATTAGGTACAGACTATCTATTTTGCAAGTTACGATAGATAGCGTCGTAGCTTAAACGGTAAGCACTTCGACTGTAAGTCCTTATAGTTTCAGATAGTATCGAGTTCAAACCACCTGGCCTTCTGAAACTTTTTGTGATTGTTTTTTCTTTTTGTAATTTATTACTAGCTGACCCGGCGAACTTCGTACCGCCTAACAGTCAATGAATGTCGTGTTACTTTTTAGCTGAACTAATTTAGGCTTTGATGAACATAAAACAATGTTACAAAATAATATATTTATATGGATAGAAACAAAAATAAATTACAGAAAGAAAAAATAAATTTATTACTCTTTATGATTATTTTTTCTTTCTGTAATTTATTACTTTTTGCGGTTATTTTTTCTTTTCATAATTTATTAATTTCTTCTGACAGAAAATTAGCAGAAAATAAGTGATAGGTTCTATGATTAGCGCTATATTATAGGTATGGTATTGTATGTTATTTTTTATCTTTTTCTATGTATATAACGAAGAAAGAAAAAAGAAAATGTTTTCACTTCTGCCGGCACTCCCAGAGTGCAACACGTCTTTTTTTTTTGATCCTATGTAGCAATCCACATTATACATAATTGTCCACATGGGAACAATAAACATACGAATTTTGCATGTCTTTACAATTTTGCCTCGAGAGTTTACAGACTCTTGTATTTTATAATATTTTTTGATAGGAGGTAAAAATGGGGGAGAAGGTGGAGAAGTTTGCTGCCGCGTTATTAATGAACGGATCGTGATGATTTTGGCTGAAACTTCAAGGACATGATGACCTCACAGGTTGTTGTGAAAGTGAACTTCCTTATAAGAAAAGAAATGAGAAAAAAGGGAGAAGACTTTGCTGAAGCGTTTTTTAAGAACGGAGAGTCATTATTTTTTCGTGAAACATCCAGGGCTGTTCAAAAATACCTAAGATTTTATTAGGGGACCAGAAAAATTAAGCAAAGGTCTACTGTTCACAGGACTAGAAAGAAAGAAAATTGATTTTTATTGCGGATAATCACATGCACATTTACAAAAGTATTTTTAAGACTATTAATTTAAAAACACTAGATTTTTAAATTAATAGGTACCTAAATTGTTTTCAGAATCAGTTATGCGATCAGATGTTTATCAACTATAATAAATATGACAAAAACAAAGGATTGTGTGGCAACCTTACTAACTGAGCTCATACCAAGTGATTTACGAGTTTCAAACAATAGTTTTTTTGTTCCACAAAATGTTATCACAAATCTAAATGGTAAGATAGTGCACATGCACATTATAATTCCGGTGAAACGAGTTCATAAACCGATATAAAACCTTTATAATTAGAAAGAAGACAGAAATAAACGTTTGAAATGGGTCAAATCAAAATCATTTATTGGTAGGGTCCAGGTAGAAGCTCCCAGTTCACCTTAGTCATCAGAAACATACCCATGCGAATGATGATGACAGAAAGAATCGTTTTTTTTATGCAAGTTCACATTAATTGCTTAATAATATCTGTATTTATATAGCCCTAGTATATGTTTAGTTCAAAATGTGCCAGGCGGAAGGACCTTGGGGCTGGTTTGCGACTGGAGCCCATGTGAATCTATCTTTTAATTGCCGATTAAATTTTGTAGGTTTTGAGTGGTATAAAATACTGCTTTTAAAATTATATTTAGAGATACGAAATATATCTACTATGATGTTAAGGCCCTGGTAAAAATATTACCTGACTCTATTCATTCTTTTTTGGTCCTTTATTAGATCAATTGAGAAGTAAACGGTGAATGGATATGACTTATGAGAAAAAACTATGAGAAAATTTCTTGGGAAAGTTTATCAAAATTATAGGATTCGCAAACAAAATATTAAACCTAGTATAATAGATATAAGAGTTTGGTGATAATTGTCCGATATGCTTTGATCCCAAGATGGTAAGTACTTTGATACCCAGGGTCTGGTTATTGTTTTCGATAGGTATTTAGGTTTTAGCAAGAGCAACTACTGTCTGACCTCATAACTTAGAGTGGCCTCCTCCTTTATTTAATAGAAGCTCCAACTTGGATGCAGGTGATGTTGATAGGGAGGCTCGAGCCCTTATAGCGTTAGATTCCCGGGCACCTTTTTTACCCGAATCAACCTGCAGAATACGGTTCTAGACATTTACTATAACATAACTGTAATCTTATGTAAGTCTGAACTTCCTAGTGTTATGAGATTATATATTATGAAAGCTGTCATCAATAGCTAGGTGTACTCACACTAGAAGCGCTCCGCGTTGGCCGATGGTAGCGAACTTTCTTCAGATAGACGGTGTAGATGGCGCCGTCGACGCGTTCCTCGCCCCACAACCGCCATGTCGGCTGCTGGAACACACCAAACACAGGTCAACATAATAGTCTACATCAGTCACTCACTATACATAAATATCCTACTTACAAATAATATTTGAATATTTGTTAGTTAATCAATCACATAGATAGAGCAGAACGGATCTAGCTGAAATTCGCTACAGGGATAGATGCCTGAAATAATCACGTGGGCTACTTTTTATCTCTGAAATACGTTCAATTTATTTGCGGGAACGAGATCAGAATTGCGGCCGCACCTGTCACCCTCGGGGTGCTTTGGTGAACCTGCGCTTGGAAACCTATCCCGCCCCTTGTCTGCTCATCTCCACTCTGCTCTCTGACTAGCAAAGGAAAGGCACCGAATAGCCCTCTGTTGGGCTGCTCCCACCTAGACCGGAATTAGCCGTAAGAGGCAGCATCTCCCTTGAGAGAGAGAAGCGCTGCCACGTAGAGGTTCCGAAGCAAGCGCACCAATATCTATAATAACTACTTACTATACATATTCTAATATATATTTTGTATATTGCACACAAACGCAGCCTACCTAAAAACAGAAATACGCCTAACCACCAAATACGGTCAATGAAATAATAAAATGAATGAATGCCTAATTTTACTTGGATGAAGCGACGGAGACCAAAGACAGACCATTTGTTTGTCAATATATCGCACATACGAATGTGATGTAAGTATAAACTTACTGTAAATATAAAGTATGTCATCATTACATGTAATTACGTAGGTAACAGCCGAGTGCTTACATAATCATCTCCACTGGCGAACAGCACGGGCTCAGCCTTACTGACGCCGCATATCCTCCACATGGCCCATGTCCGCGACGTCACGCGCGACGTCACGGCAGCTCAGCTGAGCTCCTCCGGCATCATGCTCACTTTCACTGCCTACTGCACCGTATCGCAACACAACATCCACATGCAAATCCAGTAATTCTGTAATTGGATCAATCAGCGGCGAGAGGCGAGCGAGTATGCGAGTGGCGCGGACGTGCGTGACGCAGGAGAAATCACTGAGTCTCGGACAACGGCACACTTGTCCGAGCTGGTATCCGGCTTTAACCTCAACATTTCAAAAGTCCTAATCGCTCAGCAGACATGACTGTCACCTCTTAATCACTGATACTCGTCTAATGATCCACAACGAACTCTCCCTCGATAACAACTTGTTTTCTACCGCTACACGGTCTATTAAATTCTGTAATTATAGTCACATTTTACTATAATGTTACGAAATTAACAATTTGCATATTACATGGACATCGCGTAACTAACAGCACAATCTATCGAAAACTTTCACGTGATTAGATTTGAGACTGAGCATGTTACCAGTTAACGTATTTTCAAAAATTGCATAACGATACACGTAATAGTCACGATCAATTAAATAAATATTAAAGTATACAAAATATTATATGTCGGCGATATTGAAGCGCTGGCGTAGCAGCGCGGGCGCACAGCGACTGCTCTCTTCATGGAGAGATCGCATGAAAAACTCCGATAGAGCACGTAGATGACGGCTTCGCGTTGTTCAGTGCACGGGCAGCAGGCGCTAACTTCATAACACAACAACACGTGCCTGCGTATGTGCGAGCCTTACACATTAAATGAGATTAAATATAGGCCGCATAACTATCATAAATCCTATTTGTACAAACTAAAACACCTGCCGATTTGGAAAAACGTGATTTACGTTGAAGCACATGTGAATAATCACATTAAATTTAATACCCCCACACATACAGTAACCGGCAAACTACACCATCTAGAAATGGATCGTAAACACGCATGCGTAGACAAAAACCAGACCGTCAGCTACCAAAACATTACGAGAAATTTCCACTACTTTCAATGACTGATAAATAGTTAAAAGGAAACTTCACAAAGTTCAAAGTGTTTATGATGACAGATTGCTTAACTAAGGAAATAGTCCCGCTCGACATTTATAATAACGCGGTAGAGATCATCTAAATATTGTATCATACAAAGTGTCATACATAGATACTACACTAGGCAATAACATTTTTATAGCAGGCGACTGCACTTTCATCGTTGTTTATAAATAGCGTAAAATCAACAAATCTTTACTCAGTATCGTGGAATGTTTATAACAGATCATTAAATAGCTATACAACCCTGTAATGTGATAGATAGCAACTTAAGTAAGTAGTATCTAAATATTGATTACAATCGAATTGTGTCAATAACTTGAGAAATCGTATTTTTTTTTAAGAAATAGCGATAAAAGTATTTAAGGTTTCCGCTATTATCAGATATTGTATCTGTTTAAACAAATATGCTATGTAAAGAAAGTAGATTATCAGGTTTTACGAAGAATTATGGACGAAAAGTGTACCATCATTTCACTAGCGATGGACGGATACTGATATTAATGAAGTTACAATCAGAATACAATGACTTTCCTAAAAAGACTAACTAACCACTTGAGCGGAATTTTCAACGTAGTTGCAATAAATTTGCAATTCATCTCATGTTATCGACATGAGCGATCATACGATTAATATGACAATGTTTCACTATATAAGTTTTAAGATTTGTTTTGCTGAGGAATTATTGAAGCGACTAGTCAAGCAAAAATGAATGCCCACGCGCATCCAATGAAGCAATTAATAAAATGCTCATTGATATACGTAGTTCTTGCGATCGAATCGAATATGATACGAATACTTCAGTGAAGACAATTACTCAAGTATGTATATTAGATACTCAATTTAACACTGATAAAGACAAAGACGTCTATCTAGCTACGAGAAGGGGTTAAAAAGACATTTGTTACTTTAAGCAACTACGTGCATTTTTTTTAAATTTCATCCAGTCTTATATGAAAAAGCAAAGCAAAGTCAAGCATTTGTGTATAAATTTTATCGTACAATACAATATTCATGTCCATTGAAATGTTTTTTTTGTAAAATTAAACAAGTGGGGGTGCAACTCTTGTGCAACGGCCAGCATGTCGAAAAAGGGGGTTTTAATGGGTTTTATGGTTTATCTGAAGATTTTATTGTGAGATCGGTGCATACCAAAATTCTTTTAACCCACCCTTGAAATCTTAAAAAAAAATTGCAGCCTCTGAAAAAAAATTTGTATCTTTTCAATCCATTGAAAAGATACAATTTTTTTTTCAGAGGCATCGGCACGTTAAAAGTCGTTCCCGGCTGTCAACAGTCTTTAGATTAAGACGGAGGCCTATATGGGTGACCTGAACAACTCTGTCACACAAAAAGAAGATAGAAGAAGAATGGACTATTCTTCCATGCTTCTTGTAGATGCGTTTTCAAAAATTTATTCGAAAAGATTCGAAAAGATCAATCAATCATTTGGTGAGCATGGTAAACGACATAGTTGAAATCTTAAATAACTTGAAAGATGCAATAGATAGAGTCGTAACATTTAGAAATAGGTACACTTAATATGAGATGCCCAAAATTTATGGCTGAGTTTTGACAACGCGCCAGGAGCCAGGCTGGCGCCTGCTGACCCCGTCTGACCTTTCCTTAGTAAATATAATGCAAACATGCTGTATATTGTGATTCCTCTAAACTTTCGCATTATTCGCAAATTAGAAAGTTTTGTTTCTGGAATTAAAAAAGAAGAAGAAACGAAACAAATACACCTTAGCTTGAAACTTGCTGAAGTTTTCTCCAATAGAAGTGTAATCTGTTATGTGCTATCACGAAACATACATCTACCGGAGCCTAACTAACGTCCCCTACGTCTACGATAGCAACGGTACGATACGAACATAGCCGATAACCATAGTCGCCTAGCTACTACGACTATAAACGTATAAGAATATAATATTGCAATAGTTAAATAACAAAGGCTGTCGTATTTCGTAATATTACATTTTTGTCATTTAACCGTAACAACATCTACGTAACACGTCTTTTGCAGGTACAAGTTTCACAAATAAACCTTTTACACAACTGCAGTGTGGTGTGTGGTCGAGTTTAAGACAGAGACGCAAATGATAACAAGCACGACACAAACGTATTGATCAATTCTTCGTAGAATAATTCCTCGGTCGATATGCCAAGCAACAACTACGGATTGTTCGCTGTATTTACCATCCAACGTTATTGTAAAATTTACTTGCACACACGACGCGATTGCTATGTTTGCAAAATCCATTATCATCATTTAGACGTTGCCTATGACGAAAATGATCAGCCTTAACTTTAAACTTACAAACTCACACTAACCGACTTGCGAAAAAGTACAAAAACATTTTTTTACATTTTCTTTCCAAAGATAACCTTTAATCTTACAAACTAGAATTTCTACACTTAAAAGCTAATTAAAAATAAATAAAGTGTCAGAATGGTAATGCGATAACCTACTAGCTGACCCGCCCCGGCTTCGCCCGTGGTATAACATCGAAACCCAGTATCCCTTTAAACTATAATATATGCCCGCAATGTATTCATTTTCAAATAAAATTTTACCGAAATTTTTGACAATTAGGGTACCTGCGTAGTAGCGTGATGCTGATGACTGATGATATACGCAAAAATATTTTTTTATTTCTGACAAACAAACAAACTCTTCAGCTTTAAAATATTAGTATAGATACAAACAATCTCTTGTGTGAGTTATTTAAATAGGTTGCAATATCGATAGTACCTATCTAGTTTAAGTGAAGGTAGAAAGTTTCCAGTAAGTACTTAAATCGATCGGCATGCAAGCACCGGGTAAGCTAAATATAGCAGCAGGTGCCATGGGAAGGCCAGTGGAACGTACCGCCACCCTCCACGCCTCCACTACCCCAATTACCGGCAATGGTCTTGTCAATAGGAAGTGTATACCGGAAAATTAATATCATTTTTCGTGTCTGAGATATACATCGGTTGCTATATATTCTTTTCAAAACTAATTTAATAGATCTTGTATGTGTATGTATTTATCCAAAAATATATGTTAGTGCCTATGTTATATCCGTGTTCTACAGCCCATAAGATAAGCTATATAGCATAGCTTTATGCTTGCTTTTTGTGTAGAATGTCCTAAATTAATTTTTTTTTTAATAAAACATAATATATTATTTTTTTATAATTTGTCTCTTGCATACATTCTCTTATAAGCAATACTCATGCATGACAATGAAACTGAGAGATATCGTATTTTAGTACTACTGAATTTGACGTATCTATTATTATTATCTAGACAAGATTGACAGATCACCTTCACTTACAAGATAAGGTTATTCAACACAAGAAAATAATTTATTACAGACTTCGACGATTTCGAGATCAAATCTTTCGCCTTTAAAATTAGAACATGACCTAAACAACACGAGACACGGGTGAGTGCTCTCCAGAGTGACGCACTCCCTGCGATGTACGTGGGTGAATGACGAACATCTCCTCCCTAGGTTTTGCATACACGTCACTCCCAGGTATTTAACCAATCTAAGTTATAATGTAATAGATTGTGCATTGTGATTTGCAGTGTGGAGTTTGTTTGTTAGAACGCGTTAATATCAGGAACTGCTCATTCTTGATAGTATCTGCAGATAACGCGAACATCTTTCATGGAAATATCACTTTTTCACGGATTCCATCTGGAGTTATTTTTTATTATTTTCTCATTGACGTTTCGGCTATTTTGATTTTTATTTCAACTGCTTATCCAATTTGAATAATTATTATTACGTTAGGCAGATAATCAGTTTCTAAAGGAAGACTATAAGTTTTATGTCATCACGCTTCTGCCCTACGGAGCGGAGCAGTAATCATACATATCAACAAATAAGGCAAATTCCTACGCATTATTTGAAATGGATTTGATTAAATTGATTTATTTATTATTGATAATTGCGTGATTTCCAAGTATACCACGAGCGAATCTCTGAAGTCACAGCTAGTATTATAATATACACAAAGGTTTATTTCAAACACAAGATTTACTTTATTCATAGGGGAACGGGCCGTAACGCGTGTCGGTCGGTGGCGATGTGTACCAATTTATACCATATAAAATTCGCATCCTATTATTAGCACGAAATACGTGCATAAGACAGTGTAAATACGAAAATAGTATTATAAAGAATGCATATCTCTAATATAGTACGAATATATCTACAGTCAGATCCGCCATCGCAACCCCCTCGTACTTTAGCACGTAGGCACTTTGTCTCGTCACCTTTCAATACAGTGCAGCGAATCAAGTGCACTTACTTTGATTGGAAGACATACGAACAGCTGTAAGTTCACGTAATGTTTTAGAATATGTCTGAGAGGTTTTACAATTTTCAGACGGAATTATTCAAAGCAACTCCAATGGAATATTGGAAATTGTATTTTGACTCCCCGTGTGTAAGTAATATAATTTTAATTAATGAAATGATTGCACGGTGGTCCATGTAGCAAATTTTGCAAATAATAGTTGATGTTTGTGTTGCATATTGCATACTTGCGTTTATTTGCGTTAGCAAAAGGTAAAAAAATTAAATTTTTAACACCTCTGTTTATGATGACAATGATGAAATTTGATACAATAAAGTGGGTACCAACAAACACATTTCTACTGCATATCATTACATTTTGCCGTTTGCCATTAAGTTATTTAAATAAAACAGACTCTACTTCATCAGCACCTACCAACATTTTATTTAATGAAATATAACTATATTTGTTAAATTAAATCACCATATCTGAACAAAAAAAGCAAGTTAACATACAAAAAGGTTTGTGATTATTAGAAAACTGTTGTTAAACAAAGGACAGTGGTGAAGTCGGAGGGCATTGTGCGACCTGGCAGGCGTGACGGACGCGCTTGGCCGCCGGCACGCCCTCACCACGACTGCCAACTGCGATGCTACCCGGAACAAACACCCAGTGACTATTGGGCAAGACGATGCTATCCTTCCATAGCTACCTATGCAAAGCACTAAGAACTAATTCAGATATTCTTTTGAAGTATTCACAGGCATACGAATGCAACGCACTTCCCTCGCATTTACATACAAGCAAAAGCTGACATAGAACGTTGAAATATCGGTCATACCTTTGTACCGTAGAGAACACCATCATAAAGGTGATTTTCCACCGGAGGGGCGAGACGAGACGAGGCGAGGAGAGAATTGAAATTTGTATGGCAAATTTTCAATCCTCTCCCAGCGTATCTTTGGTGGAAACAGTGTGGATTGACGAGAATATGCGAGGCGTGAATTGAAATACTTGTTTGTGCAAAAATGAACCGTATTGGTTCCGACATAGAGTATAAATCACCTTTAAGGTGATTTTCCACCAGAGTGGCTAGGCGAGGCGAGGCGAGGAGAGAATTGAAATTTGTATAACAAATTTTCAATCCTTTTCCAGTGCATCTTTGGTGCAAACAGTGTGGATTGACGAGAATATTGACGCCTAATTTTTGTTCGGAGTTATCGGCATTGACGCTAAAACAAAGTTATATCGAGCATTGTGTGTGAGCTGTCTAAAATACATTTATATATGAAGCATACGGGCGGCGGGGCGCGGCGGGGCGCGGCGGTCACGCGCGAGCTCGCGATGGCAATTTTTAGTGGAAAAGGGTCAGTGCGATTTCAATTCTCTTCTCGCCTCGTCTCGTCTTGCCCCTCTGGTGGAAAAGCACCTTAAGACGTGTACTCGCACGGTGCCTTATTTGAAAAGCAGCACTGCACACAGTTTCTTACTTTCCACTCGTCTCAGCGTAAACATTGCTGTTTACATACTAAGCAGTAAGAAACAAGTACTGGTTCTGGTGAAATCTTAGAAGAAGTATTTAATACATATTCTAATGGGTTTTCTTTACAACAGTAATTCATAATACATCAAAGGTGGCAGTAGTTATTGTAACTTTTATTTAACAATCCAACAATCCAATTAAAAAAAAGACAATCTAATCTCCTTTTTTAGTTTCAAATTTCCCCTTAACTAGTCAGATAGATATTAATTTGGTTGAAAGGGTAAGAGAAAAAGAATCACTTTGCGATCCCTGGCAGAAACAGGCTAGAAACTATGTGTAGGTGGACTGGCTGGTCCGTAAACAGTCCCGCTATTTCAATGTAGCGGCCGTTTACCAGCTGTTCTACAGGTGACCGAGATCTGTCGTACATCTGCATTGATCCTAGGTTATACATGGACTACAGTACAAGGTAATGAAAAACATAAAATATTATAACAAACATTATTGTGTTCTTAAAGCATTTCATATAAGAGCAGTACAATCCGACTCGGATAGAAAAGGTTAAAAATCTAACCCACTTTAACCGCACTGTTTATTTTTATAACGACCACATATTTTATTATTTTTTAATTAATATCAACGTACTTGTTTCATTTCAGCATCACACAAACCTACATAGAGAATCTTACGTAAATCCTAAACTAAACCTACAATGAAATGCGCGGTAATGCTCCACATAATATTTTCAAGCGAAAAACGTACTGATTTCTATCTAAAAGCGTTGTACAATGAGGACCCTTCAGAGCGCCATGTAATGAATAACCTATGGATATCCAATATAATTGTTTAATACGTTTTCAGTTAAATGTCAATGGCCACTTAAGGTGGGTGTATTAAAACCGAAGCATAATAATAAGAGCAACGGGGTTCGTCGGCACCTTAGCAATCGATACGTAGCGAGCATTGGACCGAATAGTCACAGCGACAACGACCTCAGACACTTGATGACCTATTACCTACTTATCGACACAATACCAAACGATTAACACGCCTTGATTAAGTTCACAGCACGTGAAAATTTACATTGCCAGCACCAGCTTGTGAATATCCAACGAATAAGGAATATAATTCTCAGATACGTCTTGCGGTATTTTGAACGTAGGTAATAAGTGAATTAACAACACTGTGTGCTACTAAGCAGATACTCGTACATAATTTAGTTATTAATTGTCTGGATAGGTACATTATTTAAGGTATACATTACATAGCTACGTAAAGTTCAATCGTTATTATGCTAAGGTATATTTTTTAAGTTAGACTTTATGTCATGTATATTGGGCTGTTTGTGTCAAGAACATGGGTTTCATCATTCTTGATCATCATATTTGTAATCAGCAGAACTTCTAAATAACTTAACGCAACTAATGCCACTTCAGAAAGAATTATGATAATTTGTAATTTTAATCGATTATTTGAAAAACCCCATACCCCGGTTTCGGTCAAAATGTTTTACTAAAACAAAGAGAAATCACACAGGTCCATATAATAAAACGGTGTTTGTGAATGGGAGGATTATCACCTTTTTAGTGATTGTGTATAGAAATAACCTCAAAATGACATTTAAAAAAATATAACCCCATACCCCGGTTTCGGTCAAAATGTTTTACTAAAACAAAGAGAAATCACACAGGTCAATATAATAAAACAGTGTTTGTGAATGGGAGGATTATCAGCTTTTTAGTGATTGTGTATAGAAATAACCTCAAAATGACATTTAAAAAAATCTAAAAACCCATTTAATTTCGTGAAGCACGATTAATGATATTAATTTAATTAATTATTATGTAAGTATTAAGGATTCATTTTATTATGCATTTCCAATTAGTTTTAAATTATTTTTCAAGTTTGATTCTGTTGACTAAATATGCAAGCATTTAAAGCGTACGTCACTTAACGAAAAAACCGCAGGACAAATTTCTTTACAATTTGAATTTTGAATAGGACTTTTCTTAGGTTAGATTAACGATTAGTACGTAATTTTAAGAAACTTTGTTATTATAAATATTATAATTTTGTATAGAACGTCGTTTTTTTCCTCGCATTCAAAGTGAAAAGTAGATCATAATCATAATCATAATCATTTATTTGTGGAACATAGGTTAGTTACAGATCTTATAAAAATGTTAGAATGTCCTCTATATTCTACCACATTGTGTGATGTACAAATATTTTAATTTAATACTATGTCAATTTATGGAATGTCAACGAAATAGTAGTATCAAAGATGTCAAACAATTAAATAACTTATGTCAATAAAAGAATAAAATAAAAAGAAAATTAAGTCAGAAAATAAAACATTCTAAAAAAATATAATAAATTAAGTTAAATGTCCTTGTCACTAAGGTAATCATCAATCGAGTAGTATGCTTTATCGAGCAAGAATGTTTGTACTTCTTTCTTAAACATTTGCAAGTTTTCGCAGGATTTTATGGCTTTAGGTAGTTTGTTGTAGATCTTGGGTGCCATTACGAATATACTTTTATGTAGTAGGGCCGTTTTGGCTGGCACGAGGCATAGCTTGTCGGATCTACGACTGCTGGTTATAACTGAGAATTTCTCCCAATTCAGTTTGACAAGTTAGAGTGTTTAACGTGGGACTAAACAACCATAATGACACTCGAACTATTAGGCTAAAACATCTCGTGTCATTGTGGCTTGTTTTAGTCCCTTTTTTGAACAATCTACTATTATAACAGGTCAAATATTTCGTCAGGTGTGGTTAAGATGAGTAACCCCATAAGTCAATGGACTCATCTTCAAATTAATGCCAAACTGTGTTTGCATCCGTACTTACCTAAGAGATAACAGCACTAACAATACCGCTTTCTTATAAGTTTATCATTTTATAAAAACGTACAATCGGGTTCGTAGTAGTTAGATGAAACAATTTGTATAAAATGTAGAGTTCTACATAGAAATATACCGCTCACAGAACACCACAAAAATAAGGACGTAACAATTAATACCTAGAATTGTAACGTAATCATCTCAGTAATAATTTATTTATAAATAAATATATTATTAACATAAGTTTTTATGCATCTCGTATAGATATTTAAGAATATCTAAGGGTGAAGTATATTTAGGTACTTATCTCTGGACCATTTTAAGCAGCATGGCTTTTTTGGCAGTAAAAGTGCAGACCATGAGAGTATAATGTCTCAAAATGCCAAACTTCACGAAATAATTCGACAAGCTAGTGCCATCGCCAGTCTGCATGAAAAGTGCATCAACATCTTGCGAGCATAGTGGCCGGTGCAAGCATAAGTCTTCTTCTTCTTCATCCTAGCGTTAATCCCAGTCGCATCCGAAGCTTTTCAACTTGGAGTCTGGGGTCCGCTTTTTACCAGTCTAACTGCGGATTTGGCTAAACTTCGATATTTTCCGTGAAGCGACTGCCATCTGACCTCCACAACCCAAAGGCGATATCGAAGCATTGCAGCTAGACCAGTTGTTGGATTTTTGAGGGCTCCAACTACCCGTAAAGACCCGTAGCGACTGCCATAGATGTTTGTATGACAAACGGGACCGACGGCTTAACGTGCTCTCCGAGGCACGACCAGACCAATGCAAATACACATATTCATGCATACAAATATTTACACTGAGCGGGGATCGAACCCGCGCCTCCTGCGTAGCGGCCGCGTTCACTACCGCTACGCCACATAGGCTGTCAAACAAGCATAAGTAAGAATCTGTAAGAAATCTCAAAAGGTAAATATTAGAATATCTAGGTAATGCTGAAATACCTAATGGGTAATTTAAGTTTTTAAGCCCTTTGGGAATAAGACGATAGAATCATGGTGTTTGAAATTCAAATACTCGCATTTCTACAATATTGACTGTTGATTATTAAAGATGATGCAAAGTTGATTTTTAAAATAAAAATATTTTAGATAAGATACGTAAATGTTGATTAAGTGGAAGTAGTTCTATCTAAACAGTATTTTCTTGCAACAAAACCAGTTCTAGGTAGACTAGGTAATTTGTTTACTTTATTAGGTCTCGTATTCATTTAGAAGCACACTCCACGTTTCTATGAAAAGCCTTCCCGACCTACATTTCACATTGTTCCTAACATCGCTGTGACATAGAGCAGTGGTCTATTTCAATCTCAAGTATTTATCTTCAAGTACAAATGATATTAAATGTAAGGTAAGTGTATGTTACTGCTGAAAGAAGTCGAAAACCTGAATTCACAAAAAATTAATTGCTGCGCAAAACTTAAGACAGGTTTAAGCTGTTTTGTCATGTTTCTAACGTTTTCCTGAATTTTCTTCCAGAAAACTTGTCCTGAGGTTTCTGGAAGAAAATTCAGGAAAAATCAAGCACAGGAAATGTCGGCTGCTGGATGAAACCTGGTATGAACAGCTAGTACTTAAGTATACTTTTCTATTCACTTTGGGTACGATTTGAGCGTAGCCAGTATAGCCGGTTCTACCGGCTCTTCTACTTGCTTTCTTTTTGCGTTATGCTCTGTTGGTAACTAGTAGGAAGTACCTAATTGTATAAAATATTCAAAAACCTTCAGAAATCTTCATATTTTTTGTTCTCTCAGTATGATGCGTGAACTGAAAGCTTTCAAAGACGTCTCGTTTTAAGTTAGGTTTCACAGACCATTAATAGCTACTGACCTTGCTCCGTCCATGATAATAAATGACGCATTAAGGACATAATAAGGAATTAATAAGAAATAATTATGTAGCGGTCCATTGGGCGTTCCAATAATACCGTATTTCATGAGATTTCTAAGTTAGAACGTTATTCAAGTTTTTATATATATTTTTTATAGGGCCTCGAATTAGGATTCTCGAAAAAAGGAGAGAAAAATTTGCTTCGTCTAAACATTCGCAGAAACAATTGCCGCTTGCTCGTCCACGTCTGGCGAGGATTGCCTCGCAATTGAATATTAATAGTGTCAGTCTCAGAAGAATTTTAAAACAATATCATTAGACATAAGTTGATTATGCCACTTGCAAATTTCGTATGATATGAGAATTGAGTGTTTATCGATCGTTTGGCGAGATAGGGCGACAATCGCATACGATTATCTCACCGAAATCGTGCGAGAAACTCGCACCGTCTTAATGACGCCATTCAACTTAATATTATAAACGCGAAAGTTTGTAAGTATGGATGGATGGATGGATGAATGGATGTGTGTTACTCTTTCACGTAAAAACTACTGAATGGATTTTCATAAAACTTTTCAATAATATAACTTATACATCAGAATAACACATGGGCTACAATTTATAACGATAACCGACGTTCACGCGGGCGGAGCCGCGGGCTTGAATTTTAACAAATATAATTATGAATTTTAGCGTTCTGCACTTCTTCTTTAGCCCAGCAGTAATTTATTTTTAAGATTCAAAAGTGAGTGAAATTCAAAAACGTAGTGAAACTACCTTCGGACACAGAAGAGTGGAGTTGGCACAGTGGAGGTATGTGTGTCAAAACTCTGTGCGGATTAATCTAGTTTAAAGAGACCTGACTCAAGAGAACAAAGTAGAAGAATTATACCAAAGTTATTTACGGACACGGAGAGTTGCTCAATACGGAACGCGTATCGGACTCTGTAAGTCTGGACTAGGCATATGAAACCAACAAATCCACCTTTGAACAATCCAGGAACCGGCACTTGTAACAATTTGATAAATGTATAATTATAATAACAGGCTTCCATGAAACCATGGGATCAGCTTGCGTCACATAAAATTGGATGCCCTTTGTCCACGATTCGTCACAAAAGTGATTCATGCTACTGAAGAACTAGCACTTAAACAACGACTCATAAACGCTCTTATTGAATTCATAAATGCTTGATAAACAAGTATTCGTCATAAATACGCCACGGTAGCTTATATTTCATATTTACCTTAAACTCAAACGTTATCGCATTATATTGGTTTGGTCTTAAATATTTGGGGATCTTCTCCCCAATATTTTCCTGTCAAGCATCATCTCAGTCAATCCCTTCTTTTCCACATGCTCTTTCAAGAACTATCAGGGACCTTATCATGGGAGCGAGGGCCGTATGTCGGTTTTGTTTTTTTTTATTTTTTTTAAAGATGATTTATCTTGTTTTAAAAAAATGTTACAAGTACAGTTTAACATATTTTACGATTTGCTAGTCATTCTTAGCTTATTTGTACAGCTGTATTGCATTATTCTGCTTATTAACACAAAACGTGACATTTTTGTGGTTACAGTCAAACTATTCAAGCTTCAATATAAATCTTGTAGTCATTTTGAGTAAGCCACAGAATGAACGTAACATCCATATTCATACGTAAGGGCCTGACATTCCTCAACAACTGGGCTATCTACTAATGCAATAATTTTTTCAAGATCACAAATAGGAGGTATTTAGTTACAAAATAGAGTGTACAAGCAAGCAAACGAAAATAAATATCTAGATCTAGTATATATTGAAGTTATTAGATAAATTCATTTTCGTTAAAAATGCATTGGCGGTCGGTAGCATAATAATTCGCCGAGTCAGCCTTCAAGCTAGAGATTATGAGTTAGAACTTTTATGTAAGTAGTTACTATTGACGTTAATCCATTTCATAAAAACGCTTTTGCTTTCGTAGGAATTGATTTAATTATTGTTTTTGTGGAAAATTTGCCAGAAGTCAACTAAAATCGAAGAATAAATAGACCCATCAGTCATTTAATGAACATTGTTACTAGGCATATTAAGGAAAAAGAAAGTATGGAATATAGAATTAACATTAAAACTTATATTTATATTTATAAAAGAACAAATTAAAAACTAAAATCGGAACGCGTCGTGTAATTCCTCCGTATCATGCCTTTTGTGGCAACCTGCCCTGAAGACTGGCAACGTTTTTAATAAAAATGATTGACCCCAATATTGCCTTGAATCTATTCTATGCCAATACTCAATTAAAGCTACGGGCAGTCGCTTTACATAAAATATTGTAGTTCAGCCGCATCACAGGTAGACGTGAAAAGCTGATAAGAACTGAGTTGGTAAAGGCTCAGAGAATGATCACTCTATTAATGCTACGTCTGATGATATTTTACCTACCGTTGATATTGTTACTTTACTAACAATATCATAGTATATAAATACTATAATAAAATGTAAATACTATAATAATATTATAGTTTTTCAACTTCTTTATACTCTTCAATTTTACTAACTCTGAACACTTCACTATCAATAGGTGCTCTCAAAGGCCTCTAGCACAACAATTTAAATATAATATCTTATGAATATGTTATGTAAATTCCTTTGAATACATTTGTAAGGTCTTGACTATTCAACTCACAATATTGATCTCCTAAGCCGAAAACATGATGATACAACAGGATATACCTACCTACTTATTTAGTTCGACAATAAGGAATAAGAATACTAACTTTTAATCCGTGAAACCATACAGGTTTCGGAGCAAATAGATCATCAGTTGCAAGGCATAAAAGTTGCAGGCGACATCGAAGATTCGAACAAAAAGGTTCCTAAAACGCAAACGTTGACCGAATGATATTTACCGAAATCCATTGTAGCCTGGGTACACGAATCCAGGGAACGCATATCAGGCTCACGCCGCCGCATTGTTGGTAGCAACCCGCATGCATTCCTAAGCGTGTGCGCCACCAGCAACGCTCACATAACTCAAGCCTTGACCTGCATTGCTAACGAAGCCTGCAGGCGTACCCGATAAGACGATTCACTGACACTGTTTGCAAATTTAACTACACTTTTAAACACAGCATGCAATGATATACGATATTTATAGATCTTCGAAAGACTTCCTCTAAATTAAACATTATACTGGAATTTAACACTCTTGTGGGCTAAACAACGAATAGGTACGCTTCAACAACCATCACACGAATGACTATTAGTAAACGCGTTAACCTTTCAATTCGTAATTATAAATGAATCAGAAATTTAAAAAACAATGACGTAACAACAACGTAATGAACACGAAGCTTGGTAACTTTACTCATTTTTGGCCACAATTATTATTCGCGACTTTACTGCTACTACATTTTCGATTTCTATTTTATATTTAACGCTAAACATTGATTGAGTACCTGAATTAGGTTCTAATTTCTATTAACTTCCTAAGAATTGTGAGTTATAACTATTAGGTGATTCAGCCGTACAGTCAATCAGTAATTTATTTAATTCAAGGCTCCGGCACTACAGTAATAATGTCTTCAACTGTGCAGGTATTAGTTTTCATACACCTCTTTCAATTGTTGTAATTTTTTTTTAGTAATTCACTTATTTTAGGTAGAATAATAATTATGTTAATTAGACCTACTTACAACGAGGATAATTGAAGTAAATTCTGACTACAAGTATTTGTTACTTGCATTTGTATATTATAATAGTATTTTGAACTCCTTCGTAAACTATTTCGTCTTAATGAATCCTTTATTCTGACTATAACTGCTAAGTAAGTTTATAGGACAACGGTTCCTGAATGAGATGGGAATAAATTTTGAATTCAGAACGGAACTCAGATTGCGCCTTTTTGTAATGCTAGTCCACATTTCGCCAACGTTTCAACTCCCTACCTCTCTATACTTCTGTAGGTTCGCTCAAATGTTCCTCTGGGCATTTAAAATGTATCATAACCGCCAACTATCAAGTGAGTAGTGCATATATCTGCAACCTTAGATGCATAGAGAAAGGAATTGTATGTCGCTAGAAAAGATTTAACGCCATATCTTTATTTAATGACGTATCCACCTTAGCAATGAATCACGCAACGTCATTATGTCAAGTACATCATAATTCCATTGAATCATTCATGGAGATGATTCCAATATCCGGTGAGTTTTTTCTATGTAAACGATTTAGCATCCTATCACGAGTTTTTTTTTAGATAACAATATTGTGTTCTCGAAAGTAGAGAAATAAAATCATAGAAATATGTAACTCGCGTCTTGATATGATAAAATTCCAATACTTATCTCTCTACCAAAAATGAACCGGAAAACAAAGCTGGTTTTCGTTTATGTAAATTTTAACATACCACAAATGTTTTCCCCGCAAAAAGAGTATTATGCGTACACAAATAATATATGAATGATTAATGAATGAGACTGATGAAACCCACGCCGCGTTGTAAACATGCAAGATTGAAGTTTTCTTTCAGGAAAAACCGTGACAACCATAAAAGTTTTAACGCTAAAAAATAGAGAGAAATGACCAAAAATTTGCTTGTAGTTACATTATTACAGATCCGAGTGTCAAAGTTCCAATTTGTAGTGTTACGCGGCACAATATACAACCCTGCTATCCTTGAGGCAGCACAGCTATGTGTACCGGACGAGTACGTAAGGCGCAGGCGCCTGCCTCCGCTGCTGGAGGTGCCACGAGCGCGCACTAACCTGCTGCAGCGGGCGCCGTTGACGCGCGCGCTGCGGACGCTCAATACGGTTGCTGAACAAGTTGACCTGTTCTCGTGCTCACTGAACGAACTTACAAGAGTCACATATTGTGTAGTTAGTAAGTAGCTTTTTACACATAGTTTGTAAGATTTATTTGTAAGACTAGCTTTAAGATTACATTTGTATACACTGTCGCATTAGGTGTAATCGCATCTGTAATGATAGTGTTTTAAATAAATAAATTTATCAAACTTTAGCAAAACATAAACTACGACCGTAGTTTCAGCCGGAACAAACCGTCGCTGGTGACATCTGCGTGTTCTACTTTGAATATGTGGTTTAAGATGTTTATGTAGTATTTATAAAGTTATAAAATCATTAAACTTCTTTGAAATGAGAATTTCGAACGTTCAATATTCATTCCGATAAAGTAATTGACATATCCTATCAATCAATCAATCAATTAGGCCACCGCTGTCCACTGCTGGACACATCATAATTGAGTAAGAATAGAGTAGTACCGGATCAATCTATCAAAAGAAACTGTATGCTCGGGAAGAAATTTCACGTTATGTATGCCCCCAAAAAAACAAACTTTTAAAATAGGTACCGAGGATACAAATTAGGATATTTGCTCGAGAGTACTAGGGGCATACGTCTCGGAAATAAAATGTGCTCTATATAATACACGTTTCTTGTGTGTCTTTTGAGGCTAGCACGAGATGCTGCGGCGATGGACGAGCTCAAATTCACTAACTAATGTGCTCTATACGCGTAGTAGATATAAGTTTCTTGTGTGTCTTTTGAGGCTAGCACGAGATGCTGCGGCGATGGACGAGCTCATATTCACTAACTAATGTGCTCTATACGTGTAGTAGATATAAGTTTCTTGTGTGTCTTTTGAGGCTAGCACGAGATGCTGCGGCGATGGACGAGCTCAAATTCACTAACTTAATGTGCTCTATACGCGTAGTAGATATAAGTTTCTTGTGTGTCTTTTGAGGCTAGCACGAGATGCTGCGGCGATGGACGAGCTCAAATTCACCAACAAATGTGCTCTATACGCGTAGTAGATATAAGTTTCTTGTGTGTCTTTTGAGGCTAGCACGAGATGCTGCGGCGATGGACGAGCTCAAATTCATCAACAAATGTGCTCTATACGCGTAGAAGTTACACGTTTCTTGTGTTTCTTTTGAGGCTAGCACGAGATGCTGCGGCGATGGACGAGCTCAAATTCACCAACAAATGTGCTCTATACGCGTAGTAGGTACACGTTTCTTGTGTCTTTTGAGGCTAGCACGAGATGCTGCGGCGATGGACGAGCTCAAATTCACCAACAAATGTGCTCTATACGCGTAGTAGGTACACGTTTCTTGTGTGTCTTTTGAGGCTAGCACGAGATGCTGCGGCGATGGACGAGCTCAAATTCACCAACAAATGTGCTCTATACGCGTAGAAGGTACACGTTTCTTGTGTGTCTTTTGAGGCTAGCACGAGATGCTGCGGCGATGGACGAGCTCAAATTCACCAACAAATGTGCTCTATACGCGTAGTAGGTACACGTTTCTTGTGTCTTTTGAGGCTAGCACGAGATGCTGCGGCGATGGACGAGCTCAAATTCACCAACAAATGTGCTCTATACGCGTAGTAGGTACACGTTTCTTGTGTGTCTTTTGAGGCTAGCACGAGATGCTGCGGCGATGGACGAGCTCAAATTCACCAACAAATGTGCTCTATACGCGTAGAAGGTACACGTTTCTTGTGTGTCTTTTGAGGCTAGCACGAGATGCTGCGTCGATGGACGAGCTCAAATTCACCAACAAATGTACTCTATACGCGTAGAAGGTACACGTTTCTTGTGTTTCTTCTGAGGCTAGCACGAGATGCTGCGGCGATGGACGAGTTCAAATTCACCAACAAATGTGCTCTATACGCGTAGTAGGTACACGTTTCTTGTGTCTTTTGAGGCTAGCACGAGATGCTGCGGCGATGGACGAGCTCAAATTCACCAACAAATGTGCTCTATACGCGCAGTAGGTACACGTTTCTTGTGTGTCTTTTGCGGCTAGGACGAGATGCTGCGGCGCTGGACGAGCTCAAATTCACCAACAAATGTGCTCTATACGCGTAGAAGGTACACGTTTCTTGTGTTTCTTTTGAGGCTAGCACGAGATGCTACGGCGATGGATGAGCTCAAATTCACCAACAAATGTGCTCTATACGCGTAGAAGGTACACGTTTCTTGTGTTTCTTTTGAGGCTAGCACGAGATGCTGCGGCGATGGACGAGCTCAAATTCACCAACAATTGTGCTCTATACGCGTAGTAGGTACACGTTTCTTGTGTGTCTTTTGAGGCTAGCACGAGATGCTGCGGCGATGGACGAGCTCAAATTCACTAACAAATGTGCTCTATACGCGCAGTAGGTACACGTTTCTTGTGTGTCTTTTGCGGCTAGGACGAGATGCTGCGGCGATGGACGAGCTCAAATTCACCTAGCATAGATTACATTAACAATCCACGCGGGTTAGGGCAATGTTTGTCTCGCGATTTAGGTCCAAGATACCAAGTATACCGAGGTATACCTATGCCCTGATGGTCCCAGATGTCACGTCATGTGTCAAGTCCGGTCGGCGCTGTAGACCTTTATCTTCCTACAGTGCCGTGTCCTTTAAGCGGGGCGTGAAAGAGCATCTGATGAGGCCGTCAAGCTGAGTACCACCATTGTTAACATGGTACGTGTATGTAACGGTGACCCTCTCTCCAGAGACTTTGCCTTCAGCTTACCATCAAGCGAAGTAAAGTCAAATTGACGTGTCCTATATAAAAAATATTCTAGATAAAAATATAGAAGTTTCTCGAAATAACTTACTTTGACATACCACCGTGTCTGTGATTTTCGGTGTCTAGTGCGTCGGCGTTCGCAACTGCGCTCCGCACGCGCCGGCGACCGCAACGCGTGACACTGTGCCGCCAACGCTTTCGTACGCTCTGCTATCGAGTGCCGCAGCTCGCCGCCCACACACCCTCGCACTAACATTCTCAACCGCCTTCCACCTGCTCCACCTTAACACTACCGTCTGCGATAACACTCATCGCGACTCAACTACTAGGCAACCGTCGGTCTAGCTTTCGACGTTTCCTAATCAAAAGAAACTAAGTTATAGCCTACTATTTATAGTAAATATATAAATACGTATGCGATTCAAAGAATCAATCAAGGTAGGTATGTATTTAATGCCATGTTAACAATTAGAATAAGTTGGTAGTGTCGGTAGCTTTAGTGGGTAAAGAGTATGACTTATATATAATCGAGAGGTTTCCGGTTCAAATCCTGGCGATTACACTAGATGATAACGTGAACCCACTCCTAACACAAGCAATTTAGCTTAACTATATAGTGGGGTTACGGGAAATCCTAGTAATTTAAGTTAATAAATCTTTATTTAAAAAAACCTTGAATAAGTATAGCAACTAAGTGACATTGAAACCTTAATTTACAATTGTATATGGTATCTAAAAATAGCTATACAGCGGACCTATTTCTGATTAGATGAACGAGATGAGGCATGAAGGTCTAGGTCGGATGATAAGGCCGCGCGACTAATGACTCGTTTATCATTCGATGCGAGTATAGTAAACTGTGTGACTGAACGTATTCTGGCGAGCGACGAGTTCGTTGTATAGTGTACATATTGATACAAGGATGTGTCATCGCGTATTATCATTTTGTATAATGTCATTAACAGTGTTTGTTTATTTGCCTCTGTGCAATAATCTTCAGATAACTTTTAACATTAACATTTTATTTTCTTCTACCTTATTGACCAAGCGAGCGGAGCGAGCGAAAGTCTCTGTTTCGACCACTGGCCGATTTTGCTTTTGTCCATATCTATATCGGTTTGTCAGTTCGCGTCTAAAGGGCGCAATCCTTGACCAATTTTCACCAAATTTGGCACACATGTTCTTTGGTTTAAAACTCAACTTTTGTAAAGAGCTTTTTTTGATAGGACATAAAATGGGGGACGAAAGTGAGAAAGTTTGTTGTCGCGTTATTTATAAGCGGACCCTGATGATTTTTTGGCCGAAACATTGAGGACATGAAGCCTCGCAGATTGTTGTGAAAAAAAGGTGAACTTCATTTTTAAAAAAGAAATGAGATAAAGAGGGATAAGTTTGCTGTAGTGTTTTTTAAGAACGACGGATCGTTATTATTTTTGGTGAAACACCCAGAGCTCTTCATAAAGAAGATACGTATCGTTCTATTTATTTTACATTTCTTTTTCTAAGGATACCAGATTTATTTTTAAGGGTTCTAGAAAAATGTGGCAAACGGTGCTCGCGAGGTCTACTGTTCACAGAACTACTAGTACCTACTTGGAAAGAATAACGTTAAAACTAAATTATTCCGAACCTGTTAATACGTAATTTTGACTTCAAGTATTAGTTAAAAGGACTGCATTGTATAGTTGATTTTTAATAAATTCTGAATTGTTAATCAAAGACCGATTCACTATTTTTTAACTAAACTTAAACTTTTTATAAAAACTAAATATATCATTTATCACTACAAGTATTAACTTTAACCTGTTTTGCAAAGTCCACCTTAGTAGCACTTTGCTTTTATTAAGTTTTTAATACATATCTGACATCGTTGTACATTGGTCTTGTAGAATGGGAAATAGGAAATTCTGGCCTTCCGATGAATTATTATGCTCTGTGTCTCTAGATAACGCTTTGTAATATATTGAAGAAAATTTTATTATTATGTTATCTTGTTAAATACAGCGTACTGACATGACAGTGCACAACCCTTACTATATTTATCTAGTGAACCGCAACAGTCAGGGAAATAACCCGCCCACATACGGGTATTATAAGTTTTATGCACTGTATAACAATAAACTATGCATCATTTAGTAATATTATGTTCAGAGAGTACAGAGATGATTATCGCAAGGGGAACAGCCGCCTAGGCAACTGGCACAATCGTTATATATAACACAATCAATGATGGCATTGACATATGTTTTGATAACGTATAGGTACGAATGTCAGTCCGATACATTGACTAATTGACTATAGTCTGTTCTACTACCGAATTGCACCTTGTCTAAGGGAACAGATCATAGATGAAGCCACACCATCGAGGTTGCTTCGTGACAATGGCATACCTGAGTATCACTACATAGTATAAAACAAAGTCGCTTTCTATGTCCCTATATTCCTTTGTATGCTTAAATCTTTAAAACTACGCAAAGGATTTTGATGCGTTTTTTTTAATAGATAGAGTGATTCAAGAGGATGATTTATATGTTTAATACATGTTTAATATAGTAGAGGGTGCAGCGGGAACGGGATCTAACGCCACGCGGGCGGAAAAATATTGCCGGTACGAAGTTCGCCGGGTCAGCTAGTAACGTAATAAGTAAGCTCTGATTCCGATGGATGATTTTTTTAAAATAACGAAATCATCTACTTTAGAACCACATACGAACCTAAGATCACACTAGATGTAATATTTAACTTCACCAAGATGTTTTCAAAGCATATCATTGACATGAAACCACAAGAAACGGAATGTGATTACGTAAAATAAAACTAAAATTAAATTCTGCTGATAGTTCGTTACATATAGATTTGGTGGATTAGATTAGCTGCTCAAGAAAGTCAATGAATTATTTAATCTTAAGAATATTAAGTAATTCATTAACTTTCTATTTTATCAACCGATTTTAGGAACAGAGAGGAGGTTCATAATTGCATGGAAGATGTATCTATGCGTAAAAGAGGTTGGTACTCTACTCTCAATAGACCTATTTTAAACGATTCTACAACCCTTTGATCCTTTCCCTGGAAGAATCCTCGTTATTTAATTTCTTTGAAATCGGCTGTTTTTTTTTTTAATTTTTCGAAACATGACTGTTTTCAATGCAACTACGAGTTATGAAGTGAGTTACGAAACCATATGTTCCAAATACTTGAGTATTACCACTTCTGCGGTATCACAGCGGTAGTGGTATACGACATGTAAACTAGGTCGATATCTCACAAGGAAGTTGGATAATTGAGGAAGGGAGCGGCCGCCGACCAGAACTAGCAACAATTTCTGTTATTAACGTCTTTTCACCGAGTCTCATATTGCACAATCAGTGATATATTACTTTTAAATAGATACTTTAAGAAATCAAATATCACCATCCGCTTGTGTTAGGTGACTTCTAATTTATTAGGGAGAAATCACTTTACACTATACTGCACGAAAAAAATTATTAACGAGATTATGGAAATAATTGGACCAAACAAATTTAGAACAACTATCATTGGGAGTTGAATCTCTAGAAAAATAGAGCGTTCTCTCTGCTGGCTGTAGATATGTAGATATCTTTATAGAGTAGTTATTAGATACTGTTTGAGTTTTTAAATTCCAACTAACACGACAACTATGGTTTTTATCACTCTGAATAGATATTGAGCTGCAAACTGTTTGATAGAGAAAATGTACAAAACTATAGCAGATCGATCTTACCCGGACTCGTAATTTATAAATCGACTTGATGAACTGTTTCCTTCTCCTACAGAACTTTGGTGAAACTGCTCACCACTCGCACAAAAAAGTAAGCTGTGCCAGTAGCAGTATTATTTATTTGCGGTTTTCTTTAGGGTGGGTGTATTTCCCCAGTTCTACATTTTTTAACGGGAAAACCCATTATGATCTACATCGAGTAAGTAAATGATGATTCATAAACACTAACAGCGTTCTTTGTGTATATTACCGGAGTATGTTTACCTCGCCATAACAAGTCGAGTGTTATTGACGCGGGCCATGGATGGAGAAAAGTTATTAAATTCTGATTAACATTACCATTGATCCTTTTCCTACCCACTTTTAGAACGTACATCAAAGCTGGTATTATCTAGTTTTGCCAAGTGCCCATCGTTACTCAGTTTGAAAGCATCTAGACCACTTTTCAGAGATTTCCTACGCGTGAATTATATAATAAAATATGAATAAACTATTTCTACAATTTGTTTCGCAAAAAACGTTCAAGGTGTAGGTACACAAACTTACCGAATACCAATTAAGTTTTTGTATTCTTTAAAATTTGCAACATGGGTAATAATTTGCACTTAATTTAAAATTATTCAGTCTTTGAACAATGTTACAACATATCAACAATTTCCTTGGAATTTGAGAGAAGTCCTTACTGGGTCAGTGTATTTTAAGCTAACATCCTCGGAAAATAGTGTCAACTACGTTGCTGTTAATAACTAGCCTTAGTTATTGTTGCTGTAGGATGTTTTAAATAAATTGATAATAATATGGATCATGTATTAGTCTTTTTATAAAATCACGTGGGCACTTACAATATTACATTTCCTTCCATCACGCACTGTCCAAGAAAAACTCCAATAGTCCAATTGACGCAATCATTCCAAAATGCATTTTATCCAATAAAACATTCTCCAAATTCTTGATGGACATTTGAACAGTAAAAAGTATCTAAATTAAAATGTTCCATCATTTCTTTATAGTCCACAAAGCTCAGAAATGTACCAAATATTTTTTATAACATTTGCCATCCAAAAAAATAACCTGTAGCCAGGTGTATATTGTCGCAAAAAAAAAACTAATCGAAATTTGGTCTTTATCGCATAAGATTTCACGAATTGTGAGCAATCGAGTCGAAACAGGCAGGTGGCGAGTAACAGCCGTCAGGTGCGCGAAGCAAGTCAAACAAAGAACCAAAAAGATTTGTATAATCCTCCCTACCTGCGTCCCATATGCCACTCCATTCTCCTACACGTATAAAAGGCATGTTTTCGTATCTTTCTTATTTACCTTTGGCTGGCTATTATTATATCAGTGAATGAGCCGATAACAACACAACACTATGCAACATTGAACAAATAGAGACATTATAACTATTGTTTGTTGTTACAGTATTACCTACCTAACAACAATAATGTTGGTGACATTCAGCCCTACGATTGAAAGGTCCCCAGATCGAATCTGAGCGTTACACTTCCACTACTAACACAAACGGTTAAATCCTAGCTGGTGTATTAACAGGCACACTAGACAATTCGGTTACGCGTATCCCAGGAAGAGAGGTTCTCATGAGATTCAGGGATGGGATTAGAAGTTCACGTAGGTGGAGCCACGGGGATCAGCAGTAAAAAATGAAACACAAAGTAATTACAACTCAGACCAGGCTACAATTTATCCATTCCATAGTGGTGTACCAAAGAAGGCCAGTTGGTAGTTGTAAATAATTTTTCCTAAGCAATGAAAATTGTGAAAAGTCGCCTTGTGCGTGACCTTTTACGTGGGCTATGGCCGTGTGGTCCGACTGGGCGACTGGAAGATCAGTTTCTCAACAATATTTTAACAGATTCTGCTGAAGCTGATATTCATTTTGTTGACTCAATAACTTAGTACTCAGTAACTAACTTATTTGTCAGTTCTTCTTCTTAATTTAAAACGTTTAAACTTTAATTTACTCATAATATACATTAATATGTAGTTAATTTGAGTATCTCCTCGTGAACTCGTGAGAAAATCACATTCTCTAACTTCAGAGATGTTAAGTTTTTTTATGGTAGGTATCATTAAAATGTAACTTAGTCTGTAGTAGTTTTATATTTTGATTTTGACATCAAAACATACTCGTCAAGAACAGTACCTAATCAAGTAAACAAAGTTATACGTGAATTATATGTGCTGTTGGTATTTTTATTAGTCATACTCCGCGCATGGAATGGCAGATCTTCGTAATTGGCATAGTTAGTTCAAGTTTTTCTCACAAAGCTTACAGATAAATACTCTGACAGTTAAGTAAACTATTTTTATACCAAAGAGTTCAATAAAAGGGACAACCAAAGGCCCTCCTTACACTTGGCATTAAATACATACCCTAATAAACAACTCATTTGTAAAACCACTAATTACCATGCAAATAACACTTGAACTCAAAACACAATCTTTTAATAACTAAAAGTAAATTTCGAAGTTATCACTGTTTCCGGTCACTGTAACACTTGAAACTTTGTTTAGTCGATAAATTAATACAAGTTTAATTCACTGTATTTGGTTTTTATCACTCCGTAGAATAACAGTGACAATGTAAACTAAACGTTGTAGAAGTTGACAAGTAATGCCCTTCCGCACTCGACGCCCGGCGCGCGTCGTCTGACGGAGCCCGCGACGAGCTCCATCGCACAGCTCTGAGGACTGACGCGACATGGAAACCACGCATGTGCAGGATTATCTTGGTTATTCCGGCAACGCGCTACATCTGTGACGTCAGTCTACGTCACACTGAAAATTATTATCTTCTTATGGTATACCTATTTACTTCTGTGACTACCGTATTAATCATTTGTAAAGCTAATCAATGCTTTGATTACTTGTATCTTAAAGAAAAAAAGAAAACAATGACTATTAATTAAATTGAGAGTTAAAGATCATGTTACTATACCTACTATCATCACATCCGAGCCCTTCACCTTGGAGTCTGGGGCCCGCTTTTTCCAGACTAACTGCCACGCGGTTGGACTTATATATTTTCCGTGAAGCGACTGCCACCTGACCTCTACAAAACATTGGCGATGTCGAAGTTCTGAAATTAGACCAGTTGTCGAACTTTTTAGGGCTCCAACTACCCATAAAGACTTCCATAGATGTTCGTATGGCAACCAAGACCAAAGGTACTGCTCCGAGGCACGAAAAGGTCTCAATATCTTAAAAATTAGAGCCGCTTTAGGTACAACCAATAAAAACGTTCTTTGTCAGGCGTTCGTATACCGACTTAAGCATTGGATAAAGTCAATCATAATAATCTGCTCTGTCTTAAACTTGCGTCATTTGGTATTCATGGCAGCTTGTTTCGTTGGATTTGTTCATAGCTTGGTAGTAGAACTCAGTTAGTTGCATTAAAAGTTTTCGTCTCTTCACCTGTCGTGGTAGCTTCCGGTGTCCTTCAAGGTTCTCATTTAGGGCCCTTATTCTTCGTTGTTTTCATTCACTACCTCATTCAGCACCTATACGGTTTTTTTTTTTACGTGCGGGAAATCCCCACGGTTACCCACCCCTCCGGAGCCGGAGGGGTAGGTTATGTCGGACTCGAACCGACTAAACCGCACGCCTTCTGTGGGTCGATGTGCTAGTCCGGAGGTGAGGTTGTCTTTTGACATATCCCTCGCACCCCGGCTGACGCAGGGCCATTCCTCTCGGTCTGGCCCTCCTCGGGAGGGGGGACCACGCGGTCCCCGACTCGCCCCCGGTATGGGGGGGGCGCGCATCGTCGCCGCCGTGGCCTGCTTCTGCTAGGGTGACGAGCGGCTCCACCCGTCACCCCCAGGCCCGCGCTCATGGGGGACGAAGGTCGGTTTGCGCCCTCCGACGCCCGAGCCGCCTTCGAACGCGTCCAGCGATGTCCGCGAGTCTTTCTCGCTCGCTGCGCCGCGCCCGCTCTGCTGTCTCCTTCACAAGCATGACCTGCTCGCAGAAGGAGGTCATAGGGCTGAAATGTCGATGGTTGAATTATGACGTCATTTATCACTACAGGGTAGACAAATAACCCTTCTACCCCCAGATATAAAAAAAATTACAATAACATGAAAGGATCATTTCATTTTGTGCAACCGAAGTGATAACATTCCAATAGTGCTAATTAGCGTTGTCTTTGTCGGCAAAATTTCTATTGTTTTAAAGTGTTGTTTTCTCGGAAATTGATTGTTTGTGATAATTTTGTGCCATGGATATTCAAATAGAAGGTATGTACGACATTTTTAATCCTATTGTGTTTACTTTAACCGTGTCGTTATCTGTAATCAGCACCATCAAGAAAGACTTCCGATTTCTTTGAGTTTTACTGCTTTGCCATATTTAATTAGACTTTTACTTAGGAAGGAACGAATCCCCAAAGATGAAACATATTTCAAAATAATCTCTTGTTTGTCTAGTTTTAGAATCTGTAACACCTAGGTGCGCCAAAGTGCGCCGAGGATTGCTTATAGGTCATGACAAAGACAAAGTCGTATGTAGGTAAATTTGATACCTTATAATTTTCATTTCTTTTATTCTGTAGGATCCATCATCAAGTGTTCTTTTCCTCGAATGCTTGTCCTAGACACATGGTTGAATGCGACAAGTAAAGAAAATGAGGCAGATAGATCTCGTGAAGTGTTTGGAATGCTAGCAAATTCTTTACCGGGCAAGCTCGTTCGGCCGAGGATAAAGCGTCTCTCGCACAGAGAAAAGGGTTAATTCAGCAGCAGTTTAGGGAAAAATTAGGCTTGATTGTTGATAAACCCCGAAGTGGAGGAAGTGGCACATCCAATGATGGAAATACTGCACGTAAATTTTTCCATAACTCAGAAATAACAGGTATTAAAAGAGATCTAATAGACAGATGTAGTCACCTTCTGCAGAGTCTATCATCAGGGTATAAAATAAATTCACAAGAATTTAAAAGTTATGCTTTTGATACTGCCAAAATGCTTGTTGAGGAATATCCTTGGTATAATTTGCCTTCATCTATACATAAAGTTTTAATGCACGGTTCAGAGGTGATTGATAATGCAATATTGCCTATCGGTGAATTATCTGAAGAGGCCGCCGAATCTTGTAATAAATTAGTTAAACTATTTAGACGCGATAACACTAGGAAACATTTCCGAGAAGTAACTAATATGGATCTTTTGAACAGACTTCTTCTTAATTCAGACCCACTTATTTCTAGCATAAGAAAGTTACCTTGTAAGAAGAAGTCTGTATTAGCAAAAGTGGATTTATTATGTACTTAAACTATATTGGCATAAAAGAAACCTGTAAATATTGTGAATTATAATGTTTTCCTATTATGTAAAAAGACGATGTTTTATATAAATCCTATGTTCAGTTTTCTATTATCTGGTAAATTTTATTATTTGTATGTAAATTAAGCTATTTTCAGAAATAATTTATAAATAAAACTTATTTTATTGTTACCTATTATTTATTAGTATGGATGGATCCTTTTTTTGAGAATATACATCTACCTTTTTAAAAATATATCTATTGTTTTACTTGTTATTATCATTAAAACCTTAAAACAATCATTTCTTAGATAAAAAAGTTAATATTTCATTTTTAATCCGACATACAACCTCTATGACCGCCTTTCTTAGGAACATGGACCACTGTGCATCGCCGCGAGCGGACCATCGCCGCGAAGCGGACCATCGCCGCGAGCACCTATACGGTATGTAATTGTCTGTTATATGCAGATGATTTAAAGATATTTACTGTCTAGCCCTTCGACAGGTATTAATACTTTATCACGGTGGTGGCAAACTTCATGTACTTAAATATTGAGGAATGTTTCATTCACCAACAAACATAATAAAATTACGTAGCAAGAATTGCCAAAGATATTATACCTACCTACTAGGTATTATATTTGATGACAAACTCTCATTTTATGGTTATTATAGTTATATCGTATAGTTCTAGGGTTTGTTTTACGATCTACCAAAGAATTCAGCAAGCCTCTTAGTGCTTTGTACATGTACTATGCTCTAGTGAGGAGTATATTGGAATATGGAAGTCCCGTATGGTCGCTAAACTAGGTACCAGGGTAGGAAATTGAGCGTATTTAGAAGAAAGCAAGGAATTCTAAAGTATCGATCAGCCAGACCCTGGGCGTTCAAGTATTGATTACCAAGGTAGACACATATTTTGGTGGATGGCCCGCCATTATAACGAGGTGGTAAAGAATAAAAATATCCTAGAGCTTTCCTATTTTTTTTATTTACTGTTTTAAATGTGTGTGTACACACATTTAAAACAGTAAATATACATAAAACTTATGTTACTATCTATAATAAAACTGTATTTTTGTATATTTGTTTATTATTGTTTTTAAATGATTGTAATGTGTTTATAAATGTTTAATAATTATTGTTTTTAAATGATTGTAATTTTGTACGATCGAAATTTAAAAATAAATGCGAATGTTGGGATTAATAGATTTGGATGTTTATTAGATACTCGATCATGCCAAAATTGTTGAACAACGCATAGACATCATTACAGTTTGAATAGCACTCTATGCTACTTTCGCGAGATTAAGTTCATAGGGATAATGGAACAAACAGACATAGACATCTACATCGACTGTGACGTCAATACACGCAATGCGGCTGCATAGCTGCAATCGACTCCGCGACCTCAGACTTAGCAGTTGACTGCTTTATTGCTACGCTACATAGTTCGTCAAACTTATATCGGCATATTCTACATAATAGACAGGTAAAATTTTAAACCACACAGTTTTTTTTAACCGACTTCCAAAAAGGAAAAGGTTCTCAATTCGATCAGTATCTTTTTTTGAAGTGAAAACTTCTTTAGCGGCGTTGGATGGGTAAAAAGTGTTAAACCCGCGTCAGGATCACTTGACCTTTGAACCGTAACCGACGACTGACGTCATACAACATTAGCAACAGATTGTGTATTTTGTTAGATATGCTATGAAGCTTCGTAGCTTAGCGGTAAGCGCTTCGACTGTAAGTCTTAATGGTTTCAGATAGTACCGGGTTCAAACCTGGGCTTCTGACACTTTGTGTTTTTTTTGTAATTTATTACTTTTTGTGATTATTTTTTCTTTTTGTAATTCGTTAATTTTTCTGACAGAAAATTAGTGCAAGGTTCTATGATTGACGCTATATTATAGGCATGGTATGCTATGGTATGTTCTTTTTATCTTTTTCTCTGTATATAACGAAGAAAGAAATAAAGAAAAGTTTTCACTTCTGCCGGCACTCCCGGAGTGCAACCCGTCTTTTTTTTTAATTTATGTACACCGATTACCCTGAATTTATTATCCGGTTTACGTAGTTCGATGCGGAATAGTTGCCATTTGGTCCCATAATTTTTTTTTATAGTTTGTTTCAGTAGTTTTCATTTTATGATACAATTTTGTAAAAATTTATTTTAAACTTTTAACCAACTTTTTATTTATGTTGACACATATTTCCGTCGTTTAAGAACGTATTTAAAAAAAACTTTCTGCATTGTGTTTAGTATAACTCACAGGTGGTCTCATATCAATTTCATGGGTGCTGGACCTTGGACTCTGGAGACACACCAGAGAACTCATCAGCAAATTCAGCATGTTTTGTCCGTTTTCTAAACCATCATTCATTTTTTATTTTTGGTCTTAAAATATAATAAAAATAGTTATTTGTACAAGAGTGCAAGGTTACTTTTTAACCGCGTGCCCAATTTTGATGAACGAGCAAGCGATGCATTCTAAATTGGATCACTCGCTACGCTCGTGATTTAAAAATTAGAATCCTGAGCGTTAGTGAGCGAATCAAAAGAGCATAAGAGCATGAGGTGAAGTCTTTTCACTCGATTACTTTATCCTCTATACTACTCTAGAGAATAAAAACCACGTATACACTGAGATCTCGAAGAGCAAAAATACTCTTTCCGAGAAAGGGGGATAAAAAAAAGTCTTGCTATTTGTCTCACGATTGTTTCGTTTTAAATAAAAATTATCTACTTATTACCAAGGTAATTAACATGTAGTTTCTTATATTATTTTATCCTGATGAACAGTATTATTAGGCTTCGGTTTGTCATTGGTTAGGTGGTAGGTGCAATATATAACAATAAAAAGTGTAAAGGAGGTTTTGGCTCCAACACGGTAAGAGACAGATCGTAAGAATAGGAAAGTCTCATATTACCGTAAATTGTGATTTTTCGTGTTGAGTCCAAAACTCCATAGAAGCCTATAGTAAAGTTTCTACTAAGTAGTTTACTGTCCTTTTACACGGCTGTGAGGCGTGGCCACTGTTGGAGCGAGCTACACTAGCACCTGCGTGTCACTTAGATACTGTGGTAGAGGTGCGAAGTAACGAGTTAAGATTGCGTGAGGAACTCTCGCAACCGCGGCAGCCTTCGTGGCAGATAAAATGTAAGAGACCCACCTTTGCTGGTGCAGCCACATCTTGCTGTATACGCCGGGCACCGAGCGTAGCAAATGCCTGGCAATGGCGCCCCCACCGGATCCAGGTAGAATGGGTACGCTAAGAAGTTCTGGCTTGACTACGTGGTCGCCTAATATCGTGCGAAGTGAAGGTATAAGAGCCGGAAGGCGGACCCTGAGCTCCGAGAAAACCTTGGCCTCGGATGCAATCAGGAAAATACATCCTAATGAAGATGATGACTGAAGTAGGACTACGACTAGGACTGACTTGACTGTGACAGATTTGTTTTGACTTTCACTATAACTAAACTAAACTAAACTAACGCTGCTGAATGTTGAATTTAATTTATCAAAGTTCTTGACATTCTCAATGAGTCCATATTGAAGAAAAAGACATACTTAATCTCAATGGGTTTCTCGGTGTGTGCAGGAGCGTTTAGAATGATTATTGTCTAACTTGAAAACGAATACACCGACTTATGTGAGCGGTTACTTAAAAGTTATACAGAACGCAATGTAACGTGAAAGTGTTCTTCGAAGGTCCGGGCCGTTTCACTTTCTACAGAAAAATGCGATTGTCGAAATGTGCGCAACAATCTACAACGACTATGCCTATGTCACAAAAGTGCACATAACATATAGTTCGTCATACGAGTCGCAGAATTTATATATGATAGATTAGAAGAATGATTAGTAACGATAAAGGAAGTCTATCATCAATGCTGTTTATTTGCTGCCTGCCCATTAGTGGGCAGTCACTCAAACTATCTAACCGTAAAGATACCGCTAGACCTCGTAATGTTGCTACTAGAAAATAAATAAAAGAGACGAAACGTCTTAAATTGTTTACTATTCGCAAAATGTTGTCAATGTGTAATTTTATTAAGACCATGAGTAGGTAAGGGTATCCCACTTCTTACGTGACTATAGGCTAACTTATTTAGAATCATAGACCAGTGTACTTTGAATTGGTTAACAGCAAACCTTTAACAGGAAAACAAATATAAGTAAAATTGAGGCCTTATGTAAAAGTTTTATCGACTGCTGGTTTCACCTTATCGTAGCATTTATGATGTAGCAGAAATAGGAAATCTGAAAGTTAACAATGGTGCAGAAACTAGAGCGACTGCGCGTGTGGCAAGCCAGTGGTCCCACGAACACTTTCAACATTCTGCCATATTGCTAGACTAAGTACTTAACTAAACAAATTGTGCAATCGACCTCCGTGCCTTACTTTTATGCAATATGTATTATCAATAATGTAATTGAAATCATATTATTTCGTTGTAGGCTATAAATACTTGGATGAAAAACTGGTTAAATCTTCGTTGAGATCATAATGTATATTGTTTGTAAACACTCTCTAACAGATGTATGTTACTTACTCGCAGTGTAGTCACAGTATAGGTTCGCAAACATACCATGGAATAATCATAAAATTGGACAAAGCTAGTCTAGTAACCAACAAGTCAATCAACTCCATCGTTCTAATATCTACTTGTAAATGTGGGCGGCGAAAAGTACGATCCCACTGATTGAATCATCGGCAGCAATAAGCATTATGGCACATTACCTATTTAAATGATAAACCAGTATTTTGTTTAGTTAGATGGTAACGTAGGTAGGATGTATTATAAAAGAAACAATATTGTGTAAACCTTGAAGTTGTTGATTTTAACATCAACAATACCCGTATTATATATTATCCTATTATCCTCATAATCATCTATATATAGTATTTACTTAAATAATTTTATCCTCATGCCAATAATATAGATAGGTAGGTACATAGATTGTGGATATTCTTTTATGACTAGCATGCAATTATTCTATCATTGTATGTAGGTAATAAGGTTTATAGTAGTTATGTATTAAAATTTACCCATGCTACTCATCTGCTAATGTTAATTGATTCAGATCCTTTATAGTTAAGACAGAACTTTAACTTAACTATGCCAAATACTGCTAAGTTTAAAGAAATAATGTGAACTTCCTTAATATAAAATTGTGTTGTCAGCGTTTACATAGGTAGGTAGCTATATTCCGATGTATTTAATGCTGATCTTATTGTTTTATTTTTATTGCTTCGATGCTATCTTTCACTCGTTAATTTTAAATAAGTGCACTCATTTACTTCTATAATTCGACTTACTATTAATTAAGATACAATTATTACTGAATAAATAATAATAGGTATTTTAGTGTAGTGGATTGCAAATGATATTACCAAGCTCTCAGCATCCTGGCTCATCTTTTTCTACGCATGGTTCCCGTGGAGGAACCGCGCTCTGGCGGCGTTGTGGCTAGAAACCAGGTAATCCAAGACACTGCACCATCGCACGTCACCATAACAACACGCCACATTCCATCACTGCATCCGCGTCCAACATATGATCGCTGCGGGCCGGTCTCTCTGACGTCATGCGCTTTCTCACAACTTTACAAGGTTACAGCGCTTGAGGCGCCTGTTAGTCCTTTGCACTAATACACAAAACAATAACAACAATAATGTGAACTTTATTGATAGATTGGATTCGCTTTATCGTGCAATAGGATTAATGTTCGCGTGTGGGGAAGTGCTGTCGTGTGACGCAGGTAACGACTTTCGCGCACGAACTGAGTGAAGCACGTCCGCGTCGTGGCACCGCTGCCGTCGCGCGCGCACGGCGCACCTCGTTACGGCACAGAACAGAGACCCCGCTGCGCCGCCGCGCGCCGCCCCTTCGTCCCAAGCTCTTCGAACCGCCCTGTCTCACTACACTACACTACCCACTACTAGTGTCCCTTCATCGTAATGTAAATAATCAGAAAAACTAACTTAGCGCGTAGGTAGGTAACTGATCGAGCCAAAACTTTACACTCTCACGATTTCTTTTTGCTTTGTGCTTTCCATGACGCAGCTCATTCATAAGTTTTATCATATCATAACTCATACACGAACGAATTTTTAATTTACATTATGTAATTTAGTAGGTAGGGTACCTAGATCCAACGTAGTAACTAAGTAATAACAACCGACTAAGTTAACAACTGGGTAACTTCCGAAGATAAGACTTTACGAAAACAAGGTTTTGGTACTTTTCGTTTCAGTCTTTAACTTTAATGAATGATATAAGGATGCTTTTGATTTTAAGATATTCATTTTATTTATTAATAGATAATACATGCTTTGTACAGTTGACTCCAGTTAGTGCCTGGATAATTTTAAACTAAAATGGTATGTGGTGAATTTAAGTATTTCCACACGCCATCTAGTGTTAAAGTTAATACGTACCTACGTACATTAATAAATAGAGAGATAGAGGCGACTCTCAGGCCACTGAAGAACAATAGGTGCCTAGGTGATGACGGTGACTATGGACGAGCTCCTGAAAGCAGGCGAAGTTCCAGTCCTGAAAGTGCCGGTTCCAGGCGCTGTGTATGGCGTTTGTGGGCTACGAAAAGACCTTCGACTCCATTGAAACCTGGGCAGTAATAGATGCCCTGCAGCGGTATTGTGTCGATTTGCGATACATCGAGGTGCCGAGATGCCTGTATGACACTGCCACAATGTCCGTCGAGCTCCAAGACCAGAAGACGAAATCCATTGGCCTCCAGCGTGGAGCGAGACAGGGGGATTTTATATCCCCCAAACTATTCACCAACGCATCGGTAACAAAACAAGGTAATTCGACAAAGAACCAAAGCTACCGTCATAGCTTGTAGAATAGGCAAGCTGAAGTGGGAATAGGCTGGCCACGTCCGTCGAAGGACTAAGAGCCGTTGAAGCAGATGAGTCCTAGAGTGGAGATCGCGATTAGGCTGGCAGAAGGTAGAACAGCCAGATGGACTGACGACCTGAAAAAGGTGGCTAGGATAGACTGGATCCGGAAGGCAGGGAATTAGAAGAAATAACGCGCATTACGAGAGGCTTACGTCCAGCAGTGGACTACAGTGGGCTAATTTATTGATTAAATAAATAGCATTATGTATAAAAACTAGACACATACACTTAGTCTTTACACATTTGATAATAGTAAATTAATTTGAATTAGGTTGTCAAACTAGTGATGGTATTTAAAACTAACTCATGCAGTGATGCCCGTGGCTCCACCCGCATGAATGGTGGTACTTGATACTGTTCACTACTTTAGATCATATCTCCGGATCTATACTATACCTATTACACTTATATAAATTACAGCTTTTACTATAGCTACCACTTACCATACCACAGCAAATTCTCTACCCATTTAAGCACTTTTAAATGCTCTACCAAAAGCACCACCTTCTCGTTAAACCTTTTTTTTATTCTTTAGGCTTGGGCTAGCTAGATCTAATGACATTGATCTAATGTATCTAATGGTATTGATCTACTTTCAATCTCCCAAACGTCAAAAACAATCACGATTTTAATGAACAGAGGGTAAATTCTCGTAATAAAAATCAAAAAGATCACGGTGCCAATATTTTTTCTTGAAAACTCAGACTCAGGCTAAAATAATAAAATCCCCGTTTTTGGTGACACAGACGAGTGCTAGCGAAATAGTACTACTTGGTAGATAATTTTCCTAATGTTATTACCCTTGCAGAATCTACGATACATTCAATATCCGAATAATTGAGCTATAGGTAAAATGTAACATTAGTGTTTAGTGTTGTTTTAAGAGCTTGCAATTGGCTTATAAGTTGCAACTAGCTTCTCCCTAATCACAAACGGCAAACGGCTGGAACAGGCTAATCTCGTTTTTAATTGTGTCGTTGAGCAGTAAAATGGCTGAAACGAACTCCACGAACGTACCGTAATTATACTCTGACAGCAATGACAGCACTACACGCTTCCTTTTCTTTTCTGTCAATTCTGTCATCATCGTTCATTGTGCGATTGTGCGTTCTGTGGAAAAGAAAAATGCTAAATCTATGGTTCTATCTGTCTTTATCGTTTCATTCGACATAAATAAAGTCATTTAGGTGACGTGACATTAAAATTTATTATTATTCCGGTATAATATAATATTTACATGTATAAGATAAAGGCAATGTTGAACTAAGACAATTAGTAATATACGAAAAATGTCATCACCTAATCCAGAACAACCAAAAAGCGATATCAAACGTAGTTTACATAACGAACATAAAAACAGAAATTTAAAAAGACCTCATTCTAATGATGACGACGAGGAAGCACCAGCGCATAAAAAATTAACCGAACAACATAGTTCAGTAGTCGCGGCACACTATAACCATCTTGAAGAGAAGGGTTTGAAGGAAAGGTTTAATTCACCCATATTTTATCTCCGAAACTTTAACAATTGGGTTAAAAGTGTACTTATACAGGAGTATAGTGACAAAATCCGAGAAAAGGACTATGGGAGATGCTTGCGCGTACTGGATATATGCTGTGGTAAAGGAGGAGATTTGAGTAAATGGCAAAAAGCACGAGTTGAACATGCTGTTTTTGCAGACATTGCAGAGGTATCAGTGCAGCAATGTGAGAATCGATATGAAGACCTCCGTTCTCGATGTGGTAGACTTTTCAGTGCCGAATTTATAGCAGCTGATTGTAGTAAAGAGACATTAAGAGACAAATACAGAGATCCATCCATTAATTTTGATTTAGTAAGTTGTCAGTTTGGCTTGCATTACAGCTTTGAAAGCTTAAGTCAAGCTAGAAGAATGCTTACAAATATATCGGAATGTATAAAGCCTGGTGGCTATTTTTTCGGTACAATTCCTGATGCAAATGAAATAGTATCTCGAGCCAAAAAATCTCCTGATAGCACTTTTGGAAACAGAATTTACAACATTAAGTTACTATTTGATATGGAGGAAGGATTCCCTTTATTTGGTGCAAAATATGATTTCCACTTGGAAGGGGTTGTTGATTGTCCTGAATTTTTAGTTAACTTTAAGTTATTTACTAAACTTGCATCAGATTTTGGTTTAGAACTAGTGTATAAAGCAAGATTTGAAGACTTCTTCAAGGATCACTCAGAACGATACAGGCACTTGTTGCAGAAAATCAGGTGCTTTGAGAGTTACCCTCCATGTTCTGGTAAACAACTTCTTGCTGAAGAAGTAGAATATGAGCATGCAAAAGAATATTTGGATAAAAAAGATAATAAAACGGACAAAGATCAAGTTGGCACTATGAGTACTTGTGAATGGGAAGTTGCGAGTAAGTATTCTAAGTTAAAACAACATACACCTACATATTGCATGATTTAATTTTAATGATTGCGTTCATATCAAAGTTCAGTCAATGACTTATTAAGACTTTAAGAAAGCTATTGGGGTTCACATTCTTCCAAGTGCTGTTCATCATCATCCTCATAGAGATTTTCTTATGTTCAAAGTCTGCACTGTGGAATCCGTAGTCTGCTTATTATAGCTTTCCAGGAGTGACTATCATCTGACCTACTAATCCCGAGATGATAGCCCATACCAGAGCCTCATTCTTTATTTAGTAGGTGAAGTTAGCTAGAGTCCTATAGGTGCATACACCAAAGCTATTTTTCTATCTTAGTAACTGTTATGTGGTACCATATGGCTGTTCAATGAAGGTATTATAAGATGGAGTGGCTGCTATGTGGAAGTATTTAAAGAGATCTTTGATATGCACTGGACATCCTATAGCTAAATAGAGTGCATATAGTTAAATACTGTGCTAAAATAGATAAATGTTATAATTATTGCAGATAACTATTCTAGGACATATGGCACAGTGCCATCCAGACCCTAACTAAGCATAGCTTGTGAAATAAGTTATAGATTACTTATAACCTTACAATTATATGATACTAGCAATGACCTGCCACCAAACATAGCCTATATCCTTTTTCAAGGTCTAATCTACCCCAATACCAAATTTCATCAATATTGGTCCACTCTGTCTATCTGTTATTGTTACACACCTATCCCAGGTGTGATACAATAACAGATAGACAGAGTTATTTTCGCATTCATAATACATAATAATATGGATTTATAGCACTCGAGTGTGATGCTAATAGACTTCATCCTGTGTTACACCACAAAGGTTACGAAATTTTTGATTTCACTTAATGTATGTAACATTTTATATTAAACTAAATTATTCTCTTGTTTTAGCTGTCTACATGGCTTTTGCCTTTAAAAAACGTGCTGCTGACTCCTGGGACTCTAATGGAAAGCCAGTGTTCTCTAAGCCAGAACAAGGTCAATTGACAAATGAAAAAGAATGATAACAAAACAACACAATAATGTGTTGGGTAAACATTTTATATACCTAGGTATATTATTCTTAGACAGTATCTTATTAACTAAGTTCTCAAAACGCTAGCAGAGTATTTATGTCATTGTAATACTTAAGACACAAATCAGGAATTTCTATATTTAAAATTACAACTGAACCATACTTGTACACTAAAGTTTGGCATAAAGTGGAAACAAAGAGTCATAGTATCTCAATGTTTTATTGATGAATTGCATTGGCAGAAAAAACCCATGCATTGCAAAAGAAGGCGCAATGTACTCCTTTTAACATTGTTTCCATTTTCTGCTAAGTTTTTCAGTGAATAGGGTTTAGATAGGTCATGTTTGTAACTAGTGTTAGGTCTCAAATAAACTAAATATAAAATATAAAAACAATAACCTTAAGAACTCTATGTATACTGTGGAAACAGAAGAGGGAGCCAGGATACATAAAAAACTCACACTTCCAATAGATGTTATAAATTTACAAACCCATTTTTTAACCTTTACCAATTACTTGTTCCACACAACTGGGCATAAGTGTATGAAACGAGTAAGTGTTAGTTATAGTAAGTAAAGATAAACTGACACAATGAAAGTGAGCAAATTATTTTCCATAGAAGTCTTTGACAATAACAAATATGTGTATATTTTCTTCAACCTATGAATATTGGTGTTCATAGGTTGAAGCCTGATTTAAGACTGATGTTAGATTTGGATGAATAACTAGGTATAGGTACCGAAAATATTTCAACAAGTTAAAAAAATAGTCGTATGGTAGATTTATTTGATTGTTTTATTATACCTTATTCTGTTTATCAAATAACTATCACAAGGAATGGTAAGTTATCCAATAATGATTCTAATTATCCAATAATGATTGTACCTAGTTATCTAATTAATAGAATCGTTCAAGGATATTGAGAATTGGATACTAGTCTATCATTATAATTACAGTCCCTAACAGGGGGAATGCTCTGATCTAAGAGCTGTCTATTTAAATTGATTTGAATAGTTAGCTGCTAGTGGCATGCTTATTATTATTCATTTTTCAAAAAATATATTATAAATTTACTTACGACATTAAATATAAACTAGCAATCACTTAAATCTTAGCCACTTGACTAGAAAGTCCAAATAAGACAAAAGTCAAGGATTTAATAATGTTGAATTTTATATTGTTAATGTATTTTAAGAATACCACCTCCTTATTGTACCGCAATTCTCTTCCTTATGTTTGACATAGTTAAAAATTTGTAACAATGAAATTTTGATAAAATAATAAAAGTGTCTCATTTATTTCAAGTACCTACTCAAGTATCAACATACCTTCTTAAATAGTTTTGCAGACAAGGTATTATAAATTTGAAATCGCGCTGTTGTGCTGCAAATAACTATACCTAGGTAGGTCTCTCCCAATGTGCTCCATAATCCAGTCCGAGTTCCACATCGCCTATTCCAGCTACCTTCTCCAGGGACGCCTGTCCATCTGTCTAGGGAAGGGCTTATGGTTTAAATGTTACTGAGCAGGTTAAAGCTTTGCAAGATTTGGTAATTTTAGCAAGGTCAGTCTTAGGGCCGGCGCTCACTGCCGGCACGGCACGGGATGGCATGGCAAAGGATTTTATTACTAATCAAGTTATTTTGAATCTTATTTCAATTAGATTAGAGTTCATGTTACTTTATTTCGATACCACAATGCCGCGACGTGCCGCGGGTTGCTGTGGCATGACGCGACGCGCCCCGTCATGCTGCGGGATGTTGCGGCATGACGAGTCATGCCGTTTCACTCCACGGGTTGCCGCGGCACGCCATTGCATCTTGCGAGACGTATGGGTCACTTTGTGTCGAGGAATTATGAATGCTAAGCAGGTTGAAATAAGGTTATAACTTGTGCAGCGGTCATTTCGGTTACTGGGGCGCAGTTCGTTCGGTGCGCGGGGGCAAGGGAGAGATGCACTGGCACGCGCGCGTTTTTTTGACTCTCACTAACCATAACGACACAACCAACTTCGAATGCGCGTGGAGCAAAACTGATTGACGCCAGAGTGACTGGGCTTTCAGCAGAACGCCACGGCATGCCACGGGATACCACGGGATGCCACGGCATGCTACGGAACGCCGCGGGATTCCGCAGCACAATCTGCCTTGCCATGCCGGCAGTGAGCGCCGGCCCTTAAGATCGGTGATCATTCATAGAACATTGAGGCTGTGCCTCGGAGAGCATGGTAAGTCTACGGTGGCATACGAACATCTGTTGCATTCTTTACAGTAGGTTGGAGCCTGTAAAGACTTCAAAGCGTTCCACGGTTCACAGCTGCCTGTCACCCCATCAGAAGCAGGCCGGCCGCGCGGCGCGAGGCAAACCCCTCAACATGGTAATTCCCATCCCACACCTTAGGCGGCCATCTCAAAACCCTAAAGTGTTTTTATAACTTGGCCATTATGATTACCAATATTCATTAATTTTCAATAACCATACTAGCAAGTACCAGTAATAATTATTTTTAAATACGCCCTTAAATATAATTATTGACTAATTGCTATTGGTCTCTAATTGAGTAGGTAGGTAGGATGATAATATAACTTTAAAAGCCCTTATTTCTGGGTGTGAATTTGATCTATGGGGTCCAGCTCCGTGACTAGTGAGTATTTAGTAACCCGTGAAACCTTAACTGGTGACGTGGGGACCTCTCGGGTCCAGCGAAAGTAAAAATCTGGAGTTAGGCCCTAACCGGCAGGAGACGTATACGCTGCTTCTAGCTTTAAGTTTAATCCCTTTAAGTCCGGTAAAAATGGTATACGTGTCGAAGCGCACATTAAGTATTGGTGAGTAAATTCATGTTTATTTATTATTTTTTGTCATATGTATTTAGTATTTTTCTTATTAGTACATACACGGAGATATAACTATAAACTGAAGTTTAATGCAGGTTTATTTGTTAAAAAATTAAGATATTCAGGGACATTTTAAGTAATTTCTACCAGAAAATGGTAACTGTAGGTAACTTCCTAAAAAACATTATTTATGTATATTTAATACACACTGAATTATTGCCAGAAAACCCTGTAAATTGAGAAAAAGATATACTTCAATGTACGGGACTCCGGCCCCACGTCAGTGATTACGTAAAAATAAAAGTTTTATTGTTACGTAATCACTGACCAAGTCACAAGCAAAAGTTAAGAATATATATAAAAAAAATAGATTTACTTTAACCCTACGTAAAAGTTTAAGGACTTGTATCCATAGTCAAATCACAAAAAAAAAAACCACTATCCTGAACTTCGTACAGTCGAGAACATTGAACCAATTCACCCTGAAGTCATAAACAATCTCGGATAGAACGGCGCATGCGCATTCGTCACTTCTCGGCACTTAGAATTTACGTTCGCTGACCGGCCTCATGTAATCTCCTTGTACCAACGTTGGTAATACGTAGGCAAAATGAGTGTCGAAAATCCAGCCAGCGAGAATGATTGTGAATCAGTAAGTGATCAAATCAATTGGGTTTTTCGTAGTGTATCATTTTGTAATGCATTTATGTGTCATGAAAATCCAAGTTTCGCTATTTACTGGTGAACAGAAGGCTCCACGAAGCGAAAATTTTCTAAGTCCCAATATGGCGTCTACAACAGTATTCGGACAGACCGAAGCCTAAGCGTCGAACTTAAAATATTCGAGAACAGTTTGATACATTTATCGTTGTATTTTAGTGTGAAGATTTTATTGTAATATCTAGTGATGACATTTTATGTCAATCTTAACAATGTGTAAATATTCGATGGTTAAATTGTTCACAGGGAAAGGTAAATGGTAATAGAAATGAACACGTGAACGGTGTCCACAACGGATATAACAGCTCCGAGAAGCATAAATCAAGCCACAAGTCATCAAGTAAGGATAAGCACCGCGATAAGGAGAGGGACCATAAGAGCTCCTCCAAGCACAGCAGGTTAGTTTTCCAGAAGTTTCCGAGTGAGCGTCTTATGTTACTGGTTAAGTGTGTTATCTAAGATTTTAATTTATAGGGATAAAGATAAAGACAAGCATTCGAGTAGTAAAAGTCACAGTAGCTCACACAAGTCTTCCAGCAAAGACAAAGAGCGTAGCGATAAAGATCGTGATCGTGAACATAGCAGTAAAGACAAGGATCGCGACAAGGATAAGCATCGAAGTGACAGGGACAAACATAAAGACAAGGATAAGAGTGACAGGGACAAGCACAAGAGTACCAGTGATGATAAAAAATCTTCATCTTCCAAGGATAAAGATAAAGACCATAAAAGTTCCTCTAAGGATCACAAGTCAAAGGATAAAGATAAGGAACGTGAAAAAGATCGGCACAAAAGTGACAAACATCGTAGTGACAAAGAGAAACATTCAAGCTCAAAAGATAAACACAGGTATGATAAAAAGTCCACAAAATCATCCATAAAAATAAATTATCTTTGTGTATTAAAAATGACAGGTGTCAATATTTATTGTCAAAATTATTGTAGTTTTCATTAGTTTTTATTTTGCAAATTGAAAATACAATTCTATTACTTTTTGTAATCATAATTCATTGCAATAATCAGCACCATGTTTCTTGGATATATGCAATTATGCAAGTAATTTTTCCTATCTATGTTTTAAATTGCTAGAATCACACATGTAATACACATATTTCAGTTAAATTTTATATTTCATTTATTATTTTCATAGCTCTAGCAAAAGCAAAGAGAAGAGTAGCAATGAGAAACATGATAAGATTAAGTCTGAACCGGACAGTCAAAATTCTTTTGTCAAGGATGAACCCATGCAGGTTAGTGATGTAATGTTATAATACTATAACTTTTCATAGTTTCTTTCTATTGACAAATAATAACTTTCAAAATATAAAAACTTATGTACTATCTATAATAGCTTTTAAATTTAGAAAGTTATTTATTGTTGTTAGAAAGAAACTAAGTTAATCTTAGGATGCCCTTGTTATACTTAAAGTTTAACAACACAAGTATTGGAATTGTATAATAAGTAAAAGTTTATGTATTGTTTGAATGACTTGAATTATAAAGGAATTATCTTATACCAGGTTGATGATAATGTGAAGCAAGAAATACATGATGAGAGTAATGATTATACCGGTCTTAACACCACCGCTTCTTCATGTGACTACTCATTGTCACAGTTCAAAGATGAACCACTCTCTGAGCTGCCGCCTGAAGAGGACAGTGAAGAGGATTCACCGGTAATATTGTGGAATCATATGCTTAATACATTTTTGCATAATACTTGTGAACAAAGATAAAATTGTGTTTTGTTTGCAGTCTGAGCGTATAGGTATCAAACGCCGTGCACCTAGTGAAAGTGAAGAAGACATTCCATTACAGCGTAAGAAATCTAAAAAGAAAGTTAAAAAGGGTTTGTATTTATATTTTGATTACTTCCATTGCTTGATTACTGGGTTTAGTTTATGAGCTCAAAAATAATGAGCTAATAATGGTTCTAAATATATCCATTTATTTATAGAACCTACTTACTATGATGATGATGATGAAGAAGAGGAAGAAAAGCCTAAAAAGAAAAAGGGCAAAGCAGTGAAAACAAAACCAAGCAAAGTCAAACATGAACCTGAAGAAAGTACAAGTCCAACAAAGCGTAAGAAAAAAACAGATGATGAACCAGAGGTCTGGAAATGGTAATTTGTTACATATTTATTACATTACATTAATATCACAGGTAATCTTGATGTCTTTGTAAAATAAAATACTCTTGTTCAGATCATTTCATCATTAAAAAAAATTGAAAAATAGTACAGCTGATTTAGTAACAAGTTCTATTGGCAGCCGCTAGGTGGCAGTGTACACAACAATGTGTTGTCACACATTTTGAGGTTATTTCAGGTTATATCAAAAAAATGTTCATGAGAAGTGTGTCCATCGAAATATTGAATATAAAATCACTTTATAAAATAAAATCTATTAATATAGTTATCAGGCAACTGCGTTATCGCAGACCAAAGTGTGTTGGTATATAACTTATGATATTTTTGTGCCTTTTCTTATTGGATGATATAATTATTCAAGTGTTTATTTCTCTTTAGGTGGGAAGAAGAAAAGAAAGATGATGGTACAAAATGGACATTCTTGGAACACAAAGGACCTGTATTTGCACCACCTTATGAACCATTACCCAATAATGTCAGATTTTTCTATGATGGCAAAGAGATGAGGCTGTCACAAGATTCTGAAGAGGTTGCTGGTTTTTATGCTCGCATGTTAGATCACGATTACACAACAAAATCTACATTTAATAACAATTTTTTTACTGATTGGCGCAAGGTAATGAGTCATGAAGAAACTAAAATTATTAAAGATCTCTCAAAGTGCAATTTTAAGGAAATGCAAGCTTATTTTAATAGTGTATCAGAAAAAAATAAAAATAGATCAAAAGAAGAGAAAGCAGCGTTGAAAGCTAAGAATGAAGAAATTCAAAAAGAATATGGTTTCTGTACTATTGATGGTCATAAAGAAAAAATAGGAAACTTTAGAATAGAACCCCCAGGTCTATTCCGAGGCCGTGGTGAACATCCAAAAATGGGTATGCTGAAAAGGCGCGTTATGCCTGAAGATGTGCTAATTAATTGTTCTAAAGATAGTAAGGTGCCAAAACCACCACCAGGACACAAATGGAAAGAAGTGAGGCATGACAATACTGTTACATGGTTAGCTTCATGGACAGAGAATGTTCAAGGACAAGCCAAGTATGTCATGTTGAATCCTAGTTCCAAGCTGAAAGGAGAAAAAGATTGGCAAAAATATGAAACAGCCAGAAAACTTCATAAGTGCATTGACAAAATCAGAGAAAATTATCGTGCTGATTGGAAAGCTAAAGAAATGCGGGTTCGCCAACGTGCTGTGGCTCTTTATTTTATTGATCGCCTTGCTCTGAGAGCAGGTAATGAAAAAGATGATGATCAAGCTGATACAGTTGGTTGTTGTTCATTGCGAGTTGAACATATAGCATTACATAAAGAAAAAGATGGTAAAGAATATGTAGTTGTATTTGATTTCCTTGGTAAAGATTCTATTAGATATTACAATGAAGTACCAGTTGAGAAACGTGTATTCAAGAATCTCGAGTTGTTCATGGAAAATAAAAAGGATAGTGATGATCTCTTTGACAGACTCAACACTCAAACTCTTAATGAGCATTTGAAAGATTTGATGCCTGGATTAACAGCCAAGGTATTCCGTACCTATAACGCCTCTATTACCCTACAAAGACAATTAGATGAACTGACAGATCCAGATGCTTCAGTTCCCGAGAAAATTTTGGCTTATAATCGAGCAAATCGTGCAGTAGCTGTACTTTGCAACCATCAGCGTGCAGTTCCCAAAGGTAAAATCTATTTTTTTGTTTTTATAAAATTTACTAATATAACCAATAATACTTCAAACTTAACTAAATTCTTATGTTAGAAATATGATACTGACACTCTATTTAAAGTTGCATTGCTTCAGTCACTAAACAGTCCCAGTTATCTCTTGTATATGTTTATTTTTGTATATGATTTATTGATGTCACCATGCAATTTCATTTTTATTTATTTAAGGTCATTCGAAGTCTATGGAGGCCTTGAAGGAGAAAATACAAGCAAAGCGTGATCAAGTTGATGAGGCAGAAGAAGATTTACGGCAAGCATCAAAGGCTGCAAAACGCGGTTCAGTTAAAGAAAAACTAAATTGTGATAAAAAGAAGAAGGCACTTGAACGCCTGAAAGAACAACTTAAAAAACTAGAATTACAGGAGACAGACCGTGATGAAAATAAAACTATTGCACTTGGTACTTCTAAATTGAATTATCTTGACCCACGTATATCAGTTGCTTGGTAAGTGAATATTTTGACATTATAATAATTAGTCAACAATAAACAGTTTATTAATTCTGTATGTATTTATAGGTGCAAGAAACATGGGGTACCCATTGAAAAAATTTACAACAAAACTCAACGCGATAAATTCCGCTGGGCAATCGATATGGCCGGTCCGGAGTATATCTTCTAAGGCATATGTTTAGCATTAGCTATAATATTTTATTAAAAAATTTTGTTAAATCTAAAAACTTTCCATTTCATATGTTGTTTTACATGGAATTAGTTTTATGAATTTCTGACAAAAAAAATTATACAGTGATTTAGTATTGATAACAAAATACATTTGGACCCAAACGGAAATATTGTTCCTCTCATGATTAGGATCCAAATTAGAAGTCTGATTCTAATTTATTATTATTTAGTTACATTGTTCTCTTATAGCATAATTAGTTGTAGGGTAAGATATAGTATTTAAAAGTTTAAGAATTTTCTTGTGTAGATTTGCAATCTATTTTTGTCTTATGGTTTTACTCTTAATAACAGATTGCAACATCTGTACATGCAACTCCTAGTAATATGTTACAGGATGAACTTCAATTCCTGCAGTTCATCATAACACATGATAGGCTACTGATAGCAGATGGCCCTGATGAAGTATTGTTAAATTGTTTTTCTTCTTTTATAAATAAAGTTACTGCCATCATATTTCTACTTCAATTTATTTTGTACTGGTCTTATTTCAGTTTGCTCTTTTTTATGCGGTTAACTATCATCGCAAGTGAAAATGATAACATGTAACAAACACATCAGTCAGGGCCTTTCCATATCAGATCACTGATTTTTGTTGGAATTATAAGATTTCAAATTTATTTTGTACATATGAATCATGAAAATGATTTACCCTTATGCCTTTGAATGTAATATTGTTTGCTTTTGATCATGAAAACAAAACGTTTCCTATTGCTAAAAATGCATTTAGAACTTTGTGATCGGTATATAACAGTGACGATTTACTGTTCACATTTTGAGCAATAACTATTCATAATAAGAAAGCATCACTACAATTAATGATCAATAGAGTAATCTTTGTATGGCTACTTATAAACAAATTGAAATACAGAGAATGAACATCTGCATCAAAAGCAATGTAAATTGTGCACAATGTGCAGTAGTAAATGTTGTATAATAAGAAATAATGTTATATTATTTTTATAAATTAGGATCGCAAAGCGTAAAAAACGCCGTCAATGTTACGAAAGGTACAATGTTATAGGTAAATTTGTAATATTACATACGTTTATGTGTGCGTCTTGTAAATAGTAAATTTTTACCATGTCATACAAATTGTGAAATGAGATTATCCCAAATAAATAAAACATTGACACTAGGATTTCAATTTTTTTATTCTGTACATCTATGCATCTCGGAAAAAATCAATGTCTTCCATTCCTTCGGGCATATACTGTAGTCCTGACTCGTCCTTGTGTAATAAATTATAGCCACTGCCATAACCTGAAAATAGTGAATTTGGAATTCATACTTTGTAGGTATGATGATGTAGCTTGGTCATGGTGTTTGTAGGATAAAACAAAATTGTCCCGCTAACATGAATCAGCAAGTTGTTTGTGTTGGCAGGCGCTAAATATTCAAATAACGAAAACCTATAGAATAGAACTGATTGCATTACACAATATTTAGAAAATTACGAAAGCATAGACTCGCATATCCCTTAAAACATGGGATTCTGATCAAATAATTTCTCAAGAATTTCTATGGTGATAGAGGCACAAGCATTTGTATAATATGTAAAGCCAACAACAACGCAATGCTGATATAATCTCTGAGATCCGAAATTTACGCCTGGTATCAGTAGTTCGGAATCGGACAGCTGAGACTTTTTCGTATCAGTAGTTCGGCGATTAAAAACTACCGTACTACTGAGCTTTTTTGTTCTGTACCTATTTAAATTATGCTTCAGGGCGCCTCAACTCGCTGTAGATACTTACCTAATTGTTTCATTAATTTTGTTGGAGCATTGCGCAAATATAGTGGAACTGGTGGCAGAGGACCCTTAGCTTGTGCTAAGGATGCTTGACATCGCTTCATCGCGCGATATACTTCAGTGCTCTTTGATGCTCTTGCCAGTCGGACAGCACATTGCACAAGTAAAACGTCGCATTCAGGCATTCCTAGCTGCTGACAACCTTGTAAACATGCAACAGCCTCCACTATAGCATTCGGATCAGCTAAACCTGTAAAATTTCACATGATTAACATATATTATTTTTAAATTACATACCTCTTTATTATGATGTAATAATATGATTCAGCCCGCGTGGATTATTGTTGCCGTTCCTGCGGCCTCCTATTACGGGGGAAAATAGTAGAGAGTAGTCGATATAATAATTCGAGACAAACAATATTTGTCGACCAAATTGCATTTACACCCATTCAACCGTTTTGTCATGATTCAAATTCAAAATTAGTTTATTATCATTTTCTTACATGCTAGTATTTAAACAGTGTTTGAGGCACTCCTTTTAAGTAAACAATACCTGTGTTAGGAGGCCTCGCTCTCCACATTACATAAAAAGAAGCTAGTCAGGTAAGTACCTATTTGATTTTATAAAATAACAATTTGAAGTGTGTGTGTGTGTGTGTGTGTGTGTGTGTGTGTGTGTGTGTGTGTGTGTGTGTGTGTGTGTGTGTGTGTGTGTGTGTGTGTGTGTGCGTGTGTGCGCGCGCGCGCGCGTGTGTGTGTGTGTGTGTGTGTGCGTGTGTGTGTGCGTGTGTGTGTGCGTGCGTGCGCGCGCGCGTGTGTGTGTGTATTTTTTGTGATGAACATAGATATATATATATACACTTTATTTAAAATAATAAATAATTGTTAGGTCCATTGAAAAAGTGTTAAAGGGATAGACAGAATATTAAATTATGAATGATGTTAAGAGACTATATGCAAGAGTTCTTCGGTATTTGCATAATTCATAGATTTTAACCATGATAATAATGTTATTTTACAGTCGTGGAGGACCATAGGGTAAATACTCAATATTTTGTTGATTTTATTATATAAATAGGCTGACTGTCTTTTAAATTGATTACTTGCAAATGTTGTAGCAACTATGCATGCCGGAGCAACATTGCGGTAGACTCTTTTCTTAAGAAGTTTAGGGTCAAAGTTTAGTTTAACATGCACTTTTAGAACAGTGAGAAAAATATACAGTTGCCTTACTGTTAAACGGTTACTAAGTTGATACAGATCAGAGATCGGATATTTGTACGGTTTAGAATACATGACTTTTATATCTTTTGGATCTTTGCGCCCTTTCTAGTTCTATAAATTTAGTTTTATTAGCACCCCCCCATACTGTAAGTACTTACAACATGGTGTAAGAGTTGTGGTGAATAGTAGTACTACTTAGGTATCCGGTACAAAAAACCTTAAGCATATTTGAGAAATTGGGGTCGTGGTAACTCAAAATATCATAAAAGGTGTAAATTTTCAAAGAATTTCTAAATTGATGTTGTAACCAAAAAAAATAATTAGGTATATTTTTTTATTATTTTTCCTCGAGTGCTCATGAGCAGGTCTAGCTTTTTGGGCCCGCTTATCGTTGAATTTTGGGACACGTTGTATAATTTGGTAAAGGACATACACTATGTTTGGTCGCGATAACCGACATCCACGTGGGCGGAGCCGCAGGCAAAAGCTAGTTTATTATATGGAGGGAAATATATAAGCAGTATATTTTAAGAGTAATTAGCGTTAAGTACCTATATCTTCGCATGCGGCTCTCACTAGACGTCGAGCGATATACAAAGGGTCTTCGCCCCCGTGTAACGCGCGCGTGGTCCAATATAATGCTGCATTGTCATCACTGGCACGAATTGATTTATGCACCGCTGATACTGTGTTGTAATGTTCCTCACCTTGTCTATCGTACATCATATGGGTTCTCTGTAAAATATTTTCATTTTTGTTACCAAAAGTTATCCGCATCTCTTGCCTTCAGTAGAAAAGGGAGGAGGATTCATTTTTCTCAAAATGTTTGTTTTTTTCTGAGTTGAGAGACCCGACGACAATCGCTCTCATAAAGACCGTATAAGTCAAATTAAAACGTGGAGAAAGAGTAAGCAGATTTCGGGAAGCAATCGACAATAACGCTAAAAAGAGAAACCATGTCTTATATATTTTGCTACACTCGTTCTAGCTGCGCGCAGCCAATGGAGTAGGTAGGAATTTGTGACTGCTTTATACCCCGGCTACCCAATCGCCTTCATATTATATTAGACTAGCTTATTGTGCGGGCTCCATGGTGTGTGTGTGTAATGAGTGCAAATAAGCGACCAATTTGTACAATTGTACAGACTGGATGCGGAAGGCGGAGGATCGGACGAACTGTCCAGCAGTGGACTGCGGTGGGCTAATTGATTGATTGAAGGATTGTTCGAACATAAAGAGAATAGAATAATAAATAACTGCGAAATACAAGTTGCAACGTTGCAAGTGCAAGCACGTAAGGTGTAAGAATTAATATAAAAGTGTTAATAGTAATTCGTTATACAAGAGTGCACCACTCGTTACCTGCTACTCCAAAGTCAAAGTAGTAAGTACACCACTCGTTGCCTGCTACTCCAAAGTTATCAGTCTATCAAAAGGTTGTCTGGTAGAGATCGCAGCAGTCTGCGATAAGACCGCCCATTGTACGATAAAATTAATATTAAAATTTGTATGAATTATTTACTGGTGTACAATAAAGTATATGCATTCATTCATTGAAAATTTCATTTTAACCACGTGCTTATTTTTGATGACTGAGCAAGCGAAGGATTCTTAAATTATCACGAGCGGCTCAAAAATTTGAATCCTGAGCATTTACGAAAGAATAAAAAAAAAAAATCTTTGCACTCCAGTGCAACACTTAACTTTTCAACCCACCTCAGCGAGGAAATGATAAAATGGAGTGTGCAAAGCAAATTAAAAAGTACACCTAGGAGGTTCCGGGTCTGACTTTATAATAAATTAAAAAGTATAATAAATTCGGCACCATGGTAAAGTAAATAGGATGTTTTGAATTCACAAAGGGTGAAGGGATGAAGGGCGCATCGAGATATTATTTTAAGTACCTATTGGCCTAAACATCTCAAGGACCTTACACCGGCGTAAGCGTCGGAGAAGCTGGCAACGCACTCTTGGAAGAACTAACGGCCCTAATTAACCTTAAGTTGTCCGGTCGGCGAAGGCATCACTGACTTACCGTAGGTACGGCGCCAATTTATGCGCCTTGCCTAAAAAGATGGTGATATTTGTCCCATTGCTGTAGGCTATACATACAGGCGAAGCCAAGTCGTGTACTAGAGAATATAGAGACTCAAAATCAAATTCCAGCCCCTGTAACTCGGCTTCGGCTCCAAAGGGCTGTGAGGCTGCTGTTCACGACCTTTCCACGTTTCATAGCTGAAGTGGCGGAGAGGTTCTCAAAGTTGACTTGAGGAATGTCTTTAACTCGGTTAATAGGAACACTGTGTTGTCATTGTCACAAGCCAAATTGAAATACCCATTTTTTTTTCTTTTTTTTTTGGCATTGATATAGGCACCCGTCTGAATTACTTTATAAGACAAATATTTTAAATTCAGCAGTAGGGTGTCAACAAAAAGATCCTCTTGGGCTGGTCAATTTATATCAAAGAAATAGCAAAGCGACTAATCGACTCTTCCCGTGACCATAGGGCTGGTCTTTGCCTCGCTCAAAGAATTAGTATAGCTATTCACCATGGTAATGCCGCCACCCTTTTGGGCACGGTACCAGTAGATATGCCTAAAATTGCAGTCTCTCCCCCTTTTTCATTTTATTTTTGTTATGTATTATATAGTTAGCATAGGTATGTAAATGTCGCCGTCGACTAGCTTAATCAGCCGTCCAATTAACTGCCTAGGCAGTTAACTAAACGGCGCCAGTCAATTGAAGGCCTGAATGATACTCAGCCGTCTCGTACGGGCAAACGCAGTGTAGGACGCCCAACGGCTAGGTGGAAGGACGACCTCATCAAGGTCGCCGGGAAGCGCTGGATGCGGGCTGCTTTGGATCGGTCATTCTGGAAGTCTATGGGAGAGGCCTATGTTCAGCAGTGGACTGTGTATGACTGATATGATGATGATGAGTTAAATGCCTAGGCAGATAATTAAAAGGGCTGATTAAGCTAGTTGGCGGCGACATATACACTTCTCATAAGAAAAATCGAAACATTCTATTATGTCAAATGTCGTTTAATAGTGAAAAATATGGGGTTTTCAAATTCTAATGTTATTGTTCTAAATTCAAATTAAATTTTCATAGGTTTCGTATTTTGTTTAACGAGCCATCTTTACCCTGTATGGAGTGTGAAGAAAGTCGATAAAATACGTACCTAAATGAAAAAAAGCGTTTCTTTAAGAACTTGTATTCCCTTCCAGAGCTTCCATACGAGTTTTCATTAATCGGATGAGAGTCACGATCACATGTTGTGGCATTCCATTCCATTTCTCTTGAATTGCATTTTGCAGCTGGATAAGTGTTCCTGGGGGAGGATCTCTTGCACGAATTCGTCTCTTTAACGCATCCCATAAATGTTCAATGGGATTCATGTCTGGGCTTCTTACTGGCCATAATGAATGGCTCCATAATGAAGATACCGACTTCGGTAAGATAGTCCAGTACGACGCCCGCGGTGTGAGCCGTAGCATTGTCGTGCATGAATATGAAGCCGTTGCCAATAAAATGGGCATAGGGCTCCACGTGAGGCTCAAGACACTGTTCGATGTACCGATGAGAGTTTAGTTCAGGCAGACGTGTGGTGTCGGCCTATAAAGAAAGATCTGACCCTGGGAACGTTTAACGGATGCACTCTGAGGCTTAACCACCATCTAGCGCAGTTGGAAGTGGAGTTAGAGAACATTAAATGGCATGTTCTAGGGTTATGTGAAGTCCGTAGGAGGGGAAGGTCACCGTAACCCTAGACTCAGGCCATCTTCTCTACTTTCGCGAGGGGGATAAGAAATCCCAGGGTGGCGTAGGTTTCCTCGTCAATAGGGCCCTCTCTAACAACGTTGAAGAAATCTCCAGTATTTCGACTAGGGTAGCGTACCTGATCCTTCAGCTGTCCAAGCGCTACAGCATGAAGGTCATTCAGGTTTACGCACCGACCTCGACACACCCGAATGATGAAGTGGAGGATATGTGTGAAGACATATCCAAAGCCTTTCACAACACCACCAAGGCCAACTTCAATGTTGTTATGGGGGATTTTAACGGCAAGGTGGGAACACAGACTGGCAACGCATCCCGTATAGGCCTGCATGGTTATGGAGTTAGGAATCACAGGGGGCAAATACTTGTCAACTTCCTTGAGAAGGAGGGACTGTTCTTAATGAACTCTTTCTTTAAGAAACAGCCTCAAAGAAATTGGACATGGAAAAGCCCCGACACTGTGACTTAAAATGAGATCGACTTCATCATGACGGATATCAAGAACATATTCAGACATGTCTCAGTGATCAACAGGTTTAATACCGGATCTACCGACTTCTCCGAGGCTCTCTGAATATCAACTTAAAGCTTGAAAGAAGCCGACTGTTGAAGTCCATGCTCCGACCTAACCCAATCCATATCATGGCGGGCACCGAAAAGTTCCAGCAGCTTTTTGGGAATAGATTTGTTGCCTTGGAACCCACTGACGACGTTGACGAGAGCCTACACAATCTGGTCGAAACTCTGAGGGAAGAGGGCATCAAGTTCTGTAGAGCGCAGCGGACTGGCAGGATTTCCAAACTCTCGGCTGAGACTCTCGAGTTGATGACAAAAAGACGGGAAACTACCCAAGCGACTTCGTCGGAGAGGTCAGACCTGAACAAGCAAATTGCGAAGATGGTACGGCGCGACCTTCGGAGCTCCAACACACGCCTCATCCAAGAGGCGATAGAGCGAAACCGAGGGTCTAAAGTATTCACTCAGCAGCTTAGCAGGAGCCACCTGACAAAGCTAAAAACGCACGACGGGAGGACCGTGTTGTCAAAACCAGAGATCTTCGTCGAGATAGAAGATTTCTACGGCCGATTATACGCTGCACATGCCTCTCATTCTCGACGAGATGACCACGATTCCAGAGCCACCCTGATACGCCACTACACCGACGAACTGCCTGACATCAGTCAAGACGAGATCGTGTCAGCTCTGAGGCAGCTTAAAAATGGAAAAGCCCCTGGTGAGGACGGAATAACATCAGAGCTTTTGAAAGCTGGAGGAGCCCCTGTTATACAGGAACTACAGAACCTCTTCAACGCCGTCCTTCACAGTGGGAGAACTCCAAAGGCGTGGAGCGGGAGTTTGGTGGTGCTCTTTTTCAAGAAGGGTGATAAAACCCTTCTTGAGAATTACAGACCCATCTCGCTCCTGAGCCATGTCTATAAGTTGTTCTCACGAGTGGTCACGAATCGTCTCGCCAGGAGACTCGACGAGTTCCAGCCGCCGGAACAGGCCGGGTTTCGCGGAGGATATGGCACCATAGACCACATTCACACAGTGAGGCAGATTATACAGAATTAAATATATGTAATTGAATCAATAAAGTTGTTAATAATGTTAATGATTATAAATGTAAATTGAAATTGACAAAATATGTATTTTGCATGCCATCATATGGCAGAATATGTATGAACTTTATTATATTGTAACACCTTTCTATCTACCATATTCTTGCAAATAAATTAAATTTGAATTTGAATTTGAAGTCCGAAGAGTATAATCAGCCCCTGTGTCTGGCCTTTGTGGACTATGAGGAGGCCTTTGACTCTGTCGAAACCTGGGCTGTTCTGGAATCCTTACAGCGATGCCAAGTAGATTATCGTTATATTGAGGTGTTGAGATGTCTGTACGAAGCCGCCACCATGAGTGTCCAAGTACAGGACCAGCAATCCAATTGCGCAGAGGAGTGAGACAGGGGGATGTTATATCTCCGAAAGTGTTCACCAGTGCGTTGGAGGATATGTTTAAGACGCTGGACTGGAAAGGAAAGGGCATTAACATAAACGGCGACTACATCTTACACCTACGATTCGCAGATGACATAGTCTTAATGGCGGAGTCGCTAGAGGAGCTGAAACAGATGCTGGGCGGACTAGCTTCAGCCTCGCGACGTATCGGTCGTGGCATGAATTTGGATAAAACCAAAGTCATGATCAATGGCCACATTGATCCGATACCGGTCGGCGTACATGGTCACCTTCTCGAAATCGTTTCTGAGAACACTTACCTCGGGCAGATTCTGCAGTTAGGTAAAAACAATTTCGTGAGGGAGGCCAAGAGGAGGATCCAGCTGGGCTGGGCAGCGTTTGGGAAACTACGTCGAGTCTTCTCGTCATCCATACCGCAATGCTTGAAAACGAAAGTTTTCAATCAGTGCGTCCTACCCGTCATGACCTACGGAGCCGAGACATGGACACTCACGGCAGGGTTGGTCCATCAGTTCAAAGTCGCTCAGCGAGCTATGGAGAGAGCTATGCTCGGAGTTTCTCTAAAGGATAGAATCCGCAATGAATACATCCGACAGAGAACCAAAGTTATCGACATAGCTCAAAGAATCAGCAAGCTAAAGTGGCAGTGGGCTGGCCACATCTCGCGAAGAACCGACAACCGTTGGGGTAAACGTGTTCTTGAGTGGACTCGGCAAGCGTAGTGTAGGACGCCCTCCGACCAGGTGGGATGACGATCTAAGAAAGACTGCAGGCGGATGCTGGATGCGGCAAGCTGAAGACAGGGCGCTATGGCGCTCATTAGGGAAGGGCTATGTCCAGCAGTGGACTAATATAGCCTGATGATGATGAGACGTGGCCCAGACACGAAGACAAGTTCTGTCTTACCGTCAGCGCTGATTCCTCCCCAAACCGTCCACGAACCGCCAACATAGCCGACCTTTTATCTCAAAACAATGATTCATTTCTGTTTAGGATAAACAAATGAAATTTGAATTTTCGCTTACAACCTTACAACTGTATAATAATGGCCAAACTGCCAGCTATAATAATCATGTGATTTTTTTCATGGAATGAAAACTGTGTTGTTGTGTGTGAAAACTACGGTGAAAACTACTTTTGTGTTAAATTAGGACAGATATCATAAAAACTAAAGTGTTTCGAGTTTTCTGATGAGAAATGTATTTGTTTTACCAGTTGTAAATGTTCTTTAAGGTTAAGCTTAAGGAACCTCCCCTTACTGCCCCGTTTATGTATTTTCCAAGATTGGTGTGAATACTAGTTTTTTTTTTTTTTTTTTTTTAAATGGTGGTTTTTATTTTTAGACATAATTTCTTAGCTTAGACTTTTGTGTGTACAAGTGTAGAAAAGAGGCATAAGTATTGAATAGTAACTTTTCGTGTTGGTTCCAAATGTGCAAAGCCCTAGTAAAGTTTTCACCACATTACTGAGGCAGCAATCATCTCATTATATCATCAACAATAATTCCACTTAAGATAAAAATAATAAACTGATGACAAGGCAGCATGGTCATAGCTTTCTGTTTCGTGGTCAAAATAAAATAAAAACTTTTCTTTGATAGTGGATAAAAACGACTTTTCCACTCAGATATCGAACAGTTGAAATATTCTTTCCGAGATGGTGGGATGAAAAATAAAATAATGTGTTAACAACGTACTTTGATTCCATTTTTTATATCTTCGAGGGTCAGTATAGCAGGTCCTGATGCATGGATGTCGGCGCCAACATCTCTGGCATCTAGTGCTATTTCCAATGCGCCTAGAGCCACTCTGGCATCGCCATCGCTCACCTCAGCTAACCACTGCAATGATGCCTCTTCTACAATGCATCTTAAAATCAAATTAAGTACACGCTTCAAATAGGTATAGATTTTATCAAAAAAGCAACTGGCTTTCAGTCTAACTATGAACGCCTGAACTTCGATATTTTACGTGAATCGATCTGACATCAGACCTCCGCATCTAGGTTCTGTAAGACTAGGTTGTCGGAATTAGCCCTACCCATATGAAATGCCACAGATGTTCGTGGCTATTGGGACCGACTGCTTAGCGTGCTTGCCGAGGTACGCAGGGGTCTCAATGTGTTCAGAGAACCACCCATCTTTCATCATCATCTTTGCATTAGTCCCGGCTTCTTCCGAGACCTTCACTGGAGTTCGGGGTCCGCTTAAATATCATGTGGCTTGGGTTGCATTGGCTATATCGGGAGTGACTGTTGCCTGAACCCTCCAGCCTGAGCTATGGTCAGTCGCCAACTACTTACAGAGATTTCAGGTCACCCTGTCTGTCGCTACTGGCAGCCGGGACCGACTTGAAAGTGCTCTCCGAAGCACGGAAGCGCTTAAATATCACTAAGCACCCATCCAAGTAACAACCGCATCTAGGTAGCTTAGCCCAGCGATCGTTCACCGAACAGTGAGTACACCTGGCCACGATCCCACGACATCCATCGTAAAACTGACCTAGCTTACATTGTCTTACCTTCATATGTGCTAACCTATTCTGACACAAGCCCCTTAATGCGCCTACCTATAGGTTCAATAAGTAAAAATACTTTAAATTACAAATAGGCATACACACTTAGGAAGATCGTCTGCTGAGGTTTGTTCTAAATCATACTTAACGCCTTCAATTGCCGCTTTTCCAGATCTTTCTAAGGCATTCTTTAAAATCTGTAATACGTCGCCTATACTTAGTTTTTCCATAACTACAACTCTGCAGCGGCTCAGTAATGCGTTGTTTAAGCTAAATGAAGGGTTCTCAGTTGTAGCTCCAACAAGAATAATAGTTCCATTTTCGACGTGAGGCAAAAATGAATCCTGTTGAAGTTTGTTAAACCTGGAAGACAAATCTCTCTTAAGTACATACTTCTATACTCACGAAGATCTACCAATGCACGGTACTGCGAAATACCGCACGTTGGGAATACCGTAAGTCAGTGCGGGAAATATTTATATAAAAGGAAAAGGCTTACGCCGCGTTAGTCATAATCAAAGTAAAACTGCATCAATAGGTACGATTTTGCCTTTATTATGCTTATTTTATTAATTAATCCATATTCTCCGAAGCACGACCAGAGTCAGACCAATGCAAATTCATGCAAACAAATATTTGCACTGAGCGAGGATCGAACCCGCGCCCGTAGCGGCCGCGTTCACTACCGCCACGCCACAGAGGCTGGGTAAGAGCGTAAGGCATAATACAAGTAAAATCACGCCCGCGCCTTATTCTTGCCAAGCTTGTTCTATGCCCGATCCTCATCTTATCAATACTAAAAGAATCATAGAGTTATGTTCTTTTATAATGGTATTGTTTAAGTAATATGCCACTCCCCTAGAACTCTTCAATCTTGAAGAATTATGAAGCTTCTGGCAACTACGAGATTTTGCAATATGATAGCCTTATCACGGGGGCTGCCCCTTGAAGGCAGATAAGTTCGGAGGTATACGTTACAGCTGTCGCGGACAGGGGGCGGTAGTTGTCGGCTGCCACATCGCAGCAGCCCAAAAGGCTACCGAGAAGCGGGTTCTCGCGGTAGGCGGCGTTGTTGGAGTCCGGGTACGGCTCCTGCAGCCTCGACCGGCCAGGTGCTTCAGGTGCCTGTCCATTGGCCAAGTAAGGGTGCAGTGCAGCGCTATGGCTAACCCGGTCACAGGGCCGGTAATTGCGAAGCTCCGCCGCACTGTTTCAGGTGTGCGGCGGAGGACAAGCCGGCCGACCATAGGGTTGGCAGCAAGGTCTGCACCGTCGGGGAGCCGATGCCGCGAGGCGGGCGTTCCGCCAATAGTTCGGGGCGGGATGTGGAGATGGTTCCATAATGGATCCCCAGCTCCACATCCTGCGGGTGAACTTAGGCCACGGTGTCAATGCTCATACACTTCTACTTCAGAGCATGGCACAGTGGTCCATCCACGTTGCCGCTGTCGCCGAACCATACACTAACCGGTCTCCACCTCGGGCCCGCCTGGGTGGGCGACCTGGATGGATTGGCTGCACTGGTGCAGTACGCCGCTGCGGATGCCCCGTCGTGATCGCAAGGGAGTTTGGCATCGTAGCGGCGCGTATTGGGGAGATTGCGGTCGTGGCCGTCTATTTCATGCCGAGGTTACACCGACTCATTGGGCAATATCGGCGGTCGCTGGTGCGACTGACCGACGCCGTCAATGCCTGTACGCCTCGTCCGGTTCTTGTGCTCGAGGACTTCAACGCCTGGTCTGAGGCTTGGGGTTCCCGGACACACGAACGCGCGAGGCAGGGCACTGGAGGGCTGGGCCGATAGTCTCGGTCTAGTTCTCCAGAATCGCGGGGCCGAAGCCGTTTGTGGCGGGGGAGCGCAGGTCGATTATAGACCTTTCGTTCGCGAGCGCTTCCCTGTCACTCCGCGTGCAGGACTGGCGTGTCGTCGCGGAGGTGGAGACACTGTCGAATCACTGATACGGTCGGTTTTATGTCTCCCCTCCCGCAGGAGATGCGCCGGTCATAACGGCTTGGGCGATTGAATTGGGAGGACCTCCTGGAAGCCGCCATCGCGGCTTCGTACAGACCTGGGCCATTGCGCCAAACAGACCTGTCGACATCGACAATGAAGCGGCATGGTTCCATGGTTCCGGGAGGCCATGACACGTGTCTGCGATGCGGGTATGCCTAGGGCTCCAGCTTATAATCCGAGGCGTCGGGTCTACTGGTGGAATGCGGAGATCGCGAGGCTGCGTCAAGCCTGCGTGATCACGCACCGCCGGTGGGCTCGATTCCTTCCGTGGCGTAGCCGTCCCGCAGTCACGGAGCCCCGACTGGCGGAGCTTCATGAGGGTTACAGTGAGGCCAGGAATGCTCTCCGAGCGGAGATCAAGCGGTCCAAAGCCGCTTGTTACCGTATGTATGCTAAGAGAAAAGCTGCGCCCCCAGGCCCCTCCGTTGACCCAGGTTCTCGAGGAGGCTCTGCTCGGAGGAGTGGTCGAATCCCTGTTCCCGGCGCGAGCGGCCCGTCTATAGCGCCTGGCGTGGTGATTGACGACGACGTTCCCGAGGTCACTTGGGTAGAACTATAGTTGGCGGTGCGAAGGCTGAGAGCCAAGAGGAACACCGCCCCGGAACCCGACGTCATTCCAGGCCGCGCGTGGATTCTAGCTCTAGGGGAAGACGGTCTCGAACCCCGACTGAGAGGTTTCCTTAGCGCATGCTTAGAGCGGGGCCAGTTTCCGATGATGTGGAGGACGGGGAAACTGGTCCTCATCCGCAAGAAGGGACGCCCGGCGGACGAGCGGTCCGGGTACCGGCCCATAGTGTTGCTCGACGAGGTGGGCAAGCTATTTGAAAGAGTTATTGCCAAGCGCGTCGTCGAGCATCTTTCTAGAGTGGGGCCAGACCTGGCGAATACCCACTTCAAGTTTCGCCGGTGGCGTTCCACTGTGGATGCCACCATGCGTGTGCGGAATGCCTTGGGTCAGCTGTTACCCAACTTGAGGGGCCCAGAGGACTCCTGCAAGAAACTCTACGCGGGGCGTGTGGGCAGATACCCTGGAGGCCAGTTTCTTGCCTCTGCTGCGTGTGGCGCAGAGGACGATGGCAGCCAGGGCCATCAGGGGGTACCGCACGATATCCTTCGAAGCGGCGAGTGACCCGGCCAGCCTCTCTAGACAAATGGCAATTCGTTGGTCGGCGTTTGATGGAATAGAAAGCCGAATGTATGGGATTTGACGTATTTGACAGTCGTTAACGCATGTCATAAATGTCAAATCCTATACATTCGTCATTCTATTCCATCAAACGCCGAACAACGAATTGCCACTTGTCTAGAGGGGCAGGTCGCCACCGTGGATCCTGGAAGCGAGGACCTTTTCGGCACTGTATCGGTTCCAAAGGGAGGCGCTGGAGCGGGGATTCGATCCCGAACCCGAACATATTCGGGCCAAGAAATCCCGGCTCCACAGGGACATGGTGGTCGAGTGGGAGCGACGACTTGACTTTGGCGGCGACGTATATAATATACATATTTAAACGAAATATTTTTTAGAAAAAAAATCCCAACTCGGAAAGGGACTATAGCTTATAGCACACCAAATGTTAACACTGTACAAACCTGTGAATTTCATCCATAAACAGCACAGTCTGTCTCTTAAATTGAGCTTCATTTTTAGCTACTTTCACAACTTCCTTAACATCATTGATTCCTGACATAGTGGCGGAGAGTTTCACAAACCGCATGTTGTTTTGTTCCTTACATATGTTAGCAATAACGTTGGCCAGGGATGTCTGAAATTCAATATGATACCAACATTCTTTTTATTCTACTATTAACACATTTATTTTCACTTTCCAGTGCCCGACTTCACTATTACCTAACAATTTATTGTCTGTACTTTAATAGATATATGGTATTAGATGGAGTGGATTTTGAGTTATTTTGGTACAGTTTATAAAGATGATACCTACGGTTGCACTTTTTCATATAAAGTTATATGTGAAGGCAGGCTACGCTCTCTCTATGTACCTACTTGCGCGCTATATTCACCTACTCCGCCGCGGACCTGCTAAGTTCGCTCCTGTTTTGTACAAAGTAGCAAAGTAGTATAGATACTCCGCCTCGTATTATTTTATCGCTTGATTAGCCGTACGGTGTCAATTTTCAATACATGTTGTACAAAGTAGCAAAGTAGTATAGATACTCCGCCTCGTATTATTTTATCGCTTGATATCTACCTTCTATACGGAAAGACTTAAAAATTTTTAGATTTATTACTTAGGTGGAATATTAAATAATAAGATGGTTGGTACATGATATAGCGATCTGACCTAGTACCTACCCATAACGAACGGCTCGGGCCCTGACTTTGCACATGAACCCATACTAATATTATAAATGCGAAAGTAACTCTGTCTGTCTGTATGTTACGCTTTCACGCCTAAACCACTGAACCGATCTTGATGAAATTTGGTACAGAGGTATATTAGAGCTTGAGAACGGACATAGGCTACCTTTTATCACGAGAAAGGGGGTGAAAGGGGGTGTAAGGGGGGGAAATAGGGGATGAAAGTTTTTATGAAAGTTTGACATTTCTTAAATTATCTTAATGAAATTTGGTACAGAGGTAGATTAGAGCTTGGGAACGGACATAAGCTACCTTTTATCGCGAAAAGGGGGGAAGAAGGGGGGGGGATCAGGGCCTTGGGATAAAAGTTTATCGTTTTAGAAGATTTCCTGATGAAATTTGGTACAGAGATAGTTTAGAGCTTGGGAACGGACATAGACTACCTTTTATCGAGAAAAGGGGGGGGAAAGGGGGGACCAGGGTCTTGGGATAAAAGTTTATCGTTTTAGAAGATTTTATCGCGACAAGGGGGGTAGAAGAGGGAACTAGGACCTTGGGATGAAAGATTGTCTTTTTTGAAGAGATCCTGATGAAATTTGGTACAGATATAGATTAAAGCTTGGGAACGAACATAGGCTACCTTTGTCGCGAAAGACGAGGTTAAGGGGGGGGGGGGGATGGGTATAGGGGATGAATATTTGCCGGTTTTCAAGACATCTTGATGATATATTTGGTACAGACATGGATTATAGCTTAGGAACGAACATAGGCTACCTTTTGCCGTGAAAATGGAGGTATAGGGGGGGAGGGTAATAAGGGATGAAAGTTTGAGAGTTTTGAAAATATCCTGATGAAATTTGGTACAGGGATTAATTAGAGCTTGGTAACGGACATATGCTACCTTTTACAGCGACTAGTGTGGTAAAAGGGGGGGGGGGGGGTAAGGACCAGATAGTTAGTATGAAAGTTTGTCATTTTTGAAGATATCCTAATGAAATTTGGTACAGAGATGGATTAGAGCTCGAAAATGGACATAGGCTACCTTTTATTGCAAGAAAGGGAGTTGAAGGGGTGAAATAGGGCTAGGGTGTAAGTTTGTCAATTTTGAAAATATCTTGATGAAATTGGTATAGAGATGGATTAGAGCTTGGAGTCGACTACAGGGGCGAGTAGATATGCGACTAGAGAGCCAGTGGAGAGGCGAGTATAGAGTCAAATAGAATGCAGTAAAGGGTTGAGTAGAGAGGCGAATAGGTAGGCGAGTGGAAACATGAATGTAGTGGCGAGTAGAGATCGAATAAAGAGTTGAGTAGAGGTGCGAGTAGATAGGCGAGTGGGGAGAGTCAAGTAGAGAGGCCAATGGAATGGCGAGTATAGAGAAGAGTACAAAGTCGAGTAGAGAGGGGAACGGAGAAGTCAGTAGAGAGTCGAGTATAAATTCAAGTATAGAGGCGAGTAGAAAGTCGAGTAGAAAGTCGAGTAGAGTCGAATATAGAGGCGAGTATAAAGTCGAGAACAGAGGTGAGTACATAGTCGAGGACAAAGTTGAGTAGAGAGGCGAATTTAATGCTCAATAGCGTCGACTCAACACTAAGCGATAAGCGACATCCACGCGGGCGGAGCCGCGGGCAACAGCTAGTACAGACATGAATAAGAAAGAAAAAATGGTAGCGGGAGGCACTCAGCACTCCGCCGACGGCCGGCGCGGCGGGGCCGCTGTATGTGTAGCGGCGGAAAACAGCATTTTTGAAATATCTACACCTGAATTTATTATTAGTAAAGATTTTATGACCGTAAATTATAAAACCAGTTGGTATTGTAGGTTGGTATTGTGTATTTTTATTTGTGTTTAATCGTGTACCGAAACGCGACTTTAGTGGTATATTATTGCAAATTACGTTCGTACCTACCTTTTTTTCTTGCGGATATCTCCTCGGATAGGTACCTCACTGCCGCCGCCTGGCGTACAAATGTAACTTTGAACAGCATTTAATTTAGTAGAATCAATGGTGTTTTTGAGGATAATTTATTTACATCAATTTACTTTTATTTAAATTGCATGAATATGATTTTTGTTCAACTTTACAATGGATAATACATACGTCATAATGTCTAAGACTGGTTCTTTTTACCTGACTTGTACCTGCGAGAATATTATTTTTACGCGCGTCTCCATGTATGTAATACTCGCCCAACCCAGAGGTCTAACTACTAGCTACATAGATGAACACATTATCTAATAGTAAATGCCCTACCTACAGCGAAGTATCCGGCCGACCATATTAAAATTAGTCGAGTGTCACGCGCGCTCTCATGTGAACGCTTGAGGATTTTTCTATGCTCGCGCTCGGCTGGGATTTTATAAAAACATTAATTTTTCTCTCTTGATCGTGCCTACTTAAAGTAGGTATCGACCTAAGAATGGACAAGAAAAGAAAATATGACAGACGATATTGTGTGGCGTTCGGCTGTTTGAATTCGAATAGAAATATACCGGATTTATCTTTTTTCTCGCTTCCCAAAGATGCTGAAAGGCAAGTTTGCCAAATTAATAAATCTTAAAATTTTAAGGTACCTACCTACCCATAACCCAACCTACCACTTCTACTGCTCAGAATGCGTATCTAGACAAAAACTACTTATTTACCACGAAGTAGGTAGGTCCCCCATCAGGGTCAACGTACTCCGCCGTCACCCGCCTCGACGTATTTTTCTAGTTTCGAGTGTCCTTGAAGGGCATCACGCGCTGACTATAGTTAGGTAGGTACCACTGACGATACCTACCCTACGTAATTTCTGCAGTTCCAAGTTCCTTCTTTTTAAACGACTTCAAAAAAGGAGGAGGGTCTCAATTCGATTTTTTTAATTTCTTGTTTGTCCCTTCATAACGCCGTCATTTATTAGTTCTTACCTACATAATATATGAACATTCGCGCTCGAAAGCTACCTTATAGCTTATAGGTAGTATTTAGTATTCTTTGTGTATAGTCCGAGAGCTGAAGTAATAAATTTAATAGGTATACAAATGAATAGCATAATATTTAATATAATTTACCTGAACATGATAATTAGATACTTTGGCACACTTTGGGTAGGCTGAGGGGTATACAGGGTGTAATCGTTAAGTGTGTCCAGGCGATTATTCCGTAACTATTACAGATATCAAAAAACTTTAAACTGATATCGAAAGTACGTTACCTAATGAGTAAAATGACATCAATAACTTTTTTTAAATCTAACGAGAGGTATCTAACATTTTGATATTAAACACTCCCATACATTTAGTATGAGATTAGTAAAAAAGTGTTTAAGTGATCTGGTACCCATTTTACCTTAATCATATTTTATGATTACGTATAATATGACAATGATGATTTTCAAGTAGATACACGTGTAAATTAATTATCTTACCACTTCAAATTAGTAATAAACCGTGTTTCAATATCGCATTAAGTAATTTGAGCTAACTGAAAAGCAACACACTACAAAAAAAAAAAGATACTCTTTGGTGTTCGTTCTAAATTCAAAACTTTTATCTCGGGTTGTTGTTCCCGCCAGTTTATCGTTGTTTTTTTTTAATTTGCGCTAATAATCGTGATTGTTTCATTTATTGATTGCAAAATGGCATTATCCAAAAGAGAAAAGAGAGATATGCTAAAAATTGACTACAAATATGATTATAACAAAAGAGCGGCCATTATCACCTACAGAAGAGAGTACCCAGATGGAGAAATCCCTTCTGGTGTACGAACCTAAAACCTTTCTACTGATCTTATACTAAATGTATGGGAGTGTTTAATGTCAAAATGTTAGATACCTCTCGTTAGATTTTTAAAAGTTATTGATGTCATTTTACTCATTAGGCAACGTACTTTCGATATCAGTTTAAAGTTTTTTGATATCTGTAATAATTACGGAATAATCGCATGGACACACTTAACGATTACACCCTGTATAGACCGAGAGCTAAGGTTAAGTTTGACAATACAGGGTGGCCAGCTCTCCTGGCCAAAAAATTTGGCGCCCCATATTGAGGAGTATTTACTAGCTTAGGAGATACGATTTTTGAAGTTATACTACTTTTGGCGCACCGAACCTTGCGTGGCGATTGTCAAAACACTTAGAAAAATTTTCATTGTATAGAGACTGGCCTATGGCGACTGCAACGGGGACTGTTTCTGTGACGGCGACGAGCGACTACTACGGTGACTGTGCTCCTCAGTGCCCCGTTTGCTTCACTCTAACCAATGACCTTAAGCACATGTGTGTTTGCTCCGTACTGATTACCATTTGTCTATTTTATTTTAGGCGCCGAGAGTGGCTGATTTTAATAGGACGAGAGGACTTACTAAGCAAAGAAAATTTGAGAGCTAAAAGCTACGAAGTCTGCTCCCACCATTTTGAAGATTCTGCAATCAGGACAATCAAACAACTGAAACCAAATACAGTTCCAACAAAGCTTATAGTATCCGAGAACCGGGTTCCTAACGATAATACAAATTCAAATATAAACTGCTTTCAAAGCGCAGCGAGTCACATTCGATTTAGCTGGCGCAAATCAAAATAATTTACCAACATGATTTTTGGGTGTCGGCTCTCGGACTAGTTTAAGCCGTTTCGTGTTTGCGTCGTACGGCGTGTAACTAAACACGTAAATGATATGTTCAATTTAGCAAATACACTAAAGTGTAGTAGCAAAGAATACTAAATGTAGTAGTATGCTTATCGTCTTATGTTAAAATATGCGGACATTGTAATAAAATACTTTTTCATCTAATACTAGGTAGGTATGTTTAAAGTTGTCATTTTCACATAAGTAGAAAAATAGTAACAGGTACATAACTGGACTGGTAATCAAATATTCAGTTCTTCACAAGAAGACAACCCTAACAGCGTAAGAAGAGATATGAGGTACGCGATAGAAAGAGACGCAAGTAGTAGGTGATAAGACTACTCCCCCCCCCCCCCCTCCCCAATATTAATTGTATTTTTAACACCTACCTAGAATCTTAATTTTTTTAGAATATTCTTTAAATACAGGTATTGTAGCCTTATTTTATTCTGAAATTAAGGACTATGATAAAAATTTGACGAAAAATAAATACATGACATACCACACCCCCCATGCCCCATTGTGATATTTCATAATTTATGGAAATAAATACTACTCTGTCCTCTTCATACATTATACCTAATACTCATTTGCCCCAAATGGCCATCTCAGCTTCCTTCTTTTTAACTATTGACCAGCAGTGGACAACGATAGGCAGCAAGTTAGTTGATAGTAATAGAAAGTTCCATTGTTACATAAATTTCATAAGTATCCATACTAATATTACAAATGCGAAAATAACTCTGTCTGTATGTATGTTACGCATTCACGCCTAAACAACAAAAGCTGATTTTGATGAAATTTAGTACAGGAATAGATTAGCCTTGAGACAGGACTTTGACTATGTTTGGTTGCGATAGTCGACATCAACCCGAGCCACGGGCAACAGCTAGTTCCTAATAACAGGCACATGAATGGAAAAATAATTGCCTACTGTATTCAGATTAAACTTCTAGCAACAAACCTTTCCACAACCAGGAGGTCCCCATAATATCATATTTGGTATTTTACGTTGTTCTAATAATGACCTTAACATTGATCCAGACCCAAATGCTTCAGTATGCCCAATAATGTCCTGTAAATTAACTGGTCTCATTCGCTCAGCCAAAGGTACGTTTTTGGTATCTTTAGATTGACTTTTTGTTTTTGAAAACGATTCCGGCTGCGATTTCTGTAAATAAGAAACTGTAGTTGAAAAATCTTATCAGAATCTGTTAAGCCAGTTTCAGGTTTATAAACTTGAACTCACTATGCCTTTGGAAGAACTAGGGCTAGTACTTAATCGTGTACGTTTTTCCATTGAAGAATTGTTCTTCAAGTGCGAACTATTTCTTTTAATATTACTTAATTCACTTCGCTTTTGCTGAGACTCATTCTGTGTGTTTAGAAATAAACACTTGTTTACATGTTCCTCGATGGTATTTTTATCAAAAACCTTATTGCAAACTGGGCACGGTATGGGATTCGATGAATCATTATTTTCACTTCTATTTACAGACATTGTACTGAATACCTGCAGCACTTTTAAACACCTAAAACTAAAAAATGGACTACCTATGTGACAATATAAATATCATATCAATTTGCCCCGTTGCCCGCGCTCATTTGACACTGGCACAGACTACTAGAGGTGAGCGTTATTTAACGTAATCGGTTTCAGTAACTAGTTACGAGGCTGATAATCGTGTAACTAGTTTCGTAGACACAAATGTAACGATTATTTTACATACGCAGTTCACACTCTTACACGCGTAAAAGTTTCGTTCAACAGAATAATATTAGAATGATTATGGTTACACGTTATAACCAAATAACATTAGACGACTCGGAAACGAGAGTAAAGGATAGGTATGGCTTACACGCAAGATAAAAAGAGAAGGCAATATAATAATCGTTGCGTCTTTTCTTATTTTCATATGCCCATGCAAATATATAATTATGCAATCGGAAAAAAATTAAGTTCATTAAACGCAAAACTAACCAACACTCTACTGTATACAGAAGTAACTAGTTACAAAAATAATCGGTGCAAAACTAACCAACACTACTGTATACAGAAGTAACTAGTTACAAAAATAATCGGTGCAAAACTAACCAACACTACTGTATACAGAAGTAACTAGTTACAAAAATAATCGGTACAAAACTAACCAACACTACTGTATACAGAAGTAACAAGTTACAAAAATAATCGGTGCAAAACTAACCAACACTACTGTATACAGAAGTAACTAGTTACAAAAATAATCGGTGCAAAACTAACCAACACTACTGTATAAGTGTATACAGAAGTAACTAGTTACAAAAATAATCGGTGCAAAACTAACCAACATTACTGTATACAGAAGTAACTAGTTACAAAAATAATAGGTTTTGAAACTAGTTACTCATATCTATGAAACTACGTATAACCGATTACGCCCAAAAGACGTTACGACCCACGACTACAGACTACGTAAGGATTTAGGGATGCTAACGATAGCTTTGCATTGCATGTTAGTGAGTGATGCTGATGTGCTGATGAGTATTGATGAGATCAATTTGTTGCTGAAAACTCTCTTTGGTTGCTGATGGCAGAAAGAGGAGGGAGACTTGCTAAAGTTGGAGGTGTGAATTGCAATGGAAGAAAAAAAGCAAAAGACGATAGTGCCAGAACTGGTACCTAGAGGGTCATATTTACTTATTGAAAGAATTAGAATTTCGAAGACCAGAGGATTTATTTATACAATGTCCTATGCATGGATATGGAGGCATATTATAGATAGATAGATAGATAGATAACTCTTTATTGTACACCAACATTAAATTACAAGAGACAGTAGTACGGATTACAGCAGCTATTGTTAAATGCACAATGGGCGGCCTTATCGCTAAATGCGATCTCTTCCAGGCAACCGTGGGATGAAGAAATATTCAGTAACACGCACGTTACAATTTGTGGTGTAGCTGTCACAGTCAAAATTCAAAAAACACTTAATGAAAAGAATAAGATAAATATTTCTTCTTCTATTTATATTATATCAAAATATTTGAATCAAACACGCGCACTCGTCTATCTTTGACGCGTAAATGCAGGTGGGCTGCCCGGCGCGACCATGTACGTTCACAGTTGCCTGTGCCCGCGCAGACAAAATGCGATTCTTCGGGCACTCCGGGCGGCAGCGGGGCGGGCATGGACCGACGGGCTTGCCCGTGACCATTGCCTTGCATTCACGGGCAGACATGGGGTAGACTTGCCCGTGACTTCCCGTGACGGGCTGCTCGTCGCGGACAGCCTGATAGTGAATTTCCCGCTGTGGACAACAAATCAGATATATAAGCACGCGTGTGCTTATTCGTGATTGTTAATGTGAATGTCATTAGTGAACTAATTATATAAATCATAGTAGTGAATTTTTTTGAATAATTTAAGTAAAGTGATTTTATGGTGAGTAAGTACCTACTCACTTACTTACTTACTTTTGTCCTCGTGGCTCGTGGCTCGTAGCGGAGTCAGTCATATTCATGTGGATAGTCTGTAATCGTTTTGCACTAAGGTTCTGCATCTGTATGATGTGTGATGATTTGTTGTCAGTTGACTCAGTTTTGCATAGATTTAGTATTTTTCTTTTCCTTTTCTTGGATATACTATATCTATAAAAGAAAAATACTAAATCTATGATATCTATGCAGTTTTGTGACTTGTGACACTAGTGACTTGATTACTTGACAATGACAACTGACAAGTATCGTATCTAAAAAAATATCAAAAGCTGTTTGAAGTTATTGGTTGATAGAAATGTTATTGTTTGCTATTTATAGAGACAATCTTATTCTATTCTATTAGAATATATTTTAAGAAATACTACTGTTAAAATGTATTAGATGAAATTTAATGAGCGGAGATATGGATACATCTTCAAGTACTAAGAAACGCACCAAAAGAAAACCCAATAACGAGGTCAGCGAACTGGAGACATACACAGACAGTTACTTAGAAAAGTCCATCGGTGCCAAGAGAGATGTTGTAAGTAAAAGCAAATTCCATAGTTGATCGTGTCTAAAACCAATGAATGACTTCATCATCATTTATTATTAATTACCTACATATAAATATAACAATTTACTTTGATATTATTTTTATTATTATTTATCATAATATAAAAATAAATTTAAATAATTGAAGTTAATAGTTTCTATACCATGAATTAAAAAGGCTTTCATTTGTGTAATGGCAAAGGACTTTCTAATCCAATGTACTGGATAGTTCTTTAAATATTGCACACCAAGCCTTATGCCCAGTTCATATTATTCCAGTAGCATTCCAGTCCAGTGAGCGAATCCAGTGCTGGAATGCTACTGGAATAATGTGAACCATCACTGGAATGTGCCCATTCCAAAGAGTAATCCAATCCAGTCACTGGATTGTCAGTCAGTTTAAGTGCATTAGGCCACTGGAATAATGTGAACACTACAATCTAGTTCAGTACTGGACTGGATTCATTCAGGCATCCAGGTATTATCCATGTCTTTTAAAAAACTGCTACCATGGCTACTATACAGACTAATAGGTCATACTATCAACTACCTACTATGATTCCAATATTTTGTAATAGTATATTTTTATTTCCAATATTTGTAATAGTATTAGAAAAATGTTTGTATTTGTATGGTTTTAATATTTTTAATTAGATATTTCTTAAATGGCACTTTTACACACACAAAATAAATTTCAAAAATACTTATCATTTATCCACAATATGATAAGTGTTTTTGAATTATAGCTGCATTTTTCACATATAATTTTGTTTAAAATATTTACTCGGTCTGTGTAATTTAATGAATATTTATGACTAATGTAATGCATAAAACAACCAAATACATATATACCTGTCAATACAACAATACATTATATGTATTTTAGTTCACAAAATCCTGTTATGAACAGTACCAATAAAATCTAGGAAGTAATAATCTCTATATTACAGTACATTACTTTTTAATCAGGCCATGGTTTTAACTTTATGATTCAAGTTAAATGTGTGGATAATTGTCTGTTTTCATGCTTTATGTAAGAGCAAAAGAAACCAGTTTTAGTAATTCTACTTTCTATTTGATTACAATAATGAAAAACAAATAAAAGATGGCAATGATAACATACAATCTCGAACTTGGATGTAATAAAGAATAAAGAATAAAGAATGATGAAAATGGTGTGAATAAAGGTAGAATTTATAAAAAAAGAGCAAAGCATTGGAACAGGATCAGTATTTCATACAGGAATGAGCTTGGAGCTGGTGTAAAAAATTGTGGGACATATTAGAGAGTGGCATGTAAACCCACTTTAAGTACAGCTTGTAATATGGATATCGTACTGCTTGCGCAACCTCAAGGCAAGGGCAAGAGCATGTTGGGGACGTGCATGCCCTGTGTGATGCGACTGGACTTGAACATTGACCAGCCACCACTGATGCACTCTCCAGGCGGAGTGTGGGGTTATCTTTTTTTGTTTATTTTCAAGATTGTGTAATATTATAACAGCTTTTTGACGTCCAATTCTGCGTAAAACTAAGTTTACCACCGCTTTCTAGGCACTAGTGGAGAAGAAACGGCGCAAAAAATCCACTGCGACATTTTCGAGACATCAATTTACAATAACTAATTTGTTCAGACTAGATATAGACGAATCAACATTTGTCTCGTGTCAAAATAATTGAAAAGTATTTAAAAAAACCTTAGAATAAAATAATTAAACTAAATAAAAATATGCTAAAAAGTCAAGTTCCAAGTATTGCATTTAGGAGAGGCCTGCACCATAGTCAATCCAGAAATTTTTATTTTTAAGGTACTTAATGCTTTTTGCATAAGGTGGTCTTTCTCGAAAACTTGGTGAGAAGGTCTCTCTGGATCACCGGGGATTGCTACAAGCATGGGGTAATCATTGTGATCATATAAAAGGTGACACGTTTCATGGCTTTTGGTCCAGCTTATAGATGGGAATGATACCCACCTAATGAGAGCATCTGATGGAGGGGGGGGGGAGGGTGTCTTGCTTAGGTGCTCCTGGGGGTGCCGTGTGTCGTCTGCGGGTCATAGGTTGCTGAAGGTCAGATTATCCGAGGTTAGAATGACATATTTCTGGCTAATGTACTGCTGCACTCCAATCGCGCAGCGTACTATCGCCTTGGCTATTGCTGGATCCAACGCAAATCCCCGAAGCACCTATACCCGGTGATAACCTGCAGCAGCCGGCACGACTGGCCTCTCTAGCCTCCCCGCCATGTTGAATATTACCGCTGCTTTTATGACGTGCCCTGAGCGTGATTGCCCAATCGTCGCTCCCACTCCGCAACCATGTACCGTAGAGAGTCCACGTAGAGTAGCCTGCAGAAGTCATCCGACCCCTCGTGTTGGGCAGTAGCCGCACCAGAGCATTAGCTGGCACTTTAGTTTGCGAGCGATACTTCGGAGACATTTCATGAAGTCCCATCGGTCGTCAAGTACCAGCCCTAGGTATTTCGTCTGGGGCTTAATGCCGATGAGAGCTGACCAGCCGCATAGTCTCTAGGAGGGATCCAGCCTCACAGAGGGAGACAACTGTGAGGCTGGATCCCTCCGGTGGCGCACGCCGAGGTCCATGATAGACCATGACGACTTGGGCATTGGGCATTGGACTTGGACTTGGACTATGATTCCACGACTTGGGGAACTGCGGTCGTGGTCTTTAGGGTGGTTTTGCGGTGCGTAACATCGCTAGCCGTCGCCAGCGTGTCCTCAGCATAGCACGTGACGGCGGGACGACTCACCGCAAAGCATCCAGGCGTATCCGATGTTCCACAGGAGCGGCCCCAGGACCCGATACCTGCGGAAAACCACAAGACATCTCTCGCCGACCGAGGATAGTCGCACTTGGGTAGATGACGGCTCTCTCCATTAGGTACAACCCACACCACCGCATAAGTGGGAATAGAGTGACACACGAGTGCCTAGTGAGTTGTACTTGTGGAGGTCAGGTGACAGTGCTACACAGAAAATATCGAAGTGTAGCCTCTTCACAGCTAGCCCGGAAATCCGTCTCCAACTGTGTTCGGATAAGGTTTCTGTAGATGCTTCTCCAAACATGGCGAGTATGGAGAACTAACTACAAGTGCCTTTTTCACACGTAGCTTTAATATTATTTAGTAGATTGATTAGGTATGTAAATTCTAGGGTTTTAAAAAGAAATACAAAACATTTTGAGGTTTCATTTTCATTTGGAGGTTTCAAAACCTCCAAATGAAAAAAAAAAGTGTACATGATTGTGTGGAATTGAATGGGGGGTTCGATTAATCGCAGGATTCGCTCACGAACTGTTTAATTTAATAAAATGATGAATTTTTCGCATAATGTCTATTTTTGACTTTAATTTGAATGCATCCACGGGGCCCATTAAGCCATATGGTTAGATCCGACCCTGGCAGAGCCGAAAAGATATCGTTCTTAAAATTACTTGGAGAAGCACGATCACGAAACCATGAATCTGGAGATCTTCGAGCCGGAAAATGCCAGAGGCGAAAATTGCTTGTTTCTAGACAGCATGCAGACGACCTTCGACAGTATTGCTCGCGCGGTGATCTGGTAGGCATTGTGGGCAAAATCTGTAGGCAAAAGAGAATCTCGTACTGACATGATCCGACGCATCTACATACCTTCTCCATACCTACATACCACATAACCATTCCGCCTCACCGTCAGGTCTAGGTACATGTAAAACCATCATAAATCCGTCCATTTGTATTCACGTGTAAGAGCCACTAGAGGAACTCCCGCCTCCGCGGCAGCTCTCTTATACGTAACATCGTAGTTTGTCGCAATCATCTGCATTTCATCTGCGAATCGCAGATAAAGTGCAAAAGATTCGGCCACTACATTAGGCACGGCGGCACGCGGCGACCGCCTGACTACGTAGGTAACAAATGTTGTCATACAGTTTTTGCAAAGAGTATCAAACATCCAAACAAACTTTCGCGTTTATAATATTAGTGTGATATCGGTAGATATAAATCATTACTAAACTAAAGATTTTTGGCAAGGGTAATGGCGCATCTGCAGAAGCTGAAGTGGAATTTACAAAAGATGTTCCTACATTGAAAGAAGTGGATAAGGGACCGTCCGGAGTGTATTTGCACTTAGAAATAAATTTGGTATTTATCGGATTACTAGTCTTAGCACTTGGCACCAGATTACCGAACCTTGCTGAACCATCCCATGTAGTGTAAGTATCTGATTAGCATCGTGACACGTTTATCACCGTAAGACTTGCATGGCATAGGTTTATTCTTAAAATTATATTTTTCAGATTTGATGAATTACATTATGGACGATATGTATCGTTGTATACGAAAGGAATATTCTTCTTTGACGCCCATCCACCTCTTGGAAAGCAGTTATTATATTTAGCAGGCCGCGCCGCTGGTTACGATGGAAACTTTACTTTTGACCGAATAGGCACACCTTACTCCGAAAATGTACCTGTAGGTGCCTTACGTCTAATCCCAGCATTGGCTGGAAGTTTCTTAGTACCTATTACATATGAATTGATGTTAGAGTTGTCTTTGTATCATTGGACTGCTGTTCTAGCTGGTCTTTTAGTTCTTTTTGGTGAGTACGACGTACCATGCAAGTAACATGAATTGAAGTAAACCTATTGGATTTTAACTTTCATATAAAATTTGTTACATGTTTCCAGAAAACTGTTTTTTGGCACAGTCTAGGTTCATGTTGTTGGAAAGTATACAGATATTATTTGGACTATGTGGAGTACTATGTACTATTAAAAGTACGCGGCGCAATGGACTTGCAAGTGTTGCATGGCTTAGCATAGCAGCTATTTCGCTAGGTTGCTGTTTTTCGTAAGTATAAACGAATGCCAATAATACCGATTTGCCGCTTCTTATAATTTTATAATGACACATTGGTATAATGTAAGCTTTTCTTTTTCAGAGTGAAATATTCTGGTCTTTATTCATATTTCCTCGCATTCTTCCTAGTTGGTAAGCAAATTTGGCGACGAATTGGTCTTTCGGAATCTGGACTCCGTTTAGTATTATCAGCGTTATGGAGAGTACTGATACTCACAGTTATTCCTCTTTCGATTTATGTGAGTGTATTCTACGCCCACTTGACAATGTTACCGAATGCTGGCCCTCATGACAGTGTTATGACGAGCGCTTTCCAGGCATCTTTGCAAGGAGGGCTGGCAAGTATAACGCGGGGCCAACCATTACATGTTGCTCATGGATCACAAATTACTCTTAGGTAACTATAATACTCTTGGCTAATCATATACATGTGCGGTGATATTACATTTCATAAGAAACCGTTGTTGAAAATTATATTTTAAAAGATAAACGAACTAAGATAATCAAGTAAGTAAACAACATCGCTATTGTACTAGTAAAATCAATGATAACAAAAAAGTCACAAAACAGCTCCTCTATTTTTTCTATAATTATATTATTTTTCCATTTAGGCACGCGCATGGACGTACGTGCTGGCTCCACTCTCATGCACACGTGTACCCCGTCCGATACAAAGATGGCCGCGGCTCGTCACATCAGCAACAGGTCACATGCTACAGCTTCAAGGACGTGAACAACTGGTGGATAGTGAAACGGCCTGACCAGGCCTCGCTAGCTGTGTCGAGGCCGCCAGATGCGATTAGACACGGCGATGTTGTACAAATTCTCCATGGTATTACTAGCCGAGCTTTGAATTCTCATGACGTAGCCGCACCCGTTTCTCCACAATCGCAGGTACATAGATTGATTTACTAAATCTTGCCTCTTACTCACTTCGTCTGTTTCAACAACAAACCGATTTTAAAAAAGAATACTTAGGTACTAGGTACTTAGTAATCGAAATACAATATAGTATTAATAAAGTATTCCCGCTTACCCCTCGAGCTAAGGTTAAATCACTTGTGTTAGCAGTGAATTCATATCACATCAATAGTGTAATGGCCAGGTTGCGAACCAGGGACCGCTCGATCACAAGGCCAACCGCCTAAAAACTAAGCTACCAAAGTGTCATGGAGCGCTTTTACTGAAAACCTTATTTACAATTTTAATACAGAAAACAGTCGGCCTAGATAGTCGCAAGTATATCGAAATTCTGTGGTTATTCTAACTATAGAACTATGATATCGTCCGTGGGTTAAGTACGGAACTTGCTGAGGTCAGATAGCAGTCTCAAAAAATATTATATTTCGACTGTTTCATAGTTAAACTAACTGCTGACCCCACAGTATGTTTTTAGGATTTTCATTAATTATTACCTGAATTTGTTGATATTTTCAGGAGGTTTCTTGTTACATCGATTATAATGTGTCGATGCCAGCCCAGAATCTCTGGCGCGTCGATATCGAAAACCGTGACAGTGAAGACGCTACATGGGACAGTATACGATCGATGGTACGACTAATTCATGTGAACTCTGGTTCCGCTCTACGATTTAGCGGCCGACAGTTACCTTCGTGGGGTTTTCATCAACATGAAGTGGTAGCTGATAAAATACTGACGCACGAAGATGCAATCTGGAATGTTGAGGAACATCGATATACAAAAGGTTCTAAATCTAATTAGTTTTGTTCTTGTACTTTATGAATAACATTTACCTTGATCTTATGTACTTACAATGTTCTTGTTTGTATAGAGAATTTCACCTAGGAGCCAAGGTCTACCTAATCTATCTCTTTTAGGTATGGCTTATACGGCTGTCATAGAAGCAACCACAGGAAGCTACTGCCATGTGACTTCTAAACCCCGAGAGGTAAGCCTACGCCAGAGACTCGTCAGTCAATCGGCGGGTGTACAGATTAGTAGGTGTGGCTTCTGCCCCGAAGATATTGGAGGCCCCCAAGAACACCCATTGCCTTGATTGATCTTTGGTCCTAATCATAAATGATTTATTTTAGCTGAAGACCGAAAAGAACGCGAGAGGGAACTTGTAACTGCAGAAATGATACCTACTGCTACAACGGAGCTCACGTTTTGGGAGAAATTCGCAGAGCTACAGTACAAAATGATCGCACACGCGCCCGACGCCCCGCAGGGCCACATGTTCGCGAGTGAACCTGCCGAGTGGCCGCTACTTGTGCGCTCCATCGCGTACTGGTTATCGCCTAATTCTAACGTAAATAAATTTTACATTTCCTTAACTTTATACTCTAACTCAAGAGGTATTTATTTTGAACAAACCACTATGGGTCTGTGCAATATAGGGTTTAAGAAGGGAATTGGAAGGTTTTTTCATCGGCAGCACGAGTGTGACGCCCCCGGTGTTGCACACGTCCTATGGTCTTTCCATCAGGTGGGCCGTATGCTTGTCTGTCGTCTAAGTGGCATAAATAAACGGAACTTAAACGTCTAATAAAAAACAAATGTTCACCAAATGGACCATCGTTTCGGAACGCGACCCTATTCTGAGAACTAGTACTGGTCGTTGATATATTTTTACTCAATGATTTTTATTTTTCAGGCCCAAATACATTTAATCGGGAATCTCATAACGTGGTACACTGGGTCCATAACAGTGCTGATGTATAGCGGTTTGCTAGCAGTGTATGCTATACGACAACGGCGTCAAATCGCAGATTTACCTCCAATGGCACAACAGAAGTTCTACGATGCGGGATACATTATTTTCTTAGGATATTGGATGCACTATCTTCCGTACTTCTTTATGGATCGTACTCTCTTCCTACACCATTATTTGCCCGCTTATATATACAAAATTATGTTGCTATGTAGTGTAATAGATCACTTATACTACATAATACAATGTAGAGACAGAATTCGTTCTTTGACGAATGTTTTTATTCTTTGTATTGTAGTATGGCTAGCATATGTTGTTATTACTTTTAAGAAATTTAGTGTACTTAACTATGGAACCTATGATCTAACCGAACATGACCTCTTGAGTCTCAGATGGAAAGATACCTGGGACTTTATACTCCATAAAAAATGATGACTGGTACTAATGTTTAACCTCAGTTTTTACTTTAGCTGCCATTTAAATGATCTTGTCCTATTTATAAAAAAAAAAAACTAATGATCAAATATTTGCTCATTATTGTTGTGTAGATGATAAGTCACAAATATTGCATAATGTTTTAAATGTACATCTAAGTTTATAAATGTACTACAGAGTGAATGGAGAAATGATGATGATTTTTTGATAGAACTGCCTATGTGCCTATATTATATACTTATATGTATGAATTTATCTTGATATGTATACATTTATTATGAGTTTGATAAACTCAACATCATTTTGAAGAATCATCTTGAAAGTTAACACTACACAACTAGTAAGATGCATATAAATATGTGGACATATTTATAAAGCGCCTATGCTCGCGACTCCGCCCGTATGGAATACGAATCATGGTGCCGTGACCCATAAGAACCTATTATATTCTTTTACATTTGTCTTCTTCATCCTAGCGCTAATCCCAATCGCATCTGAATCTTTTAACTTGGAGTTTGGGGTCCGCTTTACTAGTCCAAATGTGGATTTGGCTGAACTTTGATACTTCATTCAATTTCGATTTTTTTACATTTGTATTCACAAAGTATCATAAGTGCTTTTCCAAGTTGTGTTTCTATAAGTCTATTCATGTGCCAAATAAATAAACTTACTAAGTGTGTAATTTTAGTAGGAATTACAACACCTCTATAAACATTTTGTGGTTTATGAAACGTAAAGGGCATATAAATATTGTAATAAGTAAGTTTGATTTGATGAAGTATAAATGATTTTTTACCAGTGAATTCCGTCCAATAAGTATTTTGTATATTTAGGTACAATTTTTAAATAAATAAATTATTTACTAATAATATTTTACATCTTTAATTCATTCAAGGTTAAATAAAACTGAATTTTTGTGAAAAAGTGACATTTATTAATATGCATTAAAATATGAAATCATCAAATTAACGGCGGCTGTGTGTTGGTTCCACCTCCATGGGCTGTGGGCTGTGGACTGTGACAGATGTCACCTCCAGGGGAATGACACTTTGTTTCAGCACAGCTGTAGTCCCTAGAGGGTATCTGTATGATCCTTGTTTCTTACCCTGAAAAGTGAAACATCATATCAGTTAAATATTGGAAGGGTAATCTTAATACTCTGTGGTATAGTAGTAGAATGTTCGACTGCTGCGCGCAGGGGCCACAGGTTCGATTCTTGCTCAGTGTAAATATTTATGCATGTATATGTATATTTGCAATGGTCTGGGTGTTTCTGTATTTAAAAAAAAAAGAATCTAAGTATGTTCTTTTGTTATGGAATCCGCATTCTAGATTCCATAACACAAGCTACTGAAGCGTATCAGGGGTCACTAGTGCTTATCCACTGAATGTTTTAAGCCTTCAATATTCTGTAGCCTGAATGATTGAGGTTAAATGACAAAGAATCATTCCAAATATAGGAGTTGCACCTCTATAATCAGGACAGAAATACAAAAATAACTTAATAGCACATTTTAAAACATAGTGTACTCACTTTCACATTGGCTTCCTCATATGTCCTGAGGTATTGGGCAGGCCCTTGGCTGCGAATGACACACAAGTCTACATTAGACCCAGATCCCAAATCATTGAAGATACCAGCTGCAATAGCATCACGAACAAGCTTCTTGCCTTCTTCCTCAGTCATGTTAGGCTTCCAGTTAGACTCAAAGACTGCCATTGCAGCAAGTGATCCAGACCCTAGACATAAAACATTAGTTTAAACATAAACTTCTACACTGCTGAAACTGTACAGATTTAATAGAATATCTTACCCATAGTAGCATAAGGCAATTTGTCCACTGATCCATGAGGGTATATGCAGTAGATATGAGGTCCAGTTCTGTCTACACCTCCAAGGACCAGAGCAGCACCAATATAACCTTGATAACGGAACAGCATGCGTTTCAACAGAGTGGCAGCAGTTTCGACTGCAACTGTTCGCCCTGTATGCAGTCTTTGTAACTCTAACTGCGAGGATACTGATTGTGTCGTCATTTCAGTATCGGCCGCAGTTCCAGCTCCACAGCAATACATGTTGCTGGCTAGATAATGAATCTTTTCACAATTTTTATCTGATACTACAGTGTTTTCCGTAGCCCTTGTATCAGCTCCAAGAATAACCCCGTCCGCATAAATTATACCCACAATGGTGGTGCCGGTTTTGGTCGCCGTTGGAGCAGGAAATCCTTTTTGTGCTAAGAAAGCGTTCCTAGAAGAAATAAATGAGTTTACATTACACGAAGTTTAGTAAAATAAAAATGTTGTTAAGTTTGCACATTGCTTACCGTTGGCTATTCTCAAAGGAGAATCCTGGAGCTGGTACTTCAGGTACTAGAATAGAAGCCATGGTTAATTATTTCTTAATCCAATAGTATAGAACTGCCTATATATCGTAATATTATTTTCAGAAAGCCGAACTTGCAAGCAATGCCTAAAAACGTCACTTGTCAAACGAATACGATGACTTTTCAAAACTGTAATGCCACAGATAAATAAAAAACTCGAAATATAGTCAACTTGAATTTGCCTACCAACTGGGAAAAAACTTACTCTCTGTCCCAGATAATTTAGTCTGACAACTCCAAGATTACGAGTCTGTCAATGATTGGATACTAAAAATAAATTATACAATAATTTAATTTCAACCATATAGCTATAGGGGTAAAACACAAACTGACAATTTCATTATAAAAATAAGCTCTTTCGTATCTAATCTTATCATTACCCAATAGGAACCGGACGAATTGTCTGTAGCCGCCTATTTGTCAAGTCAGTCAAAGTGGTACTGTTGTCAAAAGGCGAAATGTGTTGAACGTAAAATAAAGATTTTATTGAATTTAACTTAGGTTCCAAATTAGTTCCTAGGAGTAACAATTATCAAAATGTTTAGTAACACTGCCTATATATGTTTAATTTATATAACATCCGCGGTAGTACTGACGTTGGCCGGTCGGGATTTTTACCAAATTCTCGGTGTATCGCGTTCGGCAACGACAAATGAAATCAAGAAAGCATATAGAAAACTAGCAAAAGCTTTACATCCAGATAAAAATCAAGATGACCCTGATGCGTCTCAAAAATTTCAAGATCTTGGTGCAGCATACGAGGCTCTCTCAGATTCTGAGAAGCGAGAGTTGTATGATCGTTGTGGAGAAGACTGTTTGAAGAAAGACGGTATGATGAATAACAACGACCCGTTTGCTAGTTTCTTCGGTGACTTTGGCTTCCACTTCGGTGGTGAGCAACAGCAACACGAAACACCACGCGGTGGTGATATCGTTATGGAACTTACAGTCACCCTGGAAGAACTCTATAACGGCAATTTCATAGAGGTGAATGTATATTGTATTAATAAGTGCTTACATAAATGACGTTCACTTTTAAGTTAATTAAAGCTCTTCATTAACCACGATTATTACTCCTTTATAGATAACAAGAAATAAACCTGTGATCAAACCAGCATCTGGTACCCGCAAATGCAACTGCAGGCAGGAGATGGTGACAAGGAATCTTGGCCCAGGCAGGTTCCAGATGATGCAGCAGACTGTGTGTGATGAGTGTCCTAATGTCAAACTTGTCAACGAGGAGAGGCTGTTAGAGATAGAGGTATCATATTTTGTCCTAGACAATGTTTATAAATTACTGTATAAGTACACTAATTTGCACCTTATAAAATTTTAAAATATCAATGGATGTTATGTGGATGTCAATACATCCCTGCCTACCCTTGCAAGGATTCTTTTTGGTATCTTAATTTAAATGTAAAGAATATTACAATTTTATACTTATATGTATGTAATATGTATGTGCCGTGATACACCTTAGATAACATTAACATATAAAATTAGATAGGTATGTATGTTAATTAAAATGTATTACCCATAATATCTCATTTCTGGCATCTTAATATATTTAAATCAGCATAGAACTGATGTACTTTCTATGTTGACATGAAATTGATTGTGTGGCCAAATGTCATCTATTACTTTTTAAATCTATTGTATTTTAACAATAGTCTCATTAAACATACAGCACTATGTTTACATATAGTGTAGACAAACCATCCAACATGATTATGTTATTTCAGGTTGAAGTGGGGGCTCCGGATGGTCACAAATCAAGTTTAAGAGGAGAAGGTGAACCACATATGGATGGAGAACCAGGGGACTTAATATTTGTCTTCCACACTGAGAGGCATCCACACTTCACTCGCAAGTTTGATGATCTCTATACGAATGTCACAATATCTTTACAGGTTAGTATATAGTACAGTCTACATAAAATAATATTGAGCAATATTAAATTTGTCATACATAGGCTATTATTTATTGATTTATTTCGATTTAAAGATTGATGATCATTTAGTAATAAAGGAAACCTCTGAGGGAGACTGCACAAGAAAATATATCAAAGTCCCTTTCTTATGTGTGTGCAACAAAAAATAGGTTCCACCTCACAATTCATCTTCACTTCTGGCTAGCTGTACTATCAAAAAGTACACAACATAAATATGAGATATCCTATAATGATTTTTTAGTCAAAAAGAAACAAAAATTGCATCTAAACATTTAAGTTTCCAGTGCTCCAATTGGAAGGCTACATAATCTTGAATGAACACTATTCTGTTTCTAGGATGCACTAACTGGCTTCACAATGGAATTAGTACATCTGGATGGGCACAAGGTGTCTGTGACTAGAGATAAGGTCACATGGGCTGGAGCGCGTGTCCGCAAGAAGGGAGAAGGAATGCCCAACTTTGAAAATAACAATCTCCATGGAAATCTATATATCACGTTTGATATTGATTTCCCTAAACAAGACTTTTCTGATGAAGAGAAAGAAGGTAACGGTGACATGACTTTTAAGTTAATTATGAAAAGCCTGTTATGTGAAGTAACTGCCATCTAACCTTTAAACTCAAAGCATCAGACCAGGTTATGGGACTTTTTAGGGCTTTGAGTACCCACAGATGTTTGTGTATCAACCTGGCAGCTTAATGTTCTCTCCGACACATGGAGAGGTGTGTTTAGAAGTTGAAGTAGATGTGCAATATGTTTAGATTGGTCACTCTTCCTAAGACTGAACTGGCTAGTATTGATTTGCTTTAGACTAGTTCTAGAATGGCGACCGCGTACGGGCAAACGTGGTGTAAGACGCCCAACAGCCAGATGGGAGGACGACCTCATCAAGGTCAACGGGAAGCGCTGGATGCGGGCTGCTTTAGATCAGTTGTTCTGGAAGTCCATAGGAGAGGCCTATATCCAACCATGGACTATGTGCGGCTGATATGATGATGATGATGATGTTATGATGACTACTTGATTAGCATTTGCTACATTGTGTAAAAGTCTATTTCATAATTACTTACAATTGCTATCTTATCTAATGTTCCTTTTGAACTTTTTGTTTCAGCATTACGGAAATTACTTAAACAAACACCGAATAATAAAATATATAATGGACTATAGTAGCCATAATGCCAATTAATTTATTCTAGTAGTGAAATGAGTGTGATGGTATGAACAAAGTCAGTTTGTGTGAACGATTTTGCGTTACCTGTGAAAACATTGTGATTGTTTTTATATAATAAAACATCTTAATTGTAGAATATGGTCTATTTATTCCTTTACTAACTGCTCAAGGCTTAGGTTCAACTCACACTATTGCAGAGTCCAAGCGTCGCGACGCGTCATTTGTCGCTAATGTGAGTTAAAAAAAAAACAACACAAACGTAATCGTGCTATGACGCCCGTCGCCTCGCATTATTTTGATAAAACGACGTGATTCTCCGCCAGTGTGTTGAGCGTTATATTAACATGGTAAAACACCTATGTGTGAATATTAGCTATCTGAAATTTGTACGCCGTAAAGAAGCAAAATATAGCCAGTTTCATTTCTATAACGTTAGTAGGATTATTATGATAAGAGAGAATGCAAAAAGACGTGAATGAATGAATTGGTGCCTAATTTAAAAATAAAACAATTTTTTATACATAGGACATCTTTATTTTCACAAAATATAATCTGATAAAAATTTCAGCCATATATGTAACTATTTATACGCGAAGACTAAGCAATATAATTGTAGATTACTAGTACTATAATATACGACCTTTATGATTAGATACCGTAATGTAAAATAACGATCGAATGTAAATGTTAAATTTCGTACTACAATAAAGTCGAGGCGGAATAAAGCCAATTCATTAATCGGCGTTCCGTCCACCAGTCGCACGCAAATTGTGCGTTTTTTTTATTATCTCATGAGAATTATACGGATATGGTAAGATAAAATAGAAATATATAAAAATTTAAGTAGCAAGCTTTTTCTTTGGACTTTATATATCCCCTTATACTGACATTAATTTAATCATTTATTCCTTTATTGACCGATACTAGATAAATTTAACTATGTTAATTGTCAAATGATTTAAAACCAAAAATATGTAATTAATAAATTATTTTTCTTAATATCTCATACTTTTTATACTTTTCTTGATATGCATGTCACGTGTTCATACAAAACCTCGCGAATACCTACTCATATTTGTGCGTCTACATTGACAGAACATGTTGAAACTTTCAATGCACTATCATGTTACATCATCTGTACACATGTTTCTACAAATAATTTTATCTTTATGTTAAGTTTGCTACTTTTATATTTTCGACTGCGCGTCAGCTCTGTTGTAGTATGAATTGACCCTTATAGTTTTCATCAAAAGTAAAATTAACCTTGCATAGAATCATAATTTAAATAATTTTCATATTATTTCATGATGATGCATTTCATTATTGTCATGATGTCATAATTCATATTTGCTAAAGTTGCCCCAACATCCAGTGTTCATCTGGACAAATTATTTTCTATTACATACAACATCGCGCGAACAAATTATATATATTTAACGATTTTGTAATATAACAATAAAATGGCATTTATTTGCAATTCATATCATAACATTTCACTTTACAACATTATTATTATCTATCTATTCTTATCTTATTATTCGTATAACAAATTAACAAAATTACTATATTGGACAGAAGTCATTATACTAATTATAATTCCTGTAATTCTGAAAGATTAACTTAACACGAATGGTTTCAAACTGCATCACAGTTTTTTTTCGATCCTAAATCATTGAAGCCTGTCGATAATTCGATATAGACATACCTAACACACAATTGGCACTAACCGTACAACCTTTAGTACAGTTTTTTTATATCGATTTAAAATATTTATTCTATATATCCTTATAAAATGATTCAATGCTCGAGATTAAACACCAGTTAATGTTAACTACTTAACTGTACTCTACAAATATGTACAGTCAACAATGAAGGTATTTAGAATAAGGTTGCTATCTTTCAAATTCAACATAGTTCGGGTACATATTTTGAGATAGCTTTATACTAAAATCAATTTTTACTGAGAATTGGTAGTTTTTGTTGCCGTTGCTGACGTAAATAGTAACGGCTATCTGAAGTTTAAAATATAGGGACGAAGTCCTGTAATGTACAACCTGACAAATGTGGCAGTGAGTGCAAGAACAGCCCAACCAATATTTTATTTATCAAAAAATTAGGTGGCCTATAGATAGTAGTCAGAAATTGATATGAAAAAGTATACAGCGAGAGGTCTATTTGCACGTAGGTTTGCATTCTTTTTGACAAAAAATGTTGGTTAGGCCAGTGGTGTGCTCGCGGCCAGAAGTGGGAACTTGTTGAGCTACTTGAGTCGTTAAGCGTACGCGGCAGCACTCACGACACAAGGCAGGAGGGCTGGGCTGCAGGCAGCAGGTCGGAGGCGGCGCCCTGCAGCACGCTGTTGACGACGGCGCGCGCCAGGTAGCCCACCGACACGCCCACGCCCGCGCTACTCAGCGCGTTGCTGTCCGTCAGCCCGCTGTCCTGTATCACCGACGATAGTACTTAGGGCCGCACATGGGCCACTGGCCACGACGACAAAACGCCGCCACTGGCATATTTCCAGTAGTTTTCATGCATTTACGCACACGGTTGACGTCGCCACCCGCTACATATCGTCGCTTCTCGCTTCTTGTGGCGGCGTTTTTGGGTGACGCGTGTGACCCGTGTGCGGTTACGCTTAATCATTTAAGTTCTTGAAGAGGGTTCAGTCTCAAAATGTCCCCTTTAGATAAATATTTCTTTTTACATTTTTTATGGTCGGCAAGACTTTCTTTACTTAGCTAACATTTTGTTGATGAGATTTAGTGTAATAGTCTATAATGAACTAGTTAACGCCCGCGGCTACGCCCAAATGAAAACGTAAGATTCTAAGCCTGACGAAGATTCTGCAGTTTTTGCGTCCATCGCGAAAATTCTGCAACAACATTTGTTATTTGGTTTGGTTCACGCACAAACATTTAGCTTACCTTTGCATACGTGTATTGCGCATCGTCAACAAGTTTGTCAACATGTAGCGGCTGTTGGAGATACAACTCGGGATTCCTGCGCAGGATGGTCGCCAGAACACACAACAACTCGACGCAGAGCTGGCGCCGCGCGGCGGACTCCACGCGGACTAGCGCCTCCTCCACGAGCAGAGCGAACGACAGCTCTGAGCGAGACATGTTCACTAGCGTGGGATCGGCCGGGATGGATTGACCCTGAGGGCAAAGCATCATATTATCAAGTGAAAAAAAAAAGTGTTGACTTAAGTCTCTTTTACACGATACATATACTCACGCCTGTAAATCCCCGAAGGGGTAGGCAGAGGCGAATCAACACCCACATTTCGCAATACCTATAATTTTCGGTCCCATGTAATAGGGCTGTTCTCCATCCGACAGTAAACGTAAAGCCCTTAAGTGTCCGCTTGACTGCAAAAGGCTCTCTTGTACTGTTGCCAATTATGTATTTGTTAAACCTGCTGCAAGCCGAGAGGCCATGACCGTCAGGCGAAACAAGTTAGTGTTGCCTCACGGTCGCGGCCTAAACTGTTTATTAGGGCGATAATGTGAGTCTGATGTGAAACTACATGTGCGATATCTTAATATCTTCGAGCCAATCCCGAAAATAATTGATGATCAAATAGGTTTATTAATATACATTGTGGAATAATACAAGTGACTTCCCTTTTAAGTGCCATCAAACATTAAAGCCGGTAAAAATCTAGCTCAATCGCGTAATACCAGAAATTTTTTGAAATATTGTTTGAATTTTTAAAAATTTAAACAATATTTTGACAAACAGTGGCTACAAAAAATAAGTACAGATATTTTTTCTTGCTTTGGAGAAAAAAAATCGTACACGTAATACCATAGAGTGGTGGCACTCCGGCATTAATATGAAAATACCACATAAAAATAAACCGACATTATTTCAATTTGTCATTCTATTAAAGAAAGAAGCACTTTTACAAGATGTAAAAATTAAGAAGAATGTTTTTTTTTTTGTTCTGACCAGAAAAGACATTTAAAATTTATAGAGAAAGATGACAAAAATAATAAAATTGTGACAACATGCGTCAATAATGAAATCACGGTGGAAGTTTGTCTACAAAGATTGGAATTATTAATTAGAACTCACTAATAAGGTAAAAGTACGTATTACGGAGATATTTCTATTATTATTAAATTTCGTTTTGACCGTACAAAATCTGTTATTTTACGAATCTGGTATAGTGCATATCTGGTATACAGCGAATCTGGTGTTTTGCGATTCTGGTATCACGCAGTTGAGTCAAAAATCTAACGCGGATGGTTCCCGTGAAACAAGCCATACAGTTTAGTTATCAAGATTACGACATTTAACAAACAGATCACATTAATCGCTGTACTACATGGGTAGTTAACTGTGATTGTGAAATCATAAAATAACCCATAAAACTCATAAAACATTTGAAGTGTGCAGTTTTGATTGTGGGATTTGATTAACTCAGTTTGTAGCAGTAGGTATTTTTCCATATCATCGTACGATCGGTTCAACATAATTGATTTGTTACATAGTGGTATAGGCTGAAAAATGTGCGAATTTATTATTCAAACCTTTGCCAGACCACCTAGATAAGTGGCAATTTGATAGCCGGCGTTTGATAGAATGACAAATGTATTCAGTGTTGCCAGATCACTGTTTCAAATTCACCCCAAAATGGATACGAAATCCCCCCAAAACTTAGGATTTTTTTCAAAATCCCCGCAAAGTTAGTAATATTTAAATAGTACCTAAAAAAAGTGGAGCATTAACAGCATTCGAATATGATTTTCGGCTAAAACATCAAGGACATAATTCCTCACAGGTTTTCGTGAAAATAAAAGGGAGCCTCGAGCTTTACTCTTCGCCTAGATTTCCACAGGAACCTATTATCGGATGATATTTTCCAAAGTTTACGCGATTATCACTCATTGAGACAACCAATTTTAACGGACTCAGTCGCGATTTATTTACTTTTAAACCGACGTTTCAGCTACTTTTCAGAACCCCTGTTCCTGGTTTGACTAAGGATGGCAGTTGTCATCTAGGTGAAAGTGTAAGTTATCTCAAAGTACCCGAATACCTATAATACCTAATCGAATGGAGTATAGATTCTCATCTTAGTTTTTAATGCTATTTGTGACATATGCTTGGTATTATGAAAAATTGTGAGATATTTTTGAAAATAATTGAATTAAATAAGATTCTGATTATATTTTTAAACATCACAGATATCTTCAAATCACTAGTTTGCAAGTTAAAATCCCCCGATTACCTCCAAATGTATTATTTTCCCTCCGACAATCCCCCCAAAAAAATTGTCCCCCAAAAAATCCCCCGTAACTCAAAAAACCCCCCAAATTATTCCCCCCAAATTTGGGGGAATTCCCCCCAATCTGGCATCACTGAATGTATTTGATTTGACGTGAAATCTTTAAATCTTTAAAAAAAAATTGATTTGACGTGGCATTAAGGACTTGTATCCAGTTGCCAATAAAATCTTTAAAAAAAAAAATTGATTTGACGTATCTGACAGTCGTTAACGCATGTCATATACGTCAAATCCCATACATCCGTCATTTTATTCTCCCAAACAACGAAAAAAAAAATTCCACTTGTCTAGAGGGGCTGATGAAGCTTTGCTTTGGTACATAGAATGAACTATTCGACTACTTTTTGATAAGTACAGTCAGCCAAAAAATAGTTCAACCATATCAATTTACAGATCTCCTTTTTATGAGGTCTGCAGTTATATGTGGCGTAGAAATCAGAGATTAAATTTGTACGAGCTAGAGAAGACTTCGGCAAAAGTATTGCACATACCTGAATGATGATGCCTTTAGGGGTACGCAATAGAATATCCCAGACTTGAATGTAGAAATGCTTGGGCACGCGACATAAGCAACCTTCCAGTTGTCTTCGTTGTAGGGGTGTCAATCTAAAATATACGTCTTTCTATTACATTTTATTGGATAATTTTACCAGTTGTACCAAGAAAAATAATAAAATATTGCATATTTTCTGTTCGGCCGAAACTTGAATTTAGACTAAAATAGATGATGTCCTTTACAGACTTCTTCATTTAAGGGTTACTAGTAGGTCTTTTTAGGGCTCCAACTACCCGTAACCACTGCCAAAGATGTTCATATGGCAACCGGCACCGACGGCTTAACATGCTCTCTGACCACAACCAGATCAATGCAAATACCCATATCATGCATACAAATATTTGCACTGAGCCGGGATCGAACCCACACCTCCTGTGTAGCAGCCGCGTTCACTATCGATACGCCATAGAGGTTGTCAACAGGCTGTTTACAGTAAATAGTACAAATCGCAGTTACCCTCGTTCATCGGCCCAATCAGAAACGGTGAGCACTCGTTGTAACAGCGTGCGAAGCTTGTACGGCGATAAGCTCTCGATGGTTCCATCGCCTCGCTTTTCTTCAGGGAACAGCTGCAGGTAGATGCGTATAGCCTCCAACACCCAGCCCACGCGAATTTTCAAGATACCGCGGAACATGTCCGGGTTAGTGGCTATCAGACGACCGCTGTACAACACTATTTCCTGCAAAGTGTACCGTATTTGAGATTCTTGAAAATCATTGATTATGACTTTAAGAGTCCAATCTAATGACTAGCCCACCTAAAGATATCATGTGATAGGTCGGCACAGTGATACTAGAACTATAGTGATGATAAAGTTTATTAACACTAATTTATTTGCTAATTTGATCTGCACCACACTCGCAAATTTCTCGCGCTGGATCGTAAAGTTATTGCATCTATGTGTGTGGCCCCCCATAGGCTGCCCTTCCACCGGGGCAGCTATGCTTCGAAGATGTAAAAACTAAGCTATGAAACTATGTGACTGTTTCCACTGTACTATGCTATGTAGCATAGCGAGAAAGAGGTGTTATGAAACTTTCTACAAATACTAAAAATTCGAATCTTTTCTCCATCCATAGCACACATCCATCTTTCTATATAAAAATCATATAATAGCTTAGCTGAATACTCTTCTACCAGTGCTATGCTATATCAAACGCATCCATCAATCTCCTGTGGAAAGGCAGCCTTAGAGTAATATAAGTTGAAACGACTTACCTGTTGTAAAACCGCGCCTATGACGTCATACGGTTGAATGGTGGAGTACATCACGGACTGAATTTCGCCAGGAGTCATGGGCTTATCAAATACGGTCTCCTTTTGCCCGATAACACCTACTGTTAACTGCAATTCAGAATAGAAATTTGTTCCTGGTAATGTTCTTGCGTTCAGATTGCTTTTTATGTGTATAGGCATAGTGCACCGATTCATAATGCTGTTTGTACGATAGCTATAAAAAGTGGCGTAGGGTTACCAGGTGCAGCTCGAAATGAGTTTTTTTTAAGTGCGGAAATTCGTTCAGGAAATGCCATTTTAGAAGACTTTTGTAATTGAAGTGCACGATATAGGAGGGAGGGGGGGGGGGGGGGGGGGGGTCAAGCCCCTTATTAGTATACATTTTTTATATCTCCTTGAGTTAAGCTCGCCTTTTATTTGTTTAAATGCTACGTAAGTGTATAATAAAGAATAAATAAAAATAAAATATAAATACATCCCATGGCGTGCACACATTGATAGTTTAAAGAACAATATTGACCTTAGCTTACTCGCACAAAACCGATATTTCACGCCGTCCATCGCGACGAATTTTTTTTAGCAAAGCGATGTCTTTGGTCTAAGACATAGACATCTTTGCCACACACATACCTAGCACTAGCATAGGAGATAGGTACTTGCCTGTTTCCCGTTGACGAGCACGGTGGTGATGAAGGGGCTGATGGAGTCGACGGTGTGGTTGAGCAGCGACGAGCAGTAGCGCACGGCGCGCCAGTGGCGCAGCACGCCCGCGCTGTGGTACAGGCTCTTCAGGGAGTCCAGCGCGTTCGTGCCGTTCACCTGTAACGTTCGTATTCTATAGAATAAATCCAAGGCTTGCACATTGTAACCGGGGACCAATCGGCTACTACTACTGCTCCTTTCCATAATAAGATTCGGATTGTTTAGTTGCATGAGTCGCGTCAACAATAGTGCCCGAAATACGGCAATAGGCTCACCCCCTATTACGTGGGACCGAATACAATGATTGGTGAAATGTGGGTGTCAATTCATTTCTGCCTTACCCTCCGGGGATAAAGGCGTGATTATATGTATGATGTACCTAAATATGTAAAGTAAACAAAATTATACCTCAAATAAAGGTCCCTCCCGCTCCAACAATATTCCCCAAAGCTGGCACTGTGCAAATATATTGTCCGTGGATCTTAGGGCGGCAACTACGTCAGGTGTAGACCGGTGTTTGTACGAATCGTAGCAGAGACTATCTTCGCGGTAGGTGAGTGTGCGCGGTACGTCCGTCAGGGATTGGTAGCCGATGTACTCGTGTTCTAGCTGGCGAAACTGTGAGAACATTTCGGTAGGAAAGTCGCCTTGACTCATGAAGTCCAGGTGTTCTGCGGACAAATCAATTTAAAGCTGCTGCTATAATAACAATAAAAACAGCATGTTACCAGCAATATACTCGGTCCAGGATTTCCGAGATCAGTCCCCCCGCCGCCGCTCTGTTATAGTTTAGGATATTCCTTACTACGGGAACATAGCGCAAATTTGCAATTAGGCATACATGTTAACAACCTTTATGTGCCTTATTATATTATAATGTTGTGCTTAGGGCAGCATATTTCATAAGTGTAGTCTATAAACAGTCAGTTCAGCTTGATGACTTTTTGTCTAATGGGAACCCACAAACAGCGATAGTGTTTCTACAGAATAACATAAGTAGTGCGCTCACCCATGCAAGAACTAGAAATCAAATTCTGCAATCGCCCAAGCCGTACTTTGACGCCGTCGCAGTGTCCCTTCTTGAGCAACGCGAACAGATCTAGCATGTGTTTGAACTGCGGGTCACGCATGTGCTCTTCGCGCACAAGTAGACATACTGTTGGCCGGCCAGATAATCGCCAGTATCTGCGGACGTCATACAAATATGTTAATCAATAGGTGTATTAATATACACACACACAAACAGGCAGGCTGAGCGATTCCATGAGAATATCTGACGTCAAGGCCGACGGATAGATTGTTTTAATTCATGTAAAAGATAAAATATATTTGTTGGTAACCCAAAAGTGGCTCTTGCAATGTATGTACATTGCTGAGACTCGGCTTGAAGGGCCGTTAATTGTATAGTATTTTGTGTATTTTAGTGTTTGAATTTTCAGTAGAAAAGACACAATTCTACACTTTACCTACTGTTTGGTATTTGGTAAGATTCCAAGTACAAATTAGCTATAGTGCTCTCTTCTGGCTTGCCTTGGTGGTGTAAATGACGTGCTCCCCACGGGAATCAGGGTATTAGCAAAATATGTGTGTACAGTTCATAGTGAGACTACATACACAGTACTTAAAATAAATAAACAAAAACGTCTTACTTCCCAACAAACTGAAGCTCGGTCTTTATATCATCAATTAGAAGCGCCATATCTCTGTACAGGTAGAACTCCGATACTTCAAATATGAGTGGGTAACACAATACTGTCATGCCGCATACTCTGTATATCTGTAACAAAAGCATGTTTTTAGGCAGCAAGTATGTCGTTCATTCAACACATAATAAAAGTAGCATGTAATCGGTACCAAATAATGTAACGTAATGCAAATACCGTAAAATATTTTACCTTGCTTGTGCCGAGGGATCCCACAGGTCTTATAGGACGTCCAGTGAGTTTCAATTTCGGACAAACACCCAGTTCCCTGTATACATGAACTAACTGTGTGGAGCTGCACACCTTTAAAAAATGGTTGTGTATTAATTAGGCGCGTTCCTGACATAACTGAATACATTATAAGGTAAAGAACACAATTCAATGAATTTAGAAAGCAATCATTTATGTAAACAATTCTAGGGTATTACCTGCACAGGTTCTACTTCATGAGGCGTTTGAGTTTGTATGCCATAAGTGCCCATCATGGCTTGCAGTCGCATAGACTCTGCTATCAATACAACTTGAACCACAAGATCGGTTGCAATGCCCTGTAAAAATTTATTTGGTACAAGTGTGGTATGTTTTTTATTTCTTTCTCTCTATTCTACTGGTATACTAAGACAGTCATATTTTATGCTTTCACGTGTTATAATGATTTTATGAAATAAATAATAGCAATTAGAAAAGTTTAAATCCTACTTCTTACAGGCAGCTTTAAAGTCCTTTACCCACTATAACATACCATGAACGTAACCGTATCAAATTAGAATCACATGCAAATTCTCTAACACTATACCTACGACTCAATCCTATCATAATAAAATAAAATAAAAAATCAGTTAGACACATACGATGTAAATATATGACAGTACATACACAGTATTATGCTATATCCATGCGAATTTCATCCGTGCATTTTGCACGGAGAGCATCACGCTTCGACTTTAGCATGCGAACATTTTCTAATCATGGTACTTACAAACGTGGGTTTGGCCTGCATGAAAATAAAACAAATCTAAATGTAATTTGAAAATATTATTCACAATTAATTAAATACACACGCCAAAAGAAATAGGATCTAACTAACACGTCCCAATAATTTCAAGAGTAAGAGTTCTGTAATCAGAAACGTTCTAAGCTCTCCATTAAATAACTATTGAACAAAATATAGCACAAATTATTTGGCTTTGGCTGTTTAGTAGATATCTTAAAAAATGGTAATATTCAAAACTCACGCTGCTGACTGGAAGACATACATATAAAGATACATAATATCATATAATAATTAGCTGTAGAAAACGCCCACGCTAAAAGTAGCAAGTATTGGGCCCTAACTTGTAGGTACGATTGATTTATTTGTGTACTAATTAGGTTCAGGCACAGAATTTGCAATTAAATGGTAGGAAACAAGCCTGTCTCGATTTGATTTGTTTTGATTATGGGAGAGGCCTATGACAGCAGTGGACTGCGCTGGGCTAATTGATTGACTGATTTAATTACCTGAAACGCGGAATAACGTCCAGCGCGTCTCGGGCGGTTGTACGATGGTAGATATCTTCTAATAGGGTCCAATTCGTTCACGTGCAGCAATCCCCCCGTCAGCAGTTGCGCCAGTACGAACAGGGATTGCGCCCACAGGAACAAACCACCTGTGTCTGAGTAAAGATTGTATTAATGCAAACTGTTTTAGAAGTACAATTTTTTTTTTGAAACTTAACTATTTGGTAATACTACTAGTATTACCTCTGATCCCTCCAGCTAGGATCGTAAAGCCGGTTCTTTAACTATGAAGCTTGTATAAAATAATTATACTACTACAAGTAACTATGATAATAATAAACACCGCATTACACCCAGATTTTGTAGTCGTTTCGGAAAAATAAAAAATTGGGGACGGTTTCGATAGCAAAATCGTCTGGAAGTAGTAATTTGTTGAAAAAGAAAATATAATGTATGGGAAGAATGTACAGGTGAAAGGAATAATGTACTTATGCTGGCTGTAAATTTTTTTTTTCGTTGAATTATTACTTATAAATTTTGCTATCGAAACTGTGCCCAAATTCTTTTTTTTGAAACGACTTCACAATCACCTAGTATATTGAAATTCAAGGCAGTAAGTAGTGCTTATTACATAGATATAACCTAGTGCCTTGGATGGATTTGGAAGGTTTGTAACATAATCTACCAAACAGATTTCTATACTCTATTTATTCAACGACTAAGTACTTAATTTACCTTCATCGATAACAAAAATAAACGTCTTGGAGCCGAATGCTGAATTTATGTGAATTTTACCTACAAATTACCTGTGAGCAAACTGTGCCCTATAAAGCTCTACTCGTAAATTAAGTAACGTCGCGTTGCGAACCACATTAGTGTGAAAGTGTCCTAATCGAACTTTTTTCAGGCATTATGTCATTCAAAAGGTGGTTATGGTCCGCCTTTGTCCGTATTGAATACTTACAAACTGAAAATGTAATTATTTAGGAACCTTCTCAAGAGTTTGATGCTATCTACCACCATTTACTTTACCGTTCGCCACCATCACCACCAAAGATAATGTTATCTTACTAAAATCTATGTCGCAAAGCACATCTTTAATTTCTCAACGTTTTAATTGGTTTAAGACTCCACAACCAGTCTAACATGTTACTTCATCTATGAACCGTTGACCAAACGCAACAACCCTAAGTTGTTGTTCTAAGTCTAATAAGTTGTACAAGCATGTAAAACGAGAATGTTTACTAGGTATTTAAAACACACAAAAATAAGTTAATTGCGTAATATGAAAGCAATATTAGTCACTATTTAAAGAAAGAAAAATCTAGTAAGCATTAGGTTAGCACTAAGGACTAGCTTTTAGCTAGCTAATTCGAGCTAGTTAAAGTTTTTGCCGTAACTAATTTCAAGAGGTAAGAATTGAACACGATGCTTTGGAAAACCAAAAAGATATTTCTATATTTCAGAATAGCCGATTTTTTTAAATCTAAATTAGTGCTACTATAACTTGTTAATGGTTATTTAAAAACACGAAAACATGTTAAAATAAGAAAACAGGAGCATTCTCAATGCGATTACGTTGTTACCTTTTTCGTTATTGTCACCGGGGTGGTCTGTAAATATAATTATGTATTATTGAAATTTTGATGATATATTCATTACTGGAAAATACAATTCAAATAATCTTAACAGTTCCAAGATCACGAACACCCTGATGATCTGTTATCGTCTATATTAAGTTACCAAAATTCTACTGTACTCACTTGCAGGCAGCCTACGCACCGAGTTAGGTTCACTGCGCTCAGCATCTATACCCTCGCGAGGCACGTAGTAGTACCAAGGTATAACAGGATCTATAATAATTTAAATAATATATATACAAATTTTTAACTGCTGGATGTTGATGAATTTTATGTAGGTACTTGAAATAGGTGCATACCACCATGTTCATCCATATAAATTCTAGCTTTAAGAAGTTTCTGGTACTCTTCAACCTGATCGGGTAGTGTGCGAAATACACCATCAATAATCATCATCACATAAAATAGAGGCCATTCGGATTCAATGCCATCAAACTCCTTTAATTCTCCCTCGCGATAAAACCTTCTTTGAGGATCTTCTAAAACACATTTGTATCCATCACGACTAAATCTTTTAAAGCCACACTTTCCTTGTAAACGTCTCAAAATATTAGATTTAGTTAGGTGAACTAAATGTTCTTCGTGTGTCGCGAATGCGGGGAATGATATTGTTGGTAACAAGGCAGCGTCGACACCCTGGAATCAGAAACACGATTATATTATTGTGAGAAGTGAGAATTAGTAAGAACTTACACGAAAAGGTTCACTTTTTAAATTCAGTTTATCAAATGATTTGTTATGTTCAGTTCAGCCGGCTGGATTAAAACCTAGGGTGTAGTCGAGAAGATAATGCATCCTTGAATGGTGGTCTCTACCTGATGTATTATGACGACCAAAGATGTATTATAAACTGTGGATGCGTTGTCCGGTTGCCCGGACTTTAAAATGGCGACAAACTGTAGATGCGTTGTCTGGACTCTGAAATGGCGATAAAAAAATGATGTCTGGTCATCATTTTATGCAACAATCAGCGTGGCGTTAGCGCGCTACAGAAAAAAATACTCTTTAATAATAAATTCGTAATAATAATATTTTTATTGATATAACAAAATTATTATATAATGCATTTAAATCAATAATATTGACGTAATAATACGTCAATATTAATAATCAAATATTAATATATGTAAGTAGCTATATTTTTTAAATATTTAGTGTTTGCGCCATTTTTGATAGCCGCCATGTTCCTGCATGACATATGTATTTGTAGTTTATAATACATCATTGGCCTAGACCAGCGGTTCTCAAACTTTTTTTGGGGACGGAACCCTTTTGGAAAGCAAAATACTTATTGGAACCTTACGGTTAAAAATGTTTTTATTAATATATTCTTTTTTTTAAAAGTACAATGTAACAGTTACTACTTATTACTTACTAAATTATTAGATAACAAGTATAATGATAAAGATGTTAAAAAAATATGTAAGTACGAATGGGAGGTACGAAACAGATTTGTTTTCAATCATTTGGTTTTCTGTTTAATTTACCTTGCAATGATATTTTAATTCGTTCCGTTTTTGAAAGATATTCGGCACAACCAAGTCATACAAACGGTCTTCCAAATAAAAAGAAGTTTCTTAAAGAACCATTTGTAACTTGGCTAAGCAGCTATGGTCGCTGAAACCCCGCGACCATAGCTACGTCGGACTAAAAGTAAATAATAACAAATAGTTGAAATAATCAGTAAAAGTGATTTTATTTCAATGAGTGTAATCTTGTATTTTTTCTAAATTCCTGCGGAACCCCTACCGTGGTATCACAGAACCCTAGGGTTCCGCGGAACACACTTCGAGTATGGCTGGCCTAGACAGATACTTTTCCCGTCTAGCTAAAAATCCCGGGATTGTAAGACCTGCGATTCCACAACTACTAAATGAAGATATCGAACAGAGGTAACTCTACATTCCATTTCACGTTAGTTTATTTAATTAGGTACTTGTTGTATTTTAATAAAACTTAAGAAGGCCAATTAAAAGTGTTCAAAAAACGTTTCTTCCAGAGTCTAAAGAAGTATGTGCTGAGCAGAGGGTTGCTTTTCGATTACAAAAACCTGTATTAAATTAAATTACCTTGGAACTAGATTCGCGTGGTAGCATTGTTTCGAAAATGCTTCTATTGCGATTATGGGCATCAATGTCTACATACACTACGCTCCAAGAAGCTCCTTTGTCGCCAAATAGATTGCAGCCATTAATTGCTTCTAGTGCTGCTTTAGCCATGCCTGTAATTGATATACACTGCTTACGTACAATTTCATGAAAGTATACTATATTAACTAGCTGTTACCCACAGCTCTGTCCGCGTGGAATATTGAACCCATTCCTGTATTATACATTTAAACCGGGAGGGTTTGAATCACTCTATCTATTTCTGAAAACTGTATTGAAGTCCATTCAGTAGTTTAAAAGGTCTAAGCAAACAGACAGCAGAAGAATTAAGATTGTTACCATCGTTTTAGTTTTATGTATCACATACCAATAGATGATGCGTGAATTTCTGGTTTTCCATCATTGTATTTAGAGCCTCGTTCCCACATGCCATAGTCAGGCGTTCTGTATGCACGTTCCACGTAATATACAAGATTTTGTACAAATGCCACCTCATCCTAAAAGCAAACCAAATTAAACATACCTAATGTAAGAGTAAAAATCGGCTAATTTGATATCTAGTCGGTGTAGCTAGAGGCACAGTGTCAATAGCAAAAAGTATTAAAAAAAGATGTACACTAGAGAATAATCCATTCACCATATTAATAATACGAGAACATAATTTACATTATTCCCATACATTATAAAAATGACTTTCCTAACCTACTGAAATCTGTATTGAGAAATTGAATATTTGTAATATTTAAAACTTTATTTAATAAATTGTTACAAAAATGACAATCAGCCAGCCAAGCTTTTGACATTGAAATAACCCGCTTCAGGTCGTGTCTGGTGCAAAGGAGCTCAGAACACTGGCCGCATTTCCGCGCTGGATTGCAATGGCTAGCCTTTGCACCAGGTACGGTCTGTACTAACCTACTTGTAAGGTAATATTTACCTTGCAAGTAGGTTAGTAATGTCATTTCATATAAGCTTGGTAGTATAAAATTCCCAAATAATAAATAAAGGAAAAAAAAGCTTGTAATAAAATAATTTGATACCTGTGTATAAACAATTTGTAGTCCCGACGTGATCATTTGAACCAGAAATAGAAGATAAAGTGACACTACATCTATTTGCAGGTGATGATATTGTTCATCAGTCAGAACAGGTTCACCTGTAGTCAGGTGGAATTTGACATGAAGCGCGTGGGCCGCACTTTGACGTGTCTTGAAAGCCTCCACTCGCGCCGACTGTTTCACCCAGCATTCAAGAATCCCGCGCATACACTTTACTGTGCTTTGGCCAAGTTCATGAGATTTGCCACGGTCGTCGTCAATACGCCTACAAATATTAAGTAAAGTTAAAATACAATTGCTGTCTGACTAGGCGGTGGAGACTATGGGCGGGCCAGGCGGACGCCCACGGCCTCGAAGTGCTAAGGGCCTCGCATCAGAGCAAAAATCGCAACCGCAGTTTCGACTTAAGGTGGATTTAGACCAAAAGAACATAGAGCTAGAGCCAGAGCAACAGTGGACTGTTAGTCTTTTAATTTTTTAGTGTAAACGAAACCTCGTTTTCAGCGTTTACACCAAAACATCAACGAGCAGGAAAGAAAACCATGAAAGAAGTCTATGGCCCATATGGGTGCGTACCCCATATAGGCGAAGACTGAAGGCCAGGAGCGTGCAGCAGCCGCATGCCCCGCAGCGCACGATACCCATCAGGGCCATCATGGAGTAAGGGGTCCTTCGATGCCGCGAGTATCCTCGCCGAATCGCTACCGTGAATCCTGGAGCTTTCGGTGCTATACCAGTACCGAATGGGGACGCGGGAGCGGGAACACGAACCCGAGCCGAGGTCCCAGCTGCATAGGGACAGCGTAGTGGGAGCTACGACTTGGGCAACCACGCGAAGGGTACGCCGTAATAGCGGCGGTAAAATTCACAATGAGGAAGTGGCTAGAGAGGCCACAGGGCAGCCTCTCGTACCACCTGACGCAGTTGATCACCGGGCACAGGTGCTTCGGGGATTTTTTGCATCGGATCCGGAAACCGAACGTAACGTAAACGTAAAGAAACGTGCGATTCCGAGCGAAGCCTCGGAATTGCAAACGTTTACCGAGTGCCCGGCGTGGGGCGCCAGCGACTAGATGGAGACTCCGTTATTACCATGCCCTGGGCTCAAACTAAAAGAATAACATAGACGGAAAGCATAGAACTCGCGCGCACGTTAAAAAAGGACGCCGCGAAATGTAACTTGCCCACATTAAGTTCAGGTCTGGGGTTTCATTCTAAAGTAAGTAAAAGTGCCTTATCTTAATACTATTTAGTTATTTGGAGTAAAAATGTCATCAAAATCAGTTCAGGCACTTCAGAGGCATAAAATAAAAAAGAAATGTACTAGAGATGCACCGAGTAGCACTTTTGCCGAGTAACGAGTACCGAGTTTTACTCGGTTCAATTTTTTTCCAACCGAGTACTCGGCCGAGTAACTCTGTTCAATCAAATCCCCGTTTCGGGCGCGTAAACAAGTACAAATAGGTTCTTGCGGCACGAGGGGCCGGCTCGCGTTGATACACCCCTCACCCCACCCCGCCTTTCATCTATCTGTCGCTTGCTAGTTTACAAACAAATACGTCAACCTATTATATACTCTTTGACGTTACGTTGCACGTCATGGTAGATAAATAATTGAATAAGTTTGTTAATTAACAATTGACTGTGATGACTTCACGTAAAAGATTCCGAATTTGGCCGTTTTAAATTGAAGAAGATAATACGAAAGTGAAATGCACCTTATGCAATTCTCTGATTTCACGTAGTGGTGTTTGACGAAAGGCTTCTACGACAGCAATGTTAAACCATTTTAAAATAAAACACACAGAAGAGTTTAAAGGTTTGGAAAATGAAACTTTGAAAGAAGAAGAAAGAAGAAAGTAAAACCTTTTATTTCAGTGCAGCACCGATTACACAATTAATTATGTACTAACACACGCAAACAAGTTAATCAGGCACAATTGTTCTTCGCGCTACACCAAAAAAGGAGTCAGTTCAGCATGGTAACAGGCACAAGTACCAGACACTGGTTTTCAACTGGCTCCTATGTGGAGGAGATGCGACATGAATAATAAACAGAAAGATATTAAATTTACAAAAATCGAAAAAATAGGAAAAGAGAAGGAACACAGAACAAAAAAATAAAAACACAACAGCAGAAGCCAACATGCCGGAAATATCGGAAAATCGTGAGCCATTTGCGTTAACGTCAACAACCTAAATATATTGCTTTATCTAACCGAGTATACTCGGCATTTAAACCGAGTTATTCGGCCGAGTACGAGTATCAAAAAACCCGCGAGTACGCCGAGTACCGAGTAGCAACCGAGTACTCGGCCCATCTCTAAAATGTACTATGCTTCTAAAATATTAAAAATCACACCTACAAACTCCCAAATAATCTAATTTGTATATCGCTGCCCTAGTTCAATAGTAGGACATCTTAAAAAATAATCAAAATGAGATAAATATTGAGTCATGTATAAAAAAAGGTACTTAACCTTGTAAAATAAGCGGTCATCTTGAAAACGCAACCTAGTCCTAAATACTTTAATGTCGTAGCATGACATTTTAAGCAATCTTTTATCCAGCAATGGGCAAGATTCAGACATCTGAAGATATCTAATGCGTAGGATCAAAGGTTTAGTTTTTTAGTGCTCTACAGAGATATCTGAAGATGTCCTAAAGATGAAAATAATAACTGATTTCAATATTAGGACAATTTCAAATATCTCAGTATTATGACCTGAAGAAACTGTCTCTAGATATAGGGAAAAACTTCAACATAGACGAAAATGGACAAAAAATTGTATGGGGTGAGTGTATCTCACACACCGATGGGCGCAAGCTATCGAGAGTCGGGGCGAGGCACTAGCGGTCAGCCTCGATATATATAGCAAAGGCCTTTGACCGGGTCTGGCACAGAGGTCTTCTTTCGAAGTTGCCACGCTACGGACTCCCCGAGGGACTTTGCGAATGGATTGCCAGCTTTTTGTCCAACAGAAGTATCCAAGCCGTCATCGATGGCAGCTGCTCGGACCGCATGGACATAAACGCTGGTGTCCCACAAGGCTCCGTGTTGTCCCCTACGCTGTTTCTGCTGCATATCAATGACATGCTGTCTGATGGATCTATTCATTGCTATGCGGACGACAGTACCGGGGATACGTGTTACACGGGTCGTGCAAATATCCCTCAATTCGAGGTGGAGAAGAGACGCGAACAACTTGTGTCTGAAATCGAGACTACTCTCTCGGGAGTATCCGATTAGGGTCGACTTAACCTAGTCCAATTTAACCCCACTAAGACACAAGTATGTGTATTCACCGCTAAGAAAACCCCATTTATTGTAGCGCCGCAATTCCTGGGCACACCACTTTCCATCTCTTCGAGTATTGGGATCCTAGGTGTCGACATCTCAAGCGACGTTCAGTTCCGCAACCATTTGGAGGACAAGGTCAAGCTGGCCTCAAAGAAACTTGGAGTGCTCAACAGGGCGAAGCAGTACTTACTTCACTGCGGGGCAACGACTTCTGCTTTATAAGGCACAAATTCGGCCCCACATGGAGTACTGCTGTCACCTTTTTGCCGGAGCGCCTGCATACCAGCTTGGCCCCTTCGACTCATTGCAAAGACGGGCGTTGAGGCTCGTCGACAATCCCATACTCACAGGCGATGTGGAACCTCTCAGCCTCAGAAGAGACTTTGCCTCGCTGTGTGTGTTCTATCGCCTATATAATGGTTTGTGCTCAGATGAATTGTTTGACATGATGCCCACCGCTGCATTCTATCATCGCACCACTCGCCATAGGCAGGGAATTCATCCTCACACACTGCGACCGGAAATGGTACGCACCGTGCGTTTTGAAAGGAACTTCATTCCACGCACGCTCAGGTTGTGGAATGAACTTCCTGCCGTGGTTTTCCCAAGCGACTACAATATGGGGTTCTTCAAGAAGGGTATTAGAAGGTATCTACAGGGTCGGTAGCACGATTGTGACGCCCCTGGTGTTGCAAACGTCCATAGGCCACGGTAACCACTTCCCATCAGGTGGGCCGTGTGCTTGTCTGCCGCCTAAGTGGCATAAAAAAAAAGTGATCAAATAAAAAAAAGATAATCTGTATACATTTGCTTATAAAACTTCATTTGCGGATGATGGTTTTACAGTTGTTAACACAAGAAGGAAACAAAGGAGCTATATACTCTTACAAGAAAATACTTCGTTAACTTTGGAAAAAGCTTATTCTGGACCACCAGCCATATCAAATCGTAAAAAAACAGATTTACTGTCACTTTGTAGGGCAAATTTAATTCCACAATCTCAACACAGTTTTTACGAGTCGCTAATAATATCCTCCACCAGCAACGAGGAATATGAATACGATAGCGACTGTGAATAAGTTAGAAACGAACGTTAGAAAGTTTAACTCATTTGCTCAAGCTTACTTTTGACTGATTAACGACTGATTATAATTTTTAAAAGACTGATTTGAGGCATTGGTAATATTTGGTAATAAATGTTATTAATTATAAATAAATCTTTCAGTATTTTCCATCATCCTATACTAACCATTGCTGTGGATATAGTGGCACAATTTACAATTTACTAATTGTATCCTGTGCAACACTAAGACATCATACAATCTTGTCTAAATCTGTCTAATTTTCCCAAATTTGAAGGTTTGTTTAGTATTATCTATAGTTTTGTTGTAGAAAACAGTATTTTGTATCACTATAAGGGTTACAGTAGAGATAGAAATTATACTTAACCAATTTAGAGACAACATCAAAATATAATTTAATTAATATAAAATTTTGAAGACAATAAAAGGTTATCTTGCCATTAAAAGCCTTAAAATTAAAAATATAATATATAAATACAATTTACAGATATCTTAAACGCATTAAACAAAACCTCCATAGTGTTGTATGTGTGTGCATAAACAAGATTTCGCGTAATAGTATGTAAAAACCTACCAAAAACTTGAATCGAGCATAACTCAAAAACATACCTTTTCAATATATCTCACTATTGAACTAGCCCAGCGATATGTTGAGTATACATTAATAGTTTTTAGTAGTAGTAGAACATATTTTAAATTTTGGGCGTCCATATATATTGTGTACATTCTAAAATATTATAAATTAATCTCTTCTAATGTAGGTACCTGTAAGCCTGATACAATCCCCATACTGCCGATGCACAGTAAATACTATCTCGAACACTGCCAATGTGCAAATCTGATGACAGTACTGGAAATAGTCCTGTGATTGGACTTTGGAACCTCAACAACTGTCGTTTCACTGAAAACACAAACATATATCAAGTCACACTTCTTGGACAGCTGTAAATAATAATAATATTATAACGAGCTGCCTGCCCAATTTTCATGTTTACATTTAATACCAGTGGATATAATGTATGATGAAAATGTGAGTTTTTAAAAACCTATTAAATACATAGTCATATGAGAATGAATGGAAGACAATCAATTATGAATTATTTCTTAAGGTACCTTCCTATTGACAGAGCAGTGACTGGCAGAGGTTTTGGTTTTGGATGTACAAGACAAAAATATCATAGTTATTTGAAGCAGCAAGATGTAGTGAGTTTGCTCAAGCCTTTTTTTAATTATTTTTAGTAATAAATTCTAGCCACTGCTCTTTCAGTTGGAATCGACTCTTGGAGAATAAATTAAAAACTTTTCCTTACTACTAGTAAATATTGATAAGAATAGGCTGAATATAATATGGCACATACAAATTTACATTAGCTAATGATTAATTTGATTAATTAACCAAATCAAAGGTGATCAAGAAATAAATAATAATTGAAAAGTTGTTATGATACAATTTCAGATCATTGAATTTGAGTAAATTATGTTAGCCTTTACTCTTATTTTGAAATTTCGACATTTTCATTATTTTTTATGTAACATTAATAATAACTTTTATTGAATGCTAATCAACCAGAAAAATAACTGATAACGTTTATATTCAATATAAGTTTTGGCATCATTCAGGATTTTAGCAATACATACCAATGGCATAGTAAATGTCCAGTTGACGAACGGTGTCCTCATAGTTGGATACCTTCAGATATTGTTGTGAATTTATATCATCAATACTCCCTTGACGAATCATACTGTCTGGATTAGGCTGTGAGCATTAAAATATTCTGTTTATAATACATTTTCTAATAAATTAGGTCTTCTATTGTAGTGAGTTCAGTTACCTTCGTTAATCAGCTGAGAATAACAATACAATTAAAATAAAATTAGTAAATAATAATAGCATATCCCCATTGCACACTAGCGACATATAAATAAGTACCAAGAGTAAATCAAAACTAAACACTCAGGTTATATCTGCTCATATTCATGGTAAGAAATTTACAATAGCAAAGCAAGTTGTAAATAAACCGGCCCGGCCACAACAATTATTTTTTTGACCACTATTTGACATTGGACATTGCTCTGAGCATTGGACAATTTAGGATGTTTTTTTGGGATTTTATGAACTGGTAACTAGGTAAATTGGTTTGTATATCAAAGAGTATTGAAGAGTATATTCAGCGGTTCTGCGCGTATAATAGAGTTGAACCGTTCAAGGTGAAATATGATGAGTTGATGTCAAAAAATACTACTGAAGTTATAATATAATCGACTAATACGTATGTTACTGGAGTTGGCTAGAAAGAAATCGCCACTGAGAAGCTATTCTTCCAATGATTGATTTAATACCAGCAGTCGCCACTGTAATGGTGCGTAGTTAAAGATTGCAAATCGTTTAGAAATTAGCTTTTCAGTAATGTTACTGAGAGATGACGTAGTTAATAAAGTATCTTTATGTAACTGCTAAAGGAATAATAAACCTTACCGGTTCATTCATGATGAAAACTATTTGAATTGAACAAATATATAATTGACAATGATTGCAAACATAAAATGTAATTAGAACACTTAACATAACATTATAATCTAGCTATTGTTAGAAATGTTTTAATATACATTTAGGTTCTAATTTTAGACTGTTTAGACTTGTCATCTTGACGTGATACCTTGATTACACGCACCGAGCGGGGTGTGAAAACAGTGCACTCGATACGTGTGAAGTTGTGAACATGGCACCGACCGAGTACTTCGCAAGTACACCACGTTCGACCGAGTGCACTGTCTCACCACTCAACTCGACGCGTGTGGTTAAGCCATGACATATTCTTATGCGAGACCGGTGACATCGCGCAACTGTTATTATTTGTGATCATTTTTCATTTCTACTAATAAAGTCTCTACGCTACACCTTATGTAGAAAACAGTTCCCTTCCATTCCAGTGAGACCCTCCTTAACTGGCGTTTTAACCCTGATGCCAGAATGGGTAGAGAATACTTTGTATCCGGTCGGATCTGGAATGGCCAAGTTTCCGTTTCAAAGGCTGTGGCCCAGCTACAGTGCGGCACCTTGCGTGGTGGGTAGCCCATATGTGGGTAGGAGATGAATGGAACATTATGCTGTTTGTGGAATGCTCAATTCCTTCGAACATCTATCGCAGATGGTTAAATGGGTACCGGCTTATTCAAAATCTGGAAAACCGGATTTCCCTTTTTGTCCCCAGATCTTTACGACCACCGCGACAGATGACAGGAATAGTTGTTTTTTCGGCAATCATATGGATGTGCTAACATTCAAGCTACATACTCATAGAACCCTCATGTTTCGCGATAATAATCCTCGTTTTTATAATTAAGAATTTTTTACCTACTTTCAATGGAGAATAAAATGTTTAATTTATTTATAGTACATACTAAATAACTATTTTAATGAACCATATTACCTGTAAACAACTGAAATGTTAGGATCAGTGTAAATAACACGATAACCCAAAATAAATGACCACAGAATTCAATTATTTCAATGTGTAACATTCGTATAAAATCGATTGAAACTTCTTTATAAACAAAGTCGATTGTTACTTGATATCGAATTGGTAACGTATTTATTGGTACCTACCTATTTGACTTGAAACCATCCTTCGAAAGTAAACTTATTCGTTGGATAGACTATAATTATAATGATTTAGCAGTTTAGTCTAGTCTTGATTTCGCGTTACCATCCGGGTGGAGCCACGGGCATAGCGAATTATATAAATAAATAGAGATGTATACTGTTAATACTGGAGATTGATGGCACTTGGTGGAATCTACTACACATATTGAATAATGATATCACTTGTACTTTATATTTTTTAAATTAATGATTAATATAATAATTATTAATAACTAGCTGTTGCCCGCGGCTCCGCCCGCGTGGATGTCGGTTATCGCTTAGTGTCGAGCCGACGCTATTGAGTATTAATTCACCTCTCTACTCAACTTGTCCTCGACTATTTACTCCCTCTGTTCTCGACTTTCTACTCGCCTCTAAATTCGACTCTCTACTCGACTTTCTACTCGCCTCTAAATTCGACTCTCTACTCGACTTTCTACTCGCCTCTATACTTGAATTTATACTCGACTTTCTACTGACTTCTCTGTTCCCCTCTCTACTCGACTTTGTACTCTTCTCTATACTCGCCTTTCCATTGACCTCTCTACTCGCCCATCCATTCGATTCTCTTTTCGCCTCTCTACTTGACTCTTTCCACTCACCTATCTACTCGTCTCTCTACTTGGACCTCTACTCAACTCTCTGTTTGATCTCTACTCGCCTCTACATTCATCTTTCCACTCACCTCACTATTCGCCTCTCTACTCGACCCTCTACTGCATTCTATTTGATTCTGTACTCGCCTCTCCACTGGTTCTCTAGTCGCATATCTTCTTACCCCTATAGTCGACCCTACTATCAGGATATCTTCAAAAATGACAAACTTTAATATTAACTATCTAGTCCTAATTCCCCCTTCCCCTTCTACCCCATTATTCGCGACAAAAGGTAGCCTATGCTTGTTTCCAAGCTTTAATCTAAATCTGTACCAAATTTCACCATGATATTTAAAAAAAATTCAAACTTTCATCCCATAGCCATATTCTCCCTCCCCCCTCTTCTACCCCTTTTTGCGATTAAAGGTAGCCTATGTTCGTTCCCAAGCTGTAAACTATCTCAGTACCAAATTTCATCAGGAAATCTTCAATAATGACAAACTTTCATCCCAAGACCCTAGTCCCCCCCCCCCTTTTCGCGACAAAAGGTAGCCTATGACCGTTCCCAAGCTATAATCTACCTCTGGACCAAATTTCATCAGGATATCTCAAAAAATGACAAACTTTCATCCAAAGGCCCTAGTCCGCCCCTTCTACCCTCCTTTTTGCGATAAAAGGTAGCCTATGTCCGTTTCCAAGCTCTAAACTATCTCTGTAGGAAAATTCATCAGGAAATCTTAAAAAATGACAAACTTTCATCCCAAGACCCTAGTCCCCCCCTTCTACCCCATTTCCGCGAGAAAAGGTAGCCTATGACCGTTCCCAAGCTCTAATCTACCTCTGGACCAAATTTTATCAGGATATCTTCAAAAATGACAAACTTTCATCCAAAGGCCCTAGTCCCCCACTTCTACCCCCCTTTTTGCGATAAAAGGTAACCTATGTCCGTTCCCAAGCTCTAATCTACCGCTTTACCAAATTTAATCAAGAAATCTTCAAAAATGACAAACTTTCATCCCCAGGCCCTAGTCCCACCCTTTTCGCGACAAAAGGTAGCCTATGTCCGTTCCCTCTGATCTACCTCTGCACCAAATTTCATTATGATATCTTAAAAAAAGACTTTCATCCTATAGCCAAACCCCCCCCCCCCCGTTCTACCCCCTTTTGCGGTAAAAGGTAGCCTATGTCCGTTTCCAAGCTAGAGCTTGGAAACGGACGGATAGTTTAGAAACTATCTCTGTAGCAAATTTCATCAGAAAATCTTAAAAAATTACAAACTTTCATCCGAAGGCTCTTGTCCCTCCCCCCCCTTCTATCCCCCTTTTTCGCAATAAAAGGTAGCCTATGTCCGTTCCCAAGCTCTAATCTAACTCTGTACCAACTTCCATTAAGATATCTTTAGAAATAAAAAACTTTCATACAAACTTTCATCCACTATTTCCCCCCCTTAAACCCCTTTCTCGCGATAAAAGGTAGCCTATGTCCGTTCTCAAGCTCCAATATACCTCTGTGCCAAATTTCATAAAGATCGGTTCAGTGGTTTAGGCGTGAAAGCGTAACATACAGACAGACAGACAGACAGACAGACTGAGTTACTTTCGCATTTATAATATTAGTATGGATTAATATAATTGTTTAAAACCATTGTATTTTGTAAACCTTTGATAATGCCGTGAGGTGAAACCGGTTACGTTAAAAATAAAAACAAAATAAAGTGTGGAAAAGTACAAGTGATATCATTATTCAAGAGATGTATACGTTAAGCGGGCACTTCGTCATGGGCTGTAGCTGTATCTTTGCTGTCGAATAGAGAAGAGTCAGTCCAATCCCTCAGTAGTCGCCTTCTACGATACCTATGGGAAGAGATGGAGGGGCCCTAATATACCCCACCGAGAACTAACGCGGTAATAGACTGACATATAATATATTATGTATCTGTTTAGATATTCACCTACTGGTAACTGGTACCTTAGGCTTACCTACAAGATACTATTCAATTAAGATGAAGAAAATTGAATCATTTCAGGCAGAATTCGAACCTGCAATCTTTCCCTTCCAGGGTGCAATGCTGTAACCACTGAGCCACTGACCTTGGCTGAATTTATTCAAATTCGCCTATATATCCGTCTTGGGGCGATGGTTCGAGTGTCGGTAGATGGCTTCCACCGGTAGATGGTCACAGCATTCCCCTGTAAGAGAAAGTTCGCGGGTTTAAATCCCGCCTGAACCGATTCAATTTTTTCTATGTTAATCGATTTGAATAGTTAGCGTACTAAATGCTTTAAAATTTCATTCAATCCTTAGAAACCTCTAGTAAAGTCTCCATCACTTTATTGAAACAGCAATACCTAATCATTGATCGTCATCATCATCATCAATAAAACATTCCAAGTGTAATAACTAATAGGATAATAGTTATAATCTTATAATATAATACAAAGTAAAACTTAAAAGTCCTAGTTATCAGGTCATATTCCCAATCCTAATACCACAAAAAAGGTCATTTGGAGTGTTTTTAAATTTGACAAATGACATGACACATCAACTAAAATATAATCAGATGACGGATAAAATATTAACAAAATAAAACTTTTTGTTTCGATGGTTAATGAATAAAGCTGAAAATACGATCAATGTGTTGTTATTTTCTGTATTGATTGAGTTTATTCCATATTTGCATTAGCAGGTTAGTCATTTGCAGATAGGTAAAATAACTCCTATTGAGATAAACCAAGTAAATTGTTGTAGACTGCACAAATTAGATCGCTGGTAGTGATTTTGATTTAGTGAACACCAGCAACAATGAATTATTACACAACTGAAAATTCGCCAGAAAATGATAATGTAAATCGCCCCAGAGACACCCAACAGGTTTTTGATGCATTCATATTTGAATATCACTAATTTCACGAGTTATTAAAACAAGTCATTGCACCAAACTGAAAAACTAACAAATTAACACCTAATTCAGTCATATCTTGTGGTCGTTGTGTGGATATCATGGTTTGCTTACCTAGCTAATCATAGACTTCCATAGACCGATTCTATGTTCAAGTTTGTTTTGTTTTTACTGCCAAATCATGTTTATATGTTTGCTTGAAATCGGTTTTTAATTATTGTCTAATAAACCCTGCACATACATTTATTTTAACAGTCATCATTTTTAAGGAATGTATTTTAACATTATGAGGTGGCTAAATACATATCATCATAAATTCATATAAAATTTCTGTTGCATTAAAATATCAACTGCGTAATTGTCACAATAATTTAACCATTTATAGATGTTTTCAGTATTTGTTTTGGTCCACTGGCTCTTTTATCAAAAAAAAATATAAAAATTGAAAGTATTCCAATACCTAACTGTCCAAATCAATATGTATTTGTTCTACAAAGTTAAAATATAGGCATAGTATGATCAACTCAAATAATACAAATATTGATTGATATTTTTAAGTTGCATGCAGTGCTTTGGCATTAAGCTTTATAATGTCTTGACCTTAAATATGCTTGTATTGACTGTCTATATAATATTTTACAGATTGACTTATTTAATCTTATTGGAGGAAGCTGGCCTCCAGCACCACGTGAGCCAGAGCGCACTGATTATGGATCAGTACCCCACAATTACAAACCCACTATGCAGCGCTCTTCCCAAAATGAACGAGTGAAATCTGTGAATTTATTGGCTCATCTAGCACCAGAACGAAGGCGTGTCAAAACAACAACTATTACCCCACCATCTACAGTCACTGAAGATTCAAAACTGAAAATGGTTCATGACACTAAGAAGATTGAAACTGGCATATTAGTTGGTTAGTTATAAAAATTAAAATTGATATGCAATATCCTACAAATTTTATACATATGGAAGTTTGTAATCATTACTCTATGCACTGTCAAAATGGACCAGCGATGCTCCCTGACACTTTGCGGCTTGCCTTGACCGAGAATCGAACCCGCGCCACTGAGTAGCAGTCAAATGCACTACCGCCGCGCCACATAAGGCCGTATTTCAGTGGTCTTTTTTATGACACTTTAGGTGGAGCTTGTCGGCTCCAGGATATCCGTGAAATCCTCATAACAAAGTGATATCATCCTCATAACAATAGCTTTCAAATAGTATGTCTTTGATAATGCAGAATGAGAAAAGTGAGCTATAGGGGCACACCAGTAATTTATCTCTCTCTAAGCCCTCCTATTACAAAGACACACAGTTTCACAATCGAGGCGGTCGATAGGACTGGTCATGCTTTTTTATAGCCTCGCTAAGAAGATATCTAACGTACGTCAGAAGATCACCCATTCATCATTTCGGCCAGAAGATTTTTCTTTACCTTCCTTGGGAATCCACTGCGGCACTACGGCACTGTACCCTAAGTGTGAGGCATACGGCACAGTTGCGTAAGCATTTGAGACAACTCTGCTGCGCATTTTTGTAGAACCACCGCTATAATACCATCGAGACCTTCAGCTTTACGAATGTTGAGTGATTGCAGTGTTGCACTAACATCGTATGATCTGATATGGATATCAGGCGTTGCATGGTGGCTGCATACCACATTTATCGACTCTGCAACTGTCAGGTACAAGCTGAGTAGAGGAAATACACGTTGCTGTAAACCCTGTACCAACTCAACTGAAGCCATGGTCCCGGTAGCGGATTGAAAGACTATCGCAAAAAATAAACATTTTACGCGTCAAGGACTATATTAAAATTTGTATATGCCTATAGACTTTTAAGCAGCGCGTTCAAATGCACGCGCATAGTGCATGACCTTGTCTAAGCGCGGTACCCGACTGCTTTTGATGAACAGCGTGAGGACCCACCCTGCGGGCGCCGTCGTCAGTGACATGAGTGTATGGGAAATGGTTTCAATGCCCAGACTGATCTCAACAGACACACTTTCTGACGGAGCTCTACCCTTAAAGCAACGTTCCATTCCAGTTTACTGACGATTTGTGCCTCAATCGTCGGTCCCCTTGTACGTAGTTGTGTGATGTGTGTGTACGAAGGAGCTATAATCGGCACCTTTTTACAGACCAGACAATGGTCGAAGAGACCTATGATTTTCTGTACGACATTTTGCCACACAATATGACCATACTTATAAAAAAAACACTAACGACTACAAATAAATATACAAATGTGTGAATTTACACATTCATGCGTTCGAGCGAGTGGACAAACTATGAGGCTTTACCTTTTGTCCAGTGAGAGGCCGTCTGCCTTCTTTCATACATCCATAATCCATGAGTCCACGACTGAGAACAAAAATAGGTAAATATATTAATAACTAAATGCTAACCGAATACGTTAACACATCGACATGTGACAACAAACATCCACCCTAACAATCACGTACACCCCGGCTTTTGCACGGAAAGGCAAAAGCAAAGGTCGTGTCGCTAGGGCGGCATATTTGTGTATATATCCGTAAGATAGAACATGGCTGGTTGGTGGCTGGCGGCTGGCTCCAGGTGTTGGTGGACGGCGTTTAAGTCTTAATAGAACCCACAGATATTCATGGAATCCACCTCAAGCTTGTGGGAGAGTGTCTAGCCCCTGTGTAGCCTGAAACTCTATTATGCGCTGCCATAAGGTGTAGAAGGTAAGGGAAGTCGTAAAAAATAGGTGATTGTTGTCGCAGCTGATTGGTTTTATCTATGAATATGAATATGAGGCATGGCGAGAGCCGACGCGCCGAACGGAAGCCAACCACCCCAAAGAATGATCGCCGACCCGTTGGATCAGCTTTCCAGGGTGGTTAGTTCCAGTTTGGTCCCTTTACTATGCCGCGGGCGGCCAGCGGCACCGCCATTTCTACAGGTCTCCCTGTACGGCGCGTCGCCCCACGCCACCCCCGACTATACCAAGAACTATATCAAGAGCCACTGCTTCCACTAGTGCTGCGACCACAATCCCCCCTGCCCGGCTATGCAGTTGCTGACCCCTGAACGAAATCCAACCGAGATTTGATTACTATGGTGAGTTTTTCGCAATAGTGCACAGTGGTACCCACCCGGTCAAAATTTGTGCCATCAAATTTCTACCATCAGGTATAAGGATGGGTGATCATTCTTAAGACATCGAGACCCTTCCGTGGCTCGGTTGAGTTGAGCCATAAAAATGACCCGACAAGTGGTCTAACTAGGTACAGCGATTTCGAAAATGGGTTGTGGAGGTCAGTTGCAGAATCGAAGTTCAGCTGCTTCGCAGTTAGCCTCCGATAATCCTTAGTCATAATCATCATCATCCTTGCGTTAGTCACGGTTGCGGGACTAAAGCCAGTATGATGTCTACTGTCCCTTTTTTATTCTATTCTAATAACCTAATAAAAAAATAATTCATGGGATCTATATCCGCAATAATGCTCTCACTTATAACCTGTAGATCCTGTAAAATTTGTACTACATTTTTGTTAGGTATGAATAAAATCTTACCTGCAACACTACTCAATTGAATAAGCTCACATAATTCCACTATTTTCCAAAAACAGACACTTCACATTTCTATGTCGTGTTTTGCATTTCAACACCATTTTATTGACAACCACAAACTACAAATAGTTACTAGAATCCTGTACGTTAACCACGTGTGTCTATCTGTTGTTTTATTTTAGTTCCTCTAGTTTCTAATTTTAGTCATTAGTGAAACGGTCGACGGCCCACCGGCTGGTGTGATTACTCACTAGCTTGCACAGCTTCTGTATCGAAATGTCGTATTATCTACGTGATTTACCTATTGATGAAATACCGCTTTGCGTTCTTGAATGTGAAGAGTGTACGTGATTATCTTTAACTAAACAAATGAACTTGGAAAACAACAACTGGCAAATGATCAAACAACAACAATCGTTGACATGATAAATAAATATGTAGTTTTAGTGATTGCGTGAAGTTAGCTATAACATTTTGTTTTTAGCTGAACCACATATGAAAAACTATTGTTTTCTTCATAATATAATTTTTGTGATGTGACTGAACTGATTAAAGTGCTATGTCAATTTTGTTTTATTTCAGATCTATGTAACAGTGAAACTGTAGGTACCGAGGAGCTCTATGATTCCCCAGCCCTTGGATCACCCCGTGCAGCACCTCCGCCATCAAGACCGTCCCCAGTTCACATCCCTGAGGATATTGGTGTCGGCTCTTTGGTGGAGGTTGCCACAGACGTCGATCAGCACTATTATGGTGTCGTTAGATGGATAGGAGTTATTGACGGTATGAATCTATTGAGTTATTAATCCTAGGTATCGTTAGGTACGTTTAATACAAAAGGCTAATAAATCATCAGCATATTGATTTATTAACATCTATAAAGATTATAAATTTCTATGATTTTTACACTCAACATTTTTCAAAATCTTCCGAACCCATGAATAAGTTAAGATTATGCGTGTCTATAAAGTAGTGGATAATTGATCTAGACCTCGGATATATCGGAACTATCCGATTGTCAACCGCCAGCAACCGGATTTTCGATTAACCGTTACATTTTGTGTTTTTAAACAATCACTCAAGACCAAACTGAATACATTTCTGCGTAAATAATCCACGGAACCTCGTGACACCGAACTGAGACACAGCACGAAATAACAGTCTTGCTGCAAGAAATGTGTTGTCACCAGATACGGCTACAGCTGGTGTGGAGCTAGAAGAGAGTGTGTGTGGGTTGGGCGATGGAAGCCGCGGAGGGACGCGCTTGTTCTCGTGCGCGTTGGGACGGGCACTGTTCGTGCCCTTGCCGCTATGCCGCCGAGACGCACGGTTCCGTGATACACCACCGCCTGAGCGCGCCGATTTACACGATGCTGAACACTTTGATCAGGTGTGTTGTGTATTAATGATGGCTTGACTATACAGCCTTTAAGTGTATAAAATCTGCCCATCACGGTTTGAACGTTCAAGGTGTCTTTAAAAAACCATATTGATCTATGGCTAGCCTAATAGATATAAATATTTAAGGCCATATTACGTAGAAACTGAGCATAACATTGAATATGCATTCTAAAATTGGGTATTTTCCTGTGGATAAAATAAATTATTTAGCTGAACTTATTAAATTAAGAATAGTAAAACAGTGAAAACCGTTGCGTCGGTTCTTATTTTATCGTTTTTATTTATTTTTAACCATCCACCCAACCTTTAATAGCAAATTATTTGACTATTAAATATTATGACGTCACAAATATTTTTTTCATACAATTTTCCTTTTAACTTACCATTTTGACATTTAATAAAAAGTAACTAATTTGACTAGTCAGTCAAATACCCAATTCTGAGAAAATACTTCTTATTTTAGTCTTACCCATTTTAGCCAGACTGTCCTGTTGTCCCCGGGGTGGTGGCGCCATTGAGCTCCCTGGGCGAGCTGGCCGGCAAGAACCGTGGCATTCAAGGACATCACAACTCTTGCTACCTTGACGCCACGCTCTTCGCTATGTTCACATTCACCAGTGTTTTCGATGCTCTCTTATATCGTCCACCTGAGCTTGAGGTAAGATGATGTTATAAGGAGAATGATGGGATGGCTGTTACTGTAGATACTATTTTATGTGTGTGTACAATAAAGAATTAAGAATTAAGTCACTTCCTACTGAAAGGATACCGGCCGGCAGCGCTTTTGAGGCAAAATTACAAAGCAACTGCAAATAAATCTTGACAAATTCAAACTGATCCAATTTAAAACTGACAGAAGTAAAAAAATAAACTTGAACATCAGTCATAACGATACAAAAGTCCAGCAGGTATCAAGTTAAATGGCTTTTATTTTTAGCTACCTTTTTTCCGCAAGCACGTAGGCATTCAAAGTACCTACATAAGGCGAATTCATAACATAGGATCTCATCCATTTGAAAATAAGTTATGTCTGATCTGTCTGGGATCTCGGCGGTCTATTTCATAAGACTGTTAGTATTACCTCGAGCCAAAATTCTTATAAATATCGTTTTATTCAAATTGTCCAGGACTCTCCGCACTATTCGGAAGTGCAGCGTGTTCTTCGCGAAGAAATAGTGAACCCCTTGCGTAAGCATGGCTATGTACGCGCTGACAGAGTCATGAAGTTGCGCACCTTGCTTGAGAGATTATCTGACGTACCCGGCCTCACGTCTGAGGAAAAGGTTTGTAATCAATCCAATGATCATTTACTTAGTCTCTCTTTCCCGCCCATATCAGGTTACATAATTATTATAATGACTTTATTTTTTTAGGACCCAGAAGAATTTTTGAACGGATTAGTAGCCCAACTTTTACGAGCCGAACCGTTTCTAAAATTATCCTCGGGACAAGAAGCTTACTGCTACCAACTATTTGTGGAAAAAGATGAGCATGTCTCCTTACCTAGCGTGCAGCAGCTCTTGGAACAATCCTTCACCACATCTGGTGTCAAACTTAGTGAGGTGCCTAAGTTTAGTTATTAATTTTATTTCAAACGATGACCCTTTGGAAGCCGTTCATAACTCAAATCACACCATTGCAGGTACCTGCCGCATTTATCATTCAAATGCCTCGATTTGGAAAACAATACAAATTATATCAAAGAGTTTTGCCATCGCCGCTTCTGGACGTTACGGATTTAATTGAAGGCTGTAAGTACCTCTTACTTGTATTCTGTAATCGAAAGTCAATATAACATGATAACTTTTCTTGTATAAATGAAAAAGACGAGAAACCTCGGACCGGACTTAAATCTAAAGTCATCCATTTTCCATAACCTGTACATCACAAACTGAGCTTCTCGTCGTTATACATCGGCAATAATCGGCATTCGGTAGACTTCATATTATCGTTCTATTTTCGGGTGGAACACTTTCCCTCAGAGCTGCAACTTTGTTATTTCTCTTAAAAGAGACGTTAAGTAACATGGCTCATGTGAGTGGTGCTGCAGTGCCGCGCCAGTGCACGGTGTGCGGCAGCCTGGCGCGCTGGGAGTGCAGCGCCTGCGGCGGCTCGGCGCTCGAGGCGGGCGCGCTCTGTGACAACTGCCTGCGTCTGGCGCACGCCACCAGGCCGCACCACAAGGTGAGCGTGGACTGTGCGAGTGTGGGTGTAGGTATGTGTGGTGTGAGTGGTGCTGCAGTGCCGCGCCAGTGCACGGTGTGCGGCAGCCTGGCGCGCTGGGAGTGCAGCGCCTGCGGCGGCTCGGCGCTCGAGGCGGGCGCGCTCTGTGACAACTGCCTGCGTCTGGCGCACGCCACCAGGCCGCACCACAAGGTGAGCGTGGACTGTGCGAGTGTGGGTGTAGGTATGTGTGGTGTGAGTGGTGCTGCAGTGCCGCGCCAGTGCACGGTGTGCGGCAGCCTGGCGCGCTGGGAGTGCAGCGCCTGCGGCGGCTCGGCGCTCGAGGCGGGCGCGCTCTGTGACAACTGCCTGCGTCTGGCGCACGCCACCAGGCCGCACCACAAGGTGAGCGTGGACTGTGCGAGTGTGGGTGTAGGTATGTGTGGTGTGAGTGGTGCTGCAGTGCCGCGCCAGTGCACGGTGTGCGGCAGCCTGGCGCGCTGGGAGTGCAGCGCCTGCGGCGGCTCGGCGCTCGAGGCGGGCGCGCTCTGTGACAACTGCCTGCGTCTGGCGCACGCCACCAGGCCGCACCACAAGGTGAGCGTGGACTGTGCGAGTGTGGGTGTAGGTATGTGTGGTGTGAGTGGTGCTGCAGTGCCGCGCCAGTGCACGGTCTGCTAGTTTACATAGGTATGCTTTTATTATTCGTATTTGTATAGTAACGAAAAAAATCTCGTTACTATGTTATTTTTTTAAATATTGATGAATTTATGTAACTGTGTTTATTAATAGGCCGTTCCTCTGACGGTGTGTGAAGAGTTCGTGAACATCCTGGAATCGTGCCCTGTTCCACGGGTTTATATGGAGTTGTTCGCGGTGCTGTGTATCGAAACCAGCCATTATGTAGCTTTCGTTAAAGCTGGAGTTGGACATGATGCGCCATGGTGCTTCTTCGATTCAATGGCTGATAGAAAGGGTAGGTTTATCTCGCTTAACTTCTATAAATATACCTAAGACTTTGCTTTTAATTTCTTCAACTGAAATTGTTATAGGTATCTGTTAAAAGTCGTTGAATTATACTGGAGAAAAAATTGCAAATTTACCTAATAGTTGAATATCTCCACGTATCGTGCTACTATTTTCAATAAATTAGCTACAAATAAAGTGAAGTACCAAAACATGACAAGCTTGTGTGGCTTGGTCGGCAGGCGAGCGCAACGGCTACAACATCCCGGAGATCGTGTGCATGCCGGGGCTGGGCGCGTGGCTCAGCGAGGAGGGCGCGCGCGCACGGGGCGCCGCGCCGCCGCACGCGCGCCGCCTGCTCGCCGACGCCTACATGTGCTTCTACCGCAGCCCCGACGTCGCCATGTACCGGTAGAAAGGCCGCCAACTTCCTTTTCGAGCTCGCACTAGTATTGCTCGTTACGTAAATCTTGAACCTAAATCGTGATAGATGTAAAAGGGCCCTGGCGCGCGTGGACTGTTTTGTGATAATCTATACTTAGTGAATTTGCCGCCGTAGCACCCCGCGCTATCCTCAAAATACATCCAAGAAACGTGTACTGCGCGTATAGAGCACATTTTAGGTTCAATACATATGAAAAGCAATAGTAAAAAAATACGAAAGTCTAACTTTGAAATGTGCTGCAGGATGATAATGAGATTTACAGGTCAAATGTTCGTTGGAAGGAATGTTAAGTGAGTCAGTGACATTAATCACATGTGATAAACGGACACCTACCGACATAAAAACTGTGCCGTAATCGATCGAAGTATCTATTTATCTGCATGATTTTCTCTATCAAAATTTCGTAAAGGTTACTCTAATATAATAAAAAATATATAAGTAATTATGTTAAACAAGCTAAAATATTGTTGATATTTATTGTACATATATCTTATTTCAAGACTTTGTGGTTCGGGCTAGAGGTGGAACTTATATACCTGTTGTCTAATGGAGTGGTTACGTTCAATTCCTCTTTCACGTCCTAAAGACGAACGCTTGAACACTTTATCATTGTAAACCTTAACACGTAGTTAACTTATTAGTCTGTTAGTAGATGGTGATAGTTGCTCCCTCATTGCGTTTTTATAGTGAAACGGTTTCACAGAACGTGACTACAAAAAAGCGCCAAAATGGCGAACTTATAAACCATCCAATGGGGGCTGTTTTAAATATTATTTTTCGTGCCTAATTGGAGTTTTTAAGAACGAGTGTTTTTTATTGTTCTTACACAATGTCAGCCGATCAGCTACGGATAAAATTACAATTTCCGAATCACGTGTATCAACTTTATAAAGTATGCTTAAGAAAACGTAGTTTAGTAATCGTTTATTGTTGGAATGTTGAAATATGAGGTACTTTGCATCAAATAAATTACACAACTATATATTTTTGTTACGTAATTACTTTTACTTATAACAACTAAGTATATTTATTTGATCTAATATCTACTCCTCATTCTTTATCATTAAGCTCACTGAGATTACGTATAATTGTTTCTTGATTTTTATATTTTTTAGAGATCTTCCTTATTTTTTCTTCCTTGAGATTCACAGGCGCAGTCGAATTTTGGCTGCGGTACATGAGTCATGCCTTCTTCTACAAATACTTCACTGATAATTCTTTTACTCCATTCCTAAAAAAATACCAGTTTCAAAATAAGAACATAAGCACAGGGACTATTAATACCAATACTAATAATATGAATTTGACTATGCATGAGTCCTGGTTCTTGAAATAAATGTTTTTTTTTTATTTGGTTCACATTATTGAACAACTCTGTAAAATCTTACCTTAAATAATACAGCATGGTAACAGATTATGTGTTGGGGTAGTAAATATTTATTAGCGAAATATTTTGCATTGATGGCAATCTGTTGGGCTTTCTCGTCATTGTCTTGCGCCCATTTCACACGTTCTACTAAATCTGATAAGTCACGCTTAAAGGGGACAAAATGTTCCCAAGCATTAAGTTGACCATAGAAATGTTCATAGTAAGGGGAATCTTGTTTTAAGACCATTCCGCCACCTGCTAAAAGATATGGCATACGATATGCAGCAACTGTACCATCAATGTTTATTTGATATTTATACTGAAAGAATGAAAACGATTATATTAGAAGAGGAAATTGTCATTAAATTGCGCGGGCATTTACTGCTATAATTTTAAAGTCTAAAATTAAATGGCATCTTTATAAATGAAAGAATAAAATTTTTGAAGTTTAAGGCTCGTATTCTAGAACGACACTCAGTCCTAAAAACTCGATTTATCTGAGGAGAGATTATACAGACAGATTCGATAAACTGTCTTTACAATCAGTCCTCAGATAAATCGACATTTGTAACTGAGTACCATTCTGGCTTTATACCATATTGGATCAGTCAGAGAGAGGTTTATTTGTATTGTGCCCCACAATACAACATCGTCGCACCCACCTCATCGTTAGCGCCGGCGAGGTGAAGCCTTTCCGCACAAATAGGAAAGGTAAAAAGCCGCGGTAGTCTAGTGGTAATAGACTGCTGAGACGAGGTCTCGGGTTCGATCCCAGGTTTTCCATGGCACACACCAATGACTTTTCGATGCTTTTTGAAGTTATATGTGTATTTATCACAGGTTTATAAGTGCCCAGTTAATGGCAATAGGCTCGCCACCTATTACATTGGGACCTAAACATAAACTGGCGAAATGTGGATGCTAGCACCTCTGCCTACCCCTTCGGGGATAAAGGCGTGAGTTTATGTTATGTTATGTCAACTCTTCGGTTGGCATGCCCTATAAATAATATTATTTACTTACATCGAAGAATTTAAAAAAAGATATGTGAGGTTCTTTAGGTCCATATTCAGCCTCTTTGTCTCTGAAGAAGAAGAAATTGGTAAGAGAGGCATTGAAGAGCTTTGGGTTGGCTCTTGCAATGTCTATGAGTTTTAATCGCTCTGCGCGAGAGTCACGACCGCGCCATACTGCGCACTGCTCGCGCTTTGACCATGCTAAATCTGCACCACTCTGTACTGACAATGTATCCAGAGTCACTCTGTAATATTAAATTATTATGACAATTATTAGGTATATACAGGGTGGAAGATTAAGACATTACCAAGAGGGGAAGAACTGTAAATACTAGAGATAGCAAATATCACTCAAAGGAAACATTCCATAAAACAAACAAAACTGCATTCTAAGATTTTCTAGAGTTCACTTGTCATATCTGGTAGTTGAACCGACATAAATCCGAAAAAATTAACACCTGTATATAGTGTCAATGGAATATCTTAGAATGTAGTTTTGTTTCTTTTCAAAATTAAGGAATGTTTCCTTTGAGTGAAATTCTCTTTCTCCAGTATTTACAGTTCTTCCCCCCATAGTATATTTATTGCATAGCAGTTATTTACATTACCTTCCCATGTTTTCCAATGCAGATTCAGTCAAATCATATGTTGGCATAACAATATCATAATTATCACCATTACCACACCAAGAAAATACTGGTACAGCTTCATCTTGTTTATGTACAAGGGGCCAGTCTCCAAGATTGACTACTAATTCCATATCAGGCAACTTAACTTTTCTTGTTAGTGACAAGAGAATATTGTCAGAAAACATGTTAAAACCTATGTGTTTCCCATAACAATTCCTATACACTTCATTTCCTTTAATAGCATAGTGACAGAAACTAGTACTTTCAGGTTGATGATACTTTTGTATAATCTTATTGATTTGTTTTCTCATATTCAAGTTATGAAATGGTTTGAGGTCTTTATCAATTTGATCATATGTGTTTGGACAGTCATAGTTTTGTAACCAATGGTCAAAATTCTCCTGAGGACAATTACATTGATCTGGGTGGATTGGTCCTGTAAGAGATAAAAGTATGTTTAGTATACGTAAAAATAATAACAAGTAGGGATGATGACAAGGTTCTAGGATCCTTAACAATGGTAGTTCTTATATTTAAAAAAAAATGCATTGTAAAATAAAATAAATTATCTCACTGAACAGGAACTAGATTCTTCATTAGTATTGTGAGAAATGAAGTTACATAATTAATTTTAACTAGGTAATATCAAATATATTTTTTTCCGCACAGCTTGTTACAGTTACTGAATATGAGTCATCATTCGGATTTATTAAAACATATTTAATTATGTATTAAAAGTTATTAAAGAGTAAAAAAAGATAAAATATATATATGTGCAGTGCCACTTTACATTACATACCACTGAATACAAAAGGCGACTTGTTTACTTCTTTTCTCTTATAATACACATGTATAGACAAATCTAAACAAGTTTCGTAAAGTTTATAGCGGACAATAAATGTGCCATCTTTTCTGTCTAGCTTATTGACCCAGACTCCGCAGTGTTTACTTGAGGTAGATTTACCATTAATCTCTACAATTAAGTCGTGGGCCAATTCAGATGTATACCTAAAAATATAATTATGTAAGATAATTAAACATTTTTAGATAATTAATATGACGGCAAGTAAAGATGGCCCAATATTTTTGTATATTTAATTATTGATCCTTTTTTTTCGTCTCTTTACTGAATTTCAATTTAATACCGACCATTCTAATTTTATAATAAAAGCACTCGTACACTTACGACTGGTCATCGATAGTTGTAAAATTAATAAAGAAATATCTAGCGGGCATAACGATGTTTGAAGGATTTAATCCTGGTCCAGATATTACTACATCGTCCTTTCGAGATTGTGAATTAATAACAGATATAAAAAGTGAAAGTAACACAATTTTTAAAAGCATGCTTATTGAAAATATAACAAAATCAAAGGTTAAAATAAAATAAACAAACATACAATTCCAAAACTACAAAAACAAACTTTAGCCCACAGAGTATAACCAAAGTATAACAAGTTGACAATGGTGTTAATTCGGCATGTCCACCCGATTAAACTAAACTAAACTAAAAATTCTCTTATTTTAGTTTAGTTCAACGCTTTGTCTATTCGGTTTGGCCACCGAACTAAAAATAGTGCATGCATTTTTAGTCAAGGTCACACGACTAAATTGAATAAACCCTTTTTAATCTGTGAATTCAATGAACGAATGACAACGTCCTTGTTGTTGAAGTGTGAGAGAGACAACTTAACTTCTTGTCAAAAAACGTGTTCAAATTCAAACGTGACCGTAAATTAAACCTCTGAAAAAATAAACAAACCAAAACAACAAACTTGGCGGTATGGTAATGGGAATATTACGTGAAAAGAGGAAAAATAAACAATGTATGTGTATGTGTGTGTATGTCACAATCACAAAAAAATCCTCTTCGCTTAATTTAAGGTGATTTTCAAGTATCTCCAACAGGAACTTGGCCGCTGATGATCCTAAAGAATTTTCTAAATTTACGGTCGGCCATCTCAAACGGATTTGATGCATCCTTCGACCGAAGCAACCTGGCCCGTTCTTCCCGATTTCTGTAAAACAAATAAATTTCTAACCTTAAAATAAATTTCAAACCCAACCTTTATGATAATAGTTAATTTTTCAATTATTTTTATTGTTACACAATTTTTACATATATTACAGATGTATTGGCAAATATTAAATTAAATTAATAAAGTTACTATATATACACAATACTAAATATAATAAAAAAACTAAAAGTTAAAATGCGTCGTGGAATTCATCCGCATCGCATGCCTCTTTTGGTAGCGTTCCCAGAAGACTAGCAGCATTGCCACGTTGTATGGCAATACTTAATCTCTGACCTGAAATGAGGCCAGCCTTCTGGTCACGAGAAGCGTCAGCCATACATTTCGCAATCTCCCTGAAGAGATTGCGGGTGCTCGGACCCCGAGGCCCAAACGTTTCGACTCCAAACGGCACACATTCATAATCTCCAATAAGATTGGAGTATTTGCGCCGCTTAACAGCCGCTGCAGAAGCTGCAGCGGCACCGGCACAGCTAGCAGTGCCAGTTATGGGTAGGGGCAATGGTGTCGACGCATGTTGCGTCCCACATCAGAGTCCTACCCATTTTCCAAGGCATTATTGGCATACCATCCAGTCTCTTGCCATCGTCGCGCGCCAAACCGTTTGGTTCAAGCACAGCTGGCATACCAGCAATGACAAGAGCACGGCGGATTATGTCGTTGAGGCTGGCGTGCCGTGGAATTCGCCCCGCGATCCTGCAGCATGACAGGCCATGGTGTCCGAGTCGGTCAACTGCTTCAGTGCTTCTCCACAATGACATTGATGCGTATTTTTTTACTGCTAGGTCAGTTTTGAACAAATAAACACATATTTAGTTGATAAATTTTCTTATTAACCTTTCTTGCTCCTCGAAAAAAGCAGCCACAACGCATACGTTCATTTTTCTGCGACGATGACAAGAGACTGGATGGTATGTCAATAATGCCTTGGAAAATGGGTAGGACTCTGGTGTGGGACGCAACATGCGTCGACACCATTGCCCCTACCCATATACCTGGCACGGCTGGCTGTGCCGGTGCCGCTGCAGCTTCTGCAGAGGCTGTTAAGCGGCGCAAATACTCCAATCTTATTGGAGATTATGAATTTGTGCCGTTTGGAGTCGAAACGTTTGGGCCTTGGGGTCCGAGCGCCCGCAATCTCTTCAGGGAGATTGCGAAATGTATGGCTGACGCTTCTCGTGACCAGGAAGGCTGGCCTCATTTCAGGTCAGAGATTAAGTATTGCCATACAACGTGGCAATGCTGCTAGTCTTCTGGGTACGCTACCAAAAGAGGCATGCGATGCGGATGAATTCCACGACGCATTTTAACTTTTAGTTTTAGTTTTTTTATTATATTTAGTATTGTGTACATATAGTAACTTTATTAATTTAATTTAATATTTGCCAATACATCTGTAAAATATGTAAAAATTGTGTAACAATAAAACAATTGAAAAATTAACTATTATCATAAAGGTTGGGTTTGAAATTTATTTTAAGGTTAGAAATTTATTTGTTTTACAGAAATCGGGAAGAACGGGCCAGGTTGCTTCGGTCGAAGGATGCATCAAATCCGTTTGAGATGGCCGACCGTAAATTTAGAAAATTCTTTAGGATCATCAGCGGCCAAGTTCCTGTTGGAGATACTTGAAAATCACCTTAAATTAAGCGAAGAGGATTTTTTTGTGATTGTGACATACACACACATACACATACATTGTTTATTTTTCCTCTTTTCACGTAATATTCCCATTACCATGCCGCCAAGTTTGTTGTTTTGGTTTGTTTATTTTTTCAGAGGTTTAATTTACGGTCACGTTTGAATTTGAACACGTTTTTTGACAAGAAGTTAAGTTGTCTCTCTCACTCACACTTCAACAACAAGGACGTTGTCATTCGTTCATTGAATTCACAGATTAAAAAGGGTTTATTCAATTTAGTCGTGTGACCTTGACTAAAAATGCATACACTATTTTTAGTTCGGTGGCCAAACCGAATAGACACAGCGTTGAACTAAACTAAAATAAGATAATTTTTAGTTTAGTTTAGTTTAATCGGGTGGACATGCCGAATTAACACCACATTTAGTTTTGAACAAATAAACATATATTTAGTTAATAAATTTTCTTATTCACCTTTCTTGCTCCTCGAAAAAAACAGCCACAACGTATTCGTTCATTTTTCTGTAATTTAAACATTTCAACCAGGGCAAACAATCTGCAGAACAAGGTTTAGTTTAGTTTAATCGCGACCAAACATATGGCCACTAAAATAAGTTGGATTTTAGTTTGACAGGAATAAAATTTAGCCTTTCCGAATAGCAAAATAGCAATTTTCACTAAATTCAATTCAACTAAACTAAAAATAGTTTAGTCCTGTCAAATTAAGTTAGTTGGTGTTTTCCCGAATAAGAAACCGCAATTTGACGTGACTAAACTAATTATAGTTTAGTTTAGTCGGAATTTTGCCAAACCGAATCGACGTCAATGGTGTTAATTCGGCATGTCCACCCGATTAAACTAAACTAAACTAAAAATTATCTTATTTTAGTTTAGTTCAACGCTTTGTCTATTCGGTTTGGCCACCGAACTAAAAATAGTGCATGCATTTTTAGTCAAGGTCACACGACTAAATTGTATAAACCCTTTTTAATCTGTGAATTTAATGAACGAATGACAACGTCCTTAGAGAAAGAAAGTAGGCCGTCTACGCTGTAAATTATGGTAAATTAGTACAATCACTTTGACAATCACAATAAGAAGTTGTTGAAGTGTGAGAGAGACAACTTAACTTCTTGTCAAAAAACATGTGTTCAAACGTGACCGTAAATTAAACCTCTGAAAAAGTAAACAAACCAAAACAACAAACTTGGCGGCATGGTAATGGGAATATTACTTGAACAGAGAAAAAATAAATAAGTATGTCACAATCACAAAAAAATCCTCTTCGCTTAATTTAGGGTGATTTTCAAGTATCTCCAACAGGAACTTGGCCGCTGATGACGGGACCCTAAAGAATTTTCTAAATTTGCGGTCGGCCATCTCAAACGGATTTGATGCATCCCTCGACCGAAGCAACCTGGCCCGTTCTTCCCGATTTCTGCAAAACAAATAAATTTCTAACCTTAAAATAAATTTCAAATTCAACCTTTATGATAATTGTTAATTTTTCAATTATTTTATTGTTACACAATTTTTACATATATTACAGATGTATTGGCAAAAATTAAATTAAATTAATAAAGTTACTATATATACACATACTAAATATAATAAAAAAACTAAAACTAAAAGTTAAAATGCGTCGTGGAATTCATCCGCATCGCATGCCTCTTGTAGTAGCGTTCCCAGAAGACTAGCAGCATTGCCACGTTGTATGGCAATACTTAATCTCTGACTTGACAAGAGGCCAGCCTTCTGGTCACGAGAAGCGTCAACCATACGTTTCGCAATCTCCCTGAAGAGATTGCGGGCGCTCGGACCCCAAGGCCCAAACGTTTCGACTCCAAACGGCACAAATTCATAATCTCCAATAAGATTGGAGTATTTGCGCCGCTTAACAGCCTCTGCAGAAGCTGCAGCAGCACCGGCACAGCCAGCCGTGCCAGGTATATGGGTAGGGGCAATGGTGTCGACGCATGTTGCGTCCCACACCAGAGTCCTACCCATTTTCCAAGGCATTATTGATATAACATCCAGTCTTTTGCCATTGTCGCGCGCCAAACCGTTTGGTTCAAGCACAGCTGGCACACCAGCAATGACAAGAGCATGGCGGATTATGTCGTTGAGGCTGGCGTGCCGTGGAATTTGCCCCGCGCTCCTGCAGCATGACAGGCCATGGTGTCCGAGTCGGTCAACTGCTTCTCCACAATGACATTGATGCGTAATTTTTTACTGCTAGGTCAGTTTTGAACAAATAAACACATATTTAGTTGATAAATTTTCTTATTTACCTTTCTTGCTCCTCGAAAAAAGCAGCCACAACGCATACGTTCATTTTTTCTGTAATTTAAAAATTTCAACCAGCACAAACAATCAGCAGAGCAAGGTTTAGTTTAGTTTAATCGCGACCAAAAATATGGCCACTAAAATAAGTCGGATTTTAGTTTGACAGGAATAAAATTTTGCCTTACCGAATAGCAAAATGGAGGTTTTCACTAAATTGAATTCGACTCAACTAAAAATAGTTTAGTCCTGTCAAATTAAGTTAGTTGGTGTTTTCCCGAATAAGAAACCGCAATTTGACGTGACTAAACTAATTATAGTTTAGTTTAGTCGGAATTTTGCCAAACCGAATCGACGTCATTAATGGTGTTAATTCGGCATGTCCGCCCGATTAAACTAAACTAAACTAAAAATTCTCTTATTTTAGTTTAGTTCAACGCTTTGTCTATTCGTTTTGGCCACCGAACTGAAAATAGTGCATGCATTTTTAGTCAAGGTCACACGACTAAATTGAATAAACCCTTTTTAATCTGTGAATTCAATGAACGAATGACAACGTCCTTAGAGAAAGAAAGTACAGTTGTTGAAGTGTGAGAGAGACAACTTAACTTCTTGTCAAAAAACATGTGTTTTTTGACAAGAAGTTAATATTTATTATATTTACACAATTTTTAAATATATTACAGATGTATTGGCAAAAATTAAATTAAATTAATAAAGTTACTATATATACCTACACAATACTAAATATAATAAAAAAAAATAAAACTAAAAGTTAAAATGCGTCGTGGAATTCATCCGCATCGCATGCCTCTTGTGGTAGCGTTCCCAGAAGACTAGCAGCATTGTCACGTTGTATGGCAATACATAATCTCTGACCTGAAAAGAGGCCAGCCTTCTGGTCACGAGAAGCGTCAACCATACGTTTCGCAATATCCCTGAAGAGATTGCGGGCGCTCGGACCCCAAACGTTTCGACTCCAAACGGCACAAATTCATAATCTCCAATAAGATTGGAGTATTTGCGCCGCTTAACAGCCTCTGCAGAAGCTGCAGCGGCACCGGCACAGCCAGCCGTGCCAGGTATATGGGTAGGGGCAATGGTGTCGACGCATGTTGCGTCCCACACCAGAGTCCTACCCATTTTCCAAGGCATTATTGACATACCATCCAGTCTCTTGCCATCGTCGCACGCCAAACCGTTTGGTTCAAGCACAGATGACACACCAGCAATGACAAGAGCACGGCGGATTATGTCGTTGAGGCTGGCGTGCCGTGGAATTCGCCCCGCGCTCCTGCAGCATGACAGGCCATGGTGTCCGAGTCGGTCAACTGCTTAGTGCTTCTCCACAATGGCATTGATGCGGAATTTTTTACTGCTAGGTCAGTTTTGAACAAATAAACATATATTTAGTTAATAAATTTTCTTATTTATCTTTCTTGCTCCTCGAAAAAAAAACAGCCACAACGTATTCGTTCATTTTTCTGTAATTTAAAAATTTCAACCAGCACAAACAATCTGCAGAACAAGGTTTAGTTTAGTTAAATCGCGACCAAAAATATGGCCACTAAATTAAGTCGGATTTTAGTTTGACAGGAATAAAATATAGCCTTACCGAATAGCAAAATGGAGAATTTCACTAAATTGAATTCAACTAAACTAAAAATAGTTTAGTCCTGTCAAATTAAGTTAGTTGGTGTATTCCCGAATAAGAAACCGCAATTTGACGTGACTAAACTAATTATAGTTTAGTTTAGTCAATGACAACCAATATTTACAACAAAAAAAAATTTTTTTAGATCTTTTATTACTTTACATGCACTATTTTACATTACTATTTACTTTACATGCACTATTTTCAGTTCGGTGGCCAAAACGAATAGACAAAGCGTTGAACTAAACTAAAATAAGAGAATTTTTAGTTTAGTTTAGTTTAATCGGGCGGACATGCCGAATTAACACCATTAATGACGTCGATTCGGTTTGGCAAAATTCCGACTAAACTAAACTATAATTAGTTTAGTCACGTCAAATTGCGGTTTCTTATTCGGGAAAACACCAACTAACTTAATTTGACAGGACTAAACTATTTTTAGTTGAGTCGAATTCAATTTAGTGAAAACCTCCATTTTGCTATTCGGTAAGGCAAAATTTTATTCCTGTCAAACTAAAATCCGACTTATTTTAGTGGCCATATTTTTGGTCGCGATTAAACTAAACTAAACCTTGCTCTGCTGATTGTTTGTGCTGGTTGAAATTTTTAAATTACAGAAAAAATGAACGTATGCGTTGTGGCTGCTTTTTTCGAGGAGCAAGAAAGGTAAATAAGAAAATTTATCAACTAAATATGTGTTTATTTGTTCAAAACTGACCTAGCAGTAAAAAATTACGCATCAATGTCATTGTGGAGAAGCAGTTGACCGACTCGGACACCATGGCCTGTCATGCTGCAGGAGCGCGGGGCAAATTCCACGGCACGCCAGCCTCAACGACATAATCCGCCATGCTCTTGTCATTGCTGGTGTGCCAGCTGTGCTTGAACCAAACGGTTTGGCGCGCGACAATGGCAAAAGACTGGATGTTATATCAATAATGCCTTGGAAAATGGGTAGGACTCTGGTGTGGGACGCAACATGCGTCGACACCATTGCCCCTACCCATATACCTGGCACGGCTGGCTGTGCCGGTGCTGCTGCAGCTTCGGAACTGGTACTGAAGTTTGCTGTGGTGGAGGTATTTCCGATGAGTTAGGCAGTGGAGAATTAGAAGTGGCAGTAGGAATAGCACTAGGCGAAGGGTCCACGAGTAGGTAGGCTGGTTTCAGGCGGTCTACTGTTACTGTGGCGCTTTTACCTTTTACTAGAATTTTGAAAGTTTTATCACCCCTTTCGAGCACTGGGTAAGGGCCAGTGTAAGGGGGCTGTAACGCGCCCCTAACGGAGTCATCCCTTAGAAATACGTGACTTGAGGAAGCTAAGTCTTTGTAAACAAAGATGTTTTGCTTGCAATGCCGCGCGGCGGGCATAGGGCGAAGCTTTGAGGTCAGATCTCTGAGACGCGCGGTAAAGTCTGAAATGTCGGTTGTACCAGGGGTAGGCGTCGTAAAGAACTGACCGGGCAGTCGTAACGGTTCACCATAAACAAGTTCTGCTGGTGAGCTATTGAGATCCTCCTTGAACGAGGCCCGTATGCCAAGTAGCACTAGCGGTAAGGTCTCTACCCAATTGTAGTCTGCGTGACACATCAGAGCTCCTTTGAGTTGACGGTGCATCCGTTCTACAAGACCGTTGCAGGCTGGCCTGTACGCAGTTGTGCGGCGATGCTGAAATCCGATCACCTTACCTAGGTACTGGAAGAGTGAGGATTCGAACTGCCTTCCTCGGTCGGTTATGATGTCCGCTGGACACCCAAATCTAGATATCCATGATACCAACGCTTTCCCTACTGTTTCCGCTGTGATGTCGGTCATCGGTGTGACTTCGGGCCAGCGGGTGAAACGGTCTACCACCGTCAGACAGTAGCGGTACCCTTGCGATACAGGTAGGGGGCCAACGATGTCAACGTGTATGAACGCAAAACGCGCGCGTGGCAAGTTGAACGTGCCTAAAGGTGCTGACACGTGGCGGTTTACCTTAGCGCGTTGGCACTGGAGACATTTTCGCGACCACTCCCGACAATCTTTGCGTAGGCCAGGCCAGACAAACCGTTCAGCTACCAACTTGGTAGTAGCTTTAGCGCCAGGATGGCTCAGGCTGTGTAGGCTATCAAAAATCTGTTTCCTGAGTGCTTTGGTGATGAAGGGGCTTGGACTCTGTGTGCTCATATCGCAGTATAGTGACACCTTACTGCCGGGGAGCATATGCTTTTCTAGGCGGAGAGAAAATTCCCCATCTATGTATTTTAGCAGCTCCTGGTCAGCAGCCTGTGAAGCAGCGAGTTGGTTTAAGTCCACCGGTGTTTGCAGTTCATCGACCCGTGACAGTGTGTCAGCAACGACATTGTCTTTGCCCGAAATATGTTGTATGTCAGTCGTGAACTGTGATATGTAGTCCAAGTGCCGAAACTGACGTGGTGAACAGTTATGTTTTCTTTGGTGGAAGGCATAACACAGAGGTTTATGGTCAGTATAAATGGTGAAATGAGTAGCTGTTAACCAGTGTTGAAAATATTTTATGCTCTGGTAAATGGCGAGAAGCTCTCTATCATATGGAGAGTATTTCTTTTGAGCTGGGCTTAACTTTCTTGAAAAGAATGCTAAGGGTTGCCAGTTACCATCTTTAAGCTGATGGAGGACACTACCTATGGCGAAATCGGACGCGTCGGTAACTAGACCAAGCTTAGCTTGAGAGTCGGGGTGTGCAAGTAAGGCTGCGTTACATAGGCTATCTTTACACTCCTCGAAAGCTCTATGCGCGGATCCGGTCACGTCGACTGGTTGGGACGCTTTAATCTTACCAACCAACAAGTCATGAAGAGGTGCTTGGATCTGTGCGGCCTGAGGTATGAACCTTCTATAAAAATTCACCATGCCGAGAAATCTCCTAAGCTCTCTGGCAGTTTTAGGTGCTGGGAAATCCCTAATAGCCTGCACCTTGCTATCCAATGGCTTGGTTCCGTGTGGAGATATGTGGTGACCTAGAAATGTTACTTCAGGTGTACCAAAGACGCATTTGGCCATGTTGATGAGCACGCCATAATCTCTCATGCGCGAGAATAGTAAACGAAGGTGTTCTTCATGCTCGTCCTCATCTTTAGACCATATTAAAAAATCGTCAAGGTAGGGGTAGCAAAAGTCTAGGCCACGGGTCATCTCGTCTACAAATCTCTGAAACGTCTGACTAGCGTTGAGAAGCCCATACCCCATGAAGGGTAGCTCATAAAGACCGAATGGAGTGGTGATCGCCGTCTTTGGTATGTCTTCTTCAAATACAGGAATCTGATTATAGGCTTTAACGAGATCAATCGTAGAAAAAAATTTACTACCAGATAAACTGTGGGCAAAGTCTTGAATGTGTCTAATAGGGTATTTATCTGGAATTGTCCGAGCATTTAATAATCTATAGTCACCGCAAGGACGCCAACTACTATCTTTCTTAGGGACGAGGTGTAGAGGGGACGCCCAGGGGCTCTGTGACGGACGCACCCGTTCGCCAACATCACCTCGAATTCAGCCTTTGCAATTTTTAATTTATCGGGCGCGAGTCTACGGGGTATACATGATACTGGCGGGCCTGGTGTAGTGCGGATGTAGTGTTTTGTATTGTGTTTTGGTGTGTGTGGTGTACCTGCCGGGCGTGTGAGTTCAGGAAATTCAGAAAGTAACTTACGGAATCTGCAGCTCCCACTCTCCTCACTCACAACCTTAACACTTAAAACAGAGCTATTTTCTAACCCCATTGAAGCCACTGATGTTAATTTAGTAGTGCCATCTATCAAACGCTTATTGCGAATGTCTATTATTAGATTATAAAACGATATAAAATCTACACCAATTATTGGTTTAGTTACGTCGGCCACTACGAAACGCCAAACAAAATCGCGACGCAGTCCTAGGTCTAATGAAAGTTGTAAATAGCCATAAGTGTCGATTTTAGAACTGTTCGCGGCACATAGTTGGTATTCCGTCTTCGCTCGAAGATATCCGGACGGCAGGCCGGAGCGGGGAAACACACATAAGTCACTTCCCGTGTCCACTAAAAACTGCACCTTTGTCCTCCGGTCGGTCACGAACAGGCGGCCAGGATTGGAGCAATCAGATGCCGCCGCTACTGATTGCTGGCTGTGTTTTCCGATTCCTTACGTTTCCAGGTGCACGGAGATACACATTTTGTAGCTCTTGGTCCAAATCGGTCGTGGTACCAGCACCAGCTTCCTCCGGATTTGGATCTTGCCTGCCCCTTAGACTGAGAACGACTTCTAGGTCTAAACTGCCGTGTATTGTCAGCCCGAAGAGTCTGTACTTCCTTTGTGAGGGCCTCTATACATTTAATCAAGCTACTGATGTCCGATGACTGCTGGGTAGATACTGTGCACACCGACGCCGAGCTAGTATTATCTGCTATTGCATCAGCTATTTCAGCCACCTTTTCCAGGTCGAGATCTTTCTGGGCGATGAGAATTTTTTGTATATCCCCCGGCAGACGGCAAAGCCAAAGCTCCCTGATTACAGAATCATTCATAGCCGTTCCCGCCAGTGAACGCAAATGACGTAGGAATGCTGACGGTTTTCTATCTCCCAGCTCTTCGACACTCAAGAGTTGCTTAATTTCTTGCGCTCTTGACCTTGACAGCTGCTTGATAAGTTCACTTTTTAGTTTTTCGTATTTCCCCTCTGCCGGAGGGTTTGTTATCAAATCCTCGACCTCCGTCGCGGTTTTGGTATCTAGTACAGATAGTACATATCCGTACTTAGTCCCATCTGCTTTTATACCGCTTATGTCGAACTGCGCTTCTGCTTGTGCAAACCACAGTTTAGGTTTGTCGGACCAAAATGCTGGGAGTTTAACTTTAACCTCGTTAACCTGAGGTGCCGAATCACTTGACAAAAGAGCTAACTGTTGCTGAAGCTGACGGAGTTGTTCCTCTACTGTAGCCATATTTCTGTCGGGGTCACCGGTTTGGTGCTTATGGCACCGGTTTTGCAGAAGTAGGTACGAAATAGAAGCAAACTCGTTAGCCGATACTAATTATAAGTTTTAATAGCACACAACACATAATTTAAATACACGTACAGTTAAAGATATAGTTAATCAATAAACAGACACAGTTTATACACTAGAGCTCACAGTTCTTAAATACAATTATTCCCGATCACGTTTTCGGGCTCTCTTGCGACAACCAAGGAGTACGTGCTCGCGTTGAGACGGTCTGGCTGGGACTGAGCGAGTAGGAACCGTTTAGCTGCGCGCCGGCTAGCGCAGGCGCGTGCGCCACAAGGTCAGGTGAGTAGGGAATGTAAGTGGTAGGTACAGTAGGGTATCTATGTGTTGTATTGTATGTGAGTTGGAAATAAAAATGTTATAAGGTGCATTGGGGTAATTCCGAAAACGGGTATATTCCGAAAGATAAAAAAATCTAGTAATCGCGGCGATATTTTTCTACTAGTAAAATTTGTCTAGACGGCCAATTTATTATTCTCGCCGCACCAGTCATTTGTTCGTTGCTAGTGTTGCTATTACCGTGCGTCGCGATAAATTTTCTGGAGCAAGAAGTTTTCGCGCCAATTCTAGTGATTCGTAATAACCCCAACTTCATTATCTTGGAATTCTGGTAAGTTATTTAAATAGTTGTTTGATTTTATAATAGACTATCGGCTTTTACGTGTTTGTAATTGGGACTCTACGTCTTAATCCTTTAAAAAAATGTAAAACGGAAATACCCCAATGGGTTTATTACGACATAAAATAGTTTCGCAATAGCCCCACATCGTTTTTTCATAGTAATGGACAGTGATTCTCAATCAATGTAAAACTTTTTACTTTTCAAATAATTAATTTAAGTTAGTAGGTAAGTCAAATGTTAAGCACTTAGAGTATACATAAAACTTTTATGTATACTCTAAGGTTAAGTACGATCGCTTATCTGCTTATTACTTGTCTGATTGTAAATGAGCTAAAATTTGTCATAAATATAGCTGGTTTTATGCATGAAAACATAAAATTATTTAAAACTAGCGGTCTCATGCAGTATCAGCTGCAGTGTACCCCCAACACCCTGAACCCTTCTCTTAATAGGGAATATGCATGATTTAAAAAAAGTATGTTTTTTTTACAATATTAAAAAAGTACATGCATATTCATATTTGGCCTTGTTGCATAGTTAATCCGTTTTATACCATTACCTGATCCTACCACTCTTAAAAACAATAATATATTTTGCAGAGTTATCATGCCCCGGACTTACATAAGAACAAATTAAAACATATACTCTTAGCTCTAGCTATTGAAAAGGTAAAAAATGAAGAGCTTAAAGTTATCACGGTGATTTATAATTTTATAAGGTTGATAATTTTATAACATTTAATTCTTTAAAAAAATATTGTTACTTAATAATAAAAGACTAATTTTGTATTTTAATTTTACATTTCTCCACTTATAATGATCCAACTTTCGACTTGTCTACATTTCGCTCCAGCCCATAACCTGTTTCGCTCATTTATAAGTATATTTTTCATGCTAAATACTTTACGAAAATGTTGAGAACCGTTGTAGTTTCTTGGGGTTATTACGAAATATAAAGTCACAAGAATCGAGAATAGACAAACTACCTACATAGTGGCCGTTCTTTTGATTATGGGGTAATAACGATCGAAAAAGCAATGTAAACCTTCTTTCAAACTGCAATAAAACTGAATTTAAAATGATTTCGCAATTACCCCAAGGTATTTCGTAATTACCCTTGTTTCAGCAATTTTTGAACACATATTTCTAATGCGATATTTTAAATTCTTATTTATATATTCAAGTATTTAATATATAATTATCGTAAGTGTGTTCATAACGTATTGGTTGATGTAAAAATAACGGCAGTAAATGCAAAACTAATTAGAGTATTAATTCGAACAGCAGATCTTCAGTCATCTCATAGAAATTTCAGTCGGAAATACCCCAATGCACCTTATATATAGGTACGTAGATAAAATGTAAATAATAAAATGTATTGATGAGAGTGGCGAGAGCCCGCCACAAGTCTTGTTTTTTGTTATCTGTCGTGCTTTTTGTTATTTGGACTTGCTTTACTATGTATTCAACTTGGAATATGCAACAACTCAAAGCAGAATTGCGAAATAGAGGTGCAACTTTAACTGGAAAGAACGCTTACCTCATCGAAACTTAATCTTAACATTTTACCGTCTTTTTAAAAGATATCCTGTTATTTAACTCTTAATGCAACAAAAAACACTATCTTTCCAACTATCATGGGTTGAAATTGTTCCTTTTTAGGTATCTGCGTTGCTGTAACTGTCCTGAAAAAAGCGACATTATAAGTATGTACCTTCTAGTGATTAAAAAACAATTGAATTTGATAAGATAACTCGTAAATACTACCTGTGTAGGCAGATTCTCCAACATAATCGCTATCCTTGAAGTGGTTCCGACATAACTTCCGTCTCTATAGTCTCCCATTGTTTTTTTAGCTTAGCATTTTGAGGAAATAAATACACTCCACTAACATTACATCCCGGTACTGAACAAAGCGGCATGATAGAGTATATTCATAAAACATCGTCAGAAAAACAATGTAATCTACGTAGATGACAACTAACATTGGCCATTTCGACGATGCGCTCTCTTTAGGCATAAACGCGCAGTTGGTCTCCCCATTTCGGCAACTAAAATATTACCACGATTCACTCTTCTTCGCGTTGGCGCCAAAACTCTTAATCTGATTTTAAGGCTGACATTCACAGGCGCACCAATCCGCCGGATTCGTCACTGGCGACAAGTTCGCGAACAAATCTACGTGTGAATGTACACCAAGGTACGCGCAACTCGGCTCGGCGTTCGCCGTCTGGGACGCGAGCGCTGAGCCGCGCCGGATGAATCTGTAGTGTGTGGGACCGCGGATTCATCGGTGAACTTCGTCATTCACCATCGCGCTCTCGTACACGCAGATTCACACTACTTGCAATAATAAAATGTCGTTCGACGATCAAAAGAGTTTTGGTAGGTTCTTCTTTATCCTAACGTTAATCCCAGTCGTTTCCGAAGCTTTTCACCTCGGAGTTTGGGGTTCGCTTTTTCCAGTTTAAATGCGCATTTGGCTGAACTTCGATATTTTACGTGAAGTGACTGCCATCTAACAAGTGCCGGATTAGCTACATAGCAGAAGTAGCAAATGCTACGGGCCCCGCGCACCAACGCCTGTTTGACCGTAAAACTCTCTCATGGGCTCAAATAGTTCTTTCCCAAGTATCATGGATGTCATTTACTGAAATGAGGACATTGTTAATCTATGTATGGGAGTTGGACCACACATAGTGCATTTTGTGCCACATGTCAACAACTATAAACCGAAGCGCTTCAAATTCTGTCCACGGAGTCGAAAGAAAATAAAGTTTTTCGTTATGAAATATTTATTACCAAAAATGAACTTCAATACAAATGGATTATCTCTAATAAATATTGATAATAAACTTTTAAAAATATATATTTTCGATGATTATGTATTATTGCTTACAAAAACCCAACAGTTGACCTCATTGCGCGAGGGATTCTGGGATGGCGGGCCTGCAAGCTCTGTGAGGAGAAATTCAAAGGATCCTTTCTGATAAGGTGGGAGCAACCCAGCTACTGCTACGGTCGCTAGGAGGCCCTTTACGTGTCCCTCAGATTGCGTGGTGAAGGGCAGACTGTAGTGTATGGGTTCTCTGGTTCTGGCTTCGTCCAGAAGTGAGAGATATGGTCTGATACAGACCAGCGTTTGTTCAAGCCGTAAGCTCGATCCTTGTCAGGCACTCTGGCTCCTGGGCTACAAAAAGACAACATTTCTTAAAAAAATACTTCCAAGAGCGGACAGACACGGTCTGGAGCAGACCCCATCTGACTCGGCCGTAATGGATCGGCGAATATTCAGATCCGCGAGAAGTAAACCTCTATTAGCACCGCACCGAGCTCGAAATCTGGAAACAAATAGCAGAGAAGTCGCGCTACCCGACGCGGAGGTTGCGTCCGCAATCGTGTCTGTGTCGAAGTAGAGGTCCGAGGCCACCGGCGGGAGAGGAAAGGCGGTACTGCCTGGGGTACAGACTAAAATCTCTGCAGCCCCGAATCGGTCTCCGGTGGCAGTTACAAACTGTTAGCCATCAGCCTCCGAGGCTACCGAAGACCGCGGGGTGGTAAGCGGGAGGCTCCCCAGGCCCCTTCTCCGTGGGGGACTGAGGTGAAGTCGTTGACATTCTGTCTGGGAAGAGCCGGCGCTGAACCTATGCGAAAAGTCCGGGCTGCTGGTTGGGTACCTTAAGCAGCTGGAACAGACCTAGACGGGATCCCCGAGCCTTGAGCAGGCTTTACTTCTCGGGCTCATAGTGAAAATCACTGCCATGAGCGAGGCCCTCGCCAAGGAGCTGGCCGTGGCTCACCGGGCAAGCCGAGGCATGTTGACAGACAGCCCAGTCTTACCGACAGGCGGCCGTGTCCCGCCGTAAGCCGACTAGGCAGGCCACCGAAATCGGTACCCTATAGTCCGTTTTTTTAATTCAGATAGTAAATTGACAGCTGTAAATGTCTTTTTTTGTAAGTTTTTTGGCTTGGTTACAAGGCCTTTAAGCCATGTCTTTATTTAGTTTTGTTTATTCACTTCACTTGCATGACGATGACGATGAGTGATGATTGCCATGACGATGACGATGAGTGGTGATTGCCATGACGATGACAATGAGTGATGATTTATGCTTGCTAAAGCTCCCCCAGTAGATTTGGAACGAATACGAAATGTCACAATTCACTGTAATATCCCACTTTCCTACACTTGTGTGAATTGTCCAAGACGTTATGTCTAAAAACCCAGCATTTTTACACATAAAACTCGAATTCACACCAATTTCGAAAAATAAAATAATACAGCGATGTGCGCTTTTCCCGCGCTCGCGCCAAAACTCCTGTAAATGTCTAATGGTCAAATAATGATACCAGCTTTGAGTGCGTAGTGACGTGCTCGAAACTATCGACAATGTTTGTGGCCTAGATACAAGTGTCAAAGTCTTTTAAATTAAATTATTCGTATGTGACTTTCATTATAAGTCCACTCACTATTTCTCAGTCCCAGTCCAGTCACTACTTTATAACCCAAAGTTTTAAAGGCTCAACCAACTCGATATATAAAAGTAATAAACAATATAGGGAGTTTATTTTTAAACTAGTATCATTTATTAATCATTACACACAGATAGGTATACACGTTCCTACATAGCCACTCACGCACACACATGTTCCATTTTATTCTCTCATTTGAGTTTCATACCATAAACTTAAGAACCTAAAGCAAACCAAGGGCCCCTTGGCCGAATTTGCTACAGGCCCCGCGCTGGCTTAATCCGGCACTGCATCTAACCACCACACCACAGACAGACAGACCACCACAACCCATTGGTAATATCGATGTATTGCAGTTAGACCAGTTGTTGGAGATTTTTTAGGCTCCAGCTACCCGTAACGCCGGCTATAGGTGTTCGTATGGTAACCGAGACCGACGGCTTAACGTGCTCTTCGAGGAACAACCGGACCCATTATTCATGCATATTATTTGCACTGAGTGGAGATGGAGCCCGCACCTGTCTGAATGCCTGCTGTAAATTTTATTTATCCTGTTATTTAAAGATAATACGTGCTAACAAGTGTAAGTAAACAAAAACTGAAACAAGTAGCATACGAATCTCCGAAACCCTACTATAGCGACATTTTTGCGTTTTGAAAGCACCGCTGCCAAAGTAAGCAACCAGCAATGATAAAAATATAGACGTGCATACGTGCATGGATCACCCAAGTATATGAGCAACTTATGGTATGGAGCAACTGTTAAAGAGGTCAGTGGACAGTGGAGTGGACATATGAAATATTACTCCTGTCAATTTCTTTTTGTCATCTGTCATCTATGTATCAATTGACTGGAAAATATAGTGAAAATGTCAAATGAAATGTGATTGTTGAGACAAGTGTTCTATTGTATTATATTATTGAAAACTTATTACGACGAACAATTAGAGCATAGCAATAAAGTAAATGGGCTCCTAATATTTGATGAAGCGTAATTTTTATACGATATCATGGCTACTTGTAATTTAAATATATTGCGAAAGAGCCTGAAAAGCTTGAGGTTATTATTTTAAATCATTTTAAAATTTACCGATTATAATCTTTAAATGAGCCATGTAATAGGATTATTTTTATTTAAATTACAGAATCGATCATTTTGTATCAAGATCAATCATTCAATATCCTAAATATAGGCCTCCGTACTGGTATATGCCTAAAGAAAGAGTGGTAAGTTTCGTTATCCTTTGTTGTTATATCTCCATCATGAATATTTAATTACATTGAATAATTACAGGGGTCAGAAGAATTTCTTACTCGAGAAAACCAACAATTTATTGAAGAAGTTATGCAAGAAAAATTGCAAAAACAAGCAGGATTAGAATCGCCTCTTGCTAACATAGACAATACTCAAACAGCTCAATGGAATAAATTTACTCGTCGTGTGGGACTTATAGCCCGCAAAATTGGAAATTATCCACTATGGTCCAAAGATGGTAAAAAAATGCAAACAACACTGCTGCAGGTGTGTTTTTAAGTTTTGGTGGTGCCTCCTTAAATCATCCTTATCCCAGTTATTTGTGATGACATTTCCCTCCATATTATTCCTGTGAGGTGTCATCTCGTCAAATCAAATCAAATCATTTATTATTTTGCAAGTGGTGTCTTACTTACTGCCAGCAGGGGACGCCGCGACCGGACGGGTGATCTGCCCTTCGATGTGGGCCATTTCACCCATTTCCCCTTTTTATCCTGTAACAGATAGGGGTGCCCAGCAATCACGGCATTTCGTCAAACCTACCTGTTTTCTTGCAAAAGCTTACAATCTGTTCCACCCTCAGATTAGGAATGTCTTCGAGATCTAGTTCATCCGTTCCCATGATTTCCCATCTTTACAGCGCGTACATGGGACATTCGGCCAGTAGGTGGATACTGGTTTCCTCGGCCTCGTTGCCCATGTTGCCCTCATGTCCGGGTACCGAGGCAATCGTCACGTCGGTTGTTCTAGCCAGACTTTCCAGCGCCTTTTTACACTCCTTTACCATTGCCGAAGTGGTCTCTATCTTGCCTAGGGCTTTCAGCAAGTGGTGTCAGTCACCATCTTATTTACCAGCCATCTTTACTTTGGCCTACTCTTCAAGTTGTAATAACATTCATATATTGATATCTATTTACATCATTAAAAAATATGCATTATTAAATAATAAAATAACACAGTAATAAAAATACCTATGCATATCATATAATATTATTCCTTTTCAGGTTGTTGACAATCATGTTATTAAATATATTCCTCCAGAAGAATATAATCCGCTTAAAGTAAAGAAACCTGAATGGAAAGATAAGAAAAAACTAGGGTGTTTGTTAGTGGGTTCAGAGACTATAGATCCTAGTACTGTCACAAGGGAATACTCTGGGCTATTTGACAAAGTGGGAATGTTACCAAAGCGTCATCTCTGTAGATTTATGGTTTCTCCAAATGCTTATATACCATCAGGAACACCATTGTATGCCACACATTTCAGGGTTGGAGATCATCTAGACATCAGAGCGAAAACGTGAGTTATACCATCTTAGCTGAAATTAAATTCTTAAACCATCTTACATGATCATAATTATCTAGGTCTTCTGAAATCAAATATAAACTATTTTTTTCATTTTAAATACTTTCAGTATGGACCGAGGATTCCAAGGCGTAATGAAGCGTTGGGGTTTTAAAGGTATGCCAGCATCTCATGGTGTAACTAAAACTCATAGGAGACCAGGAAACATTGGAGCTGGTGGAGAAAAGGCCCGAGTATGGCCTGGCACTAAGATGCCTGGTCATATGGGAAACAGGTATGCATTATTAAAGTCCACCAATAATAACATGTTACGAATCTGATCATTATATAAATCTATTTCTGTTATACTTTTTTAGCTGGAGGACTATACGTGGTGTGAAAATTCTTCGTATCAATACAAAACATAATGTTATTTGGACTTTGGGTGTGGCCATACCTGGAGAAACTGGTGCCATGTGCTATTTATTTGACACAATCTTGCCCTTGAAAAAGCTCCAAACATCACCACCATTTCCTACGCAAGCCTTCATAGAAGATTTGCCATTAGATTACTATGATGAGACTGTCCAACCTTTTGATGAGTCTTCTATCACATTTGATGAAGCATAGGAAGATATTGCTTCTAGGTTATATTTTTAGGATGTTGAAGTAAAAAGTGATAATCAATGGAAATCTATTTATTCAAATTCATAATTCACATTAGGGTCCTCCTTTTTTTAACATTTTTTTACCCCTCCCCCTTCCCCCTTGGTGATAAGATGTGTTGTGATGTTTAGGACAACAGAACTCTCCCCTCCCCAACATCACGTGTATTTATAGTACCTTCAAAGAATTTAAATATTTTTTTGAATATTATGTTTAAATACAGGTATTATAAAGTATAATCTTATTCTATTCTAAAATTAAGGACCATGATAAAAATTACTGGACAGACTGCACTAGACTTTTCGGTTTAAAAATTGCGCGTTTGACGAAAAAATATTAATACACGAGGGGGCATTAAACCCCCATTATATTACTACACCCCCTGCCCCTCGTGATATTTCGTGATTTTTGTCCTCCCCTTCCCCTCCCCCTTTTAAGCCTCACGTGAAATAGATAGCCCCTTACACTATATTTAAATAGTAACAGTAAATAGCAAACAAATAAACTAAATAGTAATAAGATATTGGGACTAGCTAATTTTTGTGTTAAGGCTAGGTACATAGTCGTTTTACAATTTGCTTAACCCAAATTTTTCGAAGTTTAGATACCATATTTATCTTTGAATTTATTTTAACTGTAGCAACCGCGTGGTTCCTGGCAGAGTAGAATTTGGACCACCCCATCTCTTCCCGGTAGGGTTACCATCCGTCCGGATTAATCCGGACATGTCCGGACTTTTAGAGACCTGTCCGGACTTTGGCCGACTACTTAATTTGTCCGGATTTATTTTTATTAGATGGAATATGTGGAATATGAGGAATATGAGTAATAAGACTACACACTATGTACCTAATATCAAACTTTAACAATCAACTTCAGAGATCAAACAATAAATTTTTTACTTTTTGCAAACGATCAACTAGTTCAAACTTAAAATAGGTAATTTCTTTAAAAAATCTCAACGCAAATTTTTGGTAAGTATATTAATGTTTATATTTTTCAACACTAAGCAACTCAGGTTCGTTAAAAGTTTTCTGGTAGAATTCTTCGCAATTCATATTTTTAACTGAGGGTATATTCAATCTGTTTCACTCTTTTGTCCATTGTCCTCCCATTACAAAAAACACTCTTTCCACATTTGCGTTTTGAGCATGGATAGCAAAAATAAACTCACAAATACTCAATAAAACGGACAGTCTGGAGATCGTGAAGCTTTTAAAAATTGTAACCCATCTTTTATGGAGCATCATACTGAAAAACGCATCTTTTGTTGGTACAAAAACGAATTGACGATAGTTATTTCATCGAACAGCTTTACATCATCGACAACAACTGATTTGCCTTACATAAATACAACTGAATCCACGAGCTTATAAAACTCAATCAGTTCGTTCTTTTTTAACTGGTACCAGTCAAAGACTTTAAAGCCAGACAACGATGTCGTCCAGTTTTCAAGATACTGGATACTAGTTCTGTACCTACATAATTTTCACATCTTCTCGAAAGGCTTCTTGGTTTTCTGGGGTGCATTGTCCGAGCAATTCTCCTACCTTTAGCGGTAGAAAATTAGTATTTGCGCGAGAGTATAGCAACTCTTGAGTATCACAAAATGTGCTCTATACGTGCAGTACACGTGTTTTGGGTGCCTTTTAAAGATGGCACGGGGTGCTGCTGCGTAAGACGAACTCAAATTTACCAAGCATAGATTATTATAAAACAATCCGCGGTCGCTAGCCTATACCCCGGCACACGTATATTAGACCTAAATCGCGAGACAAATGAAGTCGCGCACGGATTGTTTTGTAATAATCTATGTTTGGTGAATTACAGCTCGTACACCTCAATGTCACCCTTTGCTATCCTCAATGGACACCCAAGAAACGTGTAATGCGCCTTCAAAGTACATTAGGTCCAAGATATATATTATGTCCCGAACAATTAAATACCATGCCATTGCAACAAAGTGTCCGGACTTTTATCGAAATGTCCGGCTTTTTGTCAGGACTTTTCAGAAACCAAAATGGTAGCCCTACTTCCCGGTGTCGTACAAGACTAAGGGATAGTTTGACAGCAGACAGATATGCAGCCCAGACTTAGCCTCAGATGCATGGCTCGAGTCAACAATAGTGCTTGGAATACAGCAATAGGCTCACCGCCTATTACGTGGGACCGAATACAATGATTGGTGAAATGTGGTTGTTAATTCACCTCAGCCACACCCTCCAGAGATAAAGGCGTGATTATATGTATGTATGTACATTAATAAGTAACTTTTGGTATTTTGGGAGGGCTTGCCAACTCTGTTGTTACAAAACTCACTAAGTCACCAAAATTAGTATAGGTACTCTCATGTCAAAATTAACATTTAAAGATTCGAAATCCAAACAAAAACATAGTATGGTCTACATAGCCTAGTGAGAAGCACAGCAGATTTGACACCATGCAATTTTAAGGATCTTTTTTGTATTTCTGACATAGATGCTCACAAACAGGACCTAATAATACTGGTCTGGTTGTTAATTGATAACAAGATCAGAATCAGCGGAAAGTTGTATAATTTTGGACATTGTTGTAGTGTGTTGGTAAGTCCCTGTCCTTACATTTCTTGTAGCTTGTGAGCTTAGCTTGGTCACGATAATGATTGATATATTTTGTGTTTTAGTGTAATGCAAAACTGTTCAAAGAATCCTTTTAGTACACAGTCTTATTTCAAATGAAAATAACATTTTGTTTGCTTACATACAATATATTTTATAAAAAAATGTATAACTAAAAATGATAATTCTTTTGCTAACATACTTGCACTTCACATATCGCCGATAAAGAGTCAATAAATAATAACTGCAAAAATGCAACTTTTCAGGAAGCGAAAAAAACGTCTCAAGTCCGTATGAATTTATTTTTACCATATTTTTTTTTTTAATATTCATACATGTACTAACTGTAATATTACAAAACAATTTATTTTTCTATAATGTTACTGGGCTTCAAATAAATTGTAGATTGTAGGTATTGCTTTGTCTACTGAAACATATTGTTGGAATTCGAAGATTATAGGTATTGCTAATGCAGAGCGTAGGCGCTATTGTCTGGTGGCCAAGGACCGAAAACAGTACGATATCAGCTAAACTACAACGGACCCAAAGATTAGCCTATAGGGCAACCACGGGATGCATGAAGACCGGCGCGGCGGCCCCCACGGCGGCAATGGAAGTCATGCTCGGGCTCCCACCATTGGAACTGTTTATCCGCCAAGAAGCAACAGCTGCGGCTATACGCCTAAAGGCACTAAACCTATGGAGCGACAGGAATACACGACATACATCTCACAGCTGAGCTGCCTATCATAGGAGCAATAAATGATCGTGTACCGAAACAGCATATATTTGATAAGAAATACAAAATCCAGCTCCATGAAGATCACCGCTGCGAGGCACTATGCCCAGCAGAAATGCGTATCTTCACAGATGGATCAAAAACGGATAAAAGCACGGGAGCCGGCGTCTTCTCAGAAGACCTTAACATCACCATCTCGAAACCGCTGGGGACGGGTACAACACAGTATTCCAAGCAGAATGCATGGGGATAACCCTGGCGGCTTCATCAGTAATGGCCAGGAGAGTGGAAAGCCACTCTATACGTATATTGTCGGACAGCATGGCCGTGCTGCAAGCCTTGAGCAGCCATACTATAAACTTGGGACTAGTACTGGAGTGCCATCTTAAATGAAACCAAATAGGCAACACCAACAACATAATCCTGCAATGGATCAAGGGCCACAGCATCTCGCGCGGCAATGACGCAGCGGACGAGCTTGCTAGGAGAGGATCTGGCATGGTCGCAATGGGACCTGAGCCCATAATACCGATCCCCTTTGCATACCTACGAACCATCGGAAACAAACGAACGATAGATCAACACAACAGATACTGGACAAACCTGGAAGGATGCAGACAGGCCAGGGAAGCAATCCCTGTGCTTGAACATAGACTGATCCGGCGTGTTCGGCTCCTTTAATAAACACCTTTTTATTTTAGGAATCACCGACAGCCCTCTCTGCAGAGCCTGCATGAGAGAGAGGGAAACAGCGGCACATGTGCTCCTACACTGTCCTGCAACCGCCACATACAGGGCTAAGTACTTCAATAATACAGGTACGCTCCGGGAGATCACCAGCAGTGTAAAGAGCCTGCTGACGTTCTACAATGAGTTGAGGTGGATCGAGTGAAATGCCCACCCTCACGCAAAAACCGCGCCATGACGTGGAGTTGCGGACACCAGCCCGTGTTACCATACCATACCGCCGCCGCATTGACAGGTCGCAACTTGTCAGTACGCTTGGTACAATGATCACAAGCGGACGCATTTAAGCGTAGATAGTATATATTGCCATCATAAATGACGTAATAAAACTTAATATATATTGCAACAACTGTTTATCTAGCAAAATTAATACGAAATAGACCCAAAATCTTTATCAGTAAGGTGTATTTCAGTATTTTACTATGAATTTTTGAATAAAACGAAAATGGGTAAAATGTCAGTTATTATATATTGACTCTTCATCGCCGATATAACTTTTGCATACTTTTGTAAATATGTAACAGAAAATATCACTACATTCATCATATATTGTAAACATCCCTTTGAACTGAGCATAATTTCGATCAAGTTTTTACATTGACAGTATTGTAATCAGCAAGACAAAATATATACCACTTTATGAATCTAAAAACAAAAAGCAGTGCAGCAGTTTCTGATGAAGACTGAAAGCATACTTAGTTAAAAATAATCTTATTTCCTCTGGAACATCAAGTTTTACAGTTTTTTTTTATATAATATACAACAGATTACTGTGTATCTACATACATGTAGGTCAAACAAAAAACTGTAATAATCATTATTAATATTTTACATGTTAACAAGGTGCTTTTATTACTGTCATATCTACACTCAAGCAGGTGTCACAGTTCTAAAAGCACCTTGTCAACCCTCTTTGTCAGCCAAAACAAAAGATACAGGTGCTTTGTGCTAACTTATGTATGATGAAAAACACAATCTTACACTTCTCTGATAAAACACACATTACACAAAACATGAGAACCATACAAGGCTGCGCTAATGGTCATAACTTTAAATAATTGTCTTATGTGTGTTACTTTACTGTTGAGTAGGAGGTTGGAACCCATAACCAGGGTATGGTTGAGGAGCACCTGGAGGTGGTGCACCTGGTGTAGGTGCTCGTGCATATGGGTAAGGAGATGGAGGGTACTGGGCTGGTGGATAACCCTGTTGATATGCATGGGGTGGATAACCTCCTCCAGCTGGAGGATAGTTCTGGGGATTTTGTGGGTAAGACGTTTGTGGTGGTGGGGCTGTTGATACAGAGGGCGCTGGGCTTCCTGGTTGAGATGATGGATTAGAATATGGAGGTTGTGTAGCTGGTGGATAAGGTGAGGCTTGCCCAGGAGGAGGGTACTGTTGAACAGGTGGCCCACTACCTGAACTAGCTCCAGAGGCAACTGTCGCAGGAGGAGCATTATTTCCATGAGAACTAGAGTTATAAGTAGGGGATTGAGCAGTAGGAGAACCATATCCTGAACTAGGAGGATTTTGTGAAGAATAACCACTGGGAGGTTGTGGGGAGCGGTTCGGCTGAGATGTAGGAGTAGAACTGTATGCTGATGTGGGGGTGGTGTTAGGGAAAGGTTGTGACTGATAAGATTGCGGTTGAGAACCAGTAGAATTGTTATAGGTGCTAACGCCAACATTTGGGTAATTAGTGCCTGCTTGTGATGGAGGATAAACAGAATTACCAGTATACGCTGGTTGTGCTGCTCCTCTAACTGGATAAGGAGTACCAGCTGCTGCAGGACTACCAGGTGGGGGAGCATAGGGCTGTTGTGCTGAAGATGGTGGGTATCCTGGGCCGGGATGTGTTGAGGGTGGATAGTTGCTTGGAGTAGTAGTTATGGGTGGCCCATAGTTAGAATTAGGAGGATAGCCCTGTGGTTGTTGAGGTGGATTAGGTGGTCCATAGCCTTGACTAGGAGGTCCATATCCTGGTTGTGGAGGATAAACACCAGGTGCTCCTTGATATTGTCCCTGATATTGATTCTGTGGATATGGTCTTTGACCATATGACTGAGTTGGTCTTGTTGGTGTTGTAGAGACACCAGCAGGTCTATATGATTGTTGAGCAGAACCGGATACATCACCACCACTAGGAGATGGTGAATTAATAGGTGGTGCCTGTGCCACATTGCCAGCAAGCTGATGAGGAGGCTGCAAGAATAAAAATAAAGCTGTACTAGCCTTGACTCAAAAAGTCCAACATATGATTATAATCTTTATCTTCTGATTATGTTATTCTTAGTCTATGCTATGGTTTTAATTTAACACCAGAAATGTTTATTTATACTTTGATTGAACGACTAATGTCGTAAGTTTTAGTTTAAATGTGTTTGATAACTTACTGGTAGAAGGCTCTGAATATTTTGATTGGCATCAGCTACGGAAGCTAAATACACTAAATTCCGATGTAATATTTGTTGATATTGATGACACTCAATTAATTGCCCCTTCGCTTGATATTCTTGAATTGTTTGAATCAAATGAGCGTTTTCATCTAACATCTTTTGGATTTGTGCCGGATTCAAAGGCGGACGATTGCCTCGCGCAGCAAACGCTACAGACATGGTTCTAGAGATATAAATATTTTTGACTCAGGGTTTATTGCTTATAAAAAACCTTACACAGCTTGTGTTGATAGAAAAAGCAAAACACTTGATCTAAGTTTATTCCTTGTGACAAAATTGCAAGTTTTGGTTTGGTTTAACATAACATAAGTGTCACAGAGTCACAGATCTCTACTAAACATAATAATCTATGGTCACAGAGTCGCTTTTTTGCTTTTTTGGGAGGTCAAGCAAGCAAGCATAAAGGTGTACTCATAGATTAAATTATAAAACTATAGTGCGTCAAGAAAGTTATTAATCTGATATCCCTGTCCCAAAGTAAAAGCACTAATGATGGACAATGACCCAATAGTGGACACATTCGACAAAACCTTTATTGCAAGAAAAGTAACTATTTACATAAAGGACACTTTAATGGTATATACCTATAATGTTTAAAAATTCGCAACATTGTCTTAAGGAAATATTGAATTGAAGCTAGTTGTTTCTTAAGATTTTTGTTAAGTGATTTTTAAAATGATGATGATGATATTTTATTTATTAATAATGATTACCACTATTTTTATTATGGATATTATAAACTTACGTAGTATTATATATACTTACTTTGTGGTTATAAATATGTAAGTTGTTGATCCTTGTTGATCTATGTAGACCATTGCCATTTTTAATGGCTAGATTTTCTTTATGTTTTAAGTGACTGTCCACTACTGGTGTTTACGACCACGTGTATAATATCTTATATCTTTAAACGAGAAGTTCTTGTATATACAGGCTGGAAGATTTTAACCTTACCTGCAGGGCTAACATGCGCGCCACGAGATAGCTATCTCGAGGCATTTTGCCGTTTTATGTTGATATGTCGACTGTTGGTAGCATGAAGGGCTAACATACGCGCCACGAGATAGCTATCTCGAGGCATTTTGCCGTTTTATGTCGATATCGACTGTTGGTAACTTGGCAAATTTCATGGCGATCTGTCAGATGTCGACATAACTCGACTTCGAGAAATCATCTCTACTTAGTGTCTGCAAATTGTAACATACGTGCCCTTATTTACTCGAATTTTGACATTTAAAATGTTTTGTCTCTCGTCCTTCATTTGATCGACGAGAAGTTATCTCGTGTAAACTTTTCTTGTGCTCGGTTCATTTTGAATCAAAATTTAGTACCTTTGTGCGACTGCAAGCCATTTTCGACCTTAATGACATTTCCTTTGTTACGTGTCTTTTCGCATTAATTGATGACGCTGATCACGAATATAAGAAAAAAAAATCGATAGCATGTCATGTCAATAAGGTCGAAAATTGTTTGCACTATTTTTTCTCTTTTTCATACCTAGCATCCCTAACTAGTCTGTGCTTTCGAGCAAATGGCCGTATCGGGCCGATTTTATCGGATAAATGTTTAAAAAATGTGTATGCCATAGACAACAATTGAAAAAGTTTGACGCGACAAAATATGTCGGCGTTACTTCGCTCGAGAAGACTCGAGATGATATCTCATCTCGATTCGAGATATTTGACGACGCGCGCATGTTAGCCCTGCTGGAGGGGAAGTCACTTAGGTAAACAATGAGAGTGGCAAACCAGTCCAGCAGGGCTAACATGCGCGCCACGAGATAGCTATCTCGAGGCATTTTGCCGTTTTATGTCGATATGTCGACTGTTGGTAGCATGAAGGGCTAACATGCGCGCCACGAGATAGCTATCTCGAGGCATTTTGCCGTTTTATGTCGATATCGACTGTTGGTAACTTGGCAAATTTCATGGCGATCTGTCAGATGTCGACATAACTCGACTTCGAGAAATCATCTCTACTTAGTGTCTGCAAATTGTAACATACGTGCCCTTATTTACTCGAATTTTGACATTTAAAATGTTTTGTCTCTCGTCCTTCATTTGATCGACGAGAAGTTATCTCGTGTAAACTTTTCTTGTGCTCGGTTCATTTTGAATCAAAATTTAGTACCTTTGTGCGACTGCAAGCCATTTTCGACCTTAATGACATTTCCTTTGTTACGTGTCTTTTCGCGTTAATTGATGACGCTGATCACGAATATAAGAAAAAATATTCGATAGCATGTCATGTCAATAAGGTCGAAAATTGTTTGCATGATTTTTTCTCTTTTTTAAATTAAAATGTTTTGTCTCCCGTCTTTCATTTGGTCGACGAGAAGTTATCTCGTGTAAACATTTTTTGTGCTCGGTTCATTTTGGACTAAAACATCGACTGCAAGCCATTTTCGACCTTAATGACATTTCCTTTGTTACGTGTCTTTTCGCATTAATTGATAACGCTGATCACGAATATAAGAAAAAAAATTCGATAGCATGTCATGTCAATAAGGTCGAAAATTGTTTGCACTATTTTTTCTCTTTTTTTCATACCTAGCATCCCTAACTAGTCTGTGCTTTCGAGCAAATGGCCGTATCGGGCCGATTTTATCGGATAAATGTTTAAAAAATGTGTATGCCATAGATAACAATTGAAAAAGTTTGACGCGACAAAATATGTCGGCGTTACTTCGCTCGAGAAGACTCGAGATGATATCTCATCTCGATTCGAGATATTTGACGACGCGCGCATGTTAGCCCTGCAGAGCGACCGACAATAAGCGTTGCCACTTATGAGCTTGAAAGCAGGCACGGGACACTTCCCTATAAACAGACGCGCTGTCAATAGTGTCATTCTCATTCCGCCAAATCGCTATGAAGTTAGCAGATAAACCTTCATGGCTATCGCTACATTCCGTTTCGTTCTCATTGAGTCACTAAATCCAAATAGTAAGATAGTTTTGCGTTTTCACTACACTAATTTGCTCAAAAACATATTTTTAATTTTTTTCTGATTGGTTCATTTGCTGCAGGGCGCCGAGTTTCTATTCTGATTGGACACAACTCGGCGCCCTCAAGTAAATTTACCAATCAAAATCATCTACCGAGCTGGCATTGCAATGTCAAGGTCAGGTTGTCAAAATGGTCAAATCTGTCAGTTTTATTTCAAATAATCTCCATGTTTTCTTTTTACCGGTGCTTTTGTGTTACATTATAATAAATAATTCTTGTTTGGTCCATTCCAATGGAATGGAATCATATTACAAGTGAATTACCAAATGCTTTGTTGGGTTTGTACAGGCAGGTAAACAAATTATCTTTTAGATACACTACAATAAAATAAGATCAGCCATCTTAGGTACTGTTTTGCAAGAAGTTCACAAATTACGTCAATATCTCAAATCAAATCAAATTAATTTCATAATGTTTAACTTGTACAGTATTTTACAATGGTTCTTAATCTATCATGCGTTGCTACATTGTGCATGAGTAGGTATCTCAAGTATGCGTATATTATATATTTGTGCAGTTGTCTTACATAAATCTTTACTTAGAGATATAAGTTGTGCCTTATTGAACTAGGTAATTCTAGGCGTCAAGTGCAGATTCATAATAAATTTAAAATACTATTACAGAAATTACAACTATGTACTAAGAATAATGCTAAAGTGACCCACTACTGCTAACCAAAGGTAAGTCTTGTAAACTGCGCAATTTATCACTATTTATTTTAAGATAGACACTAACTCCGCTGTATCATCGTAGCACAACCTTTGGAGAGCAATCTTTACAATTACACACATAAAATTTAGAAAATACATGCTTTTTATAGCAGTCATCCTTTTGTACGAAAAAGTAAAATTTGCTTGTGCATTGGTGTTCTCCCCTTATGAGCGCCATAGCGCCCTGTCTTCAGCTTACCGCATCCAGCATCTGCCTGGCGCTCGTTAGGGGAGGGCTATGTCCAGCAGTGGACTAATATAGCCTGATGATGATGATGATTGGTATTTTATCGCAATTCACACCTTTTGTTAGTAATTTCGGTGCAATGTGCAATAAATAGCTGGTAGACTGTTAGTACTTCACATAATTTGTATAGAAGGTTGGTCGGATATAAGAAAGAATGGCAAGTTGCTAAGTACCTTGAGGATCACTCTCTGGGCTTGCTCGAGGAGTAGTCTTACCTAGTCCTCCCCATGATGTTATGCAATATGACATTATTGACTGACAAAGGGTGTAGAGTTGTTTAATCAAATTTTGGTTCACTGATATATCTTATTCTTGCAAAAACAAATTTGAACTTGCATGGTTGCTTAATTAGTGTTTACTATGTTCTTTAAATGAAAGGGTTTTATCTATTTTAACATCTAAAGTATTGCTAGCTTAGTGGTTAAGGAGGCGGCCTTACTATTGAGATGTCCCGGGTTCGAATCCAGGCCATTACAATACCGATTTGAACCTACTCATAGCAATTTAGCCTAGTTGGAGGGGTTAAAGGGAATATTAGTAATTTCAATTTCTAATATTCTTTAAGAAAAAACTATTATATAAAACAGCACAGCACAGCATCAGACATAGACCTATTAGCTCGAAATCCAAACTGTGTTTGATAAAAGCGAATTACCTTCCACATATTTCAACAACCTTGGTTTTTTCCGCTATATTAGGAGCGACTTGAATTCCCTGAATTCTCTAGCCGCCAGCAATTGAGTTGGTTGGGTCACCTATATAAATGTCCATCTTGACCTAATAACTATTGACGGCAGAGACTGACTTTAACATGCCTTCCAAGACATGGAATTTTGTTTTAACTCTTTACGAAATTTTGGAACATGTAGTGTGGCGTTACAAATATAACAAACACTTTTACTAAAAGTTTGTTTCCATTAGAACAATTTTCTAATTAATTTAAGCAGAAGGTGATGAATACACTATATACCGAACAAAAACTATTCCTTTTTTAGATATCATTGATCCGTTCGACGATGGGTTAAATCAATAATAACAAATGTTGCACTGTATGCAGAAAGAGAAGTGTGCCCAAGTTCCCTGATGATAATAACTGTTGAGCATATTTTTAACTGACTTTCAAAATGGAGGAGGTTCTCAATTCCATTGGTATGTAATTTATTTATTACAAGCTTTTATTTCGTTTAACTTGTCCCAATGTTTGCTATCAAATCTTACAAACTAAATTTGACCCACTTCCCATTTGCTGATTGAACTGGAATTTTGCAAAAATGTGTAAATCGTGTGACAATGCCATATTTTGATGATATGGTGCTGATCTCATGATGAAGCTGGAAGGTGGCTAGAGGAACTTCACAATGAAATAACACAATTTTAGGTTTAGGCTCGTTTCAATTATCTTTACAAGTAATTTGTCTTCCAGTGTTAACCAGGGTCTGATGATGGAGCTGATAATAGTTACAATTACGATAGTTTTTCTTTCTAGGGGTACTGATGTCCAATATTCAGGTCTGTAACATTTTGAAACTGAGAAAGTCAATGCATTTATCAATTTAGGCAGGTAAGTTCGATGCCCTGAATCAATTTTTTATGGGACTCTTGGTACACTGACTCACATTACATACGCTTTCACTTCGGAATCTGGTGTCCGCTTTATTATCCATACTTACTTAATGTCATAAATGCGAAAGTAATTTATAGGGCTAGGTATTTTAAGTTGGTCAAGATATCCTGATGAAATTTGGTACAGAGACAGATTTGAGCACGGGACCATACATAAGGCTACCTTTTATCATGAAAAAGGGGATGACTTTGTCATTTTTGAAAATATCCTGATGAAATTGGGTACATAGATGAATTAGAGCTTGGAAACGGACATAGGCTACCTTATATCGCGAAAAAGGGGGTAAAAGGGGGGTTACGACTATGGGATGAAAGTTTGCCATTTTTAAAGATATTCTGATGAAATTTAGTACAGAGATAGATTAGAGCTTGGGAACGGATATGGCCACCTCTTAGTGCGACAAAGGGGTTAAAGGGGGGGAGGGTTAGTAGGGAATGAAAGATAGTATGAAGTTCGTTATTTTGAAATATCATTAGGAAATTTGGTACAGAGATGGATTAGAGCTAGGGAACGGACATAGGCTACCTTTTATCACAAAATGGACGTGGTGGGGGGGGGGGGGGGGGTAAATAAGGCTAGGGAATGTAAAATTGACAATTTTGAAGATGTCCTGATGAAATTTGGTACAGATGCGGATTAGAGCTTTGGAACGAACATAGGCTACCTTTTATCGCAAAAAGTGGGTAGAGGCCCTGGGAATGTAAGTCTGTCAATTAGAAAGTCGAGTAGAGTTGAGTAGAGAGAGACGAATTTAATGCTCAAAAGCTTTGGCTCAACACTAAGGGATAACCGAGATCCACGCGGGCGGAGCTGCGGGCAACAGTTAGTATTATATATATTTTTCGATATTTATCGTAAAGCGACTGCCACCTGACCTCCACAACTAAAAGGCAATATCGAATCATTGCAGTTAGACAAGTGGTTGAACTTTTTAGGGCTCCAACTACCCGTAACGACTACCATAGATGTTCGTATGGTAACCGGGACGGACGGCTTAACGTGCTCTCTGAGACACGACCAGATTAATGCAAATTTCACTTCTTAACTTGTATTGTTTGTAATAAATAAATAAATAAATTAAAAAAATACCCATATTCATGCACACAAATATTTGTACTGTGCTGGGGTCGAACCCGTGCCTCCTGCGTAGCCGGCGCCTTCACAACCGCCAAGCCACAGAGATCAACATTATTTAAAAGCATCAACAAAATAATAAAACATTAAAGATGAAAATTAAGGAATAAATCAATTTATGCTTACATTTCATTATTTTTTTAAATCCTTTATATGCTGTTTCCAATCGTAAGGACACCTCAAAAATTACAGCAAAAGTTGGCCTAAAAAGCATTTGTCGACTAGGCTAATTCGTATCAAGAAATGGATTTAAATTTATCATAGATAATGTATAAACGTACAGTTTATAATATAAGCATACTAAATATTTCATTTTGCCATGATTTCAGGATGTCAGATTTGGATACAAGGCGCTGGCCTGGTAGATCTTATAAATGTACGTGCTTTAAGAACAGTCAAAGAGCTGATGATCCTCAAACAAGATCTTCATTATTTAGATTCATAAGTCATCGCCATCTCGTCAGATTCCAAATAAAGAAAGGTAAATGGTTCCCGGCAGAGTAGAATTTAGGCCACCCGTTCTCTTCCCATGTGGTGTCGTACAAGGCGACTAAGGGATAGGGCTGATTAACTTTAACATCAGACAGTTATGTTACAGCCCAGACTCAGCCCCAGATGCATGGCTAGAGTCAACAATAGTGCCCGGAATACGGCAATAGGCTCACCCCCTATTACGTGGGACCGAATACAGATTGGTGAAATGTGGGTGTTAATTACCTCTGCCTAACCCTCCGGGGATGAAGGCGTGATTATATGTATGTATGTATGTAAATAGTTATATTATCAACCTTTGTGAGCAGTGTATGAGTTTTACAATAAAAAAAAGTCTTAAGACAAACCCCATATCTCAACCACAGATGGTGAGTCCATTGTTGTTATTGAATTAGTAGACTATTTGCTTAAGCTGAGTCCTAATCTCAGTCGTATCCACACCCCGCACTTTGAAACACAGGGTCTGCTCTCCTGCTTTTCCGTTTATTAGTTAATTTTGACTTTTATAGGAGTGACTACCACCTGACCACCCAACCAAGAGAAGAAAGTCTGCTCCAGTACCCTGTCTGTTAATCAGCGACTACTGGCATGCAGGCGAGGTAAACTCTAATTTAGTGAATCCAGTATTTTAGTGTTCAGACAAGGAAAACCACAATAGAAAGTACTGTACCCTAAAATTTTAAAATACACTTCAACCATGACTAGTAATTTCATATCAATAGGTACTTTTAAATTTATCATACACAATTTATAAAAAAAAAGTTTATTCGAAAAAATTATGTTCAGTAATATCAAAAAAAGAATAGATGGCACTAGTAGACTCTATAAAAGAAATAAAAATGTTAAAACGCTTATTTGCTCACTTAGAATTACTTAAATTATTTCAGAACTTATATACACATGATAATGTAAGCAAAAAAAACTCGTTGGTAATGTAATAAATAAAGATTACGTGACAATCGTGCTATTTATTTATTTTTGTGCCATCTAGCGGTATAGTGCATTACATCTCTCACTTTTACAATTACTGCAGAATTTGAGAATCAATCTAGATTAGAATATTTATAGTTTTTTCAGTAATGCTCAATAATGTGTTTTGTGTATGTTTTATTTTTGATAGGCTAATTTTAAAACAAAAATTATAAAACGTTTGCCAAAACAGTGTCGCCTCCTAGTTATAACTCCTCAACTAAAAAACCGCCTGCTTGCTTTTTGAAGTTACGAGTGTAACTATTTTTCGTTCCTGATTGTGCATCTGTTTAAGAATTTTATTATGTTATCTGTGCTATTAACATACTAAATATTTCATTTTGCCATGATTTCAGGATGTCATAATTGGATACAAGGCGCTGGTCTGGTAGATCTTTTACGTGTACATGCTTTAACAACAGTTGAAGAGCTGCTGATCCTCAGATAGAGGTTCATAATTTACATACATAAGTCATCGCCATCTCGTCAGCGCCAAAACGGCAATTCCGTTTCAGAGCTAACAGAATTTTTTCGTCAATCTTTATCTACAAAATGTTTTATCATTTTAAGCAAACTGGGAAACAATATTACTTAAGCTATCTATTTAGTTAGTATTATTTTTAGAGTGCTTACATAGAGAAACAGGTTACCGATATAGGCTACCTGCACTGGTTAGAGAGGAGTATGTAAATATGATTGTGTATATGAGTTTTCACAGTGGACAGTTTTTATATTTTTTTTATAAAAATATGTCTTGTTGATTTCTTTATTTGTTGAAATCCATACTATACGTTATACTTAGTATTATAAAGCTGAAGAGCCTATTTAAATGTGCTTATTTCAGGAAATACTGAATCGAATTGAAAATGTATTATCACGCTGCTGCTCAAGGGAGCATATAGCAGTACGTAGTTTGAAATTTAATAAATATATCATTTACTTACCCTCCTCGGCTTCGCCCGTGGCATATTTTGAAACCTCATATTACTCTTTTGAGCTCACTCACTGCTCCGCTCCCTTGAGTAGTAGCGTGATGATATATAGCCTGTAACCTTTGTCGATAAACGGACTATTGAAGGTTGCCTAAAAGAAATCGCTTCCAGCAAAAAGGCCACCCATTGTACATTAAATTGTATATATGCTACCCTCTTGTCCTAATGTAAATCTAAGGGTGTGGGTTTAAGAATTATCTATGTATCTATCTATGTAACAGAAAAATATTTTTTTAATTCAAACCAGTAGTTCCTGAGATTAGCGTGTTCAAACGAATAAACAAACTTTTCAGCTTTATAACATTAACATAGATCCTTTTACATTAAAGGAACACGATTCACATTGTTTTACTGACCTGTTAACGAGAGATACTAACTGTTCTTCTCTTTTTAAATTTGTAATAATCTTCCAAAAGTAGTAAACTCATCATCAGACGACTAATGCACAGGTTTACATGTTTCTATATGTAAGTTAAACCTGTACCGACCGCGTCGATATTACCCGTACCGGTCTGTTTCTCTATATAAGCAACCTTACGACATGTACCTATGAAATGAAATGCATTTCTTCATAGGAGACTCGATTAGGATAAGATATTTCATTTATTTTTTAAGCTTTAATTGCAGTATATCTCACCTTTATTAGGCAGACAAATTTTGTACATAAATAGTATTATTATTTAAATGCCTACTATACGTACCTAATTAAGATTGAAGTGATATTGATATCTCTATTCTATTGGCGAAACGTGGATGTTAATACACCTCTGCCTACCCCTTCGGGGATTCACAGGCGTGAATATATGTATGTGTGTATGATATTATTAATAATTGTAAACAAATTTCAACGAAATAGGGATCATTTATCGATGTTCACAGAACTGCAATTCAGTAGGGTGGCCTGAGCTGGCCTGTCAGTGGGAAGAACAAAGGTTATTCCTACTTTGTCTTTTACACTGACGGCACATAATCTCTGTATTTACAGGGTCGGCAGCACGAGTGTGACTCCCCTGGTGTTGCACACGTCTATAGGCCACGGTAACCACCTTCCATCAGGTGGGCCGTGTGTTTGTCTGCCATCTCAGTGGTATAAAAATACATATACACTATACCTATGTTATATAAATCATTTTGACAAGCATAATATATTCAAAAATGAAGCATTGTCAATCCATGTACATTATATTAATAATAGAATTCCGTTTTATATTAATGAGTGTAATTTACACTCAAAAAATCTTTCAAATTATAATAGCATTCATTTAATAACCATAATTCAACTTGAATTAAGTTTGAGGCAGTTCACTGATAACCTGGTATGTGATTGTAAATCTTAATTATCATAATTATGAGTTTCCTGGTGAAAACTAGTACTGCACAGCATATGGCTGGCTCAATCATGCTGCATGCTGCAACTTAACTGGGTCCTCCCTTCTCTATTTCCTATTCGAAAATCTGAGCCTAGGCTAGAACTTATGTTTGTTCTTATTTATTGTATAAATTTAAATCGAAAAAGTCCACATTCGGGACAGGGAACTGAGATACCTGGACTTGTCCATGAGCTACAGCTACGGATACATACCCAAAAGTCAAATTCCATCCTGTTTGTTGATTGTTTCACATTTTTATAGGAAAATATTGCATGCTGGTTATGTACTTCTAAATATCATGTCATAAAATATTTCATTACCACTTTTTGTACTTAAATACGTTGAAACAGGTTGAAACTTATTGAATAACGCCAGCGGCGTCCAGACTTTTGTACCAGAAATGATGCGGGTGAAATGAGTATGATCTTTTTCTCCCGTGGATAAAAATCAAAATGGTTTGTAATATTTTATCTCAAAAAGCCGGTGCCAGCCGCTGCTCTTTCAGTGGGGATTGACCCTAAACGGAATATCTATTGTCACCTAGATTTATGTGCATAAACTTGTATAATGTCTCAATTGTAATCATATCAGAATGTAAAGTTGTGTGTAAGAATTTTAGATAAATAAAGAGATAATATTTATTCGGAATGTTTTTTATTAGTTTTACCATAATATTTGAAAGGCATCAATTGAATAGTCGATTTGACCGCCAAATAATCGATTTAGTTGGAATCGATAAAATAGCTAATTTAATCAATTGTTCATTAGGCGATTATTTTAGAGCATTCCCTTAGCCCGTCTCTACCCGGCGGAATGGAATCCGATGAACGAACGAATGGTCAATTCCAGTCAGCTGAACTGGCTTGTTCGTAGTGCCTTCTCTTAAACTATTATATACTCTTTGCTTGAAAGCGCAACTATGGCACTGCGAGAAATTACACTAGACTATTAAAGATGGTGTAAGTAAATATATGTATATACGTCTCACTCGCGCGCGTGGCATGAACATCGCCGCCGCTGAGATTAGACAAAGACAAAAGTTTATACATGTGATCGTGAGCCAGTGTTGACAGACATTTTATGGTCGGCAGCGCGAGTGTAGCTCCTGGTGTTGCATAAGTCCGTAGGCCACGGTTACCACTTTCCATCAGGTGGGCCATGTACTTGTCTGCCACCTAAGTGGTATATAAAAATGTTTTAGTCGTAAATGATTATGTATGAATTTTACGGATTGTATGAAATGTACGAATTGATCGATATTATGTCTCGTCAAAGGCAGGGAATATCAAATCGCAGCGTTTGAGGATTCAAACGCTGCGATTTGATACAGTACGTACAGTTAGGTAAGATAGGAACTTCATCCCCCGTATGCTAAGTTGTTGAATGAACTCCCTATCGTGATGTTTCCAAGCGGATAAAATATGGGTTCTTCTAGAAGAGAATTAGAACGCTCTTATAAGGTTGGCAGCGCGAGTATGCCGCCCCTGGTATTGCCCACATCCATAGGTCACGGTAACGATTATGTTTCCATCAGGAGAGCCGTGTAATTATTCAATCATTTATTAATTTTTTTTAATTCTCCAAAAAGTAAATACTATTCCATAACTTACAGAATTACTAATTCTCCCACTAATATGGATAAACCAAAAACATGTTTTAGTGGTAACACTGAAGGGCGATCATAATAATTAATTTTATAAATGAATTATAGCGGTATTTACGTTAATATCAATGTATAAATAGTATAATTACGTGTGAAAAGTAATCCCGTTTGATCTGTTCGACTTGTCAGACTGAAATGAAGAGGTGAGTGGATGAAGGACGTAACTAACAATTTCTAAATATCGAGATAATCGGCTTCAAAGTTTGAACATTTCATTTGCAATTATTATCTTTTCTTATAATTTGTGTCGTAATATTATGGGGTCAAATTATAGTAATTGTCCATATTTATTATCGGAGATGCATAAACATACAAATAAGTGGATGGAAATTTATTTATTTGAAAAACTGTGCATATACATTCTTCTTCCATTGACAATGTAATAGAAATTACGAATATTAAGATTGGAAGAAGGGAGTATGTAACATTAAATAATATAAAAACATGCATATATTGCAAATTTATCTACTTAATCTTAGGCAACGAGGTTATGTTATCAATATTGATATTCAGGTTTCCAGATTTTATATGTTTTTTAAACATTAGCTTACGCTCTCTCAGAAATAAACTAGTAAGTTGGTACTTTATTTTCTTCCATCTTTAATGTCTACTGCTAAACCTTTTTACCATATCATCACCATCTCAGAGTTGAATACCGGTAACACTACAAACTTTTTACACTTATGAACAGTCAAGACAGTCATTCATCATCATCTTTACATTAGTCCCGGTCGCATCCGAGGCTTTCACCCCGGAGTCCGTAATCCGCTTTCTAGCTTTTACATTTCAACTTTACACGGTCTTGGGCACCTATGGTGTGAGACTATTGGCCCGCATATCATCCTCTTAAACGTAAAGTCAGCACTTTTTGGGTCTACCCTCTTACCGGGGCTCGGTGCAGGTGGTATGGCTAAACGTAGCCAAGCCAACATGACAAGGCTGCCCCGGATGCGTGACTTCCTCACGCTATGCTTAGGTGTACCCAATCCACCCGCAGCATATTCATCTCCGTAACAAGCAGCTCCTGCTTGTGTTGCCCTAGAAAAGGCCATTCTTCGCAGCCGTGTAAGCGGACAGGTTCTTGGGGTCACAAATGCTACTTGTTACCTTACGCAGCTTGACCCATACAGCATGAAGTACGCCATATACTCGGTCGTCGCCACATTTAACTTCGGGCGGGGAGCAAGCGCCACCTTTCATCACTGTCATCAAACTACCTCTGTCCAATCCACCAGTGCGATACAAACAGCATAAATGAGCAGCCGCGGAGTCTCTGATGCTGTTCGACAGAACGTTTAATACCAGGTTTAACAGAAACAGACATCCTTTCCTTGGTGAGTACTTCAACAGTCTTTTTTTTTGTACATACTACAACATACACACAGTACAGTGCAGTATTATGTCACACGACACCCAAGTGGTTTAATTAGCCAGTTAAGTTAAGGAGCAACTCGGAGGGTTTCCGAGCGGAGTCGATTTCAATTTGGAGTGGAATTGGTTTGGAGTCGGTTCGGAGTTCCAGGTAGTAGAGTGGAGTAGAATGGAGTTGGAATGGGGTTGGAGTGGAGTTTAGAGCCCGAGTGGAGTCGGTTTGGAGTAGGAAGGGAATCGAAGTGAATTCGGTTAGGAGTCGGTTCGGAGTTGGATTAAAGCCGGTTTGGAGTTGGTATGAAGTCGGTGTGAAGTCTGAATTTCGAAGCGGTGGGAGTCGGTTTAGAGTTGGTGCGAAGTCGATTTGGAACCTGTGTGGACTCGGATTAGAGCCGGAATGGTGTCCATTTTGAGTCTGTTTGGAGTTGGAGTTGGAATGGAGTAGGAGGGAGGTGGAGTCGAGTCGGTTGAGAGTTGGAATCAGTTTGGTGTTTGAGTGGGAGTGAAGTTGGAAGGAGTCGGAGTAGAGTAGGAGGGAGGTGGATTGAAGTTGGTTTGGAGTCAAAATGGAGTCGCCTTGGACCTGAAGCGGAGTCGGTTTAGAGTCGATTTGGAGTTGGAGGGAGTTCGAGTGGAATTGGGAAGGACTCACAGTGGATTCGGTTCGGAGTTGGAGTGAAGTTGGTTTAGAGTTGCAGAGGAGTCGGTTGTGAATCGGAGTGGAGTCGGCTTAGAGTCGGAGTGGAGTCGGTTTGTAGATGGAGTAGGAGGGAGTCGGGGTGGAGTCCGAATGAAGTCGGTACGGAGTCAGAGCGAAATCAGATTGGATTCTTTTATATTTGACATGCAATGCGTGAAGTTCGGTAACACATGCGCGATGTTGGCTGCTGATGCGCAACATGACATATCTTCAACGATTGATCATTTGTGGACTCAACAAAATTTTTCCACTGCTGCGCGTCTTCGTTGTGCGAGAATTTCGCACAACATGGTACGTAACAATGTTGCCTAATGGCTATTCGGTTTCAAGGAGGGCATTAAAAGCTGAAACCATATATTGTATAGACACAGCTACGTAAGAAAATTCGTCACAAAAACGGTCTGGAAAATCGGTTTTGCTTGAGTTAGCTAATGTCTATATTGTTCTTTAAACTGACAATGTGTGCACGTCATGGCATGTATGTATGACGCCGTTTTGTCACACTTGTGGCGTCCATAGAGTTTGTATAATAGTCTTAGATTAAAAGATTCCATCTGGTATAAAACGACATAATGAGCTAATATATTTTGACATTAATCTGTACAACATAGTGCGCCTTTTTGTACTGTCATGTATAACGGTAACAAAAAGTTGCTCTTTGTTGTTAGTCAAGTAGTGATTTTTCTGAATAATTACTACGTTTTTGTTATATACAGCCAGTCTAGTAGAATACATAGAAGAGCAGCAAATAAAGCATCGTGGCAGTGCATTTTCCTGCACATAACCCCTTCTTCCATGGAAGAAATACGTTTAATTGACCAATTTCAAATGGAAGAAGGTGTTAAGTCACATACCTCCTTCTTCCATGACACTTTTGCCATTTTTGTTGCAGTTATGTCCTTTATCTTCTGGTATTTTTGAAACTGAGCTTAAATTGCGGGGTTTTTTGGTCTTATATAGTTTATATACACCTATAACCGCCATTTAATGCAAAATATCAAAAATCTCAAAAATGTTAGTTACGCCCTTCATCCACTCACGTCTTTAAATGAAGTTGCCTCAGATATGTCCGTGGTCAGATACTGTAGTGGCATTGATTTTGGCGCGGTCCTTGCTAATCTAATGTATATAAATCAATGGGGAAGTTCTCTAAATAATGGAGGAAGCATTCCTTTTCACGTCAGCAACTCGAAAATTTAAGTTTTGCTGCGTAAAGTAAAAACAGTGAGCAAAAGCGCATTTTCGAGTTGCTGAAGTGAAAAGGAATGTTTATGGTAACTTTTTTATAATTTTTTTTTAATGAAGAGTACCAACCATAGATTTCGAAAAAAGTTGGAAAACTTTCGAACTATACAGCACTCTGTCTCTTTCCCGTCCTTAAAAAAGAGCGAGTGACAAACACAAGTATTTTGAAGATCGAATTTCGAAATTCGTCCCCAAAGAAAACTCGTTCTGAAACGCGTAAATAAACTAAATCTGAAAGTATTTGAAAATGGATAACCATGTTATTTATATCAATTATTTATTACTAGCTGTTGCCCGCGGCTCCGCCCGCGTGGATGTCGGTTATCGCTTAGTGTTGATCCGACGCTATTGAGCATCAAATTCGCCTCGCTACTCAATTTTGTCCTCGACTATGTACTCACCTCTGTTCTCGACTTTCTACTCGCCTCTATATTCGACTCTCTACTCGACTTTCTACTCGCCTCTATACTTGAATTTATACTCGACTCTCTTCTGACTTCTCTGTTCCCCTCTCTACTCGACTTTGTACTCACCTCTGTTCTCGACTTTCTACTCGCCTCTATATTCGACTCTCTACTCGACTTTCTACTCGCCTCTATACTTGAATTTATACTCGACTCTCTTCTGACTTCTCTGTTCCCCTCTCTACTCGACTTTGTACTCTTCTCTATACTCGCCTTTCCATTGGCCTCTCTACTTACCCATTCATTCGATTCTCTTTTCGCCTCTCTACTTGACTCTCCCCACTCGCCTATGTACTCGCACCTCTACTCAACTCTCTATTCGATCTCTACTCGCCACTACATTCATCTTTCCACTCGCCTCCCTATTCGCCTCTCTATTCAACCCTTTACTGCATTCTATTTGATTCTATACTCGCCTCTCCACTTGCTCTCTAGTCGCATATCTACTCGCACCTGTAGTCGACTCTACTCCACTTTCGATCTTTACACGCCTATCCACTCGTCCCTATAACAATCTCTACTCGCCTCTCCACTCGCTTCTATATTTGGTTCGCTACTCGACTATGTCCGTTCCGAAGCTCTAATGCACCTTTGTACCAAATTTCATGAGGACATCTTAAAAGAAATTCTTACTATTTATGCCATTCACCCCCTGTTTTGTGCCAATGAAAAATTAGATACTTTAATCCCATAGCCCTATTCCCCTTCCCGCCTCTCCCTTCTATCCCTTTTTTCGCGATAAGGGGTAGCCTATGTCCATTTCCAACCTCTAATCCATATGTATACCAATTTCATCAAGATATCTTCAAAATTGTCAAACTTACATACCCTTACCCTATTCCACCCCTTAAACTCCCTTTTTCGCAATAAAAGGTAGCCTATGTCCATTTTCGAGCTCTCATCCATCTCTGTACCAAATTTCACCAGGATATCATCAAAAATGACAAACTTTCATACTACCTATCCAGTCCCCCCCTTTAAACATATTATTCGCGATAAAAGGTAGTATATGTCCGTTACCAAGCTCTAATTAATCCCTGTACCTAATTTCATCAGGATATCTTCAAAACTATCAAACTTTCATACCTTATTACCCCCCCCCCTCCCCCTATGCCTCCATTTTCGCGTCAATAGATAGTCTATGTTCGTTCCCAAGCTTCAATCCATCTCTGTACCAAATATATCATCAGGATGTCTTCAAAACTGGCAAACTTTCATTCTCTATAACCCCCCTCCCCCCTCTTATCTTCGTCTTTCGCGATAAAAGGTATCCTATGTTCGTTCCCAAGCTCTGAACTATCTCTGTACCAAATTTCATCAGGAAATCTTCAAAAATAAAAAACTATCATCCCAAGGCCCTAGTCCCCCCCATCTACCCCCCTTTTTGCGATAAAAGGTAGTCTATGTCCGTTCCCAAGCTCTAAACTATATCTGTACCAAATTTCATCAGAATATCTTCAAAAAAGACTAACTTTCATCCCATAGCCATATTCCCCCTCCCCCCTTCTACCCCTTTTTACGATAAAAGGTAGCTTATGTCCGTTTTCAAGCTCTAAACTATCTCTGTACCAAATTTCATCAGGAAATCATCAAAAATGACAAACTTTCATCCCAAGGCCCTAGTCCCCCCCTTCTACTCCCCTTTTCGCGATAAAAGGTAGCCTATGTCCGTTCCCAAGCTCTGAACTATTTCTGTACCAAATTTCATCAGGAAATCTTCAAAAATGACAAACTTTCATCCCAAGGCCCTAGTCCCCCCCTTCTACCCCCCTTTTTGCGATAAAACGTAGTCTATGTCCGTTCCCAAGCTCTAAACTATCTCTGTACCAAATTTCATCAGGAAATCTTCTAAAATGATAAAGGCCCTAGTTCCCCCCCCCCCCCCCCCCCCCCCTTCTTCCCCACTTTTCGCGATAAAAGGTAGCTTATGTCCAGTTCATTTCTCTAAACTATCTCTGTACCAAATTTCATCAAGAAATCTTCAAAAATGACAAACCTTCATCCCAAGGCCCTAGTCCCCCCCCCTTCTACCCCCCTTTTCGCGATAAAAGGTAGCCTATGTCCGTTCCCAAGCTCTAATCTACCTCTGTACCAAATTTAATTTAGATATCTTCAGAAATGACAAACTTTCATAAAAACTTTCATACCCTATTTCCCCCCCTTAAACCCCCTTTCTCGTGATAAAAGGTAGCCTATGTCCGTTCTCAAGCTCTAATATACCTCTGTACCAAATTTCATCAAGATCGGTTCAGTGGTTTAGGCGTGAAAGCGTAACATACAGACAGACAGACAGACAGACAGAGTTACTTTCGCATTTCCGATTCGCGATAACCGACATCCACGCGGGCGGAGCCGCGGGCGACAGCTAGTTATTATGTAAGTATTAAGGATAAGTCTATTTTATTATCCATTTCCAATTAGTTTTAAATTATTTTTCAAGTTTGAATCTGTTGGCTTAATATTATATATGCAAGCATATAAACCGTACGTCACTTAACAACAAAAAAACCGCGGGACAAATTGCTTTGCAATTTGAATTTTGAATAAATTATTCGTAATAAGCTTGCGTTGTAATCACCAATTACTTAGGTGCACCAATTAATTGTGCAACTTAGAAACTTTGTTATTTTATATAAATAAAAATAAATAAATATTCCACAACATTTCACACAACGCTATCTATATCCATGGTAAGCATAGCTTTACTACCTTGTATTATGGAATCTAGAATACGGATAAACATACTTAGATATTTTTTTTACATACTTAGATATTTTTTATACATAGAAACACCCAGACCAATGCAAATACCCATATCCATGCATACAAATATTTGCACTGAGCGGGGATCGAACCCGGGCCTCCTACGTAGCGTCCGCGTTCACTACCGCCACGCCACGGAGGCTTTACCCCGTTAACGATATGATGAAATTAATATATTCAGGTTGAAAAAGATATTTGCATATTTCTTAAAACAAAAATTTAAATATTATAATTTTGTATAAAAACTCGCTTTTTTTTCCTCGCATTCAAAGTGAAAAGTAGAGTGTTTAACGTGGGACTAAACAACCATAATGACACTCGAACTATTAGCCACCCTCGCTTCGCTCGGGTGGCTAAAACATCTCGTGTCATTATGGCTTGTTTTAGTTCCTTGTTGAACAATCTACTATTATAAAATTATTTCCATTTTCAATATTTGAAGAATTAAACAGAGTAAAACATCGCAGACGCTGTCTCTGAACGCACCTTAAAAAATTGCGGGAATAGAAAGTAAAGTATCGAATAAGATTAAAAATATTAAAATAATCATAAAAGATGAGCGATACTGGCGACGAAGTCTGGATTTTAACACCCATATCATCCATACTAATATTATAAATGCGAAAGTAACTCTGTCTGTCTGTCTGTTTGTCTGTATGTTAAGGCACCCACTCACTAACAGTCCGCCTGCAGTCCGCCTGCAGTTTCTGATCTGTCCGGCGGCCTGCAGACCTAAGCCGATAGCGCCCACACACTAAAGCGATTTAGGCCTGCCGGCAATTCCCTGTTGTCAGTTTTTCGACCACACACTAGCAGTTGTGGCGTCAGTTTTGCGTCGTACGATCGCCTGCAGGTAATGGTCTGTTATCAGTTACACAGAGACTATGAAAGAGTGCAAGCGATTTTCGACTTTATTGACATTTTCTTGATTACATGTGTTTTCGCATAAATAAATGCCGCTGATCACGAATATAAAAAAAAACCTAGATGTGTTCTGATGTCAATAAGGTTGAAAATAGCTTGCACTACATAATTTTTACATAAGTACGTGACAGTCATTGTAAAAAATAGGTGTTAGCTATTTTGGACCTTATGGACTATGTGCATATGAAACATAGATGATTATGTACATAATTTGATTAAAATATTAGTAGAAACTAGTCATATCGGTATAATATAGTGATGAAAGAGACTAAGTTGTTTAAGTCCTTTAAAATATGACTTATAAAACTTGTTCAGACTAAAAAGACAGTCTTTAGACTAATAAAACTAGCTTGAAGACTTAAAAAGCTTAAAAGACTGATACAATTAAAACGACTCAGTCCTTTAAGAAAATGCTTACACCTTAGTCGGTTAACAGTATCTTAAACAGCTAGACTTTTAAGTCAGTATCCCCATGATAATTATCCAGCACTAAATATGAAAGAGATGGTACCTATATTACATGAACGGTGTGTTAGAATGAAATAAGGTATATATTTCACTTACTTAAATACAAGTACTTTGGGCGATGTCCATATATTATATAGACTAGGTGCAGTCTGTTAAAAAAAGCACGAAAGTATATGGACTCCGTGCTGTATAGAGGTCAACTGTTTTCGTAAAATAACACACACACACATTTTATGCTTGTATCAAAAATGATTATTAACAGCTTATAATATGGCTAGATTTATTTACTTTTGAGTGTTAAGCTAGTGCACAGTTTAGTAGTTACTCCAATGGGGATTAGTATTTTTGATAATTCTTAAAAGATGGAGTAATTTTAAGTCTTTTTTATAACTTATCACTTATACACGACTCCGTAGACGAGTCTTTTTAGCTCAAACTTAAAAGCCTTAAAAGACTTACAAGCCTTATAAGACTAACAAGCCTTATAAGCCTCAAAGCACTAGACACTATGCTTAATCTACGCAAGGCTTAGTCGAGAACTAAAAAGACTTATGAGACTAAAAACTAAGGGTTTAAAGGACTAAGTCAGTCTTTAGCTGTCAAAATGTAGTCTAGTCGCTTCTTACAAGACTAAAACGACTGAGTCTCTTTCATCACTAGTATAATATGTCATCATAATTTTATTTACGTCAGATAAAAGAATAATATTATTTTAGCGTGTTATTTTATTCTAAGTTTATTACGTAAAAAAAGCTGACACGAAACGTCGATCGACAGGCCGCCGGCCGACGTGTGCTCGTTCGCCCTGACGGCCTAGGACTGTCCGACTTAGAACAGTCCGGCTTAGAACTGTCCGGAATCGTTCGGCGGCCACACACTATCGGATCGTAGTAGTCGTCAGTCCAAAATCGTTAACGAAATTGTTAGTGTGTGGGTTATTGCGATTAACTGACAGATTTATATCATCCGGTCGTCGTCCGGTAAACTGTTAGTGAGTGGGTGCCTTTACGCTTTCAGGCCTAAACCACCGAACCGATCTTGATGAAATTTGGTGCAGAGGTGTATTAGAGCTTGAAAACGGACATAGGCTACCTTTTATCGTGAAAAAGGGAGTTTAAGGGGGGTAATAGGGGATGAAAGTTCGTTAGTTTTGAAGATAGCCTGATGAAATTTGGTACAGTGATGAATTAGACCTTGAGAACGGATATATGCTACCTTTTATTGTGAAAAGGGGAGTTGAAGGGGGGAGTGGGGCTATGAATGTCATTATTTGCGAAATCTGGTAGTAAAAGTAAAAGGTTAAAGCTAAACGCTAAACGGACATAGTAGCCAGTGGAGAGGTGAGTATAGAATCATATAGAGTGCAGTAGACAATCGAGTAGAGAGGCGAATAGTGAGGCGAGTGGAGAGACGAATGTAGAGGCGAGTAGAGATCGAATAGAGAGTTGAGTAGAGATTCGAGGAGAGATCTAAGTAGATAGGCGAGTGAAGAGAGTCACCTAGAGAGACGAAAAGAGAATAGAGTGGATGGGCGAGTAGAGATGCGAGTACAGAGGCCAATGGGAAGGCGAGTAAAGAGGACAGTACAGAGTCGAGAAGAGAGAGGAGCAGAGAAGTCAGTAGAGAATTGAGTATAAATTAAAGTATAGAGGCGAGTAGAAAGTCGAGTAGAGAGTCAAATTTAATGCTCAGTAGTGTCTCAACACTAAGCGATAACCGACATCCACGCAGGCGGAGCCGCGGGCAAAAGCTAGTATCTTCAATAAAAGGAGACGTAATATCGTATTGTATAAAATTTGCAGAATTTGCAGAACTGCATTATTAGGGTATTTGACAAATTTTGGAAAACCATTTTAAATTATTCCTTAGCATATAATATGCACACTACATCAATATTTTAAAAAAAAATCAACGGATTCTAACAAAAAATCGATGTTAAAGTCTAAATTTTCAAAAACACGCGAAAAACGCTGTCACCTTGTATGGAGCCGATTACGTGACGTCACACGCAAGTAAACATTTTGTATAACCTTAAAGCAGTGAAGTCAAAGCAAATAATAAAGGTTTTTCTTCAAACTTTGTGAATAAAATGGTGTATAAATGGTGTGTAGTTGCACAATGTACAAATACATCTATAAATAATCCACAAAAACTGTTTGTTTCTGTTCTGTTCAGTTCTGTCACAAAGCCGTGTTTACTTGCGTGTGACGTCAGCCAGTGTTGCCAGATCACTGTTTCAAATTCACCCCAAAATGGATACGAAATCCCCCCAAAACTAAGGATTTTTTTCAAAATCCCCCCAAAGTTAGCAATATTTAATTAGTACCTAAAAAAAAAAAAAAAAAAAAGTGTAGCATTAACAGCATCAGAAGGGAAAAAAAAAGATTTCCGGCTAACACATCAAGCACATAATTCCTCACAGGTTTTCGTGAAAATAAAAGGGGGCCTCGAGAATAGAGAGCTTTACTCTTCGCCTAGATTCCCGCAGGAACCTATTATCGGATGATAAATTCCAATGTTTACGCGATTATAACTCATTGAGACATAACCAATTTTAACGGATTCAAGCGCGATTTATTTGTTATTACTTACTTTTAGACCGACATTTCGGCTACTTTTCAGTACTCATGTTCGTGGTTTGACTAAGGATGGCAGTTGTCATATAGTTGAAAGTGTAAGTTATCTCAAAGTACCCGAATACCTATAATACCTTTTAAACATCACAGATATCTTCAAACGCTTACGGACTGAATTTCGACAGTACAATACTTCGACATAAAGCGAACTTCAAAAACACATAGATCGACAAGTCATTGCTTAGACAGACAATACTTAGACAAGACACATCTTCGAATGAAGTACCCAGTTACAATTTAACGAAAGATTACAAAAAAAAACCACCCAGTAATAGGAGAATGATAAAAAAATCTGTCGAAGTAGTGGTTATTCGAAGATGTGTGTTGTCTAATAATTGTCTGTCGAAGCAATGACTTGTCGATCTATATGTTTTCGAAGTTCGCTACATGTCGAGGTTTTGTACTGTAGAAATTCAGTCCGTAACTCATCTTCAAATCACGAGTTTGCAAGTTAAAATCCCCCAATTCCCTCAAAATGTATTATTTTCCCCCCGACAATCCCCCCAAAATAATTGTCCCCCCAAAAAATCCCCCGTAACTCAAAAAACCCCCCAAATTTGGGGGGATTCCCCCCAATCTGGCATCACTGACGTCAGCAGTGCTGTGGTCGATCACAGAGCGTTTTCGTCACAGATAAAAATTCGAAAAATTATTAGATATTTTTAAGCGAAATTCTCAAGAAATATGCTTATTTTAGTTCAATTTATAGTTTTAAATCTTTTTACGCTATTATCTGATAGGATGACCATTATTTGTAGTATTTTTTTAATGTTGTCAAATTTATAGCCAGTCCAAACCTCGGTGCTTTCGCTGCGCTCAGTCACACTCTGGAGAATCTTGTGCTGTAGATGAGGCTAAGAGCTCGTGCTTGCATCGCCTTGGCAATCATTTTGCAAATAGCAATGGTTGCCCAGAGTTTGACAGACAAAAAAACATCAAAGTTTTGATGTCTCGGGAAAGCCTTTCCTATGAAGAAGCTAGCTCTCCCTATCCTAGGGTGAATAAATTGTTCTCTAGAGTTGTCAGTGACTCTTTGTGTCCTTATCCTCTTTTGTCTCCCGCGCCTCTTAATCCTACACAACAGTCTTCTCCTCCTGCTTCTGTGTCTTATAAAAAAACCGTTTTTTCTTCCCCTCGTTCGAGGGCGCCCTTAGGTAAATCTTTCGACAAATCTTCTCATCAGGGCCATTATCGCTAATGAGGCTTCTTCATTGCCTAATGGCTATTCTCTCCTTTCTTCTCATTCATCCCCTCCTGCTTCCGATGACTTATTGGAATTATTATTAAATCTAATTATCAATTTAAGTCAAAGAATAAATCCTTTTTACCGCCCAACGTCGCCCAAAAACTAATTCCGATCTCCTCCCTATCTTCTAATTATGACTACAGTCCTTCAATGGAATCCGGGCAGTCTTCGTGCCAAGAAACATGAACTACTTAATCTAATTAATACCTTTCGTCCTTCGATAATTGCCATAGCGGAGACATGGTTGAGGCCTGGTGCTCGGTTTAGAGTGTAGGGTTTCTCGTGTCTCCGGGATGATAGAGCTGCTGGTCATAATGGCAGTGCTATTCTTATTAGACGCTCTCTTCCTTTTTACCAAATTCCCCTTCCCCCAATTTCACCAATCATAAATATGGTAGCTGTAAGGGTTCTTAATATTTCTTTCCTATCAGTATATATTCCTCCAAATCCTCACTCTAGTTTAATTCCAGACCTTTTGCTAATTATTTCTTCTGTTCCTCCTCCGATTATTTTACTGGGTGATTTCAATGCCAACCACTTATCTTGGGGTTGTTATTATAATGACTCCTTTGCTCTTTCTCTCCTTGAAATTTTGGATGATGCCAATATTTGTGTTATCAACAATGGATCCCCCACTAGAAGAGTCCGCCCTTCTCAAAATCAGAGTAGTGCCGTGGATCTATCAATTTGCTCTGCTTCTTTGACTTCTTCTCTCTCCTGGAATATTTTACCTGACTCTCATGGCAGTGATCATTTTCCAATTCTTCTGTCGTTTCCTGACAGGGTCTCTCCTACACGTTCCTTTAACCCATCGTTTAAATATAGAGTAGTCGAATCCAACTGGCCATCTTTTGCCTCTTCCCTTGAAAACAAACTACCTACTCTTCCTTCTCCCGAATCCAGCAACCTTTCTGATTGTTACTCTAAATTTGTTGATTCTATTATCTCGAGCGCTAACGAACATTTTCCTTTGAAAAAGCCTTACAGTTCTAAAGTTTCCACTCCTTGGTGGGATTCAGAGTGCACTGCAGCAGTTAATGAAAGGAAAAGGGCAGAAGAGATTTATAAATCTTCCATTACTATTGTAAATTTATTAGATTATCAGATGAAAGCTGCCAGAGCAAGAAAACTTTTTTCGAAAAAAAAAGAAAGAAGGCTGGGTGCGATTTTGTTCCAACCTTTCCCCACGGACTCCCTCTGCTTTAGTTTGGAAACAAATTAAAAGGTTTAGAGGTTCCTTCAACAGCATTGATATTTCAGCCAATGATCCCTCGTCCTGGCTTGAGGACTTCGCTGATAAGCTATCTCCCCCTTTTGTCCCATATTTAGATTACTTTCCTTCGCCTCCTCTTCCTCTTCCTACTCGCAATAGTTTTGATCAATTACTTACATTTTCTGAACTTCAGTTGGCTCTTGACGGTCTACGAGATTCTGCTCCTGGTGTGGATGAAATTCCCTATTCATTTTTGACTCATGCATCTGATAAAAGCAAGGAATATTTTTCAAAAATCATAAACAATTATTATGATTTGGGCTCTGTCCCTCAGTCTTAGAAAAACCAAATAGTGATTCCCATTCTTAAGCCTGGTAAGAGTCCTTCCGATGCTAATAGCTATAGACCAATAGCTTTATCCTCAGTTTTGTCTAAAGTTACAGAACATATGATTAAGCATCGCCTTGAATGGTTTGTAGAGAATAAAAATTTGCTAGCTAACTCCCAGTACGGATTTAGAAAGGGTAGAGGTACTATAGATAGCCTTAGTATTTTAACCTCGGATATTCGTATCTCTTTCTTTAACAAGGAATATTTTATTGGGTGTTTCCTGGATATTTCAGCTACCTACGACAGTGTTATAATTCCCTTGTTAAAAATAAACTCATGTATCAGCTAATGATTCCAGAAAAAATAGTTCGTTTTATTTGTAATTTACTTTTGGAAAGATCCATATCGGTTAAAAGCGGAAATTTGTCTCTTCCTCCCAGGACTATTTGGAAAGGATTGCCTCAAGGGTCAGTCCTTAGTCCTCTTCTATACAGTCTGTACACGTATGATCTAGAACTAGTGATTGAACCAAATTGTCACCTTCTTCAATATGCAGATGACCTAGCCTTATATGTATCCAGTGTGTCCATTGAGCTAGCGGTGGGTCATCTATCGTCTGCCCTCAAATACTTGTCAGAATGGCTTCTTCGTCACGGTCTATCTTTATCGGCCTCTAAATTTCCGTTGTTGTTTTTCCAAAAAAACTATCTATTCCCCAAGTAGTCGTAAAAGTAGATAATGAAGATATCCCTCAAGATAACAAAGTTAAGTTTCTTGGAATGTGGTTAGACTCTAGGCTTACAGGTTCCAATCATATAGAATACGTTGAGCAGAAATGTGTAAAGAATATTAATTTGCTTCGCTGTCTCTCTGGGGTTTGGTAGGGCTCTCATCCTTTCACCCAGAAGTTACTCTATAATGCCATTATTCGTAGTCATTTGGATTACAGTCTTTTTATTTTAGACCCTTGCAACAAATCGGGGTTGCAAAAGCTTGACAAAATTCAATCACAGTGCCTTCGCATCATTCTTGGGGCGATGAAGTCTTCTCCCATAAATGCTATGCAGGTAGAATGTGGTGATCCTCCTCTTTCTATTCGTAGACAATTTCTTGCTAAAAGGTTCTTTTTCAAACTTGCTCAACATTTGGATCATCCTCTTCTTATTAAACTTGGGTATCTATCCAACCAATTTGACGCTCGTTATCCCCGGTCCAATGCTATTCCTTGTTTACTTATGGCTTATCATCAATTTTCTCAGCTTGCTAATTCATTCTTCCAATCCTCAATTTTGCCCCTTTACGTTACGCCTTATGAAGCGTTGATTTTCCAACCCAATATCGTCTTGGATTTCAATATTAGTAAAGACTCATTAGAAGCTAACAGTCTTTTTATTGATAAAATTTCTTCATATTATCATAATTGGCGTATTATTTTTACGGATGCTTCTGAAGTCAATGACCGAGTTGGTGCTGCTGTATGGATTCCTTCCACAAGAATAATTCTGAGTTACAAATGCTCATCTTCCACATCAGTTTTCACAGGTGAAGCTATTGCTATCCTTGAAGCTATTTCCTTCATTAAATCTCACAATTTAAATAGAAGTATAATTTTTACAGATTCTAAAAGCTGTTTGCAATCAATATTGTCTAACCCTTTTCAATCAAATCCCTGTTTTCCTATTATTCTTAAAATAAAACATCTTCTGCTTGAATGTCATCATTTGCATATCAATGTTGTTTTAGGATTGGATTCCTGGTCATTCAGGTATTTCAGGAAACGTAACTGTTGACTCCATTGCAAAAAATGCTATCCATACAGGTTCTCTTGATCATCCTGAAGTATATTCTCATGATATTTGCGCGTCTTTAAAATTAAATATATTTGACTCATGGTCTAAAATTTGGCGAATTTCCAAAACTATCACTGGCAAATTTTATGGTGATATTCAGCATGATGTTCCTCGTAAGCCCTGGTTCTTTTAATTTTCTAATCTAGATAAATGCACCACGTCTACAATTTGTCGGTTAAGACTAAATCATTCGTGTACTCCTGTATTCTTAGCCAAACTTACAATTAGGGATAGTTCAATTTGTGATTGTGGTCTTTTCGAAGGAGACGTGGACCACATATTTTTTAATTGCCCTAGGGCAAGGTTTTCTCTTTATGATATTATTCCCTCTAATATTCCGCGCCCTACTTCTATTAAATCTCTTCTTTCGCTTGTCTTCTCTCCCTTTGTTAATGTTCTTGGTAGATATATTATTGCTAATAAAATTAAATTGTAAATATGTACTAATTTTATTATTTCCTATTATACCTACTTATATAACATGAAAGCGTATTCTTTCAAGAATTTTCCTTATTTACGAATTTTAATTACTCTTTTAATTTAATGTGTCTGAATGTATATTAAATAAAGATTATTATGTTTTTAGAGTTTTCTAATGCTAGTTTTGTTTGATGTTTATCGATATTTGTTTATCATTTGACAGTTTGTCTTTCTGACACATGACCACATGACATTAGCGAAGTTGTGGTGGATTTCCGCAAAAGCCACTCTTGAAAAGTTGAAGTTGGTCTTAGCAAATTTGATAGCAAATTGTGATTTACTGCAGTTATTATTTTGATTACATAATGTAGTGTGTTTGCATATTTATATTATTTTTCCCACTATAGCGTCACAGAATATTTTAAAAATAGAATAGCATTATGCTTGCATTTCAAATGAATAATGTTGCAGATCAACTATTACTTCAGAATAAAATAGTGTGCTTTCAATATAAAAATAAAAAATTGATATAATGGAAATAGAAATTGAGAACTTAAAAGAAATTTCAACATATGACTATAACGATTGGACTGTTGAGAATTCTACCTTCAATTATGAAACACTGAACTTTCAAGATTTCTTTAATAATTCTATGATAAAGAATTATCCTTGTTTGATAAAAAATGTGGCTCGTGATTGGGAATGTACCAGGAATTGGGTAGAAAATAACAACATTAATTATGATTATATCCAGTCAACATATGGGGATCTAGATGCACCGGTTGCAGATTGCAATGATATACAATATAACTCTCATTGTAAAAATGATATGAAAGTTTCAGACTTTATAGAATATTTGAGGCTTAAAGAGTATAGCAGACTGCTGTACCTAAAGGACTGGCATTTGAGGCGAAGCAATCCAGAAGACAATTTTTATGAAATACCTCTACATTTTGCTCTAGACTGGCTGAATGAGTTTGCCGTAGATAAAAAAGAGGATGACTTCATGTTTGTATATATAGGACCTCAAGGATCTTGGTAAGAATTTAAGATTCATGTACCCACAAAACGTACAGAATAAATTTATGTATCTTTTGTGTGTACATGAATCTTAAATAATAATAAACAATAGCATTAATATCATATACCTATAGCATATTGTAGTCCATTGCTGAACTTAGGCATATCCTAATGTGCGCCATAACTGATCCTTCACCTTGCACATCTAGTCTATCGCAGCCACCTTTTCAAAATTAATATCATTTTCCATTAATGTTATAAATCAAGTTAGTATTAGTTGAATTTTAAAAATTGTATCCTACTAATATTATAAATGTGAAGGTTTAATTAGGCTATGAATGTTTATAATTTTTGAAGATCCTGATGAAATTTAGTACAGAGGTGAATTACATATATATATATATGCGATAAGCGACATCCACGCGTAGCCGCGTGCAACAGCTAGTAGTGTAGGTATAATTATAGAATAACTAAAGGTTGTTGTTCAAGTCTCTACTTCTAATCAAAAATAATTGTAAGTATATAACATGGTTTTTTTTTCCTTTTACAGGACACCATTGCATGAAGATGTTTACTGCTCATACAGCTGGTCTGTGAATGTAATTGGTAGAAAGAAATGGATTCTATTTCCTCCTGGAGAGGAAAACAAATTAAAAGATTCTTTTGGAAATCTCCCTTTAATATTTGAACCAGAGAAATATATAAACACTAAATATTTCGAAATCATACAAGAGAAGGGTGATGCTATATTTGTTCCATCTGGATGGCATCACCAAGTTGTCAATGAAATTAATACTATCTCAGTAAATCATAATTGGATTAATGCTTGTAATATACACATTGTTTGGAAAGCTTTACAGAATTCTCTGCTTATGGTAGAACACCAAATTGAAGAATTTAAAAATACACCAGAGTTTCCATCACAATGTCAACTTATATTGAAATCTCTTTTTGGAATGAATTTTGAAGAATTTATTACTTTTTTATGTTATATAGGTAAGAAAAGGCTTGGCCAATTACATGGTGACTTGAAAATTGGCTTAGGTAAATATTCTCTGGGTAATAATATCATAAAATTTGATTTAAAAAATATACTAGAAGTCATGGAATCCATTAATACACATACAGTATTCTTAAATAATAATTTATTGTCCTCAATAGAAGATGATTTTAAAGAAATAAAAGAATCTATTTCACTAGTATTAAAATGAATTACTTGTAAATAAAAACTAGTCATTATACATTTACTTACAGGCTATTTCTACATTCTCCCATTTTTATGAAGTATAGTTTCTAAGGTTATAGATAGGTACCTACTTATAGGTACTTTAACCCTTTTAAGAGAACTAAGGCCCATTTTCCACCAAAGCGGAGAGGAGACGTGAGCTGTGTAGCTGAGATGTGAAAAGTGTAAGTGTTGGTAAGTGTAAGCTCGAAACCAATCGTCTACGAACGAAAGCGTGCGAGCGCGGCGCCGCCGCGCGCCGGCCGCCCGGCTGCACACCTCTCCGTTCTACTGAATTCTATTGAAAAATAAGACATGTCTCCTCTCCGTTTGATTCGTTTCCACCGAAGCTGAGAGTTTACTTAGGCCATTCACTGTTTAGAGCGGGCGCCCAGGCGAATCTGTTTCGTGAAAATGCATACCTAGTGCTAAGCTGCAATATAGAGCGTCTGATTTCTCCGCAACGATCTCCTGAGGAATAGGCAATATACGAGGGTCAAACTGAAAGTTCTTAGAACTGGCCACTTATGAACAATATAATAAAAAAATAATTTCTAAAATTTGAAAATAGAACTCTTTGCCAATATTACTGAGTATATATTTCATTCATTTGTCATTTGTTTTACGATTTGGCGGCAAATTGAAAATTGTCTGTGTCACGTCAACATGAATTTAACACGAGAAAATTTTCGTGCAATGATTTTTTATGACTTTCGATGTCATTTAAGTCAACAAGAAAGTTATGATAGACTACGATTGGCCTGGAGTGGCTAGAGAGGCCACACGGTGGCCTCTCGTACCGTCAGACGCAGGTCATTACCGGACACGGTAACTTCGGGCGGTACCTGCATCTGATGGGCATAGAGCCAACGCCCGAGTGCCATCACTGCGACGCGAGCGTGGACTCGGGGCTGCACACGCTCACCGAGTGTCCGGCGTTTGAAGCGCCGAGGCGGGAGCTTGTGACGGCCCTGGGGGTGAGAGTGCTTACGCTCTCCACCCTGCTCGCGGCGATGGTCCGCTGCGCGGATGCGTGGGCGGCCAGCGCCTCCTTCTGCGAGCAGGTCATGCTCTTGAAGGAGACAGCAGAGCGGGCGCGGCGCAGCGAGCGAGAAAGACTCGCGGACATCGCTGGCCGCGTTCGAAGGCGGCTCGGGCGTCGGAGGGCGCAAACCGACCTCCGCCCCCCATGAGCGCGGGCCTGAGGGTGACGGGTGGAGCCGCTCGTCACTCTAGCAGAAGCAGGCCACGGCGGCGGCGCGCATCGTAGGACGATGCGCGCCCCCCCCATACCGGGGGCGAGTTGGGGACCGCGTGGTCCCCCCTCCTGAGGAGGGCCAGACCGAGAGGAATGGCCCTGGGTCAGCCGGGGTGCGAGGGATATGTCACAAGACAACCTCACCTTCGGCCTAGCACATCGACCCACAGACGGCGTGCGGTTTAGTCGGTTCGAGTCCGACATAACCTCCCCCTTCGGCTCCGAAGGGGGGGGTATCCGTGGGGATTTCCCGCACGTAAAAAAAAAAAAAAAAAAAAAAAAAAAAAAAAAAAAGACTACGATTGGCCTTTCACGATGAAGCCCCATCTCGTGCGACTGTTTACAACTGGTTTAATGAGTTTAAACGTGGTCGCACTAATCTCACTGATGATTTACGTGAGGGACGGCCTTCTACGGCGACGACTGAAGATAACATCTGTGTTGTGCGGCGTATGATAGAGACTGACAAAAGAGTGACCTATCAGCAGATTCGGACAAGCTTAGGCATCGGTATGAGTCAAGTGCACAAAATCCTCCACGAACATTTAGCGGCCAGGAAGCTTTGCGCCCGGTGGATACCTCATAATTTGACTGAGGCTCAAAAACTCCATCGTGTGGATTGGTGCCGTAAAATGATTGAAAGATTTAACGGAGGTGACTCAAATGCTGTGTTCGAAATACTAACAGGTGACGAAAGCTGGATTTTCTGTTATGATCCTGAAACCAAAAGACAATCTGCTCAGTGGGTGTTTCCTTTCGAGGAGTTGCCAACTAAAGTGAAGAGAGATCGAAGTGCGGGAAAAAAAATGGTGGCCTCGTTCTTTGGAAGGATAGGTCATTTCGCATGTCTTGGAAAAAGTTCGAGAGAAACGACCTCGCAGTAGGATCCTCCTTCACCACGACAACGCCTCGTCGCACACCGCCAAGCGAACGATCGACTATTTGGCGACATCAAACGTTGAATTACTGGGTCACCCGCCGTATAGCCCCGACCTCGCGCCTTGTGATTTTTATTTATTTCCAAAAATTAAAGAAAAACTTAAAGGAAAGCGGTTTATGAATGCTGAAGAAGCGGTGGCTGCGTATCGCGATGCCATTGAAGAGACCCCTAAGGACGAGTGGGCAAAGTGCTTTTCCCAGTGGTTCCATCGCATGCAGCGGTGTATTGACGTGTATATGGACAATATTTTGAAAAGATATAATAAAACTAATAACTGGCTAATGTAATCAGTTTTTGATTTTCTAAGAACTTTCAGTTTGACCCTCGTAGAGGCGTATTGTTCAGCTTGATGTCTCCCGCGATTGGAGCAAAATCCATATGGACACCGAGAATGTAGGTACACTCCTGCCCAATTCGATAGTCAACTGTATTCGATAGTCAAGTGCCTTCGAAGACCAAAGTAATGATACCCACTCTCTATTTGCTTGTGATTATCCCAGTGGGGAGTATGGTGTTGAGAAGTTCGGGCCCACCCCGTGGTAGTATGCCCTACGTATCTACGAAGACATGTCGCCTTCCTGATACCAAGAGCTTTTCGATTCTGCTTGCAGTGAAGGCAGACAGCAATAAATACTTTATCATTTAGTAGTTCCCGTCATAAATATTAATAAACTTGGTCGTATACATGTCGTACATCTGTCGCAGCCAAGTAGTTTATTTGAGTTTAATCAGCCGTTCAATTATCGGCCTGAATGACGTTCCGCCATTTGATTAAACAGCTAGGCAGAGGGCTTGAATCGATAACGTTTAATTACTTGAATAGCCATTTAATCAAACAGCTAGGCAAAAGACTAATTACTGCATGGTTATAAAAAGAATAACCAGTTAACCACGAAGGCTTATGCGCGGCGCTTCTAACCTAACCTTTCGCTTTCTCAGTAAACCTATCCCCTGCTACTTTCCTGCCTACTCCCTCGGGGAATTACAGGCGAGTACCTATAATTATGTATGTTTATGTACTTTTTCGTATTTTATTCAGTCCGATAACCGGGTGTGGCAAGCATGTTTTCGAAAATGAATGTATGCAGTTTTGCTTTTTTAAAAATAAAGGAATGTTTCCTTTAAATAAAATGCACACAATGCGAAACTGCATTCAAACATTTTCGAAAATACGTTTGCCACATCGGGTTATCAAACCGACTAAAATCTGAAAAAGTAACATTCTGTATTTATATGGTATCAATTGATAGTGACGTCGATTCGGTTTGGCAAAATTCCGACTAAACTAAACTATAATTAGTTTAGTCATGTCAAATTGCGGTTTCTTATTCGGGAAAACACCAACTAACTTAATTTGACAGGACCAAACTATTTTTAGTTTAGTCGAATTCAATTTAGTGAAAACCTCCATTTTGCTATTCGGTAAGGCAAAATTTTATTCCTGTCAAACTAAAATCCGACTTATTTTAGTGGCCATATTTTTGGTCACGATTAAACTAAACTAAGCAGTTGACCGACTCGGACACCATGGCCTGTCATGCTACAGGAGCGCGGGGCGAATTCCACGGCACGCCAGCCTCAACGACATAATCCGCCGTGCTCTTGTCATTGCTGGTGTGCCAGCTGTGCTTGAACCAAACGGTTTGGCGTGCGACGATGGCAAGAGACTGGGTGGTATGTCAATAATGCCTTGGAAAATGGGTAGGACTCTGGTGTGGGACGCAACATGCGTCGACACCATTGCCCCTACCCATATACCTGGCACGGCTGGCTGTGCCGGTGCCGCTGCAGCTTCTGCAGAGGCTGTTAAGCGGCGCAAATACTCCAATCTTATTAGAGATTATGAATTTGTGCCGTTTGGAGTCGAAACGTTTGGGCCTTGAGGTCGCAATCTCTTCAGGAATATTGCGAAACGTATGGTTGACGCTTCTCGTGACCAGAAGGCTGGCCTCTTTTCAGGTCAGAGATTAAGTATTGCCATACAACGTGGCAATGCTGCTAGTCTTCTGGGAACGCTACCACAAGAGGCATGCGATGCGGATGAATTCCACGACGCATTTTAACTTTTAGTTCTATTTTTTTTTATTATATTTAGTATTGTGTATATATAGTAACTTTATTAATTTAATTGAATATTTGCCAATACATCTGTAATATATGTAAAAATTGTGTAACAATAAAAATAATTGAAAAATAAACAATTATCATAAAGGTTGGGTTTGAAATTTATTTTAAGGTTAGAAATTTATTTGTTTTACAGAAATCGGGAAATAGGGCCAGGTTGCTTCGTTCGAGGGATGCATCAAATCCGTTTGAGATGGCCGACCGCAAATTTAGAAAATTCTTTAAGGTCCCGTCATCAGCGGCCAAGTTCCTGTTGGAGATACTTGAAAATCACCCTCGATTAAGCGAAGAGGATTTTTTTGTGATTGTGACATACTTATTTATTTTTCCTCTTTTCATATAATATTCCCATTACCATGCCGCGCCGCCAAGTTTGTTGTTTTGGTTTGTTTACTTTTTCAGAGGTTTAATTTACGGTCACGTTTGAACACATGTTTTTTGACAAGAAGTTAAGTTGTCTCTCTCACACTTTAACAACTTCTTATTGTGATTGTACTAATTTAAAGCGTAGAAGCGTTTTTTTCTAGACGGCCTACTTTCTTTCTCTAAGGACGTTGTCATTCGTTCATTGAATTCACAGATTGAAAAGGGTTTATTCAATTTAGTCGTGTGACCTTGACTAAAAATGCATGCACTATTTTTAGTTCGGTGGCCAAACCGAATAGACAAAGCGTTGAACTAAACTAAAATAAGATCATTTATAGTTTAGTTTAGTTTAATCGGGTGGACATGCCGAATTAACACCAGTGTCAATCATAAAGAACAAATCTTTCTAGCTAACATCGTTAATTAATTGAAAGGAAATCCTTGAAATTGTGGCGGGCTCTCGCCACTCTCATCAATACATTTTATAATTTACATTTTATCTACGTATATATATAACATTTTTATTTCCAACTCACATACAATACAACACATAGATACCCTACTGTACCTACCACTTACACTCCCTACTCACCTGACCTTGTGGCGCACGCGCCTGCGTTAGCCGGCGCGCAGCTAAACGGTTCCTACTCGCTCAGTCCCAGCCAGACCGTCTCAACGCGAGCACGTACTCCTTGGTTGTCGCAAGAGAGCCCGAAAACGTGATCGGGAATAATTGTATTTGAAAACTGTGAGCTCTAGTGTATAAACTGTGTCTGTTTATTGATTAACTATATCTTAACTGTACGTGTATTTAAATTATGTGTTGTGTGCTATTAAAACTTATAATTAGTATCGGCTAACGATTTTGCTTCTATTTCGTACCTACTTCTGCAAAACCGGTGCCATAAGCACCAAAAAATCTAAATTTATAAATACACACACCGGCTTATGATCTGGGGAGGGAAATGTTTAGGAGCTCACACGGAGTAAGTGGTAGTCGACGGCGGAAACCTGACTGCTGATCGGTATATCAGGGAGATTTTAGAGAGGAACATATGCCATTTTCCCCATTTATTGGTATCGACTTCATTTTAATGCAGGATAATGCTCGGGCTCACAGTGCTCGCTCCGTACAAGCATACCTAAACCATCTTGTTATAGTATGGAGTGGCCAGCACGGTCCCGGATATGGATCCGATTGAACGAACACGTTTGGGACTTGCTAAAGAGGAGTGTCAAATCAAGAATGCCACCTCCTAACAACCTGGGCGAGCTGCGAAACGCATTAGTTGAAGAATGGCAGAGGTTGCCCCAAGAATTATTGACAACATCATTCGCAGCATGCCCAGACGGACGGAAACCTTAATCAAGGCACGAGGGGGAAACACTCGTTATTAAACATGTTGTTGTTGTTTCATTCGCATAAAAGGGGGTAAAAGGGTGGCTTTGGGATGAAAATTTGTCATTTTTGACGATATCCTGATGAAATTTGGTACAGAGATAGATTAAAGTTTTGGAAACAATAGTAAAGGGAACATATGTAACCTATTATGGCAAAAAAGGGGGTTTAAGGGGGGGGGGGGGGGAAGGAATAAGGGATGTAAGTTTGTGATTTTTGAAATTTAGTACCAAGAAAAATCTTTTTTTTTGTGCGAACACCGCCGCTGGTCAGGAAGGGTATTTATATCGGACTCTAACCGACTGAAACCGCACGCCCACCCAGGTCTCAATTAACAGGTTATAAGTTATAAGGTAACCACCAATAAGTGAATTTTCAAAAATCTTAGAATGCAGTTTTACTTCTTTTCAAAAATAAAGGGTTGTTTCTTTTGAGTAAAATTCGCTATCTCCAGTATTTAGAGTAGGTACTTTCCCTCCAGATAAGGTCAAAATCTTCCGCCCTGTATATACTCTGTGGTATGTGTGTAATTTTATCTTGTTTCAGGGTGATGCCCTATCTTACGAATAGCCTAAGCATTAGCCCGGCAGTCCTATATTAAATGGACGACCGAGTAACCGTCGCACCGCTGTGTCACACTGGTGTGACGGTTAGGAAAAAAAATTACTAACCATCACACTGCTATGCGTAGTGTGATGGTTAGTCGGTGTCTTCATCGCTGTGTCACACTGGTGTGACGGTTAGGAAAAAAATACTAACCAGCACACTGCTATGCGTAGTGTGACGGTTAGTCGGTGTCTTCACAGCTGTGTCACACTGGTGTGACGGTTAGGAAAAAAATACTAACCAGCACACTGCTATGCGTAGTGTGACGGTCAGTCGGTGTCTTCATTGCTGTGTCACACTGGTGTGACGGTTCGGAAAAATACTCACCATCACACTGCTATGCGTAGTGGCATCCAGTAGATTTCATGCATTTTTGAATTTTGAATATTAAAAGAAATAGGAATTCATATAATAACGTAATAACGTCATTTACAAAGAAATCATTTGGTTCTTGGCATTTTTATTATCAACAATTTCTCTTATAATATTAATTATTCAGCGCAGACAAAATATATAAAACTGGTTATAAAGTACACTGTATGGATTTTTCCCCACATAATTTGCAAACTGCTTATTGCTGCTGTTTTTCTAGCCGTCACACCAGTGTGACACAGCGGTAAAGACACCGACTAACCGTCACACTACGCATAGCAGTGTGATTGTTAGTATTTTTTTCTCCTAACCATCACACCAGTGTGAGTGTGACACAGCCATGTGACGGTTAGGCGGTCGTCATTAAATGTGATAAACGTTATACGTTATTACGGCTGAATATCAGTCAGGCCGTCTGAGTAAGCTGTGATGGATAAGTCTTAGCTATTACGCCTAAACTATTGAATCAATTTTGATGAAATTTGGTACAAACATAGATTAGACCTTGAGAAAGGATATAGTCACGATAACCGCCAACCACACAGGCGGAGCTGCGTTCAAAAGCTAGTATAAAATAAAACTCAACCTTTTTTCAGAAAATATAATAAACAATCAAAACATAATAAACTTTACCGAACTATACAACAGAGAAGGGAAATAAAAAAAATATACCCTACGATTAATTCATAAATCTAATTATGTATAAGTATGTACATGATTTGTCACTATATACAAATGTAAAGATGTCTTGCATTTCATCTTTTTGTTGAATAACACTCCAAATAATGACAATTAACTTAGAAAATGTTTGTTGATACTTGTTATAGCTAACTCAATATGTCCATGTAAAATCAGTACATTAACGAAATGCCTTATGACATTTTAATTTTTAATAAAAAATGGATGACACATAGCAAAACTTCCTTTACTTACTTTATGTAAAAAAAAAAAGAAATCTAATTTGATTTTATTAAGCCCAAAAATGGATCAAGTATAAATATTTTATGTAAATAGAATTTGATTAATAATAAATTTTGATTGGGTTGTTTGTAAATAAAATGTTTCAGTTTATAAATACAACTGAGTGTTAACCACTCATATTATTTAAGATGAAAGTAAAATTTAAACATATTTATATTATGTATAGTTCAATTTTGATCAACCTAAACAGGTTCTAAAATCCATTTTGTCGATATTGCGATATTAATTATTATCAAAAGTAGACTGTTGTGAATATAGCAAAATGTACCAACAAAAAAGCATTTCCCGTATCGCAGACAAGTAGGTGTACCTGGTCCAATACACGACCACAGTTCCACATATTATGCTTCCTATGTTTACCATTACCCAAAAGGCAAATAAATTAATTAGATTTGAAAGTAGATAGCTGTAAGTATATCAGTGTGATAAAATTGTTGAAAAACAGTAAAAAGAATAATGATATGCATATAAAAACCTATCGCGCTAGTGCGTAAATATTGCTTCTTTTAGTAAGGATTAACATCGCGGGACGTGAGTTACTCAACCATGTTTGGAGTCGTTCATTAACAAAAAGCGAGTGCAGGACCTCTAGAAAAAATGACACTCTATTAGCGATATCGCCAGTGGTAAGTTCAGTAGTAAATGGAATCGACATAATCACTAATGCGACCACATTTTACGTAATATAAGGAAGTCACTGTAACTCGAAATAAATTATTATCATTGCTAAAATATCACATGATGCATCGATTACGAATAGAGATCGATTCACTTAGAAGCTATTTCGCTAATAGAATGTAAGGAATTATCCTACGTGAGTGACAAGCGCACCAATGCGGTGAGTGGCGACGCGGCGCGTAAATATCAAACAGTAGTTTTTCTTTGTGTCCTACGCGCTGGCGCTGTCGCTTACGTAGGACAATATCCACATTTACAAGGTCACACAATCACGCGTTCTTGAGCGTCCAGGATTGCGCGGCTGCACGTACGTCTAATCGTGCGCGATTATCTTTTGAAGTTTAAAGTTCACTAGTCTTTCGCGCAATATAGACCACGCGAAACACAAGACACGATTGTTCAACGCACGTTCTTTTCCTTTCTTTCTAATACAATCGCGCGGTTATGCGTGCGTGCATTCCGCCGCGCCATCCGGGCCGCTCCTACCACTGGAGCTAGCGCTTGTCGGGCTTGTCGGCCGGCGCGTCGGGCTCGGGCGCGGGCGCGGGCGCGGGCGGCGGCTCGCGCTTGGCGCGCGGGCGCCAGGCGTCCAGCAGCGCCTCCACGCGCTCCTCGGTGGGCCCCCAGCGCGCGAAGCCGGCCGCGTTCTGCAGCCACACCACCACCGTGCCGCCGCCCCAGCGGAAGTACACCTCGCCCCTGCAACCGCCCGCACTGGATTACTTCAGTGTTAGTGCTGTACTTCGCGGGTGCGCATTCTGAGTTAAACATCACCTAATATCTTACCTCATTTATTTGTGATTGGCTTTGTTGCTTCTGGGAAAATTTTTTTTTAAAAAGGTTGGCTGGTCAGCCTGGCTGCCGATAATGGCGGTACCATGTGTAATTTCATACCAAAATCATTTAAAAATATTTTTTATTACTAACTTGGGTAACACGTGCTGGAATCCGTGCCGGTACTCGTGTTCAAAAGCTGGTATTACCACCTGAAAAAAAAAACAACAATGTGAATGTAATGTTCAAAAAATGCAAATTATAATAAAAAAATACCATTTAACGCTCAAAGATAAAATACTATATTCTATACAGATACATAAAACTAGAATAATTACGTCACCAAGTTGAACTGACTTTGTGAGATAGTGACGCCTCTCAAACTACAGCAGAACAATTCGCAGAATTCGATCGATTGAGATTGGAAATAATGAAATGATCAGATGAGATTTGAACCCACGTTCAGTCCCTTACAGGGGAAATGCTCTAACTACTGAGCTACCGGACTCGTATCTTTTTCCAATCTTAATTGATTTGAATAGTTAGCATTCTAACTGGTTGAAAAAGAAATAAAACCCATAGTAAATCATAAGTTGCAACACCTACCTGTTTTCTTTTGAAGTGACTGGCTTGAAGTTTATGCAGTGCGTGTGTCTGTCTGTCGGGCCACTCGGGCAGTATCACCACGAAACTGAGCGGCTCGGCGGAATCTTGCAGCAAACGTTCCATGTGCCGCAGCGCTGCCTCTAATAATTCTTCGCAATAGGGCGGATGAGCAACCATCGATCCAGAGACGGGGCGGAGTTCCAAAAATGGTCTGTTTATTGTAAAGTAAGAATTGTTATATTGAATTGGTATCTATAAGCAGTATTTTTAGAGATATATATTTAACTAGCTGATGCTCATGGCTCTGCCCGCGAGGATGTCGGTAATAGTGAGTTTTGGATATATATCTCTTTTTCTACTCAACCAATTGCAATCAAACTTACGTAAGTCGGAAATGTCGCGTCGCTCTAAAAGTAAATAATGACAAATAAATCGCTATACAATCCGTGAAAAATGGTTTTATTTCAATACGTAAGTTTTTAAGTCTGGCCAAAACATTTCTAATAAAAACCGCATTAAAATCTGTTCAATAGGTCTTGCATTCATCGAGAACAGAGTTAAAAAAAACATTTTTGGGTTCTGAATCGTTAATATAACATATCTTGAGCATATTTTTTTTAAATATCGCCTATTAACAGGCACGACTTATTTACAAATTTATAATACCTAGTACAGAAATCGGTCAACTTCACGGTACGACTTTGCTTACCCTCTAGAGCCAAAGTAAGAGTCTGTATCGGCGAACGCAGAGCAATATTGTCTAAAGTAGCAGTCTAGCGGGCTGGCGAAGCACTCGAAGGTGACGCCGAAGCAGCGCTGCAGGCACTCCAGCACCGGCACGGGCAGCGCCATCTGCGTCAGGTGCGCGTCGGGCCCCGCGCCCACCCACGCCGCGTAGCGCCGCAGCACGCACCACACGCGCGACAGGAACTGCTCGAACTTCTTGTCGTCGAAGCAGCTGTACCGGTACAGACACTCCTGCACAAAGTCATAAGAGGGCATTCAGCTGGCTACTCTAGCCAGTAGCCAGTACTCTTCAGGCACAATGGCCCAAAAGAGGCAAGTGCGGACTAAAGACTCCCTTATTCAATTCTATCCAAGAGTGTATTCCAGTACCCCAAGCACGAACTTTACGGATCATAAGGTTTAGGAAGCAAAATGGACTTTCCAATAGTTAGTCCTCTGGTCATGGTGTCTTTCAATAGAATAGAAATCAGTTTATTCAGTACATCATCATACACTGTAACAACATTCCTGCTTGTGTCAATCAATTTGACACAAAATACCCATGGAGCAAATCGTCCTCATTTCAGAAAGTCTTTAGTAAAAATAGCCTTTAACTGAAGTTGACTTAAATCAAAACATATTTGACGCAAAATGAACTTTTCCATTAACTCTTCAGTTTCAAACCAAAAAATAAAATAAATCATAATTTTACAATAAAGTCAACAAATTTAAAATTAGAATAACCTCAAAGAAAAAAGAAAAAACATGTGCAGTCCGAAATTTCAAATATTTATGAGTATATTATATTTTACAAAATTGAAACACCCAAATGAAATCCCTATGCAAGGAATCTTATGGGTTACCCACTCCAGCTTGGGTTTAAACCCGGGTGATTGCTCATTACTATGACCGGTAGGACTACAAAAGGATACGGACCTTTTTCTTTTAGGGCCTTCTACATTGCAAGTATTCTGCATTGAGAACGTTGTGCTCTCGGAACACACAGTCATTTTAAATTGGGGTCGTTTTGCTCTCAGAGCCTTTTAAATTACAGTCGATAGGCATCCAAGTCCATTTTGCTTCCTAAGCCTTATGATCCACTAGCTTTTGCCCGCGGCTCCGCCCGCGTGGATGTCGGTTATCGCGACCAAACAAAGCCTATGTTCTTTCTCGAGGTCTAATCTACCCCTATGCCAAATTTCATCAAAATCGGTTCAATGGTTTAGGCGTGAAAGCGTAACATACAGACAGACAGACAGACAGACAGACAGTTATTTTCGCATTTATAATATTAGTATACAATGAGCACGAATAACATTCGAATTCGTAACGTAAACGTATCAAGAGAACGGAGCATTCCAATTGGCAGATTTCAAAAGCATACAAGTTCAAATGTCTTTCATGCTCAGGGCACTGAATGCACTCTTGAATAGGATTGGATAAGGGACTCTTGTCCGGGGTGTATCCCATCTGCCCCGGTGACTTGGCCCGGTGCCGGGCCACATGGGAAAAAAAGTTTTAACTGGCCCGTTGATATGTTTAGCGGGCCAGATGACACAAATCAAGTGCAATCGTCCCCGGTAAGGAGAAAATAGAGGATACGCCACGTAATTTGTGAAATAGTAACAACTTGCATCTATGAAAGGGATTGAACTTACGCCACGGGAATAATATTTGTGTCTTCTTCACCAATAGCACAATGTATACTGTAGAGCACTGTATACTGTACTTTTATAATAAGTATATTTCATGTTGAGATTTATAACACAAGTTGATATTGCGTCATACACAATAAAAACTGATTTTTGTATACTAAGCAGTTTGATTTATAAGTTCAATCCCTTTCATAGATGCAAGTTGTTAGTATTTCACAAATTACGTGGCGTATCCACTATTTTCCCCCTACCGGGGACGATAGCACTTGATTTGTGTCATCTGGCCCGCTAAACATATCAACGGGCCAGTTAAAACTTTTTTTTCCCATGTGGCTCGGCACCGGGCCAAGTCACCGGGGCAGATGGGATACACCCCTTGTCCGCACTTAAAAAATAACAGATAACAGAAAATTTTGAAGCGTCGATAGCTTAGTGGTTAAGGAGGCGGCCTTACGATCGAGAGGTCCCGGGTTCGATGCCTGGCCATTACACTACCGACGTGAACCCACTTCTAGCACAAGCAATTAAGCTTAGTTAGAGGGAACATTAGTAATTTCGATAATTTCGGTTGCTAATATTCTTTAAAAAAAAAACAATCGTTGAAACAATAGTTGCAAGTCGGTTGTTAGTTGTTTGGTACGAAAAACACAAGAATTCTGTAAAAAGTGTCAGATGTATTTTAGAGCGTGCGCACACAGAGAGCGGTCAGCGTTTAGCTTGCGTTCGCGTTCTGTGACCGTTGATCGCTCAAGACTTCCAACGCACACAGGCGGCGTTCAAATTCGAGCGTTCTAGTTTCGTTTGTCTCTGTACATGCAACATGTGACTATCTTCTATACGACTATATTCTATATCTAAAAGAAAAGAAAGTATTAGGTGCACTAAATTAACACAACGCTTGAAGAACAAGGCGAATTTAGTATTTCTAAGGATTTACTTAAAAATTAACAGTGATTTTATATTTAAATCGTATATATTCCTACCCTATCATAGGATAGTAATTTTGCCGTTTTTGCAACGTCCGAAATCGCGGCGCTCTACTTTTACCGCCTCGGTCTGACTGTCCGCTGTGTGCATTGTTGCATACACTCCGATACATCCGAAAGAACGCAGAACGCTGAACTCGGAATCCAAAACTCCCGACCGCTCTCACTGCTTTTACCGCCGCGGTCTGACTGCCCGCTGTGTGCGTTGTTGCATACACTCCGACACATTCAAAAGAACGCAGAACGCTGAACTCGGAACCCAAAACTCCCGACCGCTCTCACTGCTTTTACCGCCGCGGTCTGACTGCCCGTTGTGTGCGTTGTTGCATACACTCCGATACATCCGAAAGAACGCAGAACGCTGAACTCGGAACCCAAAACTCCCGACCGCTCTCACTGCTTTTACCGCCGCGGTCTGACTGCCCGTTGTGTGCGTTGTTGCATACACTCCGATACATCCGAAATAACGCAGAACGCTGAACTCGGAACCCAAAACTCCCGACCGCTCTCACTGCTTTTACCGCCGCGGTCTGACTGCCCGTTGTGTGCGTTGTTGCATACACTCCGATACATCCGAAAGAACGCAGAACGCTGAACTCGGAACCCAAAACTCCCGACCGCTCTCACTGCTTTTACCGCCGCGGTCTGACTGCCCGTTGTGTGCGTTGTTGCATACACTCCGATACATCCGAAAGAACGCAGAACGCTGAACTCGGAACCCAAAACTCCCGACCGCTCTCACTGCTTTTACCGCCGCGGTCTGACTGCCCGTTGTGTGCGTTGTTGCATACACTCCGATACATCCGAAAGAACGCAGAACGCTGAACTCGGAACCCAGAGCTCCCGACCGCTCTCTGTGCGCGCGCGCTCTCACTTTCGTCCAATAGAGTAGTACGACTGGGTTCTGGGGTTATTATATTCTGTAGGGTGGAGGACCTCCACTGGAGGTATCTCCCTACAGAATAGAATAACCTCGTGTTGTGTTCCCGACGGCGAGTAGGGTAGCCAGAGCTCAATGAAGAGTTTTTATGCTGTGAGTGGTAAAACCAAAGGCATATCCTGCTTTATCTTCTACACTCACAGCACAGAAACTCTGTTCTAACAGGGTTGGCAGTACTAGTGTGCCTCCCCTGGTGTTGCACACGTCCATATGCCACGGAAAACTTTCCATCAGGTGGGCCGTGTGCTTGTCTGCCACCTAAGTGGTATTAAAAAGGACTAGTTTTTAAAAATATAGCCAATGTACAGATACGACCACTTCACAATTATATAGAAATGCATAGATTGCCGTGATAAATAAAACTGATTACTTCTTTTAGCATTTCTTATAATTTTCCCTCATGACCGTTTTGTAGCCCAAGATCAATCAACTCCTAATATTATGATTAATTTTAATTTAAAAAGTAGTTAAAAGTCACAATAGTCAATACATGTATAATTACCATTTTTTGTAAATATACGGCATTGATGACTTGTGTTTCGCCAAGGTAGCGCAGGAGTGTCTGATCGCGGTCGAGGAAATGCTCGACGAGTGGCGGCCGTGGCGCCGGCACTGCGAACTGTATTGGGTAGCACCAAACCTTGCGCAATGCTGCCTGCTGCAGTGGAGCGGGTAGTTCCTACGGTAGACATAAATATACATTTACAATTAATAGGTTTCATCTTCCCATGTTATGCAGTTCCTCTTGCAGTCTGTAAATTAGTAAATATTAACGCCAGCTTGTAGGTTGCCGGTGCCGGTTGATGCAGCCAGTGTGGTTGGCTTGAACTTGTAAGTCTTAGTAGAGTTGCATCCATCCTGTGCATTAGTATATTATAGTACTAAAAGATATAAACCTGAATTCCATTTTCTTTCAGCAAAGCACTATGCTTTTCCCGTATTTTGCGAGCATACTCAGCAGACAAATGGTATATTTTAAGACAGATTCCTTCCACTGATGCCTTTACAGTCTCAGCTAGATGTGGTTGGCACTGTCTCTATAAACAACAAAAATAAATTTCAGGTGTGTATCAAAACATAAATTAACATAAACTTAGGCCCATATTCTAGAATGTCACTCAGCTGAATCACGATTTTTCTGAGGAAAAATTATATAAACAATCTGCCAGACAACCTGTCAAATTTGTCCAATACAATGTTACTTAAGCAGAGTTATTATTTTATAGTTATTCTTTCCATTGGCATCGTAAAAGTAGGGTGAATTTTTTTTTGCCATTTATGTTGGTTTGATTCCCAGAGTTTAATAAAAAAAAAGCTTAACCAAACAAAATGCATTTTTCTTAAATTTCGTAGTGTCAGAGAAAAAGTTGTAATTTTAAACTTAATTAAATGAATGTTCAATAACAAGTGTTTTCCTCTCATGCCCAGATTAAGGTTTCGATCTGTCTGGGCATGCTGCGAAAAATCGAAGTAAAATGCATTTCCTTTACTTAAGTTTTTTTTTATTAAACTTTAAGTATGATGTTGCAAATTAATGTCAAAACATGGTAATTTAACTGTTGTTTCATGTTTAATTATTATTTGTTTATAATGAAAGTTAACTATTTTATACTCCTTTTATTTTGATCCGCTAATCCTGCGGGTGTGTGTATTAATAGAAAACTTCTTTCACTACTAGAATATACATTATGCCTAAATAAAATAGGCCACTTTATATCCTGATATAATGATGAAAGTAGGCTACTTTAAATCCTGGTGTAATGATGAGTACTAATGTAGGTGAAAAGGGTGGTAGGCATTTGCTGACTAACAGAGGCATTAAATAGGCAGATAGGGAACAAATATTACTATAAAGGTAGAGAATGCCACTATAGGCAATAAATTTATTTTCAACAATGATAACTAACCCTCAAGTGTGCCAGCCTATCTTGAAAATCATCATAGGTAGCTCCTACAGTACGCCTTAACCATTGGAAAGTATCCTCAGCATTCCATTTCACCACTTTACGACTTTCTGGTGAAGCGTTTCTAGATTCAATCATTTTTTTTGCTGCCTCGGCATATCTTGATAGTTGCTTTCTAGCATCTCCAGTGAATTTTGGATGTGTTAATTTAATTGGAATGTCATTCATTATCTCTTCATACATTGAGTGTGAAATTTCAGGGAAACAATGGCTAGGAAGTAATGGATCCGAACCACCTTGATCATTGACTTTTCTTTCCATTAACCACCTGTTAAACGAGTCTTTGGGAGCATCAATACTTTCTCTCGTGTGACATAGTTCTTGGTAGCACTGCCTTAGTTTATTTGCCAAAGTAAATCTAAACCCCTCAATTTCAGGATGTGGATGTGGGCAAATTGTTGGTGGACGCTCATAAATTACAACATTTGTTGGCACTTCTATATCCCATGGACCAGCCAACACGAATTTTTTAGCTGGAGGTCCATTATCTTCTGATGGACGTCTTTTGTTTGCCCCAGGCGTCAAATTGCCAGCATTTGAAGGACCGGTGTGGCAGATACCTAGTGGGTCTGTTATGGGATCAAAATCCCTTTTTACTGCTGGTAATTCCCACATAGATTCACCAGATAATTTATTCCAAAAGTAGGGTCTGTTTTCTCGTTTAGACCAATACTTCCTCCAGCCTTGTTGAATGAGATCTGGATGTAAGTCTGCAGCGAGATGTGGCGCGAGTGGCACTGGCGCACCAGGCGTTTGTGGTGTTTCTCCACTGGCACTTGGTGATGACTGGATTTCTGGTGAAGAATCACTCTGAATAACATTAGTCTCCCACGTTGAGGAACCGGCGACAACTTTGTCGCGAACATCATTCATATTGACTTGGTATGCACGGATTTAATAAGTGTTATTACAAAGTGTAAAAATTTAAAAAACTTAGTTTTAGTGTGATTGTTTGTCATTAACAAACTATTTATGGCCTAATAAGGTTCCAATAGGCATATTTTTTACTAAGAATCACAATATTGATAGCACCAGGTGAAGAAAGTAAGAAAACACTTGTAATTTTAAAGTTACACATGATAACGCATATTTAATTAAAGTCTTATAAAGTTACACAAAATAAATAAAAATGTTATTATCAAAACTAACAAAACTCCGCGTCGTATGTTATAATAAAGTAGCGTAACTCCCCAAGCGCCGCCATCACAAAATGACAACTGAAATGAATCAGTGTTGTAATCTGTAATCGAAACATGTCGACTGCAAACATTTACCATATAAAATATTAGTACATAGCTCGATTTTATTTAATAACGAGTAAAAATAATTATTATTTATCTACGAAGTAAATTAAATAGGTAAATTGAAACTACTGATACAAAGAGTTAAAAACTTAAATTAAGGTAAAAGCACCAATGGTATACACTTTAAGGACAAATCAAACTTCACTCTACAAAATTAAATAATATTAATTACATAATGGTCGTTGTATCCTTTTTTAACTGTTACAGCAACATTTAGAAATTAAATTTTGCAGATATATTATACACTTGATCGTAAACACCAATTGTAGACAGCATCTTCCTAATAGAAGACACCCATTGGCACTAATAGTAGACACTTTCAGGACAATCAAATTTCACTCTACAATATTGAAAATACGTATGTATCAGAGAATGACCATTACATGTTTTTTAATTCCCGTCACAATAACGTTGAGATGTTCCGAATTTGACGTATCTATGTATGTATGTGTGTGTGTGTCCGTGGCATCGTAGCTCCCGAATGGATTAACCGATTTTGATAAAGTTTTTTTTGTTTAAAAGGTGAATTAACCGGTAGTGATCCTAACTATGACTGATAAAAATCGGTTCAAGATGGCCGCCACTAGAAAATTGCAGATCTTATATGGGTATCAAAATATAGAGCTTGACTAGTAGATCAATTAAAAGAGTTTAAAATTAAAATTAAATGAAGACATACGTCACAAACGGTAAATGTGTAAAATATATTGAAATTCACCCCTATTATTCATAATTACCATCTTTGTTCGATAAAAGGAATATATGAAACCTTAAAATGTAATAAACAGTGAAAGGGATGTTGACGGAATCAAGTTTCGCGGCTTCTATTTCATCTGAAGGAAACCAACGAGGGCACAGTGGACTTCCCTGCTAGACTTTCTCTTCTAACCTAATCTATCTGTCCCTAACGCGAGGTGTCCACAAGATCGCTACGCCCGCTCCCGTGGTGTAAACAATCGTCAACATCATCATAATTGTCTTTTACTTATATTATAAATCCGAAATCTGTTTGTCTGTCTATTATGCTTTCATACCTAAATCAATGAACCAATATTGATGAAATTTGGCACACAGTAACTCGCGAAAAGTGGGCTTAAAAGGGGGGAAATACGGGATGAAAATTTCTATGAAACTTCACCATTGAAGATGTCCTGGATTTCTGATGGAACACACAGACTGATTACGGCTTGAGGAAGGAGAGAAGACAGGCAACGGGGAAGAGGAAGAGATCAAGAGAATAAATTAGAAAATAGAAGAGAATAGAGACTCAAGTAGTTCAAAGGTTGACTCAGCTCAAAGCAAATCAAACCGACATTCACGCGGGTAGAGCCGTAAGCATTATTAATAACTAGCTGTTGCCCGCGGCTCGGTTATCGACTAGTATTGAGCCGAAGCTATTGAGTATTATTCTTGCTTCTGTACTCGACTTTTTACTCGCCTCTGTAATCAACTTTCCACTTTCCTCTCTACTTGACTCTCCACTCGCCTCTTTACCAACCTCTCCACTATCCTTTACTCGGGTCCTTATTCGACACTACTTGACTTTCTACTCGCCTCCTGTCGCTTCTGTACTTGAATCTATATTCCACTCTCTACTCTCCTCTCTTCTCGACCCTGTATTCGCCTCTCTACTCGCTTCTCTACTATCCTCTCTACTTGATTCTCTACTCGACTCTTTACTTGCCTCTCTACTCGATAATCCACTCGATTCTCTTTTTAGCTCTCCACTGGCCTCTCTAGTCGCATCTCAACTCGCCCCTGTACTCAACTCTATTCAACCTCTATCAACTCACCTCTCTATAACGATCTCTACTCGCCTATTCATTTACCTCTATATTCGACTCTTTAATCGACTATGTCTTTCCCCAATCTCTTCTCTGTCTACGTACCTTTTACCAGAATATCTCCAAAAATAACATACTTTTGTCGGTACTAACTTCAATGCCCTATTAACCCCCCCGAATTAACCCCTTTATTCTTGATAAAAGTAGCCATGTCCGTTCCAAAGCTCTAATCCAAGTTCGTACCAAATTTCATTTGGTTATCTTTAAAAATGACAAACTTTCATCCAATATATGCCCCCTTATACCCCTTTTTTCGCGATAGAAGGTAGCCTATGTCCGATCCTAAGGTTTAATTAACCTCTGTACCAAATTTCATCAAGATCGGTTTAGTGGTTTAGTCTTGAAAGCGTAACATACAGACAGAGTTACTTTCGCATTTATAATAATAAAGTATAGATTACATACAGGTTAGGCAGAGATGAATTAGATTACCGGTGCCTATATATTTACCAAGACGCCTTCATAACATTAATCGTAGATATATGTATAATATATACTTTTCCAAAAAAAGAGCTATTTGTCAAAAGTGTTGACTTTTGGGTATTTTACATTTTTCGGAATCAATACTTGACATCACTTAAACTGCTAGAAAAACAAGCTTTAATACGTAGGCAATGATCTAAGTATGTCAACAACTAATAATTATTATTAATAAATTAAATATCAAACCTATTAAAAAAAGTTCTTAAACACAAAATTTAAGAAACAACACGACTGTGTTCGTCTGCCTCATGGAGAAGGAAATGATAGCGGAGATGTTGCAAGGCAATCAAGTCGCGAGCCTTTCATACGTCAAAACGACACAATTGGTCTGTGACGTCACCATCTAGTTCTAGTGAAACGTCCTTGCGTTCGGTTGTCATTTTTGGTCAAAAGTTCAACGATAAAAATAGCTTTAGCCTGGTTTAAGAATGAAGTGTGCAGTACAAGGATGCACAAAATATATAGATAAACAATTTAAACATTTTAAGGGTATAACATTTCATCAGTAAATCCACTATATTTAAATTTTAATTTTTTGAAAAAAATGTCGGAACAGAACCATCTGGCGTAGAGAAGAAATAAGTAACCTTGTCTTACATGTATACTAGTTGTAATAATAACTTAATTAATTTTATAAACATTTCATCACAATAGTCTCGCCCGAGTTCATTAGTAATTTCAAAAATGTTATTTTATTTATTGAATGGCATATTTAGCTGAGTTTGAAAATTAAAGTAAAAAAAATTGGGCCATCTATCGGTATAAGGCTTTGGCCTTAATTTAGCTTCATTTAGCCCCCCAAATGATTTTGCTATAAACCGAAAGATGGCGCCTTATTCTAAAAATTATTTACCTAATTTTCTAGAATTAGTGGCGAAAGTAGCGAACTTTAAGATAAATAAAATAAATTAAAGATGGAAAGCTAGTTTCTGTTTTGTAACAAATTTATTTAGACTACAAATCAACAACAGTTGCTAGGTAACATCATCATTATTGGAATAAACAATTTGTAACCGATGAATATAACCTTCTTAACATTCCGTCTCCTCTTCAAGCAACTGTTGGTTAAGTGGAGGCTCCAGCTAGCTTACATAGTTCTAGAAGCCTGGGCTTAAATAAAGGCTTTGTCAAGAAGTCTGCCAGTTGATTTTTGGTATCAACCTTCTCAACTTTTATATCCTTCTCTAGGACACACTGCCTTACGAAAAAGTGTTTAAGCTTTATATGCTTTGTTCGCTGGTATGCTTCGTAAGGTGGATCATAAGCTGATCTTATAGCGGATTCATTATCTATGAAGAGTGGTGTAATCTCCTTCTGAGTTTTACTCTGCATAAAGTTCATGATCCGTTTAAGCCATATAACTTCTCTGGCGGCCTCACTTGCTGCAGTTATTTCAGCTTCTGTAGAAGATATTGCGACAGTAGTCTGACGTTTACTCTGCCATGCTATTGCACCACTGGCGTTGAGGCAAATCATGCCGCTGGTGGAGCGTCCAGTCATCTCATCACCACCATGATCAGCATCACTGTAGCATCTTAAGCCTCGTCCTACAGTGGAAGACTTGTATGTTATACCATACTCTAGGGTGCCTTTAACATGGCGTAGAATTCGCCTAACTCTTGCTACATCTTCTGATGTTGGATTATCTAGCTTCCGTGACACTATTCCAACTGCGAAAGCAATGTCAGGTCTAGTGCCAACCATCAAATAGGATAATGATCCAACAACCTGTCGATATGGAAAGTCATGGATATCTGTATTGTCTTTCGAAGCTAGCACGTTATCTTTAACAATTGGGGTTACTGCAGCTTTGCAGTTCTGCATGCCAAATCTTTGCAGTAGCTTCTTTGCATAGCTCTTTTGATCAATTTTTATTGATCCATCAACTTTACGTTCTATTTCAATTCCAAGAAAATAGGAACCGCATTTCGTTGTGATTTTGAAGCGTTGACGCAATTCGTCCAAAAACTTTTCAGTTTCTGTTGAACTTGCTGACGCTATCAATCCGTCATCAACATATAAAGCTAATTATAGCTTGTTCTTTCCCTCTCCTCTTTTAAACAAGCAGGGGTCACCCTCACTCTGTATGAAGCCAACTTTGAGGATGTGCTCAGTAATAGTAGAGTTCCAGCACCTCGGTGCTTGTTTAAGTCCATAGAGACTTCTTTTAAGCTTGCAAACTTTACCATCATTGTTTGAATATCCTTCTCGAGGCTTCATATAAATATCCTCTTTCAATTTGCCATATAGAAAGGCAGTTGAAACGTCGAACTGAGATAGAGAGAGATTTTCTTGAGCAGCTATACTGAGTAATGCTCTTATGGTACTTGTCTTTGCAACAGGGCTAAAGGTTTCATAATAATCTAAACCCCTCTTCTGTGAAAAACCTCTTCTTGATTTTAAAAATCCACTTGCTTGAGATCGCTTTTCTGCCCTTGGGTAAATCTACCATTTCCCATGTTTCGTTTTCTTTCAGAGAATTAATTTCATTATCCATTGCCTTTTTCCATCCATCAATATCTTTAGATGCCATCACTTCTTGAAATGTACTTGGCTCTTTTCGATTTTCATCGCTTATCGAATTGCCATTCATACAAATGTTGCAAATGAAGTCTTTGTATCTAGCCGGTGGCCTGAGATTTGATCGGTCTCGTAGCGTCATCCTGCCTTCAGCCTCGATCTCAGATGGAGACAAAGGCGAATCGTCTCTACGTTCTGGCCTCGCTTCATTTATATCGTTGACTTGACGATCTGTCTCGATTACATCGCTAACCTCTTCTTCGGATATAGGCTCGTAAAAGGATTGCTCCGCCTCTAAAAATGTTTCAGCCTCTGGCATGTCATCTTCACTCGCAGTTTCAATCTCTGCACATGATGATTCAGCAGCATATTCATCTTGCTGACAAGACGATGCGATACTTTCGTCATGGCTTATCGATGTCTGCTGGATATTGCTCGTGTCGGCCGGCGTGTAACATTCATGCTGACGAGGAATGTCGAAGTTAAACATGGTGTTGGAATTTTTATCAGCAGTTTTGTTCTGAGTGGCAACAGGCTCGTCAATCTCTTCAAAGTGACTCAATAAAGGATTCTCATCAAAAGTGACATCTCTGGAACGAATCAGTTTGAAGGAGTTGCTGTCCCAAATACGGTAGCCATTGTCAGAGTCATATCCGATTAATATTCCTTTTTGTGCCTTCTTGTCTATCTTCTTTCGTATTTGCTTGGGAACATGTGGATAACAAATGGATCCTATTATTCTCAAATGACTCAGTCTGGGTTTCTTCTGGTGCCATAACTCATACGGTGATTTTCCATCTACAGAGGTTGGGCCTGTTCTGTTTAAGATGTACACCGCAGCAGATACCATTTCAGCCCAAAGTGCAGGAGGAATTTTTGCATGTGCCTACATTATACTCCGCGCCATTTCCACAACGGTCCTGTTGTCTCGCTCTGTTGGATTTTGTTGTGGCGTATAGGGCATGGTCAATCTTTGCACAATACCTTCCTTCTTGAGAGTAGCTTGTACCTTCGCGTTGACAAACTCACCACCGTTGTCGCTAAGAAGTTCTTTTATGACAACTCCTGATGCTTTTACTTCAGTAAGCATAAGTAGCAATTTCGCGTGTACTTCAGCTTTTTCCTTCATAAAATACACAAATCTGTACCTTGTATAATCATCCTTGAAGAGAACAAAATATCGCAACTTTGTGATAGAATATGGGAAGGGTCCACAAACATCAGCATATACAAGTTCTCCAGGTCTCGTTGCTTTCTCTCGGGTCCCAAACTTAAGTCTATGGGATTTGCCATAGATGCAACCTTCACAGAGTTCCTTGGTTACTGGTACTTTTATATGAAACTCATTTTCATTCACCTTCTTCACATGGCTTTTATTTTGATGTCCAAATCTTTCATGATGTAACAAATTTGTCTTTGTGGACACCTGATTGACTCGTACAGTTTGTTGCAGACATCTGATATTAATTTTAAAGAGTCCTCCAAACTTGCTGCCGGTGCCAATCAGCTTTACCTGTCCATCAATCTTTAGTGTACATTTTAGTGTGGTAGATTCAAAAACACTGTTGTCCGATATGTCGTGGGTAGCAAGTGCTGAAAATAAATTCCTGCTAATGCTGGGTACGTACCAGACATTCTTCAGTAGTATCGGTATTGCATTTCCGTTTACATCAGCCTCTGCAAGAATATTTCCGATGCCTAGGGCTTCAATATATTGGCCATTCGCGCCAAACACTGTATGACGGCTCTTGAAATATTTGAAGGTCTGAAAGAGATCATTTCGATTGGTAACATGATTGGTAGCCCCATTATCAATGAACCAGCTCTCTAAATCTTTCCTTTCTCCAAAATCAGCCGAATCTACTGTCATAACAGTCAGGTTCGTGTCTGCGGTCTTGGTTTCCTTGGGCGGCCTTCCGTCTTGGATCCACCGCTTACAGCTTCTAACTCTATGTCCCTTTTCTTTGCAATAATTGCATTTAGGCTCGTTAAAATTATTCTTTTTCTTACCCTTATTTGTTTTTGTATACAACGCTTCTGCACTAGCCTCCTCTGTGACATTTGTGTCTTGACGCAGGATTCTCTCTTGTGCACACAATTGACTTGTCAGATTTTCAACTGAACGTTCCATTTTTGAAATCAACAGCCAACTGGACTTAAAACCAAAATATTCTGGAGGTAATGTATCTAGTATCTTGCATACTAAAAGAATTTCAGGTAATTTTGTTTCACTCTACAATTCCGTACATAGCTCACTCCAAATATTCTTTAAAATTGACACATGTGTAATAATGTCATGTTCTGGGTCCTTTTTGTAACTGAAGAATTTCAGGCATAAATCGTATGTCTTGTCTACACACGTACCTCCATAGGTGCGCTCTAGCTCATCCCACATATCTTTAGCGGAATCAAATCGCAAAAACTTTTGTAAAATATCATCGGACATGTTTGTTGTCAACAAAATTAAAATCGCGCTGTTCAAATTTTCAAAACTGTGGAGTTCTTTTTCATAACTAGCCTTTTCATCGCCAGTAGCCGAAGGCGCCAAGAATGGTCTTAGTTTCTTCCCTTCGAGGATGAGCATGCCTCCTGGTCGAGGATGAGCATGCTAAAGGCAATCCTTTAGCACAATTAGAATTTTGAATCTCCATGTTTTATAATTATTGGAATCTAGTTTCCCAATTTGAATCTTACTCGCGTTTAATGCTAGCTCCATTGTTTACGCTCTGCTACCACTTTAAGATAAATAAAATAAATTAAAGATGGAAAGCTAGTTTCTGTTTACGCTCTGCTACCACTTTAAGATAAATAAAAATAAATTAAAGATGGAAAGCTAGTTTCTGTTTTGTGACAAATTTATTTAGACTACAAATCAACAACAGTTGCTAGGTAACATCATCATTATTGGAATAAACAATTTGTAACCGATGTATATAACCTTCTTAACAGCGAAGTGGCGTCTTAGTGGCGAATAGTCAAACTATATAACAAAAATGACAAGGTCTGTTTCTGTTCGGTTTCGCTATGACGCACTAGATGGAGACGGGGACGAGGTATGACGTCATGCCCCCCGCGTCTCCCTTCTCACCCGCATTTGGTCACGCGTTTTTCTTAAGAGAAATTTGACTATGGCATCTCCACTACTTAATCATATTCTGTCCTCCGTGGTCTGCCTACATTATTTGCTTTCAACTGTCGACAATTCAAAATTAGCTTCGGGCAGTGCTGCGAACTTTTGAACACCTCTTATAGATGCCATTGAGCATCTTTTATGTTAATAGCCTTGTAAATCAAATAGTTCGTTTTGTTAAAATAAAGGGTTTATTTCGAAAGTGTCGACTATTAGATCAGTGTCGATCATTGGGTCTTTTACCTTACTATTTTTTAAAGGAATTAAGGTAGAAGCACCAATGGTGAACATTTTAAGGATAAAAATCAAACTTCAATCTACAAAACTTAATATATTTATTACAAAAAGGTCGTTACATCCTTTTTAACTGTTACAGCATTATTTAGACATTATCTTTAAATGAAATTATTATACACTATCTGTAAGTACTGATAATGGACAATCACATAAAACTGATAGAAAATCTGGTCATAAAAATATGGCAATGGTCTTCATGGTTTAAAAACTTACATATTTATAACATCCATACTAAAATGAGTGTTAATCATTTTTAATAAATAAAAAATTTGGTTGCCTGTATAGTCGGTATACGGGCGAAAGTTTTACGTGACAACGACTTTGAGTGGTAAAATAATTTTAATGTGAATATTCATTCGTATAGTAGGAAGAAGGATGAAATAATAGTAACAATTTAAAAATGTCTGTCTCTCTCGCTCTTAGGCGGGCTAACCATGCCCGAGTGGAAGGGACGCGTGCCTCTCACTCGCTCTCATTGTGAGCGCATAACGTGAGCGGAGCGTAACGCAGTTTCTTGAAGTGTCACTCGGCAAACCAATTTATAAGACGTTGTCACGTCAAAAATCACTACCCTTAACAAAATCTTAAACTAGCTCCGATTCAATATTTATCTTCGACAGTATTGCGAATTTTTGAACACGTTTTATATACGAAAATAGTCATGTACTCAATTAGTTACTTTTCTTTTTTACAATGTGTTCACTAGTAGGTCTGTGTCCACCATTAGTGCTTTTACATTGAAAAGTAACAATGGTTAGTGGCGTGATAAGTAGCTCTGGCATAATTTTATGATCGTGAATTGCTCATCCGGACTATTGTGAAAAACCCACCATAGTAATCCAATCTCGGTTAGATTGCGTTTAGGGGTCAGCAAGTGCATAGCCGGGCAGGGAGATTGTGGTCGCAACACTAACGGGTCTGGTGGGTCTTGGCGTAGTCTAGTGGGAGTTGCGGTGGGGCCACGGGCCGAACAGGGAGACCTGTAGAAACGGAGGCTGCCCCACCAGGTCGCGCTTAATCCCGATATAACTCATCGTGCCGGTTGGTGACCGGACCGGGAGCCCGGAGCCTTTCCGTTCGGTGCGTCGACTTTTGCCATACCTCACATTCATAGACAAAATCCCCGCGCTTTGTCACGCGATGCTGCAACGACAATCCTCTTCGCCTTCCCTTACCTCCTCTTTATGGCAGTGCAAAATAGAATACTGGGATACACCCACGGGCTATTTGAGGTGGAGTCCACGAACATCTGTCGGCTCCATACAAACCTCAAAGCCGTCCACCAACATTACCGCTCCCATACCTACAGGAGATGCCGAGACAACTCGACTCGGGAAGAGGCGCCCATGCTTTTGCTCTGGCGCATGGCCTGACCCAACTACACGAGGTTACTAGAATACCAAAAATGTCAGGCCATGAGCCTTCTCTGCTAGACCTTCTGCTGTCGAGTCGCCCGGACCAGTACAGTGTTTCGATGAGTGCCGGTCTAGGCGAATCTGATTATAGTCTGGTCCGTTCCAAGGTGCCTATTATAGCGGCACCACGACCCGTGCAGGGGAAGCGGCGTCTCTGGCACTAATCGCCAGCGGACTGGGATGGACTGCGTGACTATTTGGCGTCCATCCCGTGCTTTGAACGCTGCTTTGAAGGTAAGAACCCATCTGAGGGCGCAACTGCTGTCGCCGGTGAGATCAGTCAGTGTCCGCGAAGCGCGCCTGGCCCGGGTTCGGGCGCGAGTGCGCAGAGGCTGTTATTCATAAACAGTCTACGTACCGAGCATGGGTGAGGGCGCGCGCTACGTGTGATCACAACGTGGGCCACTTCAAGGCGGCGTACAACCGAGCCACAAAGGTCTGCAAGAGGGCTTATATCAGAGCGGATGCCCAGCGCGTAGCGCGGTTTGGTCAGGAGCTAGTGGCGCATTCCACGGGCAGCCGTGGCTACTGGTGACTAGCCAAGGCCGTGCAAGCCAACTTGTGCTAGCCTCTGCTGCCCCCACTTTGCAACCCCGATGGATCTCTGGCCTATGAGTCGCAAGAGAAAGCAAATTTGCTGGTTAATCTCTTTGCGGCCAACTCCCGAAATGCAGCCACTGACACAGCCGATCAGTGACCACGCAATGCCTGATATTCGTATCAGGCAACGCGATGTCCGTGCAGTGCTGCAGTCACTCGCTATCCGGAAAGCCAGGGTCCGGACGGTATTCCGGCAGTGGTTCTGCAAAAATGTGCTGCGGAGTTGTCTCCAATACTTGCTTGGCTACAATGCCTTCGGCTTGGAAGGAGGCGAATGTACAGCCGATCCCCAAGAAAAGGGATCGCTCAGACCCAACTAACTATCGACCCATAGCCGTCACCTCCACGGTCACCTCAGTGCTGTGCAAGGTGTTCGAGCACAACAAACAGCTCATGCGTCACCTTGAAGATAACTCCATAATTAATGACCGGTAATATGGCTTCAGGCCGAAACGGTCAACGGGTGATCTTCTGGCGTATGTTACCCATCTTTGAGGTGAGGCTATATGGACAAGCACGGCGAGTCACTGGCAATTGGTCTTGACATCGCCACAGCTTTCGATAGAGTTTGGCACAAATCGCTTTTTTTCAAGCTACCAGCCATCGGTCTGCCCCCGAGACTGTGCAACTGGGTTGCTAGTATCTTGCAGGATCGCCATATTCGCTTCCTTTGTGATGGACGAGCCTCGGAGTTCTTGTAGGTAAATGCTGGCGTGCCGCAGGGGTCCGTCCTATCACCCACTCTCTTTCTTCTGCATATCAATGACGTGCTGTCTACCGGCATCATTCATTGCTATGCACACGATAGCACCTTGCACGGGAGTTATCATGGACGTCCTACGAATAAGCAGTCAGATTTCGCGGATAAAAGGGAGCTTCTTGTCACTGAGCTTGACTGGATCCTGAACAAAATTTCCCAATGGGGCTCAGAGAACCTGGTTGAGTCCAATGCCAAGAACACACAGGCATGTGCGTTCACAACAAAGGTATCTTCTTTCCTTCCCCTTGCCACTTTTCAGAGCACGCCACTGCCACTGAAGGACAACCTCAATATCCTGGGTATGAATGTTCGCTGCAAACTGAATAACAAAAACTACATCGAGAGTATCATCGAAACAGCCTCGCGTAAATTCGAAGTCCAGCCCCTCTAGACAAGTGGCAATTCGCTATATAGCCGGCGTTTGGTGGAATAGAATGACGAATATATGGGATTTGACGTATATGACAGTCGTTAACGCATGTCAAATACGTCAAATCCCATACATTCGTCATTCTATTCCTTCAAACGCCAGCTAGCGAATTGCCACTTGTCTCTACTATACATAATAATCTATGGCCACTTGTCTAGAGGGGCTGAACAGAGTGTGACGATTTTTCACGCCGGAGCAGCGGTGTCTTCTATACAAGAATTTCTATTCGTTCCTGCGTGGAATACCGCTCACATCTCTAAGATGGCTCCGCGAAGTACTTATTAGATGCTCTCGACAGGTTTCAGCGACGTGCGGTCCGTATTATTGGTAATTCCGAGGTCACGAGCACCCTCGAGCCTCTGCAGATGCGTATGCAGTATTTTACTGACTCTACCATGGTGAATGTTCTCATGAGCTCTTCCAATTGGTCCCGCCCTCTCTTTTCCTATACAGGAGATCACGAGCAGGGCTTAGATGTCACCCGTATACAGTGCAGAATATTCCTTCAAGAACCAAGCGGTTTGGTGACTCCTTTCTTTGTCGCACCATTAAGACCTGGACTCCTTGCCAGCTCTCGTGTTTCCTTCTTCCTACAATCCCGGGTCCTTTAAGCGGAGCGTGAAAAAGCATCTGATGAGGCCGTCAAGCAGAGTGCCACCATTGTTAACATGGAATGTGTATGCAATGGTGACCCTCTTTCTTGAGACCTTGCCTTCAGCTTACCATCAGGCGAAGTGAAGTCGATTGCCGTGTCCTAAATTTGACAAGGAAATGATCTCAAGCGTATTCTAATGGGTAGAATGATTGATACCCGTTACACCCGGTATATGATTGATCGTTAGCAGTAATCCCGGCGCTGCCAGCGACCTTCGGCTTCGAGAGCGTTCCCGTTACACCCGGTATATTAAGTTTATGATAGGGACAATAGGGACCTTCCTATTGGTAGAACATTCAATAGTGTCAGCGGTCGCGAGTTTAATTCCTGCTCAGTGCTTATACCTATTTGTATACTCTAATCTAATAGGTATGCCATTGCATTATTCTTGATACTTCTCTATTTACAAAATAATGGTTACGGTTAAGGTTGAAATAAATGTTTATCCATATTCTAGATCCCTTATTCTCAATTTGGATGTTTATTTGTTGAGAATAATAATTTTGACCCACGATTTCACTCACACTAATGTTTGTCTGCCTGAAAGTGATTTTGTATCTTGAAGAGACAGTACTGTGCTTTGATGTGCGTTTCATAATATCTACGGGTTAAAAAAAAATATAAGTATGAAAAAATAAATACTTTTTGATAATATTTTATTTCTATAAGTAATTCTTACTTAAAATATGATTACACTTAACAAAAAGTTATTATTAATGAGATATACAAACTGTATGCATGCGTCTAAACCACATTGCAAAATCCTCACACTTAAGACAGGTACCTTTAACCATGAATCTTATATCTATATTTTTATGTTTGACATAAAATTATAAGTAACTTAGTTCTTAAGTTTGTTCACTAGAAAATAATACTTATAAAACAATAATGAATCAGGTAATTTGCTTCATCTTATGCGAACTTATCAGAAATAAAAAAGCAAGATTTAAAAAAATGCATATGAACTCTAGAGCACCATATAGCGTAGCGTCAATAACGTAACTACAATAGGTTTTTCTTCAGTGCTTAAATTCTTGATCATCATTTATCCATAAAAGAATACGGCTAACTATACGTAATAACGATTTTTAATGTTAATGCCTAAACATAAAATATTACTAGGTATTACGAGCTATGGGGATATTTACCATGTACCTATCTATTGTTTCGACTTGCCGATATTTTGGCGCTGTTGCATGCACCATAATGTATAAAATTATCGAATTTTAATTACCAATATACAACCTCCCATACTTTGCAAAATGTGTTGTGTGTAGCCAAATATCACTATGTTCATTATTTCTGGAGACTGGGGATGGCGTAAGCACAGTAAAGGTATTTAGATACCTTTACCGCGGTGTAAGACTGCGTTTCCACTAAGATGAGAGTGAAGTAAAAAGTAAAGATACGTGCAGCAATCAACCAATCACATCATCTACGATTAATCTACAGCTGTCCAGACCAGATTGACTGATTTCTGCACGACTCAGCTCCACTCTGCACGAAAGTATTTGAGGAATACTAAATAATTTAACAAATATCAGATGCAAGATACTGTTGATTTGGAACTTGTAGTATTTTAAATACTGGATACAAAATAAAATATTTTTTATTGCACATTATATTCATATATACTATTATTTTATATATGATACTTTCCGTAGCAGCCATGTACTCGTAGAGGAGCACCAATGGCATCTGTATTAGAAACCATTCGATAGGTGTATGGTATGAATCTCGAACGGGCGCGATTATGATTGGCGCCCTTCTAGATATTCGGGACTAACTTTACCTGCAAGCAGGCCTCACCTTAATAGTACCGGCGGATTGACAGACGTGGCTCTGACGCAGGCTTTTCTCTCGAGGTAATGGTTCCCGTAAAATAAATGATAAAATTTATCAGGAGGAGAAAGCTAAGGAGAGCCGGCATCAAAGTGCTGATGAATGATGACAATACGGATAGAGACATATTTCTTGCGATATGTGATCATCATCATTCCTCATCCCTGCGTTAAACCGATGGCATCGGAGGCCTTACCTCGGTGTTCGGGGTCCGCCTCATACAGTCCAACTGCGACGCGGCTGAACTTAGATATTTTCCGTGAAGCGACTGCCACCTGACCTCTAAAACCTAATCTGAATGAGAGTTATAATTTGTGCTTTTAACTTTCATTTCAGCTAAGCATTTATCTTTGTCCTTGTAATGCTAGCAAGTCATTCATGAAAAAAAAGCAGCTACATTTCTTAATGTCTTCTATTATTAATTTTAAAGTAATGTAGTAGAGGTATACTGCGAAGACTACTGCGGAGTTCTAAAAGCGGATCCAGTGCGAAGTATGCTAAAACTAGTTGTAATTACTATTCAAATGTTATATTAAAAAATATATTTTTAAAAGTAGCAAAGGTAAAAACGGTTGTTTTGTAATAATACTTAAATTATTAATTCGATTGTATTATTTCCAAACAACCGTTGTTTTAAACAGTTGTTTTTGTTCGATTGTCGGCACACAGCGGCATATCATAATTATGCGAAGTGAAGTCAAATAATAATGCTCAAGCCACCAAGCTTAGCAGTAGGCTTGTGTCTGTTGTTTAAAGTCAATGACAAAGGTCCAAGCGCAAGCGCTATCTTACTCTTACACTTTCCTTTAATAGTGCTTTCCTGCTCTTACTTAATGACAAAGAGTGAGCCAGCAATGGCGGCGAAAAGCGAGCAACCGTTTAACCAAATCATTGAACAACCATCGTTGGTCGACATTCATTGGATGTCAAGACAACCATTGGCTGACAACCGTTAGTCGACAACCATTGGCTGTTTCGTGGAAATTTCAACAAAGCGTTGTTCGTTGCGTTTAGATAATGTATTGTTACAACCTTTGTTTTAATAACGAGCATCAATATTTATGTCAGACAGCACAGATAGCTTAATTTGCAGCTTTGAAAGGAATCCGGCATCACTGTCTTTTTTTTTAGAATTTCACACTGTGTTATTCAATTTCATTATGCAGTTTTTTCTGCAGTAATATAAGTGCGTAAATACTAAATACCCATTTTAGGACGTCCACTGCGTCATGGGTGTCGCGCACGCGGACACGGGCGCTCGTATGCCATATGTATATTTTTACGTAAAATTGTTTGGCCGAAATTCGTTCCACAATATTTGCACGAAACAAGCGCCCACATGCGTACTGGTGCACGAGGCAACAGATAGCTTCACAAATATAATTATTAATGATTTAAATACTTGGGTAATATCAATTCAATACATTTCCATGCACATACTTTTACTTAATCTTTCGATTTCTAGCTTCTTTTGCTCTAAGTATTAATTAAATTTAAGATAGCAGAAAAAATAATGAATGCTAACAATTTTAGTGCGTTACTTATACCCTAGTCTTTAGGTAATAATTGTCAAGAAAATAGTTTTAAATGAATACTGCCATCATAGTTGAACCTTTACTGCTTATTGTGTTAGTATCTCCTACACAAATAAACATTGATATTGTTAAAATATGTTGTGATAAATATGTTGATATAATATTATAGGAAATTGCTGATATTATTTATGATTTGTTTTTTAATAATTAATGTAAGTAGTTAGAATGAGTTACATCTACTTTACGTTAAACGTATTTACATATTATTTCTAACAAGAAATTTAAACAGATTACTAATAATGTAAATCTTCCATCAATCTGTTAAAAAACTGAGTCATAAACAACACAAAATGATAGTAGAGTGTACATTTTCTTATTAATCTGAATAAATTAGTTAATCAAGATACATAAATTGTAACTTTATGATCATAATCACCCCAGATCACATTTACAGATGATGCAACCAAAAAAAAAACGTAAATACTTCAGTTGTATTCTTCATCTTCATCCATTGCAAAATCCACACCTGAGTCAACAGCACAGACAGGACTAAAAACAAATTATAGAACTTTAAACATATTAGTTAAAAATAGTATACTTGGTGATTTTTTATGGCCAAATCCAAAACTATTTGGTATATATAACAAAAAGATGTGTCAGACAAAGTGCATCATTACATCTATGAAATAATCAAACCTGTAAATTATGAAATTAAGATTGATTCTAATCGAGATTGTCCTCATAGTTTTGGATTTGGTCTTCCACAAGCACCCACAAAAATTATGCTGGATAAAATATTCGAAAAACAGTATTAATTTTGTCTTACCTCATAGCTCTACAAGTGAAGAAAACTATTCTCTTTAACTTTCTGTTGTAGAAAAAGTAATTGAAAGCCCACAGACAGCCAGGTTCACCAAAAGGGTCACTGGCTAAATCTGGATTGTAACTGTATATGCGGCACTCAGGTAGTGTCACTTCTTCTTCAACAGCAGTCCACAAAGCTGGTCGGAGCTGTCTCCATCGAACTCCACCTACGGCAGATAGGGCAGCATCCACTGCGTTTTGCACCCAACTCAATGATGGCTCTGCACTAAATTCACTGCTCTGTAAAAAAAGGGAATAATTTGTGTTTCATTGTCACAAAAAGCTGACATTCAAGAGTATTGTTGTTGCATGTAAATTATCTATTGGCAGTCAAAACTGGGTGAGGTGAGGACTAAAGTGTTCTTTTTACTAGGACAGTGTGGGGAGATCCCCTACAATAACAGATACAAAAAAACAAGTTCTAGGAAGATTTTTTTGACGTGACAACGTCTTATAAATTGGTTTGCCGGGTGACACTTCAAGAAACTGCGTTACGCTCCGCTCACGTTATGCGCTCACAATGAGAGCGAGTGAAAGGCACGCGTCCCTTCCACTCGGGCATGGTTAGCCCGCCTAAGAGCGAGAGAGACAGACATAAAATTCATCCTTCTTCCTACTATACGAATGAATATTCACATTAAAATTATTTTACCACTCAAAGTCGTTGTCACGTAAAACTTTCGCCCGTATACCGACTTTACAGGCAACCAATTTTTTTTTTGTAAAAACTATTCTGAAAAACATATCAAATGAGTATTTTATTAAAAAAGATCAGTCACTCCACACGTTAGCTAATGTAGAATCATTCAACATTAAAGTACCAAGTTTGAAAACAAGATTATTACTCAACAAAAAAAAAGAACTATGCTCTGTCCATTATATTATTAGTTTTTTTGACAGCTACGCTCATGAAGTTTCGTATTGTTTATGTTAATTTTCATACAAATAGTATTGTACACTTCAACCAACGATTCTGTGAAATGGTCAAAATAGGAACTACGGTTGTCACTGTCAAATGCATACTGTTTTATTCCAAATCAAAGACGATTCAGCACGATTTGACGTTCTTGAAAGGAAAGTGGCGGCCTCCTTCAGTTCACGGGATTGTTGGTTTTACTATACTGCATGGACAGTTACCGCCCACTTAGTGATGTGCTACACATAACAATTACTATGATTGTGCCACAGATTATAAATAATCGGTAGAAATAAATGCTATGAATAAATCTAAATTTCTTCATAATATATTAATAAGGTGTAATGTGTAATTTGAACAGAAAGGAAACGAAATTTTCATTTAAATTTCTTTTATTAACATGACTCGTCAGAAACTTCATTTAAATTTAATTGTTTTGATGAAGAGTCTTCACTAATATTTATGATTAGCTCTTGTGTGCATAAATTATCAAATGCAATGTCCCGGTCCCAATCAGACATTATGACTCTCTTAGTTCTCTCCACCACACTCGCCCACTTTTCGGACGTCACGTGGGTGTAAGCGTTTTTAGTAATTTTAACATTTTATTCACTGTGAATGGGCTTGTATTGCTTCTTGCAGCATGCCCTTTTACTTGTGCCCATATTGTATTGGCAGTCATCCTAATGGAGTAATCCTAAGGATGATATGGCCATATTCTGCTGCCGTTTCATCGATCACATACCAATTTGGTTTCTTCTTGTTTTTTAATATTTTTAATAATTCTATTTTTAACACAGAATCGTCTACATTTTCTCCTTTAACGCGTAGCCAATTAATAATTTAATCTTTTTTATTGGCTTGTGTTGGCATTTTGTCAATTTGGCGAGAGTGGTAGGGCGCATTATCAATACAAATTATTAATGGTTCTTCCAACTATACAAGCATATTCTTGAACCCCTCTTCATACACCTCCGCATTCATTTCCTCGTGGTAATCGCCAAATTTCTTTGATTTAAATGCCAGCATTACATCTTGCATAAAACCTTTAGCTGTACCTGCGTGGCAAATGATGAGGCGTTCGCCTTTACTAATAGGTACTGCGGAGGTGGAAGCAGCAGTGTCACCAGTCTAGGATTGAGCCATGTTTCATCCGCAAAGACAACATTTATTGTCCAATCTTGAATTTTTTTTTGCCTCTTTTAACAAGTCACTTCACACAGTCACCAGTGCCAAAGCAATATCAGTGCGTTTCATTAATATTTTTCTTTTTAAATGAAAAGCTAATTATTTTCAAAACTTTGGCCAAAGACAATATTTTACCACGAAATAGACCATTTCTTTTCAAAGAAACAATTCGGGGGGTGGATGTTGCGTCGCGTCCGTAGGAGTTACCACCTTATCCAGGCCCACCCTACACGTGCCCCCCGGGTGGTGCTAAACGACAGCAACAACGCCGAGCTACAGGCAGCGGTTAAATAACCTGATCACGGCTACCACCAGCATTGAGGAATTAAATACCCTCTAAAAGAGTGGCAATAACACCTTGGGTAAGTGTTATGAGTGACTATCCAAAACTCTTTTTTTTAATGGAAATGTCAGATACAAAGTGTGTTATGTCATGCGAACCGGCTAACCCCCGGCGCTCTCCGGTATCCGGGCTGGAGAGTGGGAAATATGCTACCGAAGACTCTGCTGGAGCGGTTACCCAGGCTTCTGCTGTAGTTAATGTTACTGGCCACAAGAAATTTATGCAACAAGCATTCCATCCTGCTTTATTTACATCGAGACCACGATCTTCCTCTTTAGGAAATGATCCAAGGACCATCTTGAGTAGTGCCAAAAAAACTAATGAAAATGATAAAGTGAAAAAGGCCCAGAGAAAAACCTACGTCAACGTTTTTCGTTAATATTGAAAGTGATCCGAACAATAAGGTTGTCAAAGACGTTAAATATAATATATACCATCAGCGTGTAATAATAGAGGATCCTAAAAAGAAGACAAATATTCTACAATGCCACAGGTGTCAACAGTACGGGCACTCTAAAAAATACTGCATGCGGCCGTTGTGGTAAATGTGGGCAGTCGCACAAAACATCAGATTGTCAAAAACGAGATCGTAAAGAACCAGCTACCTGTGCTCTGTGCAGTGGTTCTCACCCAGTCAATTACAAGGGATGTCAAGTGTACTTGGAAATTTTAGCCCGTAGAAACAAAAAGACCACCGCACGACCAACTGCAATAAAAGATAGCAACTCAAAATACTAATATCACACATAATAAAAGTAACCCACTATTTAAAAGAGATGACGATCCTACAGGTAGTAACAAAAATTGTGCTGAGACATTGAAACAAAATGGCAGTCAGGCCCAGTTCGACCATACCTATGTTGCCAACAAACCGTCCATAGAGGAAATTCTTATAAGACAAACTGAAAAATTCGAACTTATCTTACAACAAATGAGTACTTTGATGAGTCTCATAGCCAAACTAGTCGATAAACTAGCAAAATGACTACCATACGACTAGCCACTCACAACATAAATGGTTTAGCTCCCAATAAAAATGAAGTAGAGTTATTTCTGAAGGAACATCAACTGGACATACTGGACCATATCGGAGTCACATTGTATCGCATCCACATAATATGTCAAACTCAGGGACTATAATTGCTACCAAAGAGGCCACCCTGATGGAACAGCACACCACGGGGTTCCAGGTTAATAAGCACTAGAGACAGGCAATTGAAAAAATGTGTTGACGATAACCACCTAATTACTGTACCCACAGCGGAACCTACTCATTGGCCGACAGATTCAAATAAAATACCTGACCTGATCGAGTTTTTCATAGTCGGGGGTTATTCTAGACTATACAGGCAGCCAGAGTCATGCTATGATGGGTCTTCAAATCACACGCCTGTTTTGCTGACAATAAGCTCTAAAATAGTAGAATATGCACCGTCTGTGACGCTACATAACAAACATACGGACTGGGAGTCCTTTAGAGAGTACATAAACGACAATATGAAAATTAACGTGGCTCTAAAGACAACGGATGAAATTGATGAAGCAATAGAGTACATATCAAAACTCATACAGGAAGCATGTTGGCTTAACACTCCTGAGTACTATACCAGACGAAAGGCTCGTAACTATCCGCTCGATATAAAAAACGTAATTTTAGAAAAAAGGAGGTTACGGAGAATTTGGTACCAGAGTAGACTTCAAGAAGATGAGAAACTATTTGACAGAGTCAGACAGTGAGGAACTTAAAAGATATTTTACAAGCATGGAATGATAGTACACTCTAGACGCCACTAGAACGGGTGACAGCAACTGCGTCTACCAATTATTCACTTTGGAGAATCACAAAAAACTACAATAGGCCACAAACTGCGTTATCTGCCCTTAGAATCGATCAAGGCTGGGCTACAACACCCAAGAAAAGATAAATGCATTTTTGGAAATCTCTCCAAGGTCTTCTACCCGAACGAAGCAAGAGATAAGACATTGCAAAACCAAGTGCACCAAAGATTACAACAGGACTTACAATTGGCCCCTCCTCCTCCCCCGACTACCGTGCGGGAAGTTTGGAGAACGAACAAGGAGCTGAAAGATAAAAAGGCTCCTGGTTCTGACTTTGTAACCAAAGAAATTTTAGAACAGTTTCCGAGAAAGGCGATCGTTAGTACTCGCTTAGTACTATCCACTGTCATGGAAAGTTTCCCAAATAATCATGGTGCACAAGGCTGGGAAAACACCCACAGAACTCTCCTCATACAGACTAATCAGTTTGCTGCCAATACTATCAAAGGTATTTGAAAAGGTACTACTAACTAGAATTCAACCCATCCTGGAGAATAACCACGTCATACCGACCCACCAGTTTGGCTTCAGACAGAACCATACTACTACTGAGCAAATTCATAGAGTGTGTAATAGAATCAGACAATCGCTGGAAGTGAAGGAGTACTGTTCTTCAGTATTCTTGGACGTTCAACAAGCTTTTGATCGTATCTGGCATGATGGACTCCTCTATAAAATAAAAGCATGCCTTCCACACTCTTACTACCTGCTATTCAAATCTTACTTGTCTGAACGTCTGGTCAACGGCCAGGAAGCAACCTCAAAACTAGCTGATATTAGGGCCGGCGTACCACAGGGGTCAGTGCTGGGTCCGGTTTTATACACAGTTTTCACAGCTAATCTACCAGTGGAGGATGGATTAACAACGTCCACTTTCGCAGACGACACGGCAAAACTGGCCAGCAAGAGAAATGCTGATATAGCCTCACAGTGTTTGCAAAAAGGACTAGATAAGATATCAGACTGGATGCAAAAGTGGCAAATAAAAGTCAGCACATCCAAGTCAGTGCAAGTCACATTCACACTCTGCAAAGGTGACTGCCCTCCAGTCTATCTGGACGGTAATATGTTGCCCCATAGGGATAACATCAAATACCTGGGTATGCATCTAGATCGCCGCCTAACCTGGAACCAGCCCATAAAAAGTAAGAGAGAACTTAACTTCCGATATATAATCTCCATTTGATCCTGGGAAGAAATAGTGCACTTTCAACAGATAATAAATTGCTTATATACAAAACCATCCTAAAACCAGTTTTGATGTATGGCATGCAACTATGGGGTAGTGCAAGTAAATCTAACATCAGCATCCTGCAGAGAATGCAGCACTCAATACTACATTCTATATGTGTACCATGGTTCATTCACAATTCTGAAATTCACTAATATACACACATGCTCCCGAGGAGGGCCAGACCCGAGGAGGGCCACACCCGAGGAGGGCCAGACCGAAAGGGATGGCCCTGGGTCAGCCGGGGTGCGAGGGATATGTCGCAAGACAACCTCACCTTCGGCCTAGCACCACGACCCACAGACGGCGTGCGGTTTAGTCGGTTCGAGTCCGACATAACCTACCCCTCCGGCTCCGGAGGGGCGGGTATCCGTGGGGATTTCCCGCACGTAAAAAAAAAAAAATATACACACATGGCTACAGTGATGGAATTTCTAAGCCACTCTTGCCGGCCTCGGTAGTAATTTTAGTTACACTTGAAAGACTGATACCCAACGAGGCCGCAACTCGGTTTCGCACTTGCGAAATTGGTATAAGCGGACCGCCATTTTGATTTTCTTGCTCAAAGTAATCATGAAGTTTAAGCACTAATTCTCTCGATTGTCCTTTCAACACACGTCCTTTCGGCATTCTCATGATCAATGAACTCTGCGAGAAATAAAACTACTCAACTCGAGGTATAACAAATATGAAAGAAAACTCAGCGAACGTAAATGCGTGTGATTAGCACGGGCATTTTGTTGCGAGTGACAGTCCCTCGTTAAAATGGCGACCGGGCAGACGGTTGGTTAATTTTGCAAGTTGACTTATATAATTTTACGATTTTATGATGCAATTTTTATAGTATCTAATATTTATGTTTATATAAATAAATAAAGACGCAAATATAAATATAAATAAAAATGTTCTGAAGAGCTATTCTAATTAGTCCCACCCTCTCCTTTCCTATACAGGACGACATGTGCAGGACTTAGATGTCACCCGCATACGGTGCAGAACATTCCTTCAAGAACCAAGCGGTTCGGTGACTCTTTCCTTTGTCACACAATTAAAACCTGGAATTCCTTGCCAGCTCACGTGTTTCCCTCTTCCTACAGTCCCGGGTCCTTTAAGCGGGGCGTGAAAAAGCATCTGATGAGGCCGTCAAGCTGAGTGCCACCATTGTTAACATGGCACGTGTGCATAATGGTGGCCCTCTCTCCTGAGACTTTGCCTTCAGCTTACCATCAGGCAAGGTAAAGTCAAATTGACGTGTCCTTTTAAAAAAAAAATACATGGATATTTGTTTACAAGAAATCTAAAAGAATATTAAATCGAAATGCATGTCGAAATCACTTATTTGTTTACGTACCTAATTCGAATAATGATATAAGTACAATCAGAATGGTATCACATTTGAGATACTTTTGTACTTAACTAACTTTGTCAATTGTCGAGCTGTCAAAAGAATATTAATATAATGGACAGAGTACGAATAACATAAATCAAGTAAAATAGGATAAACTGACTTTGTTGAACATTTGTGCACCAATGAAGTGCAGATATGATTCATATTGCATTCTAAATCAACATAATACAAAAATATATTTTTTTTATTTTCTAATAAGAATATCCCAGTTAAGAGTTGGTGTCTGAATAATGTTATATAAATGACGGGTAACATATAAGTTAACAAAAATAAATATAAAACAACTGCTAATCAAAATAAAAGGTCTTACCTTAGCCATTGAGAAATCATAATCTGGAAAGGCAGCATTCAGTGTAGCAATCAGATAGAACAAAGTTTTTCGGGATATGGTGTCACAAAGAACGCCATCCTCATCACCAGACAGACTTCGGCTAGAAGTTAGAAGTATGATAGTCTTATATCTGACATGAAGCATTCTAAACAAACAAGATTTAATTTTACCTGTACAAAATTCCCTCTGGAGGTGACAAAGCCTGAAGGTTGTGAGTTGTTTCCCCATCTGCTGTAAATCGTTTATAAAAAGCTTTTTCAGTGCCAGCCATCTTGCAGCTGTAACTCTCAATGCGACCCTGCACGGCGCTATCACCATTCAAGATCGAAAGAGCTCTGCTGAGAGCCTCTAAACGGCCACTTTCTAGAAGTTTCATTTTCACACCTTTACTTTCCTGTTATTTACCCACTCAAATTGTCTGTTATAAGCGGTGATTTTATATTTGTGCAGCACGGTGCACTATTTCTGAACATAGCCGTGGGGTGTATGAATATTCCTTTTCTCTTAGAGTGTAGTAGGTTTACACTCGGAATTAATTTCGTCTTCTGTTCTTCTTCCGCGCTGATGGGATGCGGGAACATCACAAATAAGAAGAAAATATAGATTTTACAAATTGTTGTAAGTACGGTAGCGAATTATTTTTAGCTTGTTTCGCTCCAATACAAGGAGATCGCGTCACTTCACTTGTTGTCCCACAAAAATACTTTGCACAATAGTAAAACTACAGATCAATATCCATAGAAGACATGGTCACAAAACAACAATGGATAACACTAAGGTTCAATAAACTTATAAATATAAGGGTTTTTTTAAGAATACGAATGACTTATTGGAAATTTACCACTTTTCACAGCTTTGTTACGAGTTAAGAGTCCTAATTCAATTCAATGGCGGACGAGATTTTTTATTTTTAATAAATATTTTTGGCATGGTTACAAGACCTTTAAGTCATAAATTAGACTTAACATAAGGGTCGACAAGGTACTAACGAATTGAATAGCATTTTTGGTTTATTGGCGACATTCACCCAGGTCCCAGACTTCTGCCAATATCAGTGGTTAGACTGGTTAGAGAAATAAACGAAGGAGTTTGATCGGTACTGAAGAATATGATCTCTTGCAATGATCCCTGCAGTGGTATCTAAACAAACAGAAACGGCATAAATAAATACATAAATAATTAAAACCAAAACAAATACTTAATTGTGAGTATAAAAGGTTATAGGTACTGTTAAACAGGATAGGGCAAATATGGTACAACACAAAGGGAAAAATCCACTCCAAAATTTAAAATTTCAATTGATCAGTTAAATCCGCCCAAAAATTTAACAAAGGGAATAAGGCCAGGGACCGAAGATATTTCCTACAGACAGGAAGAGGGATGTGAAGGGGTAGAATATCATACAAAGAATTCTACAAATTCGGGCATGTAAAAAAAGATGATTTAGCGTTCCTTCCTCCAAACCACAGGGTGTGTTCGCTTGGTTTAACCCAAAAAGTATAAGAGTAGTTTAACCGTAGACGGAGAAAACTATAGACTGCTGGATAGCTTTATCTCATTCCCACACATCCCGAAAAAGCAGGATGCAGTATGTAAGAATTGCTCATGATAGAAAAGGATAAATTCAAACTATTGCCATCCCTCAGAGCGTGCCAGTTTTTTCAAGGCTGAGTAACTAATTCGCTCAGGAAGTCGATGAACTTTTGACGTTTTTTTCTTAGAGGAAGAATACTTAATTGCGTTTTTAATGTTTGTTTAATTATTTCTTGGACGGTGACTTATTTTCATAAATAAATAAATAAATGTTCCACAACATTTCACACAACGCTTTCCAGATCCATGGTAAGCATAGCTGAACTAGCTTGTGTTATGGAATCTAGAATGCGGATAATCATACTTAGATACTTTTTTTTTTATAAATACATACATATTATACATAGAAACACCCAGACCAATGCAAATATACATATTCATGCATACAAATATTTGCACTGAGCGGGGATCGAACCCGCGCCTCCTGCGTAGCGGCCGCGTTCACTACCGCCACGCCACAGAGGCTGTCGAATTATAGTTCCTAAGCCTTCCCTTTGCTTATTACGAACGATGCGGTGCTGTGTTCTATTGTGCAAAAGTGATAGTCGTGATAGTTTGCCTGGATTGAGCTTTCACTAGTAAGTGTATGATTTCATAACAAATTCTGTATTCTAACGGTGTAAACTTAAGTAAATTTGTTAGTATATATTTTACCAATGAACATTCCATAAAGTTTCTCAGTAATAAGTGTAATTATCTCATTTTAATTGCAATTTCAACATTGGTTAAAATAATCAGTGTTGCTAGACCCGGATTGTGATATTACCCGGGATTCAGTGTCGTAACTATTGAGTAGGTACTTAGTCGCAACCGAGAGTTCAAAATTGTAAACGAGGCACCTTTTTACGGTTCCGTATCCAAAGAGTAAAAACGGGACCCTATTACTTACACTCCACTGTCCGTCTGTCTGTTACCAGGCTGTAGCTCATGAACTTTTTTTGCTACGCGTTTGAAATTTTCACAGATGATGTATTTCTATTGCTGCTATAACAACAAATACTGAACTGCATTGGCATAGCATATGCATTGATTGCATGGGTAATTACTTCTTTATTTTATTTTCTTTATTTTCTTTATTTACCATATTATAACATTGTAGTACAACAAAATCTTATTGAAAAGTCATTGATTATACGTGTACATTTCTACAATGCGAAATTGGTTGAGGTGCTGCATTCCTAAGTAGGTTATTGCTAACCTGTGATAAGGATTGCAGTGCCGCTCCCATTTGGCTGTTTTACATGAGCAATTCGATTAATACAAATAAAAAATACATGCGAAAAATCGTTTAATTTTTTTTTCATACATAACGGCAATTTCATAGGTAAATACCTAATCTTAATAATTACAATTATTACGACATGACGACATCCGATGACTAGGCGTTTCGATCGCTAGGACTAAATATATATTTTTATTATTAATGTTATGTATGACACGTATGAGATGTGAATTTATGACATAAGTTTTAGGCCTTTCAAAATTAGGACTTAAAAGCTGCGCTACATAAAATATGCTGTAAGATGTACATATAATAAATGGTTTTACATGATTAAATACGTTTTTTATTTATTCCACGAATTTTCTTCCAGCCAAGTAAAGCGTTACACTTAGACGCGGTCTGCGGTGGCGGTCAATACAACTGACAGCTTTCAATTACGAAATTTGGATTGACACTTAAGACTAGACTCACTATATAACAATCACAATCTTGAGGACATGCCGTCTAGACTGTGATTGTTTAATCCTCAGTTCAATTTAGAAACAGAATTTGTACCTAAGTATTAAAACCTCCCGAGTCTTGAGGGAAAATCATATTTTATAGCAACACTGCAATCTTTGACTGTTGACCTTAGGTAATAATCTTCTATCTCATTCGGCCACGCCGTCCGTAACTCTATACCTACTTTCTTTCTCAAAGAGTTTAACCTAAGATTGTACTAGTTGTTAATTAAAAATTAACATGGCAACTCAAATTGTTTTTTGTGTGATTTTAAAATTTGTATATGGTATCATTATGCTAGCTATCGCTCTTGCTTCAGTCTGGCCGGTCATGGCCGACGCTGTTATTGTGAATCCTCATAATTAATTGTTGTAAACTCATTTCTTGTCATTTCAAGTGGATATTATACCCTTTTTGTGCATACAAATGTTTTTTTTTCCATCATTATATCATGCCACATAACTGAGTGCTCGCAAAATCACTAGAGCGGCGACCGAACCCCGCCGTTACGCGAACATTTGGTGGCCCATGAGGGGAATCAGCCAAGGAGGACAATCAATCATCATCAATTCATCACAACAAAAAGGTGGCCGAGCGGCGTGGAGTGCCGTCGGGAGTCAGCGAAATTCAGAAAGGCACAAGAAAGAGTCAAGTCAGGTGACTTGTGTCCTTGTGTGTCGTGTGAGTACCAAGTACCAAGTAATAAGGAAAACTGTGGAAGTCATCATCTCAGTCGTCATCTCTGGAAGAGAAGGGAGAGAAGTCATAAAAATCAATCAGAATTCAGATCATCATCAGCAAGTACACTCATTTGTTTGTGTGCGTGAGAGCGTGTTACGACTTGTCGGCGCGCGCGACCTTGGACAGAACGCCGGAAACGGAACGCCGGGACGCAGCCACATGACGTTGCGTCAACTGTCAAGTACGGAGCATAGACTATAGAGGTTCAAGAGCATCAGTCAGTTGTGTTTGTTTATTTTTTGGAACTTGTTTAGTTATCGTGTGATAATATATTTGTGTTAATTAACTACCAATCAATCTTAGAGTATATTATAGATTAACTTCGCGGGGGGATAATCAAGTCATTCAATTATTAGTATTACGATAAAGTGTATATAAATTGTTCAAAATGTCAACAGAATTAGGATCTGCCAAAGCTAAATTTAGGTCTAGGAGCAGGATGTTCCGCGATTGCATGGTCACTGTGAAGGATTCACAGTCCTCTGTTGCTGCAGGCGTAGCGTATAGGTGCGTATCCAAGTATCATCATGAATTCCTGGAGTCATACGAGTTCATCTTGCAACATGAGGAGGAAATTGATGTGGAAGAATTCACGAAGATCACGGAAGCTGCCCCCGCGCATCAGGACAGTCTATGAAGAGAGATACGGAAAGGATTCCAACTCTCTACCCACATTCACTCAACTCCTGGAGGTTTTGGAGGAACAAGGGCGACTCCAGCTTACGGTCATGGAGCAAGGCAGTCGAGGGGCCATACCAAAGTCTACTCCGGACAGGCAGTCACGGAAGACTTCAGAGGACCAGAGGCGGACCTACAACAGGATCAGCGCAGTATCCCACCAGGATCATCAGGTGACTCGCAATCAGTGTTCATATTGTAGGTCTAGTGATCATACACTATATAGGTGTTCACGGTTCTTGGATCTACCACTCAAAAAACGAAAGGACTGGGCATGGGAAACAGAGGCTTGTTTCATATGTCTAAGGGATCATCTCAGCAAGGACTGTACCCAGAGGAATTGGTGCAAGGACTGTGGTTCAAGAGAACATAATACATTGCTTTGTCCTAAGCTTAAATCAGGTGATAGTAAAGACTCTGACTATGAGAGAAGAAAGGTTTCTTTCCAACCGGTCAGGGATCAAGGCCGTGGATCATCACGTCCGGTTCAACCTAGGAGATGGGAAACGTCACGTCCATCTGACACTGGTAGGAGGTCTCCTCGTAGCGATGACGGTACTAGAGAGGCAGGCCCACCACGCCCAGAGTCAGTGAGGAGCGCTGTGACACATCAGACTCAAGGGGAATCAAGCTTTGATCAGGTAACTACAAGACCGCAGCCGGGATCAAGGGTTCAGCAGGCCAATCAACGCTTTATGGAATTGCGTTTTGGTCGCCAGACATCTCCTCCAGCAGAATGAGATAGGTCAACTGTCGGTGCAGTCTCAATTCAGACCGCTCTCTGTCCAACAGCTGTAGTAGAAATAAGGAATAGCGAGGGTAAATTTATTCAAGCAAGGGCTCTGTTGGACACTGGAGCAAGTATTACTGTAATTAAGGATTCATTGGCAAATCAATTATCATTGCACCGACAGTCTCATTCACATGTTATTTATGGAGTAGGAACCCAGGAAGTTAGTCAACCAAACCATGAAGTTAAAATTGTCATAAAGCCTGTTGGTAAACCTGTCCCTCTGATAAGTACAAGGGCTATAGTCATATATAGTCTTACTATTGCAACACCTTCTCTTCATGTTGATGCAAAGGAAATTCTTAAGAATCATAAAGGCATAAAGTTAGCAGATGAAGGCTTTGGAGATCCCCAGGAAGTTGATCTTATTCTAGGGACGGATATTCTCAATTATATATATGATGGTTCAAAGATTTCTTTATCTCAAATTCCAGGATTGGCTGTATATGGAACATGCTTCGGCCACGTCATCATGGGTCCAGTGAAGGAGGTCAACTCAACTGAACATGGAATCACATCAGTACAAGACTACGGAGGTCAAATTTCATCACTGGAGGAGGCAGTAGAAAGGTTTTGGAAGGCTGAAGAGCCACCACTGGAGAAGGTATTTCATCCTGAATATCTTGAATGTGAGGAATTATATAAATCAACTACGGTCAGGACTCCAGATGGTAAATATATGGTGCGTTTACCATTGTTATCGGAACGTCAGCCTCTAGGAGAGTCAAGGGCCTTAGCTGCTTCACGTTTTAAGGCTCTCGAGAGGAAAATGGAAAGGAATCCTGTCTTTGCAAGTAAGTACAGACAATTCATGCAGGAATACCGGGAGCTGGGACATATGTCAGAGTCAGATTTCAACTTTGATTCAGAGCATTACTTCATACCACACCATGGCATTTTCAAAAAGGGAACAGACAAAATTAGGGTTGTCTTCGATGGTAGTGGTAAGACATCTACAGGAGTATCTTTAAATCAGTGCCTACATTCAGGTGCACCTCTTCAAACGGACATCACTCAGATATTACTCAACTTTAGAAGGTATCAAGTTGTATTCACTACAGACATCCGTATGATGTTTCGTATGACATGGATTCACCCAGCTGACAGGAAGCACCAGCTCATACTGTGGCGCGACCGTCCACTAGACAACGTTAAAGTATATGAATTAAACACTAACACATATGGATTAAGGTCAAGTCCTTTCATATCAATACGGACGTTGCTTCAGCTCGCAGATGACTGGGAGGCTACTCATCCAGGGTCAAAGGCATCAGCAACAATAAGGAAACAGGTTTTTGTCGATGATATTCTCACGGGTGGGAACTCATTATCAGAAGCACAGGAACTTAAAAGGGAGCTCATGGAAATGATGGCTAGTGCAGGATATGAACTGAGGAAATGGTCAGCAAACGAGGAATCATTATTGGAAGATATCCCAGGAGATCACTGTGAGCAACCACGTCAATTTGATGGTGAGGATGAAGGGTTCATAAAGGTTTTAGGTGTTCAGTGGAATCCTGTATCAGACTCCATTTCTTATCACATCAATGTACCTACAGGTAATGCAGTTAGCAAAAGAAATATTCTCAGCACGATTGCAAGGCTGTATGATCCCTGTGGATATTGCAATCCAGTCATATTACGATTTAAGGCGTTACTTCAGACGTTGTTTATGGATGGACTTAATTGGGATGAGCCAGTTCCGGATCCAGTACTCAGCCAATGGGAAGAACTCATAGATGATCTCAATCATCTTACTCATCTATCAATTCCAAGGTGCGTAACTTTACCTAATGCAATCTCATACTCACTCCATGGATTTGGAGATGCGTCAGAACGTGCATTTGCTTCATGTGTATATCTAAGGACTGAGGATAAATATGGCAATGTTATGGTAAAATTGATTATGGCCAAATCAAAGGTCGCGCCTAAGAAGACTCGGCAAACAATACCTAAGTTGGAACTTAGTGCTGCTCATCTCACATGTAAGTTACTTAATCACGTTGCTGAGGCATACAAGGGATCACTCAAACTGGACAGTATCAACGCATGGTCAGACAGTTCAATTGTATTAATGTGGCTGAATTCTAAACCACATACGCTTCAAACTTTTGAGTGCAATAGAGTTCAATATATTCAAAACTCAGAGAGAATGATCACATGGAGACACATCCCATCAGAATTTAATCCAGCGGATTGTGCATCACGAGGTATGTCAGCTAAGGACCTTCTCACACATGAGCTGTGGTGGTCACCACACTGGCTACACAAGGATCAGTCAGAGTGGCCCAGATCAGTCATAGAGGTACCTCCTGAGATGCCAGGTTTCAAGAAAATAATTCATGTCACTACTCAAGTTGAACCCTGGGATCTGGTACTGCTAGAAAAGGTGAGTTCATTCACTAAACTCATAAATGTCACAGCATTCATTCTAAGATATGTTCATAACCTACGGACACCTAAGGAAAAACGCAATATGAGCAAGGTTCTGTCTATTGAGGAAACAAGGAATGCTGAGAAATATTGGATTAGGAGAATACAGGAAACTTCATATCACAAAGAGCTTGACCTTCTCAAAAGAAATAAGTCGGTATGTACATCACTTCAAAAATTGAGTATATTTTTGGATCAAAATCAAATGATACGAGTGGGAGGTCGATTGGATCGGTCCAGCTTACCCTATGCATCAAGGCATCCATATTTGCTGCCCAAGGATCATCGATTCGTTCAGCTACTCATAGAACATTATCATAAGAATTATTGTCATGCTTCAACCACGGCACTCATTGCTATTCTACGACGAAACTACTGGATCACATCGGTTCGAAGGCAAGTTAGTAAAGTCATAAGAAAATGTATAGTATGTTTCAGATTCAGACCTTCAATTCAACCACCATTCATGGCAGACTTACCAGAGGACAGGGTCACGAGGTCAAGGCCGTTTGCAGGAACAGCCACAGATTTTGCAGGTCCATTTTTGGTTAAGTCAAGTCTTCTCAGAAACGCAAAATCAGTTAAGGCCTACATGTGTATTTTCATTTGTTTAGCCACGAAGGCGGTTCATATTGAGGTTGTGTCAAGTCTGTCAGTTGAGGGTTTCATTGCAGCCTTCACTAGGTTCGTGAGTAGGAGAGGTCTTCCTTCATTCGTGAGATCTGACCGAGGAACAAATTACGTGGGAAGTAATCGGTATCTTAAGGAAATCAATCAGTTTCTTTTAGATAATGAGATCATTTTGAAGGAAGAATTCAGGCGTCAAAATATTCATTGGGAATTCAACCCACCGGCATCACCTCACATGGGAGGGATTTTTGAGGCAGCGGTCAAGAGTGCTAAAAATCTTCTTAAACGTGAGGTAGGTGAAACCATTCTCACCTTTGAGGAGCTCACTACCATTTTATCAAAAATCGAGGCTATCCTCAACTCGAGACCACTGGTCCCCATGTCAGAGGATCCGAGTGATCTCGAGGTACTCACCCCTGGTCATTTTTTGATAGGACAGCCATTGGTCGCACTACCAGAACCTCACTGGAAGGACACGAAATTATCCAGGCTTTCAAGATTTCAGGTAATTCAAAAACTTTATCAAAATATTTGGACTAGATGGCATATGGAATATTTAACTTCACTTCAAGTCAGGAATAAATGGTTTTCCAACTCAGAAAGTATCAAATTGAATGACTTGGTTCTCATCGTTGATGAAAACTCACCCCCTCTTCAGTGGAGGCGTGGTAGAGTTATAGAATTGTACAAGGGAAGGGATTCTATTGTAAGGTCAGTTAAGCTTAAAACTCAGTTAGGAGAACTGGTAAGACCTGTTGTAAAATTGTGTAAATTACCTATAGAAGATAAGGAGCAATGTTTGTTTTAGTTATAGTAATAACATGTTACTTAAGGTTAATAAGTAAATAAGTTAAGATGTAAATAAGTTCTTTGCTCTATTGTATACTCAGTTCAGTAGTTTTTCATTTTCTCCCCGCCGGGGGGAGGAATGTTAATTAAAAATTAACATGGCAACTCAAATTGTTTTTTGTGTGATTTTAAAATTTGTATATGGTATCATTATGCTAGCTATCGCTCTTGCTTCAGTCTGGCCGGTCATGGCCGACGCTGTTATTGTGAATCCTCATAATTAATTGTTGTAAACTCATTTCTTGTCATTTCAAGTGGATATTATACCTTTTTTGTGCATACAAATGTTTTTTTTTCCATCATTATATCATGCCACATAACTGAGTGCTCGCAAAATCACTAGAGCGGCGACCGAACCCCGCCGTTACGCGAACACTAGTATTATGTTATCGGGTGGTACTAGTTACCATATCATAAAATGCCGAAAACAAATTACTGTCACTACTGTCAGTACAGTACTGTCATAACTGTCATTATCCCACCAATTGTCACTGTCCACTGTCACATGTACAGCTTATTAATAAATAAATATTAAAATAAAAATCTAGTGAAAGCACTCTTGGAACTACTTACTGACTGCGGGGTCTTTCTGTAGTAAAATGCTATCCGTCTCACTAGCTTTTTCTAGATTGCTAAAAACTGCCTGTCCTAGATGTTACAGATTCCAAAATTATGGTATGCAAGCCAGATTGTTGACCGGACCTTAATGAAAATTTGGTGTTTTTCTTATATAAACAGATTAATTGCTTATTCCTTGTTAATTTCAGCGACACGGAAGAGATTTTATCGAGGTACTAGTGTTGTGCAGAGCGATAACAAATGGGAGGTGACATTAGACCATCGACGCCTAAAAACACCAAATGGTCAAGTGTTGGCAGTAAATAGTGAACCACTTGCGCGGGCTATAGCCGCTGAGTGGGATGCGCAAACTGAACACATCACACAGCCCACTATGCATTTGGTTTGTTTTCATAATGTGTATCATAGAGAAAGTCCTCAGTTTTTACACTGCGATTATTGAAAATTAAAGTATTTGATAATGATTCTACCATATTTAGTAGGACTTTAGTAGCCATCGAGTTAAGGGCTGGGAGTGGAAAACCCCATATAGAACCCCCCCTGTGAAGGAAAAGTTGCGGACGCCCCGCCCCCCCCCCACTTTTTGAGATACGATTTTTTTAATATTCAAACCTAACTTTCGCATTTTCTTGTATTGACATCGATTTAAAGGTCGAAAGGGGTGCCGAATGAAATAATGGGGAAAGTACCAGTCCCCCCTTCCCCCCTTGCACTGGCTTCTGTCACGGCTCCGGCGGTCCCATGCGAGCTTATCGTCGCAGATGTATTTCACATTCGCCACCGGCGAAGCCGGCCAGCAACCCGAAGCTGCGATGTTCCTAAGCTTGCGGGCCGCCTCGCCCCTCCGCGCCTACGCGAGTTTAAATAACACTCTAGGGGTAGGGCAGACAAGACTATGTGGGGTCGGTTTTGCACCAATATGTTTAGTTTCACATATCAGCAATAGTCGCTTAATTATTTTAGGTATAAATTAAATTTAAATCAGTGGTATAATAAAATATGCATAAAATTTATATTAAACAAAGTAAAACATTTTAGTGCATTAACGTTACGTAGAATAAAATGTTTAATAATGAGACAAAATGTCAAAAGCACTAAAAGTGTATGTGTTCTGTGGTCAAAGTGACAAAATATTGGTAAATTTTAATGATTTTGTTTTTTTTTTTCTCGTTAATCATTGATCTCCGCAACTTGAAACTTTGCGTGGAGGCTTCTTATAGTATTAGCTTTGTGTAAAAAAAATATGGACTCGAAACTCAATGGCGGATAATCTAAAGTTAAGCCCCATATTTTCTATTCAATTTATAAGATTAAATACAATTGTTTTAGTGTCAAAGTATTTACTATCTGTGATAAGAGGACATTCTGAATCGAATAAATAACCAGTATGGTAAATTTAGGGAAATTTATATTTTTAAATTTCATTCGCAGACTGCACTGTGCAATACGGCAAGAGATAATCCAGGTAAATTGACATCCCATGACATAGCCAGTTATCTGCTGGACTATATTTCTACAGACACAATTTTGTTCTTCTCTCAGGTAAGGCTTAAATGTGCTTGAAGTATAAAACTTATTATGTTGCATACTCCACAAATATTTTACTTACTATATACTAAATATTTATATATTGTAGTTTTTAAACTAAAGGAATAAAAAGGTTGGAGCCTGCAATATATAAATTGACTATTTACTTACAACACTTTTGTTGTAGGATGAAAAGGAGCTTCAAATGTTACAAGAAAAAAAATGGACTCCTATTATTGATTGGTTTGAAAAGAGGTTTAATGTGACCCAAGAAGTTGCTACAAGTTTAGTTCCACCACCTGTTGCAGTTGAGACAAGAGCTATGCTGGCTAGATACTTTTTATCATATGACTTTGAAGCACTTACTGGTAAATATAAATGGAAAACTGGTTGAAAATTTATCTAAATGAAAAGGGCAAAAATTGCAATGGACATAGAATATTTAAAAAAAAAAGATCCCAAGAGACATTGTACTGTAATGACCGGAAAAGTATTTTTCTTGTCAACTGTCATCGTTTGTTAAGACCAAACAGATGAACAAGACCTTTTGGGCCTACGATAACTTCACCTGCTAGCTTTCCTCTTGGGGTATTGAGGTTAGGTGGCAAGTGCTCCTGTACAAGCTAAGTTAAGTAAAATCATGAGATAGAGTAGGAGAATGTACCACAGGTTCCAAAGGCCTACAAGCTTTGGATGCAACTAGAACTAACCACTTGATTATAATAATGAGGCTAATAATATCCTGAAACAAGTGCAGTAACATAGTCACATAATAAGGGCTTATGATATTTCTATATGTATGAAAAACAAATAAATATTATTTTCTTTTTTTATAAAGCAATGTCCTTTGGTGCAGAAGCTCTCAAATCACCTATACTAATGCTGGCATGTATTGAGCGACACATAGAACCTAAAGAAGCAGTTCTACTAGCGCGGCTTGAAGAAGAATATCAGGTTTGTACTGTAGGAATAGTAGATTGTTCAACAAGGGACTAAAACAAGCCATAATGGCACGAGATGTTCGAGTGTCATTATGGTTGTTTAGTCCCACGTTAAACACTCTACTTTTCACTTTGATTGCGAGGAAAAAAAAGCGACGTTTTATATAAAATTATAATATTTAAAAAAAAATTAAGAGATAGGCAAATATCTTTTTCAACCTAAATAAATATATTAATTTATCATATCGATAACGGGGTAAAGCCTCCGTGGCGTCGTGGCGGTAGTGAACGCGGTCGCTACGCAGGAGGCGCGGGTTCGATCCCCGTCCCCGCTCAGTGCAAATATTTGTATGCATGGATATGGGTATTTGCATTGGTCTGAGTGTTTTTTATGTATAATATGTATGCATTTACAAAAAAAATATCTAAGTATGTTTATCCGTATAATATAAGGTAGTAAAGCTATGCTTACCATGGATCTAGATAGCATTGTGTGAAATGTTGTGGAATATTTATTTATTTTTATTTATTTGTAATAACAAAGTTTCTAAGTTGCACAATTAATTGGTGTACGTAATTGGTGATTACAACGCAAGCATTACGAATAATCTATTCAAAATTCAAATTGCAAAGAAATTTGTTCCGCGTTTTTTTTGTTGTTAAATGACGTACGGTTTATATGCTTGCTTATATTTGGCCAACAGATTCAAACTTGAAAAATAATTTAAAACTAATTGGAAATGGACAATAAAATGAACTTATCCTTAATACTTACATAATAATTAATTATTTTAATATCATTTATCGTGGTTCACGAAATTAAATGGGATTTTTAGATTTTATCAAATGTCATTTTGAGGTTATTTCTATACACAATCACTAAAAAGGTGATAATCCTCCCATTCACAAACACCGTGATTGGCTGTTTAGGAGTTTTCAAAGTAAATTAAAAAAAAATACTTTAGTCCCTAGAGATTAATAAGGAACTTTAGTCCCGATATGCAGGGAATAAAGTAACATTTTAAGAGCATGAGAAGTGAAAATAATATTTTTTACATCTCTCATGTTCGGTAGGTAGGTCCTTATTTACCCCCAAATGGGGCTTGTAGGTGACCAATTAGTGCTCTAGGGTAATAATGTAGCTATAAAAGCCCTAGGGCGGTAAGTAATTAAAAAACAACACTTCACTCTTTCAAAAAGTTCGCGTACATCTAACTGTTATACTGGCAATCTTAGAGGAAGTAGGCTGGCAATAGTCATCATGCATTCAGCCCAATGACAAAAGCGGTCGCTTCGCTATTCAGCCTTGTCTTCGTATGAGTTTAATAGGCATCAATTTTAAATGTCGAACGGCGAAGCTCAATTTCGTTCTTGAAAAAAAAAAAAAAAAAAAGAAATGAAAAAAGGCGGGAATAGAAACCTTTTATTATTAACATACCGAAGACAACAATTTCATAATACCGAATAACACCTGTCACTAAAATTTGAAAATTGTTCGCATTTCACTATAAATTTTAACTAATAAAATGTTTTATTCTTGTAATGCCGGTTTTTCTACTTACCTCACAATCGAGATCTAAAGCAGAGTAGTTAGCTCGGGTGTAAGCATCAATTGCACCCTCGAACTATAGGCGCACGAGCGCAGCGATTGATGCCTTACAGTCCTTGGCTGCTTGGCTACTAATCTACTATTAATTAGCTTATTTGGCTAACTGGGAGTGCTTAACAGGGCGAAGCAGTACTTCAGGGCGAAGCAGTACCTACTTCAGTGTGTAGCAACGACTCCTTTATAAGGGACAGGTTTAGCCCCACATGGAGTGCTGTTGTCACCTTTTTGCTGGAGTGCCTGCATACTAGTTTGACCCCTTCGACTCGGTGCAAAGACGGGCATTCCCGTCGTGCTCGTTGACAATCCCGTACTCGCAGGCGACGCGGAACCTCTTGCCTCAGGAGGGACTTTACCTCTCTGTGTGTGTTCTACCGCCTATACAATGGTTTGACATGATGCCCACAGCTACATTCTGTCATCGCACCACTCGCCGTAGGCAGGGAATGCATCCTCACATATTGCGACCAGAAACGGTGCGCATCGTACGGTTCGAAAGGAACTTCATCCCACGCACGCTCAGGTTGTGGAATGAACTTCCTGCTGTGGTTTTCCTAAGCGACTACAATATGGGATTCTTCAAGAAGGGCATTAGAAGGTTTCTTCAGGGTCGGCAGCGCGATTGTGACGACCCTGGTGGTGCATACGTCCATAGGCCACGGTAACCACTTTCCATCAGGTGGGCCGTGTGCTCGTCTGCCACCTAAGTGGTATAAAAAAAAATACTAACCATTGCATATTTTCAAATTTCGGCGCTACTGAATTAGCCAAACTGTTGAAAATGGGCAGATTCACACACACAAAACATAACAGACTGGGCAATGTAGGCACAGATTAACCCTGCAGTGGTCGCGCGGATTACATATGTAATCCACTAGTACAAATTTTCAAATTTCTCTAAAACGGTAAGCGTAGGGTTAACGTGCTTCCAGGTACTTGTACAGGAGTAGCGTAGGGAGATAATCAGTGCAGCGCACGCTCCGGTCGCGTACCCATGTGTTACAGTAGCGTGCCAAAATTGCTGGACTACACAGGTAGTCCGCGCGACCAAATACGTAAGTATTTTTTTAAAATTATTATTATTTTTTTACTTATTATTTTGTTCAACAACATGAATATCACCATGGATAATTGGTTTTCTTCGTTAACAGTTGCAAAAAATCTTTTTGAAAATGGCACCACCATGGTGGGAACTATTCGAAAAGACAAACGAGAAGTCCCTCGCGAATTTCGTGTCTCAAGAGGAAATTCACTATGCTCATCAAAATTTGGGTTCCACGCACCATGTACAATGGTGTCTTATGTGCCAAAACCTAACAAAGTGGTTATATTAATGTCAACAATGCATAACGATGAGACTATTGATGCTGCTTCTGGAGAAAAGTAGAAACCCGAAATAGTCACCTATTACAATAGGACAAAAAATGGAGTTGACCTGGTTGACAAAAGGTGTTCTTTGTATCATGTCTCGAGAAACTCTAGAAGATGGCCTCTAACAGTGTTCTTCGATATGTTGAATTTGAGCGCACTCAACGCACTATGCGTTTATACAGCAAACAAAGATTATGCAAGTGTTTGCCGTCGTGACTTCCTCATCGACTTGGCTTTAGCTTAGATGAAGCCATTGGCTCAAAAGAGAATTGACCAAAAATCAGTACCAAGGTCCCTAGCTATAAAAATAAAAGACTTTGTGGGTATTTCGGAAGCAGAAAGACAACCAGGAACATCAGGGGCGACGCCTGGCAATACTACATTGCCAGTCGTCGCCGTTTCTTTGATTGTGGAAGAGCGCGCAATAAAAGCACAAGAAAATCATGCACAGCGTGCAAAAAGTTTATTTGTGGGGATCATTCCAAAATTATGTCTTTCTTGTGCTCAAATTAATGATTAGTAATTAATTCTTAATAAATATTTTTTGTGTGATCTCAATCAAAAAAGAAGCTGTGATTTTTGTGCCAATTTAGAGTTAATTTTAATTTTTACTTATTAATTAAGAAACAGAAGTTACGATTGAATTTTGTTGATTATTTTTAATAAAGGAAACTCTGGTGATGATATTTTTTTAATAAAAATAAAGAAATTTTAATAAACTACTTTTTTATTTAATATTGAAAATGGAATACGTTTGTACTCCACGCGACCAGTGCCGTCTCAAATCGACGCGCGACCACTGCAGGGTTAACATGGGACTTTACAAGGCTGAGAGAATGATAAAATTTGAAATGAAAAGTAGAAGTGGGTACCGAGAGTACTTGCACAAGTATAATAATGATAATAATTGTTGGTTGAGGAAGTTCCTCTCTCTGGAGCCCTGACCATCGCTAGCTTGGCTCTGTACTAGATGCTGGTGGGATACTAATTTTTATATTTTTAAATACATTTTGTATTTTTTTAGGATAATTTAAAATGTTTCTTTGAATGAATAAAGGGAATAATAATATAAGCCTTTATTTTGGACATATAAATGTATAGTTTCAACTTAGATTTAATGTGTTCAGGTATCAATGTCCTTTTACTCTCCAGTACTTCCACCCCTTTCTGTTTCTTGCGAGCTTAGTCCAAGTGAGGCCCGCCGTGGCCTTCACCTCGTCCTCTCACCTCTTGTAGGTACTGGCCGCCTTTGTTTCTTTTCCCATTTCTGTCTGTCCATCTTTAATTCAGTTTTTTAATTCTGTATGATAAACATTCGAGTTTGGTTTTCGTTTTTATTTGTGTGTGTTTTACTCTGTCCGATAGTCTCAAGCTTAGCACGCTTCTCACCATTGCGCATTGCCTTCTGACAGGATTTTAGCTTCGTACATTGTGGATTTGTGGTGGCCCAGGTTTGACAGCCATAGGTAAGTATGGGTAGTACACAGGTGTTGAAAAGTTTGGACTTCATCATCATCTACATTTAGTTAACTATCCTGATTGCATTCGAGGCCAAGATGCCCTTGTAGCTCAGGGTCCGCCATCCGGTTCTTTCTCCTCCACTTCACACGATCTTGGGCATCCATGGTAGTGAGACCATTTTTACGCATGTCCCCCTCCACGGCGTCAAGCCACTTCTTGGGCCTACCCCTTCTGCTGGGACCCGGCGGAGGCGCCGTTGCCAGGTATTTGTTACCCACGTAGCCTGGCTGTTGCCACAGGACGTGGCCCCACTAGCGCAGGCAACTATTTTGCACTTTATGTGCGATGTTACGGACATAAAGGCTGTCACAGATGCGAGAGTTCCTCACGTGATCTTTAAGCGTAACTTCGCACATCCACTGCAGCATTTTGATCTTTGTGACACGCAGCTTCTGCTTGTGTCGCTCTAAGGGTGCTCACGCCTCATAGCCGTGTAAAAGGACAGGCCTAATGATCGTCTTATAGACCAGTCCTTTCAACCTGACTGGCATTTTATTATCACATGTTACACCAGTTATTTAATGCCACTTGACCTACGCGGCGGCAATACGTGCTTCGATGTCGTAGTTGATGTCACCAGTCAAGTGAAGTACAGATCCCAGGTACTTAACCTGGTCCGTGCGCTCGACCAAATCATCGCCTATGCGGACGGGTGTAGGATCTGTTGAGTTTAACGCCAGGTATTCTGTCTTCGCCACATTTAGAAGCGCCTCCTTCCACACTCTCACTCGTCGCACCAATCTGTTCCTATACACGTTCATCAACGCAATGTCATTAGCATATATGAGCAACCATGGAGGCTGCTCATGTGGGTTTCTAATGCTGTCCGACAAAACGTCCAATACCAAGCTAAACAGGTAAGGACTAAGTACGGATCCTTGGTGTACCCCGACAGTGATGGGGAAGGTTTTTGTGTCGCCAACAGCGGACGGAACCACGAAACCGGAATCGTGGTACATGTCTCGAATGGTGTCGGTGTAAGCTTCTGGGATTGCCTTGGACCACAGGGCCTACCAACTCACTGCACGAGGAACACAGTCAAAGGCCTTCTGCATGTCTAGGAATAGGCAGTGCAGGGGCGTGTTTTTCGCCGTATAGGTATTTCCCCGCGACAGTCCTTAGAGCGAAAACTGGGTCCATGGTCCCGTGCCCGGGACGAAACCCATTCTGACACTCCGAGGTGCACTCTCCTGTCGGATCCAAAGCAACGCCAATACGTTCATAGCTCTGTACAAAACGGAGATCCAGCGAAAGTCTGAATTTTCTGAGGTCACTGGGAGTAGTTTAATCTATTCCTGTAAACTTAAATTCAGACTCTCTTAATACTTTCTTCTCTGCTTCGTCAAATATTGATAAAATGACAAAATATACTACGCCCAAACATCTTTCAACTATTCCTACTCCCGACTGCTCTCCATTCTTCTTTAGTCAATTTTCTTCTTGTGATGTTAAGAAGAGCATAATGTCAGCAATGTCAGCAGTTAGCCAAGGTGCAGGAAAATATGATAATAGACCTTCTCCTCAATGCAGTATAAGTGAAGAAGTGATCCCCAATCGATACCATCGGCATCTCTGTACAAATTTTCCAGATTAACGCCACCAAAGTTGCGCTAGCAGAACTTTGGGTTTGATTTTAGGCAGCCGAAGGCGATAGGATAGAAAAAAAAAGACGGGTTGCACTCTGGGAGTGCCGGCAGAAGTGAAAACATTTTCCTTTTTTTCTTTCTTCGTTATATACATAGAAAAAGATAAAAAAGAACATACCATACCATACCTATACAATAGCGCTAATCATAGAACTAACGAACAAAACGTAGATTCATTATTACAGTTAAAAACAAATAAGTAGAAAAAAAAAAGAACAAAACATCGGTGCACGGGTAATATGTCTAACACATCGGAGTCGCCAATTAGGTCTGTCGGTTGCTGCTTGCAGTAGTACCTAATGATGACAAATGGGATTTATTACTTACCTACTGACCAAGTACAAATAGTTTTCATTCAATCGGAAATCAACTGAGTCAATCGAAAGGTAAAGTTTCCTTTGCTGCTTGCCTTTGAAGTACTCTTGCAGACTCTTTTTCGCCATACCTCAATAGATTAAAAAGCGTTAATCTCTTGTATTACAGTAAATCTTGAAGGTCCACGGCAAAAAAGTGTGTCTCCACATGTTTGTTGTGCAGAATTAACGCATGTGACGTGACATCCAAGGATGGTTCGGACACAGAGAGGATATCCGGACGATAATAAAATGACAAAACAGATTAATCTGTTTTTTCTGTTCTTTGGCCCAGTAAAGGTCGACCTAGACTTACGTATGTCAATGAGGTCGAAGACATAATTAAAATAATACATATTACTAGCTGTCGCCCGCGGCTCCGCCCGCGTGGATGTCGGTTATCGCGAATCGGGGTATGAAAAATAGATGTTGGCCGATTCATGAGGATCGGTCGAGCCGTTTCGGAGGAGTATGGCAACGAAAACTGTGACACGAGAATTTTATATATTAGATAATCTAAATAAACTATAATAAGTTTATTATTAGTTAAATATATTGCAATTTTGCTATAGATATAAATAATAATTAATTAAAGTTTAAAACAGATTTTTTTTTTAATAATAATTTCCAAACTCCGTTTGCCGGTTGCGAGTTAACAAAACGTACATTCATTATTACAGTTATGTATAACACATTGTCACACACATATGTCCAACACATTGGAGTCGTCAATTAATTAAGTCTGTCGGTTGCTACTTGCAGTAGTAATTGATGACAAATGGAACTTAATACTTACCTACTGACCAACATTCAACCGAAAATCAACTGAGTCAATCAAAAAGTAAAGTTTCCTTTGCTGTTTGCCTTTGAAGTGCTCTTGCACTCTTTTTCGCCATACCTCAATAAATTAAAAAGCGTTATTCTCTTTTGTAATAATAAGTCTTGAAGGTCCACGACAAAAAAGCGTGTCTCCACATATTTGTTGTGCAGAATTAACGTATGTGACATCGTTGGATGGTTCGGACTAGAGATGGGCGAAAGGTTTAAACCAAATGGGTGGAATTGGGTTTAAATCGGGTTTTTTGGGTTTAAACCCGGTTTTAACCCGGAAGCAACCCAAATATAGGGTTAAAATTAGTGGTACGTAATTAAACGTATCTAGTGTTCAATTGAAAATGAAAGTACTACTCGCCAGCCGCCAGTCTCATTGTGTAAAACAAGTTGCATACTTATTTTTTATTATGTACTTAAAAACACAACAAATCAGTATTCTAAAAATTTATTTCTCAACGATCAAGATTAAAATTAAGCCTAAACAATAACTAGCTTGTGTTATGGAGTCTAGAATGCGGATAAACATACTTAGATACGTTTATCCGCAAGCACAGACTAGTTAGGGATGCAAGGGATGAAAAAAAGCGAAAAAATAGTGCAAACAATTTTGGACCTTATTGACATGACATGCTATCGAATTTTTTTTCTTATATTCGTGATCAGCGTCATCAATTAACGCGAAAAGACACGTAACCAAGGAAATGTCATTAAGGTCGAAAATTGCTTGCTGTTTTAGTCTTTTTCCGATATCGGAGCAACACAGTGATGTTGGCTCCGATAATATGGCACCGCCATTTTCAGCATAAAGGTACTAAATTTTGATCCAAAATGAACCGAGCACAAGAAAAGTTTACACGAGATAACTTCTCGTCGACCAAATGAAAGACGGGGGGAGACAAAACATTTGAAATGTCAAAATTCGAGTAAATAAGGGCACGTATGTTACAATTTGCAGACACTAAGTAGAGATGATTTCTCGAAGTCAAGTTATTTCGACATCTGACAAATCGCCATGAAATTTGCAATGTTACCAACAGTCGATATCGACATAAAACGGCAAAATGCCCTTTTTTTTACGTGCGGGAAATCCCCACGGATACCCCCCCTTCGGAGCCGAAGGGGGAGGTTATGTCGGACTCGAACCGACTAAACCGCACGCCGTCTGTGGGTCGATGTACTAGGCCGAAGGTGAGGTTGTCTTGTGACATATCCCTCGCACCCCGGCTGACCCAGGGCCATTCCTCTCGGTCTAGCCCTCCTCGGGAGGGGGGAACACGCGGTCCCCGACTCGCCCCCGGTATAGGAGGGGAGCGCGCATCGTCCCACGATGCGCGCCGCCGCCGTGGCCTGCTTCTGCTAGAGTGACAAGCGGCTCCACCCGTCACCCTCAGGCCCGCGCTCATGGGGGGCGGAGGTCGGTTTGCGCCCACCGACGCCCGAGCCGCCTTCGAACGCGGCCAGCGATGTCCGCGAGTCTTTCTCGCTCGCTGCACTGCGCTCGCTCTGCTGTCTCCTTCACGAGCATGACCTGCTCGCAGAAGGAGGCGCTGGCCGCCCACGCATCCGCGCAGCGGACCGTCGCCGCAAGCAGGGTGGAGAGCGTGAGCACTCTCACCTCACGGCAAAATGCCTCGAGATAGCTATCTAATGGCGCGCATGCTAGCCCTGCAGGCCGCGAGAACACAACGTCTAACACGTAAGTACCTACGGTACTTTACGAAAAGACGAAAACACCTTGATATTTGAAATTTAAATGACCTCAAAGAAAAAGAAGAATGATGGTATTATTATACAGGTACTTATAGTCACATTGCAATCTAAAACATCAAATGTTTATGAGTATATTAGATACTAGCTGTTGCCCGCGGCTCCGCCCGCGTGGATGTCGGTTATCGCTTAGTGTTGATCCGACGCTATTGAGCATTAAATTCGCCTCTCTATTCAACTTTGTCCTGAATATGCACTCACCTCTGTTCTCGACTTTTACTCGCCTCTATATTCGACTCTCTACTCGACTTTCTACTCGCCTCTATACTTGAATTTATACTCGATTCTCTCCTGACTTCTCTGTTCCCGTCTCTACTCGACTTTGTATTCTTCTCTAAACTTGCCATTCCATTGGGCCTCTCTACTTGCCCTTCCATTCGATTCTCTTTTCGCCTCTCTACTTGACTCTCCCCACTCGCCTATCTACTCGCACCTCTACTCAACTCTCTATTCGATCTCTACTCGCCACTACATTCATCTTTCCACTCGCCTCTCTACTCAACCCTTTACTGCATTCTATTTGGCTCTCTAGTCGCATATCTACGCGCCCCTGTAGTCGACTATACTCGACTTTCGATCTTTACACGCCTATCCACTCGTCCCTATAACAATCTCTACTCGCCTCTCCACTCGCTTCTATATTTGGTTCGTTACTCGACTATGTCCATTCTGAAGCTCTAATTGACCCTTGTACCAAATTTCATGAGGACATCTTAAAAGAAATTCTTACTATTTATGCCATATTCACCCCCTTTTTTGTGCCAATGAAAAATTATAAACTTTAATCCCATAGCCCTATTCCGCTTCCCCCCTCCCCCTTCTATCCCCTTTTTCGCGATAAGGGTTAGCCTATGTCCATTTCCAACCTCTAATCCATCTCTATACCAATTTCATCAAGATATCTTCAAAATTGTTAAAACTTACATACGCTTGCCCTATCCCACCCCTTCAACTCCCTTTTTCGCAATAAAAGGTAGCCTAAGTCCATTTTCGAGCTCTTATCCATCTCTGTACCAAATTTCACCAAGATATCATCAAAAATGATAAACTTTCATACTAACTATCCAATCCTTATCCCTCCCCCACCCTTATACCACTTTATTCGCGATGAAAGGTAGCATTATGTCCGTTACTAAGCTCTAATTAATCCCTGTACCAAATTTCATCAGGATATCTTCAAAACTGTCAAACTTTCATACCTTATTAAAAAAGCCTCCATTTTCGCGTCAATAGATAGCCTATGTTCGTTCCCAATTCAATCCATCTCTGTACCAATTCTATCTATCATCAGGATGTCTTCAAAACTGGCAAACTTTCATCCCCTATAAGCCCCCCCCCCTTTATCCTCGTCTTTCGCGACAAAAGGTAGCGTATGTTCGTTCCCAAGCTTTAATCTATATCTGTACCAAATTTCATCAGGATATCTTCAAAAAAGACCAACTTTCATCCCATAGCCATATTCCCCCCCTTCTACCAGTTTTTGCGATAAAAGGTAGCCTATGTCCGTTTCCAAGCTCTAAACTATCTCTGTACCAAATTTCTTCAGGAAATCTTCAAAAATGACAAACTTCCATCCCAAGGCCCTGGTCCCTCCCTTCAACCCCCCTTTTCGCGATAAAAGGTAGCCTATGTCCGTTCCCAAGCTCTGAACTATCTCTGTACCAAATTTCATCAGGAAATCTTCAAAAATGACAAACTTTCATCCCAAGGCCCTAGACCCCCCTTTTACACCCCTTTTTGTGATAAAAGGTAGTCTATGTCCGATCCCAAGCTCTAAACTATCTCTGTACCAAATTTCATCAGGAAATCTTCTAAAACGATAAACTTTTATCCCAAGGCCCTGGTCCCCCCCCTTCTTCCCCCCTTTTCGCGATAAAAGGTAGCTTATGTCCGTTCCCAAGCTCTAAACTATCTCTGTACCAAATTTCATCAAGAAATCTTCAGAAATGACAAACTTTCATACCAAGGCCCTAGTCCGCCCCCCTTCTACCCCCCTTTTCGCGATAAAAGGTAGCCTATATCCGTTTCCAAGCTCTAAACTATCTCTGTACCAAATTTCATCGAGAAATCTTCAAAAATGACAAACTTTCATCTCAAGGCCCTGGTCCCCCCCCCCCCCTTCTACCCCCCTTTTCGCGATAAAAGGTAGCCTATGTCCATTCCCAAGCTTTAATCTACCTCTGTACCAAATTTCATTAAGATATCTTCAGAAATGACAAACTTTCATAAAAAGTTTCATCCCCTATTTCCCCCCCTTAAACCCCCTTTCTCGTGATAAAAGGTAGCCTATGTCCGTTCTCAAGCTCTAATATACCTCTGTACCAAATTTCATCAAGATCGGTTCAGTGGTTTAGGCGTGAAAGCGTAACATACAGACAGACAGACAGACAGACAGACAGACAGAGTTACTTTCGCATTTATAATATTAGTATGGATATAAAATTAAAAACACCCAAATAAAATCCCAATTGGGAGGAATCTTGTGGGTTTATATTGGGTTTAAACTCAATTTGGGTTTAAACCCGGGTGTTTGCCCATTACTAGTTCGGACACAGAGAGGATGGACGAAAATAGATTGACGAAACAAATTTATGGGGCGAGGGTGAATGGACCATCCGGTAAAGGGTCGACGTATGTCAATAAGATCGAGGACATTTTAAAGTAAGGCCGGGTCAAGAGTGATCGCCGTCTACGACTACATGTAGAAAACAATTATGAAAATGTAGAAGTGGAAACGTAGAACGAGTGGAAAAATGTCTCTGCTTACCCCAATGGGTAAGAGGTGCGCCCGCGCACGAAATTACAAACATACAGTATGTATGTATACAGGGTGTATTTTTGAAACGGGGCAGTAAGGGCAAGTACCTTAACCGTTGCAGTTATAGCAAAACGTTCTTAGAAGACCTTCCCTAACTTTTTGACATATTTTGAACTGCATTCACAGATTTTGTAAAAAACTTACAGTTGGCAAAAAAAAATGCAAAAAGTCCAAAAATTTTTTTTTATGCCAATCGATTCTATTTCATGTGGGGATCAAAAAACTCTATGAGACCATTTTAGCTTTCAGTACTAGGAAAGACAGAAATCGCCAAAAACGTTTCTAACTTTTCGGTCTAACTTTTTGTTATGGCCAGGAAGTGGGTAGAATTGACTGTAAAGTAAATAAAAAGAATTTTTACCCTCAAATTTCGAATTTGATTCGAAAATCTGTGTGTTATTCTTAGTTTCAGCTGAGAAACTTCGTATGAGTTATTAATTAAGGATTTTCGCTAAAATGTCTTCTAATCGTGAAAAAATTGACTTATTAGAAGCGTATTTTGTCAATAATCGAAATGCGGGAGCTGCATTAGTGTGGTACCGCAATAAGTATCCGTTGCGTCATGTGCCAACAAGAAAGGTTATTACAAATCTTTTGAAAAACCTGGAATTGCAGGGTTCTTTCAAAAGAAAGCGGCAGCCTCGTGTGGACATGGACACGGAGATTGCGGTTCTAACTTATGTCGAAGCATATCCAGAGGTATCGTCCAGGCAAGTCGCCCTTGAAGTAGGTGTATCCCACTCCCTTGTGATAAAGATATGGAAGAAATACGGCTACAAGTGCTATCGATATGGGCGCATAGTTCAAGTGTTACATCCGGGTGATGATGTTCGAAGGCTTACTTTTTGCAGATGGCTAAGAGGAAAAATAAGCAGAGATCATGAATTTTTAAATTACATACTGTGGTCAGACGAAACGAATTTTTCCAATAACGGTATGTACAACAGAAAAAATCACCACTATTGGTCCAAAGAAAATCCACTAAGAGTTACGGCAAGTCATAATCAGGTTCGCTTCTCATTCAACTGTTGGTGTGGTATAATGTCCAATCGAGTCATAATGGTGGAATTTTATGAAGGGAAACTGAATTCTGCCATGTATAATGAAGTCATTTTACACCATCTTGAAAACGAGATGGACGAATGGCCCCTGTCGGAATTGCGAAAAGTTCATTTTCAACAAGATGGTGCTCCGCCACATAACAGTCACCTTTCACGTTCCAATTTGAGCCGCCTATTCGGTACACAGTGGATAGGTACACATGGTCCAACACAGTGGCCACCTCGTAGCCCCGATCTAACACCACTTGATTTTTTTTTATGGGGCTTCGTGAAAAACGAGGTGTATAAGACGACGTACGCCAGTGTTCAAGAGCTCAAGGATGCATTAATGACCATTTTACGTAATATTCATCCCAGAACATTATTAGCCGCCATTCGTTCAGTGCAAAAAAGGATAGACTTATGTATTCGTGAAAATGGAAATCATTTTGAGCAATTTATTTCATAAACCAATTTCTTAAATGTTTAAATGATTTTTTTTATTTAAAAAAGTTCAAACTTTTACCTGACCCATGAGTTTCGAGTTGATTTATCATATTTTCGTACGAAATGTATGGGAAAGGTCTTTGGCGATTTCTGTCTTTTCTAGTACTGAAAGCTAAAATGGTCCCATAGAGTTTTTTGATCCCCACATGAAATAGAATCGATTGGCATAAAAAAAATTTTGAACTTTTTGCATTTTTTTTTGCTAACTGTAAGTTTTTTACAAAATCTGTGAATGCAGTTCAAAATGTCCCAAAAAGTTAGGGAAGGTCTTTTAAGAACGTTTTGCTGTAACTGCAACGGTTAAGGTACTTGCCCTTACTGCCCCGTTTCAAAAATACACCCTGTATATCTGACGTCCATCATTGCATCAGTGTAGTATATAGTATATAGGTACATAAACTTACATAGTTACTTGTGACCAGAAGTGCAACGAGTAAGAAAAATATTTGACGTAATAGGTACCAAGCATAAAGTAGGAAGTAACAATCTTCATCAGTCATCATGTTTGAAAGTCCCTCTACATGCTATCTTCAGAAAGACGCGTGGAGAGCTTCCGAACAACTCTTAAAAAGACTGACGCTTTTACCTATAGATAGGTAGGTACTTATTATGTTTTCTTTTATGCGAGCCATCACATTGCAATATTTGACATACCTAGATACTTTGCAAAAAACAATAATTAACTTTTTAAACGATAAAGGACCACTCGGTGCGGATAAAATTTCCATCCTCTTATTATTAACTAGCTATTGCCCGCGGCTCCGCCCGCGTGGATGTCGGTTATCGCTTAGTGTTGATTCGACGCTATTGAGCTTCAAATTCGCCTCTCTACTCAACTTTGTCCCCGACTATGTACTCACCTCTGTTCTCGACTTTCTACTCGCCTCTATATTCGACTCTCTACTGACTTCTCTGTTCCCCTCTCTACTTGAATTTATACTCGACTCTCTACTGACTTCTCTGTTCCCCTCTCTACTCGACTTTGTACTCTTCTCTATACTCGCTTTTCCATTGGCCTCTCTACTTGCCCATCCATTCGATTCTCTTTTCGCCTCTCTACTTGACTGGGAGAGTCAAGTAGAGAGGCGAAAAGAGAACTCTCTCTCTCGCCTATCTACTCGCACTTCTACTCAACTCTCTATTCGATCTCTACGCCACTACATTCATCTTTCCACTCGCCTCCCTATTCACCTCTCTACTCAACCCTTTACTGCATTCTATTTGATTCTATACTCGCCTCTCCACTGGCTCTCTAGTCGCATATCTACTCGCACCTGTAGTGGACTCTACTCGACTTTCGATCTTTACACGCCTATCCACTCGTCCATATAACAATCTCTACTCGCCTCTCCACTCGCTTCTATATTTGGTTCGCTACTCGACTATGTCCGTTCCGAAGCTCTAATTCACCTTTGCACCATAAGCACATTCTCTCAACGCGATTTGGGCGCACTTCTCTCAGCTTTAAATGCTATAAATATCGTATCATTATCATCGCAATGGCTAAATTATCGAAAGAACATCGAGTAATCGCAACGCGAATGTTGAACAGAGCTATTAAAACTATCAGAATGCTTTTACTCCACACTTTAGCTTTCCTCAAGTCGAGAAATACTCTTTCATTCGACTTATTAGTCGTATTAAAGCGGTGCGGTGGCATTCACTCGACTCTTTGATCGTGTGAATGCAACCAACTCCTCTCATACAACATAGCAACCAGTGTTGGTGTTGAAGGTGAAAAGAAAATGAAAGTAAATGTAAATAACTATTTTTATCTACTCTGATACTATAATACAAAGATTATAAAATTGAAATCAGAACTCTTATGACAAACATTACGCACAGGCCAAAAAAAAAGTTTTATTACGATACAGGTCTTGTATGGACACCTATATCATAAAATAACTTTTTAATCATAACGATACACCTATACAATCTCCATATGGACTGAACCACTACTTTAAAAAAAAACGGCCAATTCGGTAGAAAAAAAAAAGAAACGCGCATGCGCAATCGATGATTGAGGCCTTGGCTTGGCGTCAACTTTTTTTTTTACATTTATATTAGTCTTGTGCCTAATCGGACATCTGTCGGTACGCACCGTACTAGTACTTTTCGTACAGTGTACTAGTACAGCTTATTAGTACTGTTAGTACTTTAGTACACCTAATCATAAGCATACCAATTTGATTTTCCTTCATACTTTACACAGGCTTAGGACTGTCACTCTAGAAATGCGTTATGAATTTATATAAAATAAAATAATAAACTTAGTTTTGGTCAATTCAAATATCGTAAATTCACAATATTAATTTCTCAAACACTCATCCTTAGTTTTTTAATAGAATAATTGCGTGAAGATATACCTAATACTTACACCTCTAAAATTAATAAAAAAAGAAATTAACGTAATTAAATAGATATTTTTTGTAGAATATTATCTTATTACTATAGTCTGTGGTTATTCTTCACATGTAGCACTTCACTAAAGGGGCTATCGCTGTCGCATTCTATCGTATTTACCATACACTGAAAAAAATATTTAGCCGAACTAATTAAGTTATTTGAAAAATAGCTCAAGTTAGGTAACAAGGAAATAAATTTTGTACATGTAAACAAAATTGATTTTGTTGTGTACGCAATACTAGTTAAGTAAATTTATGTTTGGTAAGTAACAAATTAATAATTGATTATTATTTACATAATTAAAGTTAACGAATTAGTATGGCTGCAGGCCACAATACGGTTTATTTAAAAGTAACCGACCCGTATTTCTAATTATTATTACTATGTTCGGTCATCTTTAACCAAACGGTAAGTTGATGTTATAACTAAACTGTATTACTTAGTAAATAGCAAAGTATTTGATTAATTTATATCAGACTGTATGTGTACTACATAATGTCTACAACGTTTTAGTAATAAACCAATTTTTTTGTAGATATTTGATGAACAAATGTGTTGATATGGTACATTATTTTGTTTATTAACGACAAACAGTTTTGTAACTATTTACCCATTTGTGGTCTTAAAAGAGAATTATGATTTGTTGGAAATATTTAACAAACTTATATCTAAAAAATATATAACGGTTGGCAAAATTTAATTAAACTTTGGTAACCTTAAGCAAAAAATGTTTGTTTATGTGTAACTTGCTTGCTTGTCTAAGGGAATGCAATGCGATTGCAACGATTTTTATAACGTGCGCGCATGGTGTTTGTGAAAAAACTCTGTAAAGGAGGGCAAGGGCAAATATTCACAAAAATGAGCGAGTTTGACGAGGCGGCATCTACGGCGGAGCCAGCCGATGCAAATAATATAACAATGGAAGAGTACTTGGAATCATGGGGCCTCTCCATGTACATTGAGAAATTTAAAGGTAAGTTCTATTTAATGACTGACGTAACTGTTATTTAAATTGCAACAATGTAATCTATAGTACGCTGATTTTTTTTCTTTTCGGTCTCGTATGTCTACATAAACCCTATACTTAATATACTAGAATAGGTCAGGTCCCGGCAGGCACGGATCCGTACCATTAGCTTTTCTAAAAATAAGACGACGTAATTTCGAAACCTATTGAGTTTCATATTTTACTTTTTCCAGAACAGTCCATTGACATAGAAACCCTACAAATATTGTCGCCTGATGATATTAAGGATCTCATCCCTGTAATAGGCCATAGAGCCAAGCTAACTACCCAAATAGCTATGCTTAAAAATATAGTAACTGACGCATTTTCACCAGCCGACAAAACAGTAAGTACCTATAAGGGTACCTTTACCTACATTATCCATTCGTAGGTGCTTAGGTGGTTTTCAAGGGATAGCAATAAAATTGTTTAACACGGATGACGTTTTGGGCATTGGCTAATATATAATTGATGACATATATCAGTGGCCCAATGATCATCACGCCAGACTGCCACACCGGAGGTGCCGGGTTCAATCCCCAGTTGGGTCAAGATGAAAATTATAATTTTCAGATTGGTCTGGGTCTTAAATGTTTATCTAAATGTATATGTATTTGTTATAAAATATAGATAGTATTGTTGAGTTAGTGTGCCATAATTCAAGTATCGAACTTAATTTGGGGCTAACTCAATCTGTGTGATTTGTCTGTATATATTTATTTATTTATTGATTATAGTACTATATGGATATTTTAAAAGTGTATACATTTTTAATAATTTTCAGACTGAGGAAGTTGAAGATATAAGCATGAATGCTGTTTATTTATTTGACAATTCATCATACGAATTGGAACAGCAAGCAAACGAACCAGCAACCGATGCAGAGTTCCAAAGGGAACAGAGAAAACAATGTGTAAGTAAACTTCCATACTAATGCTAAAACCACTGTATGCAATTAATTGAATGGCGCCGTTTAGTTAACTGCCTAGGCAGTTAATTGGACGGCTGAATAACCTAGTTGACGGCGATATATATATATGTATTCGTTATAAAATATAGTATCGTTGAGTTATCGTTAAGTATCCCATAACACAAGTCTCGAACTTACTTTGGGGCTAGCACAATCTGTATGATTTGTCTGTATATATTTTTTTATTTATTTTCAGAAATTGTATGACACTTTATTGAAATATAATGATGGAAAAGGTCTTTGTTATGAAGAAAATGGTTTGTTGGGCAATGCAGCAAGAAGACGGCGCTGCAATATTATCATCAATGATAAATTGAAACATGATCCTGAAAAGACAATTAGCAGTTCACGATTGTATCAGTTAGCGTTTGAAATCTGGGTGATATGACATTTATGATAATTAAAAATATTTTTCTTTGCAACAATGACAGAGTTATATTTGAATGTAGACTAATTAAGACAATTGATTTTGATTTTCACTTGCACTGTTTTGAAGTAGAGATTCCAGAAACTGAATCAAAACTATATATATTCCAAGATTCATTATTGTCCTATGTACCGAATCATATTAATATAGCTTTAAATAGTAAAAGATATATTACACAAAGAGAGACGTTATAAATGTGCAAGTGTGTGTTTGTTTATTTATGGTTTAAGCGAATTTTCAATGTTATATAATACGCTCTTTCGCACTAATTCGCACTTTCTTACAATCAAACGATTGTAAGAAAGTGTGGGCGAAATAAGTGTGCAATAATAATTAGGTATCTACGTATCATGGACAAGCCAATATTGCACTTTTTTGTTACCTTATTTTATAATTACTAAGAGCTGCTTGCTATAATTATGCTTTATAGATTGTACTCAAACAACTGTGATTTGACTATTGCTGATAAATAAAGCGGTACTTCTGAAAATGATTTTTATTGTTTTCCACCTCAACAATAGTAAATATAACTAGTTTAGTAATTTTAACCAAAATGCATGTATACATCCAAGCATATTTGCACCGTACTGTTATGTTAGTTTGACGTTCGACTAAAAATAACAGCCCGTAAGGCGGAGTAGGCATTGGCTTGATATTTGGCGTGGCACAACCATAATACACCGCCGAATGGGGTGTAATTTGAACGTCAAACTAACATAGCAGCATGTTGACGACTAGTGCAGCGAAACTAGCGCCACCCGTCATTTTATTCTTTTACTCCTCAATCAGATCAAATTGAAAAAATCTAAGGACGATACTAGCTAGTAAACAACATGTAGTTTTTTTGGTATTACTTTTCATAATTCAGAGAAAAACTGATTAACTGGCCACTTTTGGCGTTAATCAGTTTTTCTCCACCAAAACCAAAGGGAAAATAATGAAAAGTAATACCAAAAATACTACAAGTTTACTAGCTGGTATCGTCCTTAGATTTTTTCAATTTGATCTGATTGAGGAGTAAAAGAATAAAATGACAGGTGGCGCTAGTTTCGCTGCACTAGTTAATATGCCTTCAGTTAACCTGTATTTTGGTTAAAAATTACTAAACTAGTTTTGTTATTGGTAACGAATCAATCATTTTAGTTACAACCAAATTGTTGTTATCAGTAAGCAAAAGAAAAGTAACCAATTTGTTTAAAAATTACCAGAATATTAGTTACAACCAAAACATTGAAATCAGTAACCGAAACAAATAAGTAACCAATTGACGAATAATTTGGCTATTAAAAAGTGAACAAGTTGGGAAATCCATTTATCAATAAATCTACTAAAAAAAATTGTTTGTTTAATTACAACAAAACACTTTATTTTTGATAACCAAATATAAGTGTGAGATATTTATTAACAGTTTGGCTAAAAATAGTTAAATAGATAAATCAAAATAGCTGAATCGTTTGTTAATACTAACAAATTATATCAATAAAATTTAGATTAAAATTTTTGTTATCAGATACAACTTAGAGTGTAATATAGTGACATAAATAGTTAAGCTATAAATCTCCATAATAATTAGCAAAACACGGTTTTGCAACGTGTAACACACAGTTCGCAAGTCCCAAAAATTGTGTATGCAGTAACCGTAAGTTTTGTTACAGATATGCAAACATTTTTTTCAGTGTAGATTATAATGTATGGTAGAGAGTATTTACTCGCTCGTACTCGCCGCGCGCCGCTCGTATCGCTATACCATATAACAAACTAACCAATAGACGTCCGACTGTCCGAATAGTACTAAATGTCCGATTAAGAACTGTGATTAAGAACTGTGTGTTGAGTAACGTTGCTTTTAGTACAGTGCTAAGTTACGTTACCTAATAGTACATCGGACGCGTACTACCCAACACTAATTTATATTAAACAAAGTTTGGTTTTGTTTATAAAATAAATTAGTTTATGTATTATAGTATGAGAGTAGATAAAGTAGTGTATGACACTGTACATAACTTGGTCTTATAACACTCGTGTGATAATATAAAAAAACTCGCCTACGGCTCGTTTTTTTAAAACACACTCGTGTTATAAGAACCCTTATTATGCAACAGTATCATAAACTACTATTCTCACATGGGATTTATTTTTTATCCATCTGAATAGGTAACGCGCATGACCTATTTAAAGTTTGCTTGGAGGTATAAGCCGATGCATTAAAGAAAGGAATCTTAAATGGCGGCTTGTACTTACGTTGACAGATAGTACAGTTAGCATACAAAATTTCAAGTCATTTTTTTTTCTTCACGTTAAAAATAATAAAACTAAGACTGGGTCGTATTCATTTCTAACTAGCTTCTGCCAGCGGCTTCGCCCGAGAGAAAGTTAAAAATTAGAAAGACACGTGGCGGCACCTATCACATTATATCAGGTCCTCCTCAGATCATCCATGACCCTTCATGGATGATCATGATGTTGGTTAAAATAAAGAACGAACATTATTATTAACTCATTTATTAATATCTACTGTCTATGAGACGGTCCTTCACCAGGATCATCAAAGGGTAAGGGTTCTACTCCCAACATTTCTTCATCCCAAGAGTCCTCATTTTCATTATCGTCCGATGACTTCTCGGTATCTGTTTCAGAATCACTACTTTCTGGTCCTAAATTTATAATGAAATCCTCCATTTCTTTTTCTCTAATCACATTTCTTGTCCAGTACGCCTCCTCCACCCGTTTAATGTGATTGACTTGTTTTTTCCAGTCATCCGGAGTAATCGATGCAATTGCTTCTTTAGTCAATTGTTCAATTTTATTTTCGTGCTGTTCCACATTTTTATCGGCAACCCTTTGTTTTATTAGATTCCAAACGTGCTCTATAGGATTTAAATCGCAGTTGTAAGGTGGCAATCTTAAGACTTCACAACCGTGAGATTTTAATAATTCGTCAACCACGTATCGTTTCTCAGGCAGTTTTTTCTTCATTTCAGTTAACAACTCTGCTTTTGTCCACTTTTCTTCATATGCAATATTATTCTCAACCATATATTTTTTTATTTCCTCCTTACGGGTGGCTGATGTTGGCGCTTTTTTTACTTGCATACTATGGTATGACGCGTTATCCATAACTAAGATGCTCTCTGTCGGCAGATTAGGAATAAGTTTTTCCTTTAAATATTTGAGAAAATTGTTTCCGTCCATCTCATCGTGATAATCGCCTTTCTTTGATTTTGCTTTAAATAGCAGATCAGCGCCTTCAACAAACCCATTTTCACCACCAGCGTGCACCATTACCCAGCGTTGGCCTGGACTATCATTTTTTTTTATTCCTTTATCTTTAGAGCTTTGCCAGCACTTACTTACAGTATAGTGGGCATGAATCCATGACTCATCCATGAAAATTACAGGTTTCTTATTAGCCCCTAGTGCGTCATTTTGTCTTATTCGTCTTAAATAGCGTATACGCCAAGCCTTTATGTTTTCTTTTTCTATTAGGACGCTTCTGTTTTGACGACACTTTTTAAACCGGTATCCCAACTTATTTTTTAGGATACGGCCCAATGTTGTTTTTGATCCTTTGAAATTCAAATCGTGTTTGGCGGTTGCCAATATTTTGTTCAGTGTAGGCACTTGTTTGCGCACATCATAAATAGAGTTAACTATGTTTCCGATTGCGGTGATATCGAAATTGTCGACAGGAACACGTGTGTTATTCTGTCCCCGTTTTCCTTTCTTGGGCGTACGTATTTTTGTCGATGTTTGCTCGGCGAGCTTACCTAGAACGTAAAGGTATTAATCAATTAGAAATGGTATAACGTGCGATATATTTTCATTATGCTAATTAGCTATTATCTCGTAAACACGTGGACCGATTTACATAATTTAAACGAGTAAAATGGTTGTAGACCTATACCTTTCATTTGAAACCAAAATCGTTAAGATACCTCAATAAACAAAAAATCACATTTTCAAGTTTATCTCGTAATTATTATAAGCGACATATTGTTTGAACATGAAACATTTCTTTAAAAACTATCATTATCAAACTTAAATGTTATACAATGTCATAAAAAGAACAAAATTGTTAAAAGGATACATTATAAGTAGGTAGGTACTCATACAAACATACCTTCTTTTTTTATTTTCACTATTGTGCTAATTGGTAATCCCGTGGCCATGGAAGCTCGAGCATTACTATGCTCGAATGGATGATAACGCTCCAGATTTTTCTCTTCTTCGAAATACTTTATGACATTATATACTATTTGACGTGTATCACTATGTATAACCTTCCCTCGCTTTCGAGAAGACATAATTACAATCTCCACACAGTCCGCACGTCCAAACAACGAAACTTAACAATAAAACAAAACTTAACAATAAAACAAAACTTAACAATGAAACAAAACTCAACAACAATAACAGATAACGGAAAAATAACAGAAAACTTTAACAAGGAATTCGTAAAAAGGATCACTGAGCGCGTCAAGACAGCGTGGAAGCAAATCAAGACTAATATTTTTTTTGTTTACGGTACGCGCGAGAGTGAGTATAGACGGCACTAGTGTGCGAACGAGAGAACATGATAAGCACCGCCATTTTAGATTCCTTTCTTTAATGAACCGGGTTATACTTTCATATGCGAAGTTAACTTTATCGTCTACATTGTTTCCTACATTATTGTTAATATTAATTAATTTATGGGCCGTAAGATTTCTCAGTAATTAACGAGTCAAAAATAATATTTATTTAATAGTTACAATGAAGTCGCCATTTGTAACACTCATGTACCATTACAGAGCATTTACTCAAATTAAAGTCGAGAAACAGGAATATCGTTGCTATTTTACAACTAATCAGGGCGCCATTGTAGTCTTGAATACATCTTATTTACTTTTCGCCGGAAACCTCCACTTCTTGTAATCCTTTTCCACTGATTATAATCCATTTTTACACGTATCGCAGATATACAGATCAAACCCGACAAATGGCGTTTGCAGTGCTGTAAATGTTTCTTTTCAACTTTCAAACAACTTTAACTCTGTATGGTGGCTTCCAAATAATATTCATAGGATCTTTGTGGCTATAAAAGATCAGTTTAAAGCGTTGTCTCAACTAGTATTTTCAAATCGAGAGAAAGCCTCACAAAAAACAATCATATGACAGTAATGTGCTATTATAGTAACCGAGATGCTATTTGGTTGAATAAACCGCTTTTATTCCACAATAATGCTGTAATAATGATATATCGAAAGATACTGGTATAAAAGCAAGTTTTACGACGAATTAGCAATTCAGTTGCTTTCATAAAGCTGTCATAAGACTAACAGTCGTATGAAGGCAATTAGAGATATCTTTAAACAGTTATCGTGTAAAACTGGTATAAAAGCAAGTTTTACGACGAATTAGCAATTCAGTTGCTTTCATAAAGCTGTCATAAGACTAACATTCGTATGAAGGCAATTAGAGATACTTTTCTTTAAACAGTTATCGTGTAAAACTGGTATAAAAGCAAGTTTTACGACGAATTATCAATTCAGATGCTTTCATAAAGCTATCATAAGACTAACAGTCGTATGAAGGTATAATGAGAGATATCTTTATACAGGTATCGTGTAAACGCGATATGAATTCGTCGAGTCAACGTTTACTCAACGTGGTTAAAGAACCAAAAATCATTGAACGCTGAAATATCTAGAAACCTGCTTTTATACGGCATTTTAATAAAATGCGAGCTCTGTTACGAGTCTCTTTCGATCTATGGTCATAAGAACATTTTGTCTCTCGACTTCTTGCTAGTTGGGATGCTTTTTCACGCCCCGCTTAAAGGACCCGGGACTGTAGGAAGCGGGAAACACGTGAGCTGGCAAGGAATTCCAGGTCTTAATGGTGCGACAAAGGAAAGAGTCACCGAACAGCTTGGTTCTTGAAGGATTTTTTTTCTATTTTATTTCTATTTTGTTCTATTTATGCCATATTCACCCTTTTTGTGCCATTGAAAAATAAGAAACTTGAATCTCATAGCCCTATTCTCTTCCCCCCTCGCCCTTCTATCCCTTTTTTCGCGATAAGGGGTAGCCTATGTCTATTTCCAAGCTCTAATCCATCTCTATACCAATTTCATCAAGATATCTTCAAAATTGTCAAACTTACATACCCTAGCCCTATTCCACCCCTTCAACTCCCTTTTTCGCAATAAAAGGTGGCCTATGTCCATTTTCGAGCTCTAATCCATCTCTGTACCAAATTTCACCAGGATATCTTCTTCCCCCCCCCCCCCCATGCCTCCATTTTCACGTCAATAGGTAGCCTATGTTCGTTCCCAAGCTTCAATCCATCTCTGTACCAAATATATCATCAGGATGTCTTCAAAACTGGCAAACTCTCATCCCCTACACCCCCTACACCCCCTCCCCCCCTTTAACCTCGTCTTTCGCGACAAAAGGTAGCCTATGTTCGTTCCCAAGCTTTAATCTATATCTGTACCAAATTTCATCAGGATATCTTCAAAAAAGACTAACTTTCATCCCATAGCCATATTTCCCCCCTCCTTCTACCCCCTTTTTGCGATAAAAGGTAGCCTATGTCCGTTCTCAAGCTCTAAACTATCTCTGTACCAATTTTCATCAGGAAATCTTCAAAAATAACAAACTTTCATCCCAAGGCCCTAGCCCCCCCCCCCCCCCCTTCTACCCCCTTTTCGCGATAAAAGGTAGCCTGTGTCCGTTCCCAAGCTCTAATCTACCTCTGCACCAAATTTCATTAAGATATCTTCAGAAATGACAAACTTTTATAAAAAACTTTCATCCCCTATTTCCCCCCTTAAACTCCCTTCTCGTGATAAAAGGTAGCCTATGTCCGTTCTCAAGCTCTAATATACCTCTGTACCAAATTTCATCAAGATCGGTTCAGTGGTTTAGGCGTGAAAGCGTAACATACAGACAGATAGACAGAGTTACTTTCGCATTTATAATATTAGTATGGATTCTATGGAACCATCATTAATCCAAATAGAGCAGGGCACGGTCGACGGGACATGACATGCGGTGTTCCACAGAGTTATATGTTACCATTCCTATGCTGTGAAAATCGGTTACGTTTATGTGAAAGCTTGAGCAGCTAGAAACCACACCACGGCCGGAATTGCTCAAGTTATTGGATGTATTTGGTGAATGGGTCGAGAAGTGGTCCTTCAAAAATACGAGGCCGTTGTAGGACCACAGATTACCTAAATATTTAGTGTAATTTAGTGATCAGAAAGCGCAACATACGATCCACACATGTCCATACATCATGCGCAGACAGACGTTTAGCATCGGAAGATAGAGCCGCCGATGTTGAAAGTGGGCGCTTTCTACGCTTTCTATACTTCTTGTCATCAGGCGGTGCGCTTATTTATTTGCCGCCTTAGTTGTGCTCAGTTATGACTAGGTACTTGAGTTACTAGGCTACATGCCTATATAGTTTCACTTTCATGTGACTGTACACGTAAATGACATATCCTGAGTCACGTAGTGTAAACAAATAAATGCAGCAAAGTATGTACATACTAACATAATTTTATTGTTAGTATTGTCAACAATTATTTTTTTGTTATAGTTAACGCACTGGGGGCACGTGCCGTGGGCGCACGAGTTAAATCAAGCCGAGCTGACATCGCGTGTGGCTGCTTCCTTGTTGGTCATTCATAGCTCTGTTGAGAGACACACGACAAAGGCAAAAGCGACAGCTGAGGAACCAAACCAATAAACATTACCTGTAAATATATGGAAATCAGTTAATATCAGATTTTTATTTCATTGATTGCATCGGCATTTTTGAAACACCAACGCATTTCAAATGTTATTAAATATATATATAAATAATAAATATGGTTCAATATTTAAATGTGTTCCAAAATTAACTTTATTCAATTTAATTTTAACTCATTAAACAGATTACTATACAGGGTGTAATCGTTAAGTGTGTCCAGGCGATTATCCCGTAACTATTACAGATATCAAAAAACTTTAAACTGATATCGAAAGTACGCTACCTAATGAGTAAAATGACATCAATAACTTTTTTTAAATCTAATGAGAGGTATCTAACATTTTGACATCAAACACTCCCATACATTTAGTATGAGATTAGTAGAAAGGTTTTAGTTTCCTTATTTTAAATGATCTAGTACCCATTTTACCTTAATCATATTTTATGATTACGTATAATATGACAATGATGATTTTCAAGTAGATACACGTGTAAATTAATTATCTTACCACTTCAAATTAGTAATAAACCGTGTTTCAATATCGCATCAAGTAATTTGAGGTAACTGAAAAGCAACACACTACAAAAAAAAAAGATACTAGGTATTTGGTGTTTGTTCTAAATTCAAAACTTTTATCTCGGGTTGTTGTTCCCGCCAATTTATCGTTTATTTTTTTTTATTTGCGTTATGAATCGTGATTGTTTCATTTATTGATTGCTAAATGGCATATTCCAAAAGAGAAATGAGAGATATGCTAAAAATTTACCACAAATATGATTGTAACAAAAGAGCGGCCATTATCGCCTACAAAAGAGAGTACCCATACAACCATTTTTGGTCACGAACTTCTAAAAAAGTCACAGATTTACAATAAACCGTAACAGTGACGTAACGATTACTTAACTTATTAACTGTGTGGATTTTGGTTGCAGCGTGTAGTAACGATGTCAACACATTGCATGGAAAAATGTTTTAGTAAATATGTGTTGTACCTGTGTCGACCAGTTCCGACATATATTTTTCTATATTAATTTACGACACATTGTGTATTTTTTCAATTTATGTGTAAATATTCAAATTTTACTGTCGACACATTGTAGACACTAAATTACAATAAAATTTTGCAGTTACACATATGTAGTAACAATTACGACAATGCTGTGTTGGATTTGACCAGACAAAAACAATGGGTAGTCAAAGTGTTCTATTGTGTTAAATAAAATTATTTTTCTTTTTTATCAATGAGTCATAAACAAACGAAGCGTTTTCGTTTATCTTCGAGTATTTACAGAAAAGTAAAGATGAAATCAAATTCAGAAAATAGACAAACAGGTAATGATTTTCATTGTTAATTCAACCGAAATTGTAAAATCATGATAGCCATTTTTTTACTTTTTTATACCTAGATAATTCGCTCGTTGAACGTTGTAAGTCAAGAACCTAGTTCGAAAATTATTTCTACTATACATCAAGAAACTGAAAATTTTGATTTTAACTGCAATGTACCGGATTTTATGACAAAACAAGATAATACCGCAGAACTGTCTGGTGTTCCCAGACATTCGGCTAACATAGATGTCGATATGGCTGACTCACTTAGTCAAATATTATCAAATTACGATGATAACGAATCATCAAATTCTGATATCGCTAACCTGGATCAAAATTATAAATTTTCTTTTAAATCTAAGATTCAGCAATGGGCATCACAGCATCAAATACATCAGAACGCTTTGACCGGATTACTAGGAATATTAAGAAGTATTCCAAACATGGATTTTTTGCCAAAAGATAGCAGAAGTCTATTAGAAACTCCCAGGACAAATAATATAGTCGCATTGGGAACTGGAAAGTATTGGTACAATGGTTTACGTAATTGTATAGTCCAAGTTTATTCTAAAAATATCACACAGTTACCTACTAATTTAAGTTTGACATTTAACATTGATGGTTTGCCTATAGCAAAAAGTTCCAAAGACCAATTTTGGCCTATTTTGTGTAAAATAAGTAAAAATGATCTTTCACCGTTAGTTGTTGCAATATATCATGGCAGCACGAAACCACCTGTTAATGACTTTTTACAGCCATTTGTAGATGAGCTTTTGATTTTGCTAAAAGCTGGAATATTAATCAGAAATCATGTGATCAATGTTAAAGTACGCTGTTTCATTTGCGATACTCCTGCTCGATGTTTTGTTAAAACTCGATGTTTGCGGCTCGGCGCAAACGTGCCACTGAACACCAGTTGTGGCCAGCGACAAGCAGTTATTTTTCACACATTTTGCTAAAGGTAGCGAGTGGCCATCACCGGTCAGACATGTGAACTGCTTATTATAGTTTTTTCATACATTTTACAAAATGAATGAAAAATCGCGTGAACTGCTTGTCGCTGGCCACCGGGGGCTGGGGTAGGTGGCCCGTTTGCGCCGAGTCTTTATCTACATATATTGTTATGAATTGGAAAATCCAGTACCCAAAGTTGGAATATGAATTGCTTATTTTTTTCTGAGTGCATATCCATTCGAAAGTATGCTCTTCAAAATAAAAATCTATTACGAAAAGGTGAATTACCAATATCTCAAGTAGCAAACAGATTACAAGAATTGTCAAACATGAACATTACTGATAGAGATTTACAGGTATATCCTATAGTCAAATACGAAAAAGAATTAGCAACGGGTGAAATAGTTTTTACTACACTAATATTGAATAAAAATTGTTTACTTTCCAGTAAAGAATACAAAAATAAATGGTTTTTAAGTACCGACAATAATATTGTTGAAATGGAATATGCAATTCAGGTCCAGGGAGAATTAAAAATCAAAGGAAAAAGTATTAAAAAAAAGTTTAATTTCTTCGAGAAACCTTTTAAATCTTCACATACAAATGTTTATGCAACTGCACTTAATTATGAAATAGGAAAATCAAAAACATACACGTTACAATGTATAAAATGTAAACTTCTGTCATTAGTTTACCATGATAACACAATCTTTATTTGTCTACACTATAAAAGATAACACGTTACTTACTCAAAGTACGCAAAACGTCTCTTGGCGTTGCTCAAAACCCATAAAATCGAAAACGTTCGCTACGAAACAAACTACCTAGATAATCGCGAAAAAAATTCAGCGCCTATTCGATAAAAATCGAGCAGGCGCTGAACTTTTGTGCTATCTTGAATTTGGTCCCATAGTTAAAGATGTTTAGTTGGATAGGCTGAGCAACCCCACGAAAGGTTTTGCGTACTCCTTCGCTTGTAGTGATATTATCGCTTGACATTCTATTTTTATTTTGAAGTAGATCAATGATGGTATGGTACCATCAACATCTTTTAAAGTAACTTGTATAGTATCCCCTATATTGGTGCTTAATACTTCTTCGTTATTTTGCTCAGGGTTTACATTGACATCTTCATCATTTACGTCCATATCGAATTCCGTATTGACATCAAGTAGCTGATTCGACAATATTTTAACAACTTGTTTTTTTTGTTTTGATGTTCATGAAGATACCTGCATAATTTCAAATATAAAAAACTCCTATAATACACACACATACACACACACACACACGCAGGCACGCACGCATGCACGCACGCACACACGCACACACACACGCACACACACACGCACACACGCACGCACGCACGCGCACACACACACACACACACACACACACACACGTGAGCGTAAGCACGCGATCATCAACTTCCAGCCTGGCAGGACAGCTGGTGTCCAACCGAGAAGGGTGGAGCTATTTAAATGAAAGAGATTGTACTTGAATGGCTTTAGTCGCATTATGTCCAATTCGCATTCGCATATTGTCCAATTCTCACTATGTCCAATATGGTTAACACCCCGATTCAGAGTTTCCTCATCCTCTGTATCCTGAAATTTTAAAAAAAATTTAAATGGACAAATATCGCTTAATTTTAGCCAGCATTTTAATTTTTCCCATGATTTGTCTGGTGTGCTGTTTTCATTACTCCTCAGTGACTCAATCTCGCTTTTTTTTAGTGAACGGGGCCAGTAGAGATATGTTCCTACGACCCATCCTTCTGGTACCGCAGTTACTTCCTCACTAGGACCATTTTTTGTTAGAACCAAACGATATGGCATGTTGAGAATCACTGCAAACACAAAAATATCAAAAGTCCATTTTGTATAATCAGTCACACTGTGACGTATTTCACCATATGCCGACACTTTTAAACATAGTTACGAAACATTGTGTTGAGTTTTATGTCTCAACTAAATACATATTTTTTCAGTTCATTTTACACAATTACTTAATAATATTAGTAATTTAGAGTGTGATTTGGTAAAACTTATGCAAATTGTATCAATAAAATCTTCTGCATTACTCAAAATTACGATTTTTGTGTATTTTTTTATTGAAAACAATGACACTAATTAAAATATATTTTCTCTCTTTATAAAAATATTAAGGGCGCTTTGTTAAATTTGTTTAAATGACCTCAAACTTCACGATGAATTTAATTTCGCAGAGTACTTACGATCAATATTGAAGAACTATCATAGAAAAATATACTCACATGTTTTGTGAATCCAAATCCACAACACCATAACATAAAAAAGGAACGAGAATTATATTAAAAACTGTGACAACTGGACATAAATATGTCAATTGTCATTCATTTCAATGAATGATTGAATGAGCGGTGAACACCTCAAAGCATTCAGAGGTGCACACAAATAAGTCGCAATGTGTCAACACGGCGACGGTGCAATGTGACTGAGAGTTACTGTTACGATTATTCCCCACTTTTCGAAACGGCGTCGAAACACAGGTCGACACTAAAACGTTATGCTACGGAACAAAGTTACAAGTAAATTCCGTTACGACACAAAAATTGTCAACATTTCTCGTAACCGCTACTTCATATGGCTGTATGGGTACCCAAATAGAGAAGTCCCTTCTGGTGTACGTACCTAAAACCTTTCTACTATTCTCATAGTAAATGTATGGGATTGTTTAATGTCAAAATGTTAGATACCTCTCGTTTCATTTTTAAAAAGTTATTGATGTCATTTTACTCATTAGGTAACGTACTTTCGATATCAGTTTAAAGATTTTTGATATCTGTAATAGTTACAGAATAGTCGCCTGGACACACTTAACGATTACACCCTGTATACGATATTTTTATCGAGACAGTTTTTCAGTATAACATTAGATACAAACAATCTGACTTATTTTCTTAACTTTACCCTACTAAGTAATATGAAACAAGTGTTAAAATTGGTTTACCTAAGCTAAAGGTCATTTTGTACTGATTCATTTGACCTATTTAAAACCGACGCGCGCTTTGTTATTATGTTCCTTACAGAAGATATCTAAAAGTTTGGTAAAAGACCAAAATACTCCAAAGTTTCTAAAAACGTAAATTTGTAAATGACTACTACAAAAAATCAACGGGAAGTTAAGATTGAGATGAAGTGAGGTTGGAGCACCTATAAGTGTATAAGAATGAAATGAAAATAGCAAAAACGAAGTCGCGAAGTTCCGCTAAATTTAGCTGGGCGGGCGGAGTGCGACGCGAGCGCAGGCGCAGCTAATCGTCAGTGCTCGAGACCGACCTCGCTTTGTTCACAATCACAACTGTGCGCGCCCTGTGTTGTTTAGAAGTGCATTTACTCCTCAAATTTATCAATCCGATTGCTTCTTATCAAATTATTTACATTTAAAAAATGTATAAGTAGATAAGTGCAAATGGCGAATTTCTATAAACAGATTATGTGCATAATTCGCTCTCCTTTTGCTCCATAAACTCTTAAATTGAGGTTAATATGTTCTAGTTTAGAGAAGACGTGAATTGTTAAGTGAGCTGGGGTCACCACTGCGTAAGTACTTAATTTAAGCCTTATTGTGTCTAAATAGATTATGGATCTTAATTGATCTAATATGATTTTAGTAAGGGGGAGAAAATGAGAAGAGAAGAGTAGGTAAATGATAAAAATAGTAGGCGCGTACTACATACCTATGTAGGTACTTTTTATTTTATATTGACAGTTTAGATGAAAATTCAGCAGACTTAACACATAGAAATACATACCAGAATTTATAATGGTTCATTAAGAAAGGTGTGGCAAGGAATTAAGAATGGCAGAATTGGATAGTTCGTTTTAATAAGTATCTAATAATGTGCCTAAATATAAGTTACGACTTAAACACTTAAAGGAAACACTGCTTTTGTCTTACACCCATGTCTCGTTAATGAAAGAGAATTACCCTCTTATAAAACGAAATACTCATGTGTAAGCTACCTATACCTTTAGTTAGTTATTTTTGTTTAGTCTTATCTATGCTTCATTTTCAGGGGTGATGAACAACGACGTAGAAACAGAGGGTCGCCCTCGTCCATTGTCCACGGGTTTGTGGACATTGTTTTCGTGGTTACGTCGCGACGATCGTTCTGATTCCAGTGAGAGTCTCTCTAGCGCTGGCTCCGATCGCACTGTTGCAAGTTTCGCATTTTTGACGCCAGCACACTATCAAACTGCAAGGATTCCAGTAGTTCTACCGCCACCTGGGCCACCTACTGATTCGTACAAAAAGAGAGTACATGACAGAAATATACGACGACAGCATGATCACGATATAACTTTACATCGCAAATACGGTTTATTCAAAAGTGCCGACAGCGGTTGCGGTTACGACGCTTTAAGTTTACCACCAGTGCGAAGAATAACAAGTGAATCTGGTGGTAGATGGGAGCGAGACAGGAGAGCTACAAGTGAGTGCTTTCAGCGACGACTTGCACATGTTCCAGGGAAGCGCCGCGCTCCTTTGCCACCAGTAGCTGAAGTACCTTCTGCTCCACCGACATCTCTAACAAGACGTAGTACTAGAAAACGGCGAGCACCGCAGCCACCAGTAAAAGTAACGGATAATAATAAAGAAAACTTAAAAAGACTCGAAGGCAACACGTTCATTACACCAATGAATCCACAATCGTTAGACGAAAAACAAAAATCACGCAACAGCGATGTGTCAATGGGTTGTAAGTCAGAAAAATATAGTAAAAAAGAAGCATATACAAAAGATGCAAAGCTTAAATCGGAAAAAAGTTTCTTAAAACAAATTTTCGATAGTAAAAAAAGAAATTCCGCTATAGATATAACGTCTGTGAAACTATTGCCTAGTATAAGCGAGTTGGATAAACAAGCAGCAGAAATTATTGAAAATTGTAAGTTGAATGCTTCAGAGCAAAACAACAACATCAAAAATGCAATTATAGCAAAGACAGATATCCAAAATAAAGCTGAAGCTTGGATATGTGTTAGTTGTTTAAGAAAGTATAATGCATCTACAGTTTCCTGTTCATATTGCTTATCTAATCAAAAAGTGAAATCGTCCAAACCAGATAATGACAAATGTACAACGTTGAATGCTTCCAGTAGTTCTACCCAAACAGAAAAGCATATACCTAATTCAGCATCGAAAAACAAAAACACAGCTGAAGAAAAACAAAAACTCAAAGAAATGTTAAAGGAAATGAAAGATTCTCTTCCTAAAAGACCAAAGCACGACCTAAATGACAAATTAAGAATTAAAGCTATTTCAATGCCTACTACCCGTGAGAATAGTTCATATCCCACGGAAACGCCAACTCTCCGGGTGGGGTGTCTTAATCAACCCTCGACATCAGATAATAGTTTAAAATCTCAGCTGGACACAATTTCTTCAAATGGCCCTCCTTCACCGATACTGACACAATCGGTAACGGCCTTACATGTTATACCAAGTTTTAAACAAGTACATAACAGTGTAAAAATAATTGATAAAGATTCAAATAAGACCAAAGAAAGTTCACATCCCTTAAATATTGAAAAAACTGCGGAAGCTAAAACCGTACTGGAGATCTCTGACCAATTTAAATCTAAGAAAGATTTGCACACGCCCTTAAGAATTTCATCTTTATTAAATCCAGTATATATTCCAAAGAAAAATATTGCTAGTAAGCCAGAAAATACCAACGCCTTACAAACTAAGACACGGACTGAAATTAAAAAAGTAATAGGTGCAACGTTTGGTAACTCCAGTACAGTGTCTCAACACTCTGGTACCTCAACCGATGTTTTAGCTGGCCCTTCAACATCGGAAGTAAGTCGAGTACCAGTCATCGTTAGCAATGTTGAAACAAAATCTGAAATCGAAAAGGACGCGAGTGGTAAAAAGCCGTCTGTTTTATCAAAAAGCATTTATCTTACACCGCTTGTTAAAAAAGAAACTGTAGCTGAGTTAAATAATAAAAATAACAACGGCTTTACAACTTCCGCGGCTAAAAGTCAAAATACTAATACTCCAGATCAGCACTTAAGACGCAGGGTTTTGATACACCAACTAGAACAATCCATAGCTAAAGGAGATGAACGGGCAGCAGCTGAAGCAGCATCAAAATTAGCGCAGTTACGGTTGTCGTGCTCAGTGCTATCATTCTCATCCCAAATACTATCTATACCATCAACTTCAATGTCTAACACTGGAATTGGAGCTGATAAGATTAGGCCAAATCAAGTACCTTCAAAAATAAATGCATCATCTAATGTAAAAGAACAATCATCCCCACGGTTAAACTCATTAAAGGAGGAATCTCCACCAAAGGAAGATGTTAATAAAAGCACACCAAATCCTGCCTCAGCTCAAACAAATTTGATAACTCCACGAAAAGTTTTAGCTACAAATGAAAAAAAATCTACGCCTGAAGCAAAACAAGAAGACCTAGCTACTAATCCTGCCATGACTACGTGAGTAAATTTATTTCCATTGAAAGGTTTAGATTATTTATTATTTAGTTATTAATCATATCGATATTGATTTCCAGAATTGCTGTTTTGGTAGAAGATAGAGAAGCCACAAGAGGGCCTGTACATTTACGCATCAACCGACAAGCTTTAATGAGGGATTTAAGAAGAGAAGCCGAAACAACGTTAGGTCTACCCATAAATCTGCAACGATGGATTGTTGGACGAGCGCTGTGTGCCAATGATAATGTCCCAATCATTTCATTGGCTGGATCTGATTTCAGCGCACCTTTTTACTTGTGTGTTGTCGAGTCAGGTAGGTAGGTAGGTTTTACTTTTTTCTATTATATTGGGTCTTAATCAACCCGTTTAATAGAAACTACTAGAACAAACATCTACTTCTAGCCTTGACATAGCAGTGGTGATTTGCCAACTCACTATATGGGCCCCTTATTATGATCTCAGGGGGCAAAGGACAATATCGGTATAAGTACCTACCGATAATGGGATATGGGTACAGTATAACGAGCCTTACAGTATGACGTCGCCTTTGAAGTATGTGTAAATACCGCCTTTCGCAGTTTTGTCAGCGTTGTCACTATAGCACAGAATAAATAATAGTACTAACGTACAGAAGAATCACTGCGCAAGAAGATTTAATTAATTCCAGTCTTGCTTCGACGCAATATGGTGGAATTCAGCTCGCACTACATTAAGTACCTATAATTTTATTCACCTACAACTTGCGTCTCTTTCTATCGCGTACCTCTGATCTCTTCTCACGTTACGTTGCCTTCTTGTGAAGGACTGAATATTTGATTACCAGTCCAGTTATGTACCTGTTACTATTTTTCTACTTATGTGAAAATGACAAGTCGTTTAAAAAGAAGGAACTTGGAACTGCAGAAATTACGTAGGATAGGTATCGTCAGTGGTACCTACCTACCTATAGTCAGCGCGTGATGCCCGTCAAGGACACTCGAAACTAGACAAATACGACGAGGCGGGTGACGGCGGAGTACGTTGACCCCGATGGGTCCGATCCAATAACCCTCCCAATTCAAAAATCTAGCTGGCTAGGTACCTTCCTACTTCGTGTTTTACCTATAAAATAAATAGTTTTTGTCTAGATACGCATTCTGAGCAGTAGTTGTGGTAGGACTGGTAGGTTCGGTTATGGGTAGGTAGGTAGGTACCTTAAAATTTTAAGATTTATTAATTTGGCAAACTTACCTTTCAGCATCTATGGGAAGCGAGAAAAAAGATAATTCCGGTATATTTCTATTCGAATTCAAACAGCCGAACGCCACACAATATCGTCTGTCATATTTTCTTTTCTTGTCCATTCTTAGGTAGGTACCTACTTTAACTAGGCACGATCAAGAGAGAAAATAATGTTTTTATAAAATCCCAGCCGAGCGCTAGCATATATTAAAATAATACCTCAAGCGTTCACACGAGCGTGCGCGTCACACTCAACTAATTTTAATCCGGTCGGCCGGATACTTCGCTGTAGGTATATAACGGATGTACTGCGTGGAGTGAACCACGCCTGACTATAGTTTTTTTTTATCTGCAATATTTATTTAAACCCTATTTAGTCTCTTTGTTCTCTCAAGGCACATCAACTCATGTTATATACTCATAAATAATTAGCTGACAGCCCGCAGCTCCGCTCGTATGGATGTCGGCAATTGCGACTTTTGGTCATATCTCCGGTTCTACACAAAGCATCAAAGAATCGATTTCATTTTTTAAATTTAGGCACCTAAAGAGCATATGAACGTTAAAATTTTACAGTTACTTATGTCAAGAAATAATTAAAATAATGTGATATAATGAATAGAGTAAATAAATAATTTGAACATGATTTTATCGCTGGTTCGGTAAGTTGGTTCTACTCAACCAATAATGATCAAACCAACGTAATACTCTAAGTCTTGAATTTTAATTTTAATTTGAATCAGAACCTGAATCTCCATTTAAATACCGATTTGATTGAAAATTTCGAGTCTGCCATCTTGGATTGCTAAATGGATTATATATATGTAATCAGCGACCTCAAAAACCCTGAAAACGATATCCGTATCGATTTTAGTGAAAAATTCCAGTCCGCCATCTTGTATCGCTAAATGAATGATATATTCGTGATCAGCGACCTCAAAAACCCTGAAAACAATATCCATATCGATTTTAGAGAAAATTTCGAATCCGCCATCTTGGATTGCTAAATGGATGATATATTCGTAATCAGCGACCCTAAAAACCCTTAAAACGATACCCATATCCATTTTGTTGAAAATTTCGAGTCCGCCATCTTTGATCGCTAAATGAGTTATTTTAATCGAAATTACGAAAACTTTTAACAAGCAAAATGAGTCAATCAAAAATATAATAAAATAAAAAACGTGATTGCAAATGAGACAGTCCTGAATCCTTAGTACCGAGTAAAATGTATGGCTACTCGGTACAGTACCCCTTCTCCCGCCATTCCGCTCACCCCGCACGATTGCTCTGTCTAGACGGCTTCGTCAACAGACTGTATGAATCGTTACACTGTGATATGGGTTTCACCATAAGGGGTCAGAGCAGACCCGTAGTGGGCAATGGCGGATCCAGGGGGTCATGGGGGTCATGTTCGAGCCAGTTCCTCATGTTAAATCTTACCGCCGCTATTACGGTGTGTCCTACGCGTGGTGGCTAACACTCCGCTACCATATCCCTGAGGAGCTGCGACTTCCGGGCCCGGCTTCCTCCAGGGTCGGGTTCGTGTCCTTGCTTTCGCGCCTCCTTTCTATACCGATATAGCACCGATCGGGCCATGGCATCAAGGACATATGGTAGCGAAACGGATGTCGTGCAGTACCTCCTGATGGCCATCGTGCCCTGCAGAGCGTGCAGCTTCTGCACATGTCTGGCCTTCAGGGTTTCCTCCCATATTAGTCATTCATAGAGCTATGGATCACACAATTCCCTTGTAAAGTCTCCTGCGGAGCCATCCAGACCCCTCCTCTCCTCTGTTGGGCAGCAGCCGCGCCAGAGCGTTAGCTGTGCCCGTCTATTTGGGGGCTAGACCTCGGAAATGCTCCCTAAAGTCCCACTGGCCGTCAAATAGATATTTCATTTGGGGCTTGATACCGATGGGAGTGTCTCCCACTATGATGCTAGATCCCTCTGCTGGCGCGCGCTGGACCCATGACAGAACATGTCCTCGTTTTTACGCAGAGTCACCTTGAGGCCCAGCCGCCGGACTCATTATAAGACTCATTATGGACGGCTGGCTAGAGAGGCCGACGCAACTAATTTTCGGGAAAGATTGCTTCTAAGATCATTTATTTCGGATCGGGAAGGAGCTAACACCTTGAATGCCATCACTGCGATGCGTGCGAGGACTCTGTTGTACACGCTGATGGAGTGCTCAGCGCGGGAGGGCCGAGGCGTGGCCTCATGGCGGCGCTCTGGTGTAGTAGACTTTTCGCTCGGCGCCATGCTCGCAGCTATGGTGCGAGCGCGTGGGCTGCCGTTTTTTCTTTCCCTTCGTCCACCTGCAAGGATGATAAGTGTAGTCGCCTGTCATTATGTTAGAAGCAAGCCGTAATGACGGGCAGGGCGGGTGGTATTATTTCGGTCTAAGAAGTAAGTTCAGTCGTAGTTCAGTTAGGTATGTAGGAAGGCGAACCCTAGGCCCCTTGGTGATAGCCTCGGATGTGAACGGCATTGTCGCTAAGATGGCTTCGCATGGACACAAATTGTTTTCCTATCCTAGTTAGTGTTCTGTGCATCCTACCCACGAATGAGATTTAAAAAAATTGTGAAATATTCTCGAACGCGCGCACAGTAAAATTCGTGACAATGTAGGTACGCGTTTTGCGTTTTTAGATTTCTTTCCTAACAACAATAGATCAGACCACTGATGACACAGAAACTCTCAGTGTATATAGGGTAGGCAGCACGAGTTTGACTCTCCTGATGTTCCACACGTCCATAGGTCACGGTAACCACTTTCCATCAGGTAGGTAGGCCGTGTGCTTGCCTGCCACCTTACGTCACCTTACCTCACGGCGCACGGGTTTGCGTCAATGGTTGATCAGTCCATTTTTTACGGCTGCTCTGATACCTGTTAGTTCGTACATTGGCGTGAACTTTTTGACGTTTGTACACGAAGTTGGCCGATAACTTTACTGCAGTTCAATACAGGTGACATACATAGTCATTTAATAGGTATGTAGGTGTTACAACTGCTTGACCACTAAATTTTCATTAATATATAATATATTTCCAGAAAAGACATCTGACCAAGCCCCACGCATCAAACAAATTCAGGTAACAAAGGATGATAAAACCAATATACAAACCAAAGCTGGAGACGTTTATACGGAGCTAATGCAATTGGAGCAACAAGCGCTTGTCCCTAACGCAGAGAATTTTGAGTGCGGAGTTTGTATGGAACAATATCCACCTGGCGGAGGGGTAGTGCTGCGTGAATGTGTGCATATTTTCTGCAAAGGTTGTCTATCGGATGTAGTGCGTCACTGCGGAGAACCTAATGTCCCCTGCCCGGCTATTGGGTGTCAAGATATGTTACAAGAACGCGAAATCCGTGCTTTGGTGACTCCTCAAGATTACGAACGTTGGTTGGCACGAGGCCTAGCTGCGGCAGAAAGTGGTACTCGAAATGCATTCCATTGTCGCACACGAGATTGTAAAGGATGGGCTCTTTGTGAACCGGGAGTTCAAAAATTTCCATGTCCAATTTGTAAAAAAAACAACTGTATACAATGTCAGGTAGGTGGTACCTATCTTTTATTTTCGTTTGGAAGTTCATATCCGTTTTAGTTATTGTATAGTTCATCAAAGAATAGTTGTACTCCTTCATGATGTAAGTAGGTGGTAGCGGTAGGTATAGGATAAGTACCTAACTAGATTCCCAGTTAGGTAAATCATTTTCAATGGTCTTCATCCGGTTCGAGTCCAAAATAACCACCCCCTACTGGCCGACGAATTTGATAATCGGTAGAGATTTCCGCACACACAAAAAAACTGTATTAAATATACTATGATATGCGGGGATATACATAAATTGAAATAGGTACGGGCGATTTTGAGCCTTTTGAGGTCTTGGACCATATGCAACAGCATACTACTTAACAGTCGAACAGGGCCCTATCAATAACTTTAGGGCCAAGCTAACCACAATTGCAAGTCGGTGCACCTGCTAAACAAGAGAGTAGACTGTGGCGCAGACTTTTCTATCAGAGTTCAGAGTCAGACGGCAGTCGCTCCTGGAAAAGCCGCCTTACAAATTAAAATAAGCGGTTCTCAGGCTCTAAAGTAGGTACAAACCTTGGACGCAACTAGGAAATCGCTTGGAGGATGATTATGGCTGTTTGTTTTAACAATTCTTAAGCAGTAGGTAGGTATACTTACTTGACGATGAAAAATAATAACTAATATACCTACTATTATTTTTAGGCCATACACGATGGAGTGACTTGTGAACAGCATCGTACCAAGCTTAAGCAGGTAGACCCTGGCACAAGTACCAGTGAAACTGACGACGGTACTCGAACATTACTGAATTCGTTGATCGCTAAAGGAGAAGCCCTAGAATGTCCAGAATGCAGTGCCATAATCACTAAGAAGTGGGGATGTGACTGGGTGAAATGTTCAGCTTGTAAAACGGAAATATGTTGGGTGACGCGTGGCAGACGATGGGGCCCCGGTGGCAAAGGTGATACCAGTGGCGGTTGTCGTTGTGGCGTTGAGGGAAAGAGGTGCCACCCATCTTGCGGATATTGTCATTAGGGACTTTGCTGGAACAGTAACTGTTTAATTTGAATAAGTGTCAGTATGTTATATTCAGGTGTAAGTAGTTGCTTTTATACCTACTTTAACCGAGCCAAGAAATTATTTTATGAAATGGGTTTTAAACATACATTTTTATGGTAGGTTTTATGTGTGTATAAATTTGATTTTATGTATTATCTGCTTTCCATTCACATAAACACCGTGCGGGCCGAAGTTTGGGATCTATGTTTCATGGTGGCCCATCAGGCCATAACATGTAGCTAACATAGTGGAAGCAGCAGATTGTATAATTGTTTCTGCATAAATAATAACAAATTAATTTTTGAATTTAGTGATCGTAATATCACAATTTTGTACCTAGTTTGTACCTTTTATAATAAAGTTGCAGGAATTATTCAATTCAAACTAATGTAATTATGATTCATTTCAATCTACAAACAATTTAATTATTAGATATTAACAGTGACGTGTATTTATTAAGCTAGATTATATACATACCTACCTACCTACTAATCTTTAAACCAATATTTATTAAATGTTAATAAAAAAGGGCTTATTTACTTCTATATATATACCTATTTACCTAAACAGATATAACTGTATATTTATCTATTCTCATATTGAAATGTTAACATTAAAAAATTAAAAACAATACTTTAACAAGTCATTGTCATTGCGCATAGAATTTCAAATAAAATTTAAAAAATTCATTAAAGTACATACAGGTCTTCCATTAGGAATTGTATCATAATATAACTTTTTCTCCATTATGACAGCTTCAGCTGGACAAGAGGTTTCAATGCAGTTTTCTCTACATAATCTGTGGACGCTGCACACCGCGCATGCGCGCGATTAGCAATTGGATTTTGGTTTAACGTTTCTCATTTTAAGCAAGTTATATTATTTCATGAGATTAGATAAAGTAGTGTATGAAACTGCAAATAATTTGGTCACTTGTTGTTTTTTTTAACTCAAACTCGTATTTTAAGAACCCTTATTATGCAACGGTTTCATAAACTACTATTATTACCTACTAGAGCCAACATCTATCAAAAATGTTATACAGGTATACCTACCCATCACTAGCTCTGATGGTGTGTATTGCTCTTTCCACACATCTTGGACCTAAATCGCGATTTTATTAAAGGCCCTGGCGCGTAAGCTATACTTGGTGAATATGAGCTCGTGCACGGCCGTAGCACCCCATGCAAAATACATCCAATAAACATGTACTGCTCGTATAAGGCACATTTTGAACACATTTTAGGTTCAAGATATATGGAACGAGCAATAGCGGTTTGTTCGCATTAGTTCCATGATGGTACTACTGCGAATTTTTTTTCGCATTAGTACCATTTAAACGACGTATTATGCGAAAAAAGATTCGCAATAGTACCATCATGGAACTAATGCGAACGAACCGCAATAGCCGAGGGAAATTTTGCACTCCAAAAAGGTTAAGTCATTTGGAGTAGAGTTGAGCAAATGAGTTGGCGCGAAGATACTGCCTTGCGGTAAACCATAGCTTATTACTTATTATTAAGATAATCTATTTTAAGACATTGTGTACATATCTGCGAGGTGACTTGACTTGAGGTAATTGTGAACTTTGATTACTGTCCAATCTGCTGCGGTAAATCTTACGGCTGCCACACAGGAGGCGCGGGTTTGATTCCACTCAGTGCAAATATTTGTATGGATGAATAAGTATATTTGCATTGGTCATTTATTTGCAAATATATCCTAGTGTACAATCAAGAATTTAAAAATTATAGTATACCGATAACACATTAGTTTCGAGCAAGATTGCCTTTGCTATCTACCTTAAAATTTAACTGCCCCTTCAACCCAGTCCTAACACATGAATTAGACAATAAGATCAAAATTAAACAAGAGGCATATATTTAAGTAAGAATTTATTTTCTTAGCATAGGACCATAATCCAAAAGATTTACTTTGAACTGCTGAGTCTTATAGAGATATAATTAAAATTAATGCCTCACAGGCAAACACTTGTGGACTTATTCTCTCTTAGAATCAAACTCAAGTATTTTATGAATAGTAAGGGGATATAGAAATTCTTTCATTCCATCTGCACCTATTTTAGTTGCAATACAATGTTTTGCTCATTTTCACTTAACACAGTTTGTACATTTGAGATTGATTGATTTTACTTCTTAGTTTAAATGTGGTCAATTTACAATGCAATCTTAGTCATCTATTCTGAAATAGTTAGGGAGAACTATTTCAATATAAGACAAACTATCTATAACAACTCACTGTCTTTACTCATTTCATGGGCTGGCCCTTATTGTCATATAATTTGGCAAAATGGGTCAAGCATTTTTGAAAGTCACCTGATAAAAGTGGGCAGTAGGCTTTCAAATTTTAAATTTTATTACTCAGGACAAATATCTTAGGACTTAAATTGTATAGGGTCATGGGTGTCAATCCACCAAGCATAGATTATTTAAATACAATTCGTGCATACTAGGGCTTTGTTTGTCTCGCGTACATGTAACTATAATCAAAATCTAACCTTAATTCATTACTTTATGAAGACAGTACCTATGTTTTTTTTTTAATACTTTTTTTAAATAATTAGATTTTAAATAATGGTGTCATATTTAAAAGAGTAAATACACAGTATTACAAATTACTAGAGATGCTATTCTTGGTAAGAGTTTAACATTCTTACTAAACTTAGTATGAACACCATGTCACATTGAAGTTTCCAAGTTAACAACACAAATTCCTACATCATTGAAATAATATAAATTGGCATGGCATGACAGTATTTTAGTTCGAAACAGCTGGTTTTTTATTTAAACAGAAAACATTGAATCTGTCTAGGCGGGGTAGCTTAGTGGTCAAAGCGTTGCTCCTGTAAGGTAGAGATCGTGGGTTGAACCCACCCTGCCTAGACCAATTCAATTTTTTCTATTTAAATTGTTTTGAATATATAGCATGAAAAATGTCAAAAAAAATTCAGTCCAGCTGGTTTTTGTTTCTAAGCATCTTTTTATACCCTTCTTCAAACATTCCACAGTAAGAACTGCAAGACAATGAGGCATGCCTTATAAAATCTAATGACTATCATAGTAAATAGAATATCCAAAACATTTTCACCTTATTTCAATTATGTACCTCACTTTTTTGATAATTTTACTGCCTTCATTTTCTGGATGTTTGTGACTTAACCAATGTATATCCATGATATATTTAAACAAATCATAACAAATACAAGAGTTTGAAGCTAATTTCACATTTCAAAATACACTAGTCATTTATAAATGACATCACCAGCACAACGGAGCACTAACTTAAATATCTAATACCGTCGCATCCCAGGCGGTCCTCTACCTCCAGGCCCACCGCGGCCCATGCCTGGTGGCGCCCCCATCATGCCTGGTGGCGGGCCGCCCATCATTGGACCACCTCTCATTTGAGGAGGTGCAGACAACTGGCCCCGAGAGCCTGGAGCCATATGTTGCTGAGATGGACCACCAACTCCTCTAGCAGGCCCTTGCAAGCCTGGAGGGGCACCAGTAGGCCCAGCGCCACGACCAGCTGCTCGCCCACCGCCGGGGCCGCCAATGGCACCTGGTAAAGGTACCCGGGGTAAACCTTCTTCAGGCGGGGGAGGACCTTCAATAGTTAAGGACACAATATTTTCTCCTCGAAGCAATACAAATCCCAACGATCTTTTCTCTTCTCGGTCTGCAGTCTTACTGTTCTTTGATTTAATTTTTCTAAATTCTTCACAGTCTCCTAATATTAAATTCATGTGTTTGTCAAATGCTTTGAATGTTCCAATAAATGTACGTGAGTCTTGCAGTATTACTCTGACTCTGTAATTTATATGCTGTTGCATTTTATTATTCTTACCGATCGTCTGAAAAAAATAAAGTAACATAAATATTAAGTTATTATTGTACCGGCTTTACCCGGTACTGTTTATTCTTTATTATCATTTTATTTGGACTTGAAAGCAAAAATAATAAGTACAATAATATGTGCGATATTTAATTGTCCACATAGAACATTAACGTACCATTTTGGATATTTGATGCTACAATACAATTGAGATTTTTAACTTGTGATAAATTGTATCCTTAACAAAATGACAGACGCCGTACACGGTACAATTCCATAGACTACAAACAAAAGTACAAACAAGCGAAACTAAAAAAAAGCAAAGCAAGTCAGAACCAATGAACCAAACAATGACCAGTGTTACAAGTATTATAAACATTTACCTCAAACGTTAAAGTCAAATGAAAACACCATTTATTTTATTAAATATATTACATATTTTAGTCATTTTCTTCTCATTCTTGATTAAAAATTTAGAAGCCGGAAACCTATGTAATCCGATAACAAATTTATTTCACTCAAAAATGATTTGTAAATAATTTATTTTTACAAAATAAAGTTTCAATTTTTTAATCTGTATTTTACACGAAGAAAAACGCGGGAGAATCTCAGTTGATAATTCATAGGACGAATAATTTTGCGCCTTTCGAGTTGGTAAAGCAAATGGTCCCGTTTCGACCGTATATGTTTATAATTTGTTTGCTTACCTACGTTCTTACTAATAAATAATAATAACTTATATTCCTATTGTGAAAAGCGGATAAAATTTAGCAAGGATATTATAGTTACCGACAGTGCAAACCTATCTAAATGTAGGCTCATTAATTATAGCTAAGTTTGCATCCAATACCTACATAAGTTACCTAATAATTTTTGCTCTGCCGAGTGTCGGAATGCAATACTTTCCTGTAAGTAACTTAATTCAAAGTAATGAAGCATTATATATTTTTTATTGTGCGCATTTGAGTTTGAGTCAACGCTATTTTTCTAAAATAATAGTAGCGTAAGTTACTCCTTATTACATCAGCTACCTGCTGATAAAAGTCCCGTCAAATTCGATCCAGCCATTTCAGAGATTAACCGGAACAAACAGACAGACAGACAAAAATGTCATCAATGTCAACTGGTACCGTGCCTAAAACACGGCACGGCATAAATTACCCGCCCTACTGACAATGGCTAGCGGTATTACCTATTGGATGGCAATGCCAATCTTTTGTACATAAAGAGGGCTGTCCTTTGGTCACGCGAAGGATCAACCAGTCACTTAGCTATTTCTTTGTAAAGCGACCGTGCGCTATGGTTTATTTTATTAATAAAGAGAACTATTACAATACAATTCTTATTGGATGGCTTCTGTGTGTTGCCACAACTTGCCTATATCCGATTACGATTACGTTCTCAACTCACTGTCACAATGGAAAATATCGATTGCGCAATATAGATGTCTCTTGGTTAAAAGATACTTTATTTGTCGAGAGCTAGATTAAGTTATTCCTAAGTGAGGGCCGCCTGTACTTGCACATTAAAAAGTTCCAATTTTTTTTTTAAACCTTTAAAAATATAATTGTAGGGCCCTAAAAGTCCCAAAACACCTATTTTTCCCCGGAGTTGAGGTAAAACCCCTAAGTTGGTAACTCAGAAATGAAACCACAAACAATTCAATGGTGCCATCAGAATTAATCTAATAAGGAAGAAGGCAGTATGTGATGTTCACGATTGGTACCTACCGAAAAATGTAAATAAGCCAATCGCTAATACTTTCGAAAAATATCTCTTTTTTGGACGGTAATTTTTGAAGATATTCTGATGAAATTTGGTACGTAGACAGATTAGAGATTGGAGAAGGACATAGTCGAGTAAAAAGTCGAATATAGAGGTGAAAGGAGAGGCAACTAGAGATCGTTCTAGAGAGGTGAGTGTATAGGCGTGTAGAAGTCGAATAGAAGGCCGAGTACAGGGGGCGAGTGGATATGCGGCTAGTGAGGCCAGTGGAGAGGCGAGTAGAGAAATAAATAGAGTCCATTAGAGAGTCGAGTAGAGGTAAAAAAAGAGAATCGAGTGAATTGGCGAATAGAGAGACGAGTAAAGAGTCGAGTAGAGAGGTGAGTGGAGAGGCGATTAGAGATGCGAGTAGAGAGGCCAATGGAGAAGCAAGTAGAAAGAAGAGTACAGAGTCGAATGGAGAGGGGAGTAGAGAGTTGATTTTAGATCAAGTATAGAAGCGAGTAGAGAGCCGAGTACATAGTCAAGTAGAGAGGAAAGTGTGGAAAGGTGACTAGAGAGGCGAGTACATAGTCAAAATTAATGCTCAATAGCGTCGGCTCAACACTACGCGATAACAGCTAGTTATTAATGAATTAATTAATTAAGATGTCTTAAGTAAAGGCCAGGTCAAAAGTACCCAGAACCGACGCGCTTGTATGAAAACGCTTTTGAAAGTAGGAGAAGCGAAAAAGGTGTGTCAGGACCGCAGCAAGTGAAAAGAAGTGGTCTCTGCCTACCCCGATGGGAAAAAGGCGTGACCTTATGTATGTATGTATGTATTAATGAATTAGTGAATGTCGCTTTACGTTGATTTGAGCCGAGTCGACAGCTTTGAACTAAGTATTTAACTCAATATTCTCTCCTTCGTCGTCTTTCCTAAAGCCAATGTATTTCATCAGAAATTCAGAACATTTAATGATGAACTTTAAAAAGAAATTTTCATCTCCTATTTCCCCATTTAACCTCACTTTTCGCGATAAAAAGTAGCCCATACCCGTTCTCAAATCTATTTGTGTACCAAATTTCATCAATATCGGTTCAGTGGTTTAGGCGTGAAAGCGTAACAGACAGACAAACAGAGTTAGTTTCACATTTTTAATGTTGGAAAGTAAGTATGGAACCATGGATATAGATGTGGATTACCGCTGTCCTCGGTAAATTAATAAATGTGACCTTAGTCTGAAGATGATGATGACGATAGCGATGATGATAATGATGACGATGTTCATGATGATGATGATGATAATGACGTTGAGTATAGTGATAATAATGATGTTCATGAAAATAATGACAATTAGGATGATGATGTAAATGATGATGATCATGATCATGATGATGATAATTGTCCACGCTACGGGAGCGAGCGAAGGGATCTTGTGGGAATCGCGTGCTCCGGCATGGATAGATTACGTTAGAAGAAATAGAAGCTACGAAGCGGGGTGCCTTCGACATTGCTTTCACTGTCAATTAGATTCATCAAGAAAGATAGTAGGTAATTATTATTAATTACCATCAATAGTGATGAATTTCAATGTTTTATCATTGCAAAATCCATTTAAAAAGAAAAAATATACCATAAGAACCAAATTAGTTCAAGCGTCTTGGATCTTACATCGGTTCAATACCATGTCGAAGTGCTTCAACAGGTAGGAATCCTCCGGGACAACGATTGAATCACAATACGATTTAATTTTAGTGGAGTTTTTGCCGGTTTTTATTTAAATAGTGTAATTTAACTATAATTCTGTTCTCTTTAAATTGATCTAAGGTAAAAGCACTAATGGTGGACACTGACCCAATAGTGGTCACTTTCGATAAAAAACTTTATTGTAAGAAAACTAACTATTTGGCTTGCATGACTATTAACTTAAAAGACATCTAATGGTATTATATAATACATGTTCAAAAATTCGCAACATTGTCGTAAAAAAAAAAAAAGTAAATACTGAATTGGCACGGGCGCCAGTTGTTTTTAATGGGGATGCCCTTTTATCCCTACATAGGGCGCCTCGTAATGGCCAATGTTAGCTGTCATCTACGTAGATTTGTCTCTTCAAATCTGACAGCTATGAGTTTGTTATGGTCACAGAACAGGGCCACCAAAACCACTGCGGCACCACGGACACTGTAACCAATGCCATTTAACTTTAGACTTTGTGTTATAATGTTAAAGCTTAAAATTAAATGACAATCTTGTGGAGTGAATGAAAAATGTTATAAACTCTTTTTAACTTCTTTAACTTTAACACTCAGCTCTAAAGTCTATAATTGTATAACATTTTGTGGAATGTCAGTGGAAGTGGAGTTTTGGAATCGGGGACCGATGGTTATTGTTGTTTGGTCATATGCTGCTGCCATCTACAATTAGTTTTGCGTCGGCATCCCCATTGGTGTGATTTTTTTATTATTTAATAATGATTAATCACTATTGCCGTATAAGTGTGTCAAGAAAGTCATGAAATTACTGTTGGAGGACCTTATAATTTTCATTGTTCCCCCTCGCTTGGATCGCGTAGCCGAAAGACGTGTTTATGTGCGCTCTGTTTTGAAAAATATTTTTACATGTCAAAAGTGATTTTTCAACGTTAATATTTAACCCAATCCTTTCATTATAATGCAAACAAAGTGAAAAGTGACATAACTTCTACATAAGACCCAGTAAAAATAAGATTAATCTAAATATAAAATCTCAAAAGTAGCTAAGTGAAGTGGCCTGTGATTGTTGCAAAGTGATCTTGTTGTCGAACTACCTCCAATACCAATAATTAGCCAATTATTATTGGACCACGACAGGCTAATAAAGTGATCAGAATTTTATAAAGTATATTGCTACAGCAGAACAACAATTTCAACAAACTTTCTTAGTGCCATCATAGCTTAGCGGATAAGGGCGCTGGTCAGATTGACTGCGTAATTACTGTGGTCGGGGTTTCAAATCCGAGCTGCATTTCACTTTTTGTTATCAGAATAACAAACAAAACAACTATGTCGGCTGCAAAAAGTAATAAAACAGCGCGTACGCCACCGACAAAAAAATTGTCTCCCAATTCCGATACAAATACACAACAGCCACATACCGAAGAATCGAACTCGTCTAAAGAACTTAAAACTCAACGGTCCAAGCGACGATGCCCGCCGAGTGAATATGACAACAATTTAGATTTAACTGAATTCAAACAGGAAATTAAAGATATGATTCACGAAATGATAAGCCAACAAACTTCTCGTTTGGATCAATTGGAGACTCACATGTTGGATATTCTATCCATGAACACCACGATAGAAGAAACAAAAAAGGAAATTGAAAAAAGTATGTCATACGTGGCTGAACAACTAACATCCCTAGACACTAAAATAACCACTTTAGAAAAGGAACGTAATTCCACAGTTATTACAATAAGGACCCTCGAGGAGAGGATCGAGTCCTTTGATCGTTTGTTAATTAAGACAAGTGTGGAACTCCGTAATGTACCCAAACGAACAAATGAAACAAGAGACATGTTGTATGATGCCCTGATACAGTTATCTAAGCATATAGAAGCGAATATTCTGTTATCAGACATACGTGACATCTCACGACAACCGTCTAAGAGAGAAAATCCCCGTTCGTCACTGACAGTCGAATTTACAAATACGCTCGCAAAAAGTAGATTTTTACTAGCTGTAAAGGATTATAACAGACGTCACCCAAATCAGAAGCTGAGTTCCTCGCACCTGGGTATCGAAGCTCCTGCAACACCGGTGTACATCGCAGAACAGCTAACAACTACCTCTAAACGCCTCTTTTACCTGGCAAGAAGTTGGGCTAAGGTTAATCAACACAATTTCTGCTGGATTAACAATGGACGCATAATGATAAGGAAAAACCCAGACACCCCTGCCATTATTGTAAAAAGCGAGGCACAACTGAAAGGTTTGGCTATTTCAAGCGAAGCATGACTAGTTCAACAGCTAAACGATACAATGATCTCTGTCTTGGAATTTTATGCATGTTTCTTAATTTTAATGTTGCCTATTCTTAAGCTACTTATTGAAATTAATTCGTTATTATATTCAAATGTACACTTAATAACACACCTTACTCGCAATAGACATCACACTGTACACTATAACATCCAACTACAAATTGCCTGCAAACTTCCCACACATCCCTTCTTGTTTACAATTAACTGTCAACCACTGCTGTCCCATAAAACTAAAGCCTTACCCCATATAGTTCAGATAAATTCAAATGGAAATGACTAACATTACAGATTACATTAGCACTGTTGACCGCTTTTCTGTATCAGAACCTATAATTTGTAAACCTGAACTCACAAAAACGTACATAGAACACCCAAGTACCTACTTAAAAATCTTTACGCTTAACATCCGATCCATTAATCGTAATAACCTTAACCTGCAAACACTCTTGCATCGTCTTGATGTGGACTGTGACATCCTGGTGCTGACGGAGTGTTGGCTCTCGTGTAACAGCAATGCCTACTTACCAATACTACAGGGATACACGGTATATAGCACCACTAACCACATTAATCAAAACGATGGGGTCGTTGTCTACGTCAGATCTCACATAGCAGCTACCTGTGAAGAACCCAACTTTAGCGACACAGCCTCAGGTCTAATAATAAAGCTGGGCATTGACGTGGCAATCCTCTGTATTTATCGCTCACCATCTAATCAGCACATTGACTCCTTCTTGTCTACCCTAAACAAAATTCTACCAACCCTCAACATCTTCAAGACTGTAATCGTGAGTGGGGATATTAACGTAGATATAAAATCCAATAGTAAAGACACTCGAAGAGCATTATACCTCACCACTCTGGCCTATCATGGTTACCTACCCGCACACACTCACCCTACGAGAGACGGAAACTGCCTTGATCACTTAATGTTAAGAACTAAATCGGATACAACTACGCTTATCTATGAAACCGCGATAACTGATCACTATCCCACTCTATTATGTGTTGCCGGAAATAAGAATAAACCAAATAATCCAAAAGTTGCACACAAAACCGACTATGCTGCACTTGACTTACTTATGGAAAACACAGATTTCTCTTCCGTGTTGTCTATGCAAAACCCAAACGATGCTATCGACAACTTTATAGATATAGCTAAAACTGCTATTGAAAAATGTACTACAAGTGTTAAGCTACCGGCTAATAAAAGGATACTTAAACCGTGGATAACCTCAGGCCTCCTACGGTGCATACGGCAGAGAGACTCACTTCACAGAAAGGTAAAACAATTCCCAGACAATATCACTCTGCTGATTACTTATAAGCGATACAGAAAGTTCTGCTCTACCATTTTAAAAAAAGCAAAGCGACTGTATGATACTCATGAACTAACTAAGGCTAGTCACAACCCTAAAAAACTTTGGGACACTATAAAACTTATAACGAACACAACCAAACCAACTAACACTGCATCTCATTTGTTATTACTTTCTGCTACACCTAAGCAGTCATGTAATGATGTTAATAAATTTTTCGTAAATGTTGGCAAAAGTCTCGCGGAAAAAATAGCAACCATAAACACATTCACACCGACTAGACCCAATTGCACTTCTACAAGCAAAAACTCTTTCGTCCTAGAACAAACGGATGCAGACGAAATCTCCTCTGTAATAAGATCACTGAGGGTGACTGCAGCCATGGGCTGGGATGGTATTCCCCTATCATTCCTTAAACGTTACGCTGTGACTGTAGCTTCTATTTTAAGCCATGTTTTTAACCTCTGTTTTGAAGAATCTGTATTTCCGACCTCGTTCAAGAAGGCAATCATTCATCCAATTTTCAAGGGTGGAGACGCAAAGTCGCCGAATAATTATCGTCCTATTGCTGTGCTCACCGCCTTGTCGAAGATACTGGAGAGACTTATTAACAAGAGATTGGTCAACTACTTGGAGCACTTTAAATTGCTCTCAGCCCAACAATTTGGCTTTCGTAAAAATAAATCGACCTGCGATGCCGTCCACAACTTACTCCACAATATAGTGGAAAACATTAATAATAAGAAGAAAGTTTTGACCATCTTTCTGGACCTAGCTAAAGCCTTCGATACAGTGCCAATTTCTACCCTCATCGTTAAGCTGGAGTGTATGGGTGTTAGGGGTCCTCCATTGGAACTTTTGAAAAGCTACCTCACCAACCGCTCACAATTTGTAAAAATTGATAACCACAGCAGTGATGAATTTCCCATACAATACGGTGTTCCTCAAGGTAGTGTTTTGGGCCCTACGCTTTTCCTTATATTCATCAACGACCTCTGTAACCTAAGTGTCCCAAATGCAAACATTGTCTCATTTGCTGACGATACTGCCTTAACATTCTCTGCATATTCATGGCAAGAGGTTGAAACAGCAGCACAGAAGGGCTTCAATTCCGTCCTATCGTGGCTGACCTCCCACACGCTGACCCTCAACTCTGCCAAAACTAACTTCATCTCCTTTTCAGTTAGTACACGATCTCAGCCGCGAGACCCCATTAAACTACTGGCACACTCGTGTCAATCTCAAGCCCAACTTACTTGCAAATGTCCGGCAATTACTCAAGTTGACCATGTCAAATATCTTGGCATTACTTTGGACAAACATTTAAAATTTAAACGTCATATTGACATCCTCTCAGGTCGCGTCCGCAAGTTAATATATATTTTCAAAACCCTACGACACGTAGCTACCTCAACTGTCATACGTAATGTATATTACGCACTCTGTCAATCGGTAATAATTTATGGCATATCCAGCTGGGGAGGTGCAGGTAAAACGATAATGAGGCAGCTGGAAATTGCCCACCGGGCAGTACTAAAGGTCGCCACTTTGCGGCCCTTTCTATTTCCAACAACCGAGCTCTACCAGAGGTGCGACTTACTTAACGTGAGACAAATGTACATTTATCATATAATATCAATGCAACACCGCCTGACTCCGTTTAAACAACTTAGTAAACGACGAAAAGACCGTGTTTGCCAAATCCCTCCCTCGCCCACATCTTTCCTTAAAAGATTTGCCATTTATCTCAGACCAAAACTATATAACAAACTTAATGCTATATGCCCCATTTACGGTATGTCCTACTATACATGCCAAAGGACTGTAAAATCTTTCCTCAAAACGCTAGACTACAAAATGACAGAAGACTTTTTAGAAATGTGATGACATATAATCAGACACTCGACCACACACACACACACACACACACACACACACACACACACACACACACACACACACACACACACACACACACACACACACTAACATTCATGTTTCATAGTTGTTTATATTAATTAAGATTGTGAATATATATATCTCCAATAGAGACGAGAACTGTATCTCCTAAACACAGGCTGCTTGGCAGCTTATCTAGGAGTTCAGTACAAAATACCTCTTTTTTGACCAATTTGTGATCTGTATTTCTGTATTTATAGCTGTAATAATATGTAATTTTAGAATATGACTAATTATGATTTATAAAATTTTACCATGCTTATATATAAGAGGCTATGTAAACCTTTTTTAATGAATATATTTATTAATAATTATTAATTGTATTTGCAATACTCACCAACTGCCAAACTGAGTATTCAGCTGTCAGATCCTTAGTTTATTGTGGTTTGTGCTGGTTATCATTTGTGTTCAAAAAATTTCTTCTCATCTCGTAACAGTCTAGGGTTTAAAAATTAATTGATATGTGTATAATTCTTGTGCGAGGCATGTCGTATTCTAATTAATTCAGGGAAATATCGTGATAAACTGCGGCTTTTCAAGCCGGCAATCGGCTTCCGATTTGGTCAATGTTTATGGCCAAACAGCTAAATAAGCCGATACGTACATATACTTTAATGTCTTTCCCTTACAGGGGGAATGCTCTGACCACTGAGCCACCGAGCCACACCTGAAGCAATCCAAATTCTCCTATACTACCGTCTTCGAAAGATCGTGGGTTCGAGTCCCAGCTGAGCATTCACTTTTTCCTATCTTAATCGATTTGAAAAGTTAGCATAGTGAATGCTTCAAAATTTCATTGAACATTTTATGTTTCAAAGCTTTTTTTTAATTTGCTGTAGCTATGACATGAACCTACGATCATAAACAAATTATAGCGTATCACTTTGACATTTTTGAACATTCTTGATCCATTTTGTAGTAACCACTTAAGCCCTTATTTCTAATAAAAATACATAGGGTATAAAGCAGCTGTATTTATCCAGTTCGTTTAAACTTGTTTTAGATTTCCAAAAGCACATTTTAAGACATATCACATCAGTATGTATGTAGGTACAAGATAAATTACACAGGAGTTTCAAGCAGCATTACGGGTGTTCAATACTAACACCGATAAATTACTTTTATAAAAGTTATAATTATATTATGTAATACGTACTGTGAATTTCTTGTTTTCATTTTACTACACAGCATCTGTAAAGTATTGACTGCTTAGCTATAGCGGTTCATGAGACAGACCCTTGCAATAGGTTAACGTTTTTTCTCTTTGGGTGCTCTTTGGGAAAGGTATTGTTCGGAACATGAATCTTGTAACTAAAATGTGCTCAACGCGCAGTACACGTTTCTTGAGGTTTTGCCATAACAAATATGCCACAACATTTCACACAACGCTATCTAGATTCATGGTAAGCATAGCTATAGCACAGTATGTTCTTGTATATAGCACGAGGCCCTACGACGGTGGACAAGCTCAAATTTACCAAGTATAGTTTTAATTATTACAAAACAATCTGCGCGCAACAGAGCCTCGTTTGTCTCGAGATTTAGGTCCAAGATACGTGTCCCGAGGTATTTCCTAAAAACGACTGACACGTCGTACACGAAGCCTTATTTTTTTATACCACATAGGTGACAACAAGCACACGGCCCACCTGATGGAAAGTGTTTACATAGCCTATGGACGTGTGCAAAACCAGGGGCATCACACTCGCGCTGCCTTACACACCTAATTACAGGGTTGTTAGGTTTTCCCTCACAAATAAGGCATTTCCCTCACATCACAGTTAACCTTGGGCCATATATGGTTTTAAGGCGGCTATCTTGGACCCGTGGTGAGCCACCGAGCAGTTCTCTATAGGGCTGCTTCTGCCGCGGCCGTTAAACCTACAGTAAGTAGTAGCATCTCCCTTTTGCTAGGGAAGGGAGTGAAGTATTACCGTCTCCGTTGCATCCTGTAGATGCACCAAATGGGACCACGTGCCCCAATTTAACCTAATTAGCGATTAAAATCAAGAAACACAAAAAAATCAATCGGGTTTACATTATCTGCAAATATGGAGTCCAGTCACATGAAACTTGCAATCTCACTTTTCGACGCGGTCACAGAACGAAGATATCTGAGCTTGATTGAAGAACCTTTTACCGAACGAATTTCACGACGTGACGGCGGGCGTGCACTACTGATGCAGTCAGTGATCACGGCTGGCTAATCTGGTCGAAACTTCAGGCAATTCCACAGTATGTTTGAACCTAAACAATGATCGTGTTAATTACCGTTAACATTATTATAGCATATATTAATAATAAATAAAAACGATAACAAAATAACTGCCTTGATACATTTTTTACCTTTATTTATTATTATTATAATGAAATTATACTTCTTTACATTATAAAAAACAAAAGATCAAGACTGTTCAGTCGTAGTATGACAGGGATACCAGGGTTAATCGTAGCAGCGCCACCCTCAATGGGGTCGGCAACTGTCAAAATGGCGCTAGCGTCGCTTGTTCCCATAACAAAGCACTATTTCCACGGCAACGACACCTTTTCTATTATTTTTAGAGAAATGACACGTTGTGCTGTTCCTCATTGTAGTGGGGTGGGAAACCATGTTTTTCCCAAAGATATAAAAATTAGAAAACTTTGGCTAAAAGCAATACGTCGTCCAAAATTCGCACCAACAAAGTATTCGAGGTTATGTCGTGAACATTTTATTGAAAGTGACTATGAACATCATAGCAGATACACAGGTACGTCAGTTTTATGACATAAATATATGTACATACAGATTTTACACAGAGCGAATCCAACAGAACCTAGGTTCCCTACAATAACGCTTTATCTATTGTTTTTCAGGTGTGGAGCATCAACACAAATATTTAAAGAAAATAGCAGTTCCGTCTGTATTTCCTTGGAATAAAAAAGAGCCCACGGAACAAGCAGAAGAGAGATCAATGAGATTGCAGACTCGAAATGCCCGAAAAAGTTTATTTCAAGACCAGCCATCAGTTTCCTCTCAAAGTGAGTATATTATACCCATTATTAAAGAAGAAGACATTTCTCATGAGCTTGAAATAAATACAGTAACAACTGAGCAAGATAGGTCTCCAGAGACGGCAGAGGCATTGCCTAATACAGTTGGAACCCAAACACCAAATATGTTACGGCTATTTTCTTCAGCAATGTTGCTGGCAGAGGATCAAATGGTTAATTATTACACAGGGTTAGAATCAGTTTCAAGTTCAATTTTGTTTTTAGCACTTTATTACCTATGGCTTATAATATTAAATATCGTTGGAGTAAGGTACTTGGTCTTTCAGTAGAAGACCAATTTATAATGTTGCTAATAAAACTTAGATTAAACCGACCAGACTTTGAACTTGGCAAAATGTTTGGAGTTAGCAAAACGGAAGTCTCAAATATTGTTGTGACTTGGATTAATTTTGTTAACAATTTATGGGAACTTATTGATATTTGGCCAAGCAGAGATTTGGTCAACTTTTATATGCCAGATAGTTTCCGGAAGCATCATAAAACAACCAGAGTAATAATTGATGGTACTGAAATACCAATTCAAAAACCGAGTCTTTCGGACCCCCAAAAAGCTACTTTTAGCTCGTATAAACATAGAAACACTTTGAAATTTCTTGTGGGTGCTTCCCCAGGTGGGCTTTTGACATTCACCTCAGGAGCATATGCTGGAAGTGTTAGTGACCGTCAAATTGTGGAAAGAAGCAATCTTCTTCAACTGTGTGATAAAGGTGATACCATTATGGCTGATCGTGGTTTTAATGTACAGGACATATTTGCCTGTATAGACATTGGTATTAATATTCCCACTTTCCTAAAAGGAAAGTCACAGATACCAGGGATGTTATTGAAAGAAGATCAAAAATTAGCAAGTCAACGAGTCCATATTGAAAGACTCATAGGTTTAACTAAAACCTATAAAATACTCACTTCTGAGCTAAATCAGTTTTATGTGCCTTTAGCATCTAAAATATTTTTCATATGTATGATGCTATGTAATTTCAGGGAATGTATTATGAATAAAAGAAAATAATATTAATGGTATATTATTTTTATTTTGAAAACCTATCATAATTAAAATACAGGTATTTATTGAAGATTTCCATAACAAAATGATTTTTATAGAAATCATCTAATTTGTTTAACATTTCTGCAATAAATGTTTCATCTCTATTCACGTAAATTACTTTCATGTCTTTATGTGTATACACAATAAGATTGCAAAATTGCCTACCAGTACAATATAACTGTCCCTGTATTTGATAGTAGTATGGTGATGTCTTTTTTAAATGAAGTATATCATTTTCAACTATTAAATAAGGGACAGTTATATTGTTTATTTGTTGGTATCTGCTGGCATATGGGCACTTAATTTCAACAATTGATTGAGGCCCTAAAAGCCCATCAGGGGATGCACCTAAATATGGCCGTTCTTTACTAATAAATAAGCCACATGGCTGTACCTCAAGGTTATACATTTCTGCATATTTTTGTAAGGCAATCTTCTCATTAATAATTCCGTGACTAGTAGCTCTAGTGTGCACACTATCATCACGGTTTAATAGTTGACTGGCATATTGCCGTTTTGTGGTTTCCCGTAAATGGCATATGGTGTAGAAATTACTCCCAGTCATTCTGTTTCTTCTATAGTCAAACCAATCCGAAGAAGAAGTCTGTCCCCTGGTGGATAATTCAATTTCGATTATGGCACTGTCTTGAATTTCAGCCAACTTTAATAATTGTAAGATATTTCTTTTGGGATCAATATTAGCATAATCATGTTCCATTTCAATGGCATGTGGATTTGCTGGCTCATATAATTGCTTCATAGGCATTGTTGAATTTTTATAATTTAAAATAAGATTTCTTATCCTATTATTATAATTAATTTTATTAATATTTTGCCCAGACAATGGATCAAAATCCTTATTGCTCAATTTCCTTTTCCTCTTTAAAGTTTCTCCACGGACAGGAGTTCCTGTGTATAATTTTTTTGGCACATGAAACTGTTGTAGTTTCTGGGTGCGCGCTTCATGTTTTAAAATTATATTGTCTCGTACCATGTGCTCTACTCCCAGTAAAAGAATGGCAACATGTTTACACAGTGCAGTTGTTCCACTGCCTGCAGGACACTTGCAATGAGATTCTTCTGGGTTTCCATATTTATCTATTTTAATATCAACCTCATATTGTAGATCTTTCATAGTTTTTCTACAAAAACCTTTAATATATGTGTAATCTCCAACAACAGAAGATCTTGCCGCAAGAAGGTGGCGGGATTCATATAACTCCTCAGCTTTTGTGAACTTCTTCGTTGTGCTGGAAAATATAAATAGTCAATATAGTCTACAATTGTTACCCTTTATTTAATAGGTAGGCAGTTAATCAAAATGACACATTTAATCATGATATTTTTATTACTATGAGAGTGCTTTCTTACTAAAAGAATAATGCATGGGAATCCTAACATAATATTAAATATCTCTTAGATTATGATATAGTTACAATGTATTTAACTTGCATCTTAACTACACACAACTAACTTTTTTAGGTGATTGTGAATTATTATTGAAGTTTATTATATGCAATGAAGGATGTCTATTATACTTACAAACTTAAATAGTCCCTCAACTGTGTTTTGTTTATCGGAGGCATAGCTGTGTTGCTATTTATGTCTCGATATGTCTCTAGCGGCGGAATCACCATTTTTGATTCATCGTCTCCAACATTGGTACGACCAAAATCAAAATTTTTGTCGTACAGTTCTAATCTGTAAGGAAAAAGATTGAATATTTATTATGTAGCAGATTATCTTCAACTTTAACTTGAATATGGAAAAAGTCTACCTACACATTAATTTGCATTTACGAGGTCCAAATAATAACATTTTAAACCTTAAAAACGCGTTAGATTTCAGAAATTGATTTACAAAGTATTTTATAGGTTAGGAATGACCTTACCTTTCAATTAGATCTACTTTCTTTCCTCGTAAGGAAGCTCCTCTTCTCTTAAGCTCATCCTTTAATTCTTGTACTCGCCAAGTGGAATACATATTAAAAAATGCTTAAAAGTTCTCAAGAATCTGGAAAACACTATTACAATCGCAGCTTACACTCAACAACAAAACATCAACAAAAATGACAGAGAACAAGCTACGATAGCGCCATCTGCGATTAGCTTTGACCGGCCGGCCCCATTGTCATAACTTTCTTGACGCAATATATTTTTTATTAATAAGTGATTATCCACTATTTGTGTTTACGACCATGTGTATTCTATCGTATTTAAAGTAACAATTTGTTAGTTTATAAAGATTTTATTTGCTAAAGTTAATTTATAAATTTTGCTTTAACAGTTAAAAAACGACGTAACGACCATTCTTTAAAAAATATATGTAATTTTGTAGAGTGAAGTTTGTCCTTAAAGTGTCCACTATTAGTGCCAACGGGTGTCTTCTATTGGGGAGATGCTGTCGACTATTGGTGTTAACGACGACGCTCACGCTAGATGCGTGTGACGTCCCATTATTTCTCCCAGTCAGCTTTAGTTGGTGCTGCCTTACGTTTCACTAGAAATCTCAGGAACTCTGATTTAAAAAAATATTTTTGTTTTGAATAGCCTGTTTATCGAGGAAGGTTGTAAGGTTAAAACGCGAAAATGATGAATATAGACTTTTTTTTCTGTTCTGGGCCTATAACCTTCCTCTATAAACAGTCTATTCAGAACAAAATCATTTTTTCAAATCGGCTCAGTAATTCCTGAGATTTCTAGTGAAACGCAAGAACTCTAGTCTGTTTTTTAATATGATAGTAAAATGAATTACCTGTGTTGCCGGTTTATTGCAATGGGGATGCCAACTCCGCTTTTATCCCTACAGAGGGCGCATCGTCGTAATGGCCAATGTTAGCTGTCATCTTCGTATATATCATTGTTTGTCTAACGATTTTTCATGAATATACTCTATCATGCCGCTTTGTTCAGTACCAGGGTGTAATGTTAGTGGAGTGTATTTAGTTCCTGAAAATGCTAAGCTGAAAAGCCAGTGGGAGACTATAGAGATGGAGGTTATGTCGGAACCACTCTAAGGTTACCGATTATGATGGAGAATCTGCCTACACAAGTAATATTTACGAGTTATGTGCTACCAGTATCTAAAATTGTCGATAAATTAAATTTAGTAGAGATTTTTGTACGTTATTTTATAATTAGCTTATATGGATAGTGTACAAAACTAAAAACGTTACGTTACTAAGTATCTACTTAAAGCTGGTGTGTGTACGTATTATTTCTCAATGTGACATTTGCAGTTGTCAATTTACTATCTGAATTATAGTCCGTTTTTTTATTTCAGATAGTAAATTGACAACTGCAAATGTCAAATTGTGAAATAATAATACAAGCGTCTTCATCCATTTTCATCCAAATCGGTACACGACTTTCTTTTATATGAATAGACTAGCTTTTGCCCGCGGCTCCGCACGCGTGGATGTCGGTTATCGCTTAGTGTTGGGCCGACGCTATTGAGCATTAAATTCGCCTCTCTACTCAACTTTGTCCTCGACTATTTACTCGCCTCTGTTCTCCACTTTCTACTCGCCTCTATATTCGACTCTACTCGACTTTCTCTTCGCCTCTATTCTTGAATTTGTACTCGACTCTCTACTGACTTCTCTGCTCCCCTGCTGCTCCACTCTGTACTCTCCTCTACACTCGCCTTTCCATTGGCCTCTCTACTGGCACCTCTACTAGCCCTTCCACTCGAATCTCTCTTCGCCTCTCTACTTGATTCTCCCCACTCACCTAATCTACTTGCCTCTCTATTGGATCTCTACTCTACTCCAAGTCCAAGAGGATGATAGTTCAACAACTTTAATAAATATGTACCTACATAGGCTACATAGTTAAATAGTTTTCATTTTACGCGCTATTCATTATCACTATTATTATTTTTTTTTATTTTTATTTTACGTGCGGGAAATCCCCACGGATACCCACCCCTCCGGAGCCGGAGGGGGAGGTTATGTCGGACTGGAACCGACTAAACCGCACGCCGTCTCTGGGTCGTAGTGCTAGGCCGAAGGTGAGGTTGTCATAAGACATATCCCGAGCACCCCGGCTGACCCAGGGCCATCCCTCTCGGTCTGGCCCTCCTCGGGAAGGGGGGGACCACGCGGACCCCGACTCAACCCCGGTGTGGGGAGGCGCGCATCGTCCTACGATGCGCGCCGCCGTCGTGGCCTGCTTCTGCTAGGGTGACGGGTGGCTCCACCCGTCACCCTCAGGCCCGCGCTCATGGGGGGCGGAGGTCAGTTTGCGCCCTCCGACGCCCGAGCCGCCTTCGGGCGGGTGCAGCGATGTCAGCGAGCCTTTCTCGCTCATCGCGCCGCGCCCGCTCTGCTGTCTCCTTCGCGAGCATGACCTGCTCGCAGAAGGAGGCGCTGGCCGCCCACGCATCCGCACAGCGGACCATCGCCGCGAGCAGGGTGGAGAGCGTGAGCACTCTCACCCCCAGGGCCGCCACAAGCTCCCGCCTCGGCGTCTCAAACGCCGGGCACTCGGTGAGCGTGTGCAGCCCCGAGTCCACGCTCGCGTCGCAGTGATGGCACTCGGGCGTTGGCTCAATACCCATCAGATGCAGATACCGCCCGAAGCTACCGTGCCCGGTGATAATCTGCGTCTGACGGTACGAGAGGCTACCGTGTGGCCTCTCTAGCCACTCCCCCATGATGGGCCTTACCGCCGCAATGACGGCGTGCCCTGCGCGTGGTTGCCCAAGTCGTCGCTCCCACTCGGCCACCATGACCTGGTGGAGCCGGGATTTCTCGGCCCGAATATCCTCGGGGTCGGGATCGAAACCCCGCTCCCGCGCCTCCTTTCGGAACTTATATAGTGCCGAAAGGGCCCTCGCTTCCAGGGTACCTCCCACTGTTAGGCTGGCTCCCGGGCCTGGCCTGCGCCGAGGGCCATGAAAGAACATGGCCTCGGACTTGTGCAGAGCCACCTCGAGACCCAGCCGCCGGATCCTGTCGACGACCTGAGCAACCGCGGTCGTGGCCCTCAGGGTCGCTTTGCGGTGCGTAGCCCCACTCACCGTCACTAGCGTGTCATCGGCGTAACACGTGACGGTGGCCCCGTACGCGAAGTCACCGCGAAGCACCCAGTCGTAACCGATGTTCCACAGGACCGACCCCTGTGGAACACCGCACGACATCTCACGCCTACCGACTCCCGTCGAACTTGGGTAGATGACGGCTCTCTCCGTCAGGTACGCCCCGACTATGCGGCGGAGGTAGAGAGGCACATCGTGGTACACGAGTGCCTCCCTGATGCAACTCCAGGGCAAGGTGTTGAAGGCGTTGGAGATGTCCAAGGACACCGCCAACATCACCTCGCCCCGGGCAACCGCATCCCCCGCCAGAGTCCTCACACGCATGATGGCATCCACAGTGGAACGCCACCGGCGGAACCCAAACTGGGTGTTCGCCAGGTCCGGCCCCACTCTAGAGAGATGCTCGACGAGGCGCTTGGCAATAACTCTTTCGAAGAGTTTGCCCACCTCGTCGAGCAGCACTATGGGCCGGTACCCGGACGGCTCGTCCGCCGGGCGTCCCTGCTTGCGGATGAGGACCAGTTTCCCCGTCCTCCACATCTTCGGAAACTGGCCCCGCTCCAAACATGCGCTGAGGAACCCTCTCAGTCGGGGTTCGAGGCCGTCTTCCCCTAGAGCTAGGACCCACGCACGGCCTGGAATGCCGTCGGGTCCCGGGGCGGTGCTTTTCTTGGCCCTCAGCCTTCGCACCGCCAGCTCTAGTTCTACCCAAGTGACCTCGGGCACGTCGTCGTCAATCACCACACTGGGCGCCGTAGGCGACCGAGGCGGCGGAGCCATCTGCGGCGGAACATGTTCCGCTCGCGCCGGGAACAGGGATTCCACCACTCCTCCGAGCAGAGCCGGCTCGAGCACCTGGGTCAGCGGAGGAGCCCGGGGGCGCAGCTTTTCTCTTACAATAAGGTAAGGCCGCCCCCATGGGTCCCGCTCCAGCGTCTCTAGAAGCTCCCGGTAACAAGCGGCTTTTGACCGCTTGATCTCCGCTCGGAGGGCATTCCGGGCCTCCCTGTATACCTCATGAAGCTCCGCCAATCGGGGCTCCGAGTCTGCGGGACGAGTACGCCTCCTACGGAATCGGGCCCACCGGCAGTGCGTGATCACGCAGGCTTGACGCAGCCTCGCGATCTCCGCATTCCACCAGTAGACCCGACGCCTCGGATTATAGGCTGGAGCTCTAGGCATACTCGCATCGCAGACACGTGTCATGGCCTCCCGGAACCACGCCGCTTCATCGTCGACATCGACAGGCCTGTCCGGCGCAATGGCCCAGGCCTGTACGATGGCGGCCTCCAGGAGGTCCTCCCGATTCAGTCGCCCCAACACCCAGCGCGGCTCGCGTTGGGCCGAAATGACCGGCGCATCGCTCGGAGGAGGGGAGACATCAAACCGAACGTATCGGTGATCCGATAGTGTCTCCACCTCCGCGGCGACATGCCAGTCCCGCACGCGAAGTGACAGGGAAGCGCTCGCGAACGATAGATCTACGATCGAACTGCGCTCCCCCGCCACAAACGTGGCCATATACGTGGCTTCGGCCCCGCGATTCTGGAGAACTAAGCCGAGAGAATCGGCCCAGCTCTCCAGAGCCCTGCCTCGCGCATTCGTGCGCCGGGAACCCCAAGCCTGAGACCAGGCGTTGAAGTCCCCGAGCACGAGAACCGGACGAGGCGTACAGGCATTGACGACGTCGGTCAGCCGCTCCAGCGACCGCCGATACTGCCCTATGAGTCGGTGTGATCTCGGCGTGAAATAAACGGCCACGACCGCAATCTCCCCCACCCGCGCCGCTACGATGCCATGCTCCCTTGCGATCACGACAAGGGGAGGGGCACCCGCAGCGGCGTTATGCACCAGTGCCGCCGATCCATCCAGGTCGACCACCCAGGCGGGCCCGAGGGGCCGGTGAGTGTATGGATCGGCGACAGCGGCGACGTCGATGGACCACTGTGCCATGCTCTGGAGGAGGTTCGCCTGCAGGATGCGGAGATGAGGATCCATTATGGAACCATCTCCGCACCCCGCCCCGAACCATCGGCGGAACGCCCGCCTCGCGGCGGCGGCTCCCCGCGGGTGCAGGCCTTACTGCCAACCCTATGGTCGGCCGGCTTGCCCTCCGCCGCACACCTGAAACAGTGCGGCGGAGCTTCGCAGTTACCGGCCCTATGACCGGGTTGGCTGCAGCGGAAGCAACGGTCGCCGACCGTCACCTCCGCCTTGTACTGTACACCCACGTGGCCGGCCGACAGGCACCTGAAGCACCTGTCCGGCCGAGCCTGTAGGAGCCGTACCCGGACTCCTACAACGCCGCCTACCGCGAGAATCCGCCGGTCGGCAGCCTTTTGGGCAGCTGCGATGGGGCAGCCGACAACTGTTGCCCCCTGTCCGCGACGGCCATAGCGAATCGCTCCGACCTTAACCGCATCCAGGGGACAACCCCCGGCCTCCGCCACGGTCACCCGAATCTCTTCGGCCGTGATGGAGTCGTCCAGGTCCGAAATGCGCAGTTCTGCGCACTTAGTGGGCCTGGACACCCGGACGTCGGCTGCGTCCAGCGTCTCCCGCAGCTTAGCCGCAATGGCATCGGCCTTGGGACCGCTGGAGGCGCCAGGAACGTGGATGAGACGGGCACCCGTTCGAGTGTGTGTCACTCGAAGGGTCCCCGCCACATCGAGGGCCCTCATATCGATGAGGCCCCTCGCCTGTTTCACCAGGTCCACGTACTGCACGCCCCTCTCCGTAGCCTCCGGTGTCATCGTTATTATCACTATTATCAGTAATAATTTTATTAGTTTCTTATGCTTTTGATTATATTTTGTGAGTGTACTTTGTGGACTTTCATAATTATGCTGAATGAATACGATGCAATTGCGCTTTGTGATAAAAATAAATTTACACGCCAGAACTGTATATACAATTTTCTTATTCCGGGTAATAGGTTCACGTGGGTCGTTAATTTATAGAAATCATAATTTGTCGCAATCCATTTTTTTCCGCGGGCATCAGCTCTGCTAGTACGTAATTTCACTGTGAAAACCTAAAGAATTACCTAAATGTTATTTGAATTTATATATATATATATATATTTATAACTTGTTGAGCTTGTATTTTATAGTTACGTTATGTTAAGCTAGACGCAAAACTTTCATCCATCAGTCACCATAACAGGCCCCCGATTCTGCTAAGTTATGTTAAAGACGATGACGGTAACGAGTCCATAGCGATAGCACTGTCATAGACATAAGCGCGGTGATCTGTTAGGTGGGATAATATTATATGAGACATGTCGTAGTGGCAGCACAGTGGGCGCATCGTTGCATTGATTCAAAGTGGTGTTAACTTTACAGCCAAAATTGCCATATCAGCGAAAGTAAACATGACAATTTGAAATAAATTTAAAATGCGCTTGGCTTTCTATTTTCTTCCTTAAAGTACCTACCTCATAAAAATATCAATACATTACGACTTTAGATCCTCCTACTCCGTTGCAAAGATCTACTTTCTGCAGATGGTTCCAAAGGAAAATGTAGTTACCCAAATACTACTACAATAAATACTACTATTTGGAAACGTACAAATAATTTTTGAAAATTTCACTACTAATGGGTTAAAATAGGAGATAAAAACATAATAATCTATGGTCTAGACAGAGCAATCGTGCGAGGTGAGCGAAATGGCGGGAGAAGGAGTACTGTTCCAAGTACCCATATATTTTACTTGGTACTAAGGATTCAGGGCTGTTCCCATTTGTTATCACGTTTTTTATTTTATTATATATTTTATTGATTCGTTTTATTAGCTAAAAGTTTTCGTAATTTCGATTACGAAAATAATTCAATTAGGCGATCAAAGATGGTGGACGCGAAATTTTCGCTAAAATCGATATGAATATCGATTTCAGAATTTTTGGGGTCCTTTATCACGAATATTTCATCCATTTAGATATCCCATTGTCTTGGATATCTAAATGGATGAAATTTTCACTAAAATCGATATGGGTATCGTTTTAAGGGCTTTTGGGATTGCTGATTACGAATATCGAATATAAGATCCATTTAGCGATAAAAGATGGTGGTTTTGAAATTTTCAATAAAATCAATATGGGATCGTTTACAGGGTTTTTGGGGTTGCCGATTACGAATATATCATCGATTTAGCGATGCAAGATGGCAGCATCAAAATTTTCAATAAAATCAATGTTCAAATGCAGATTCAGGTTCAGATTCAAATTCAAGACTATTACGTTGGTTTGATCATAATTGGTTGAGTAGAACCAACTTACAAAACCAGCGAAAGAATCGTTTTCAAAATATGTATTTACTCTATTTATTATATACCTACATTAATTTAAATATTTATTTTTAACTGTAAAATTTTAACGTTCGTATGTGCTTCTTTATGCCTAAACTTAAAAACAAAATTGATTCTTTGATTGTTTGAGTAGAACTGGAGATATGACCAAAGGTCGCAATTGCCGACATCCACACGAGCGGAGCCGCGGGCGTCAGCTAATTATTTATACTATCGAGAGTTGATGTGCCTTGAGACAACAAAGAGACTAAATAGGGGTTTAATAAATATTACAGATAAAAAAAAAAACTAGTGACAACCCTGAAAAAACTGCGAAAGACGACATTTCCGCAAACATCAAAGGCGACGACGTACTGGTACCTACTGGTCTACTCGTTTATACTGTGATAAAAGTTTGTATGAAAATCCGTAAAATTTAAAGTATCGCATACTTACTTACGTCTAGTTGGAAATAAATGAATAGGTATGTTTCAGCGTTTTTCAAGATTACGCACGGGGAATGTATGATAGGCGACGAATAGGCCTCAAACATCTACCTAGAAATGTCTAACAGTTCTCTCATTATACTGGGTGCTGGGGGTATTCTTGCAGAATCATCTTTTCTTAAAAAAATAATGAAACAAACGTCGGTCTCTCTGTAACCAAGCTAAGTTGATTTTGTTGGGAATGAAGACGTCAAATGTAACAAAGTTTATACTTTAGCTCACAAACCTTTACATTTGACCTATTAAAACACAAAGTGAGTTAAACAAAACAGCCATTTATTTAAATTGTTCATTTTTTAACATTATTTCAATATACTTATTAGTATTTTTTTTTATATTTCTACTTCACCACTTAGCAAAATAATCTAATAAGAGAATCAGAAAAGAATTGCACTAAATGAACACTAAGTAGGTACCTATGTAGTAGGTATATATGCCTATGATAAATTGATAATACCTACTTTAGCTTTTAGGTAAAAGCACCAATGGTAGAAACTTTAAGGACAAATCAGTGAAGTTTGATTTGTCCTTAAAGTATAGTAAAGTATAAAATTACAAGCAGCATATTTTTATTTAAATACAATTATTATATACATGGTCGCAAACAAAAATAAAATTACCCCTCTGAACAAATTTCTTAAGAAACAACTGGCGCCAATTTAATATTTACTTACAATAGTTGTGCAAATTTTTGAACATGTGTTATTTATGCCATTAGATGTCTTTTAGTTAAACAGTCATGTAAACAAAATAGTTACTTTTTTACAATAAAGGTATTTTTTCGAAAGTGTCCACTATTGGGTCAGTGTCTATCATTGGTGCTTTTACCTTAGGTACTTTACAAAGACTTTTAGTGAACACATCAGCAAGCATTTGAGATATTCTTAAATAAACAATTTTAATTAAATTCTTAGCAACTGCTTCTCAAAAAAATGAAGCCTTACATCGGTACAGTACAGTGGCACATACAATTTTCTGAAGGTTTCTGTGCACTTTGGTTATCATTAAATAATGTAATTGGCACCTTGTTGTCTTCAACCTCAAACACTTTACACATAGCCATGTATTTGGCCCTGTGCTTGACAAGGCTACCGTCTGTACTGTCTGTTTTTTACTTTCATGAGATATTACACATCCAGAATACAACATCAGATGTCCAATCAGCATCAACAAAACCAACAATATCAGAGCTATTATATATATATAACTATTAACAAACATAAAACCATAAGATTTTGAACAGCTTTAAAACTCTTTTGGCATGTTTACAATGAGTGTCATTATAAAATACAATACATTAAGCCGTCTATTAATTGTTGATGTGTAAACTTACAATACCAATTATTATTGTCTTTACTAAGTTTTAAATTAACTTCCATAGGAGTTGCTAAATCTTTAGAACATTTTTATTTTTTTTATTCATTAATTTAACTTTATACACATAGTACACCATATGAAAATTTAGTAACTATTTCTCTTGAAGGTGATATACTTCATTATAACAGTTAGAGTTTCAAAATTGCCAGATGATTTTACAATAAACATGGTTCCTAAACAGATTTTATATAACCTTTCTTTTTCCAACAATCATCTACCTTTATGATTCAGCTACCTCTATGATCTAGCAGACTGCTTAAGATTATAAATAGCTTTATTTAACTTTAAAACTTAAGTTTTATCATTAAATTTAAAATGCTGAGATTTTTACATACAAAACACATTCATCGAGATGGCTGTTGAGGAATGTAATAGTCACATCCAAGTGAGTTATATTTAAGTCTAAGTTAACGCTAATAGCAAACAACAATTAATTGAAGAATACTTAGAACAGGACATAGTGTCCACCGAACAAGGGGAAACCAATAACCACAAGTCTTGCTCTATATATCACTGAATTATCACTATTTAACTTTTTGTTTTAGATACATTTACACTGCACTACATAGCCATCACTATATAGGTTTGTTCACTAAGACCCATGCACTATTTTCTTGAAATGATTTTTACTCTTCTTCCATAGCTAGCATCATAAGTAAGATTTTCTTCATATTTTTTATACATATCACTTGTCCGTCTTCTTTCACATTAGGTACTCTCACATATAAGATTTTCTTGCTCAATACTTGACGAAGTGTCACAGAAGCCTCTGAATGTGAACTAGAACTAAAAAGGGACTTCCTAGTGCGTAAGTGGTATTCTTTACTAGATTCATCTATTACTTCTAGATCCATTTGGTGTGCCATATGTGTGTCCCTCTATGATGTTTAGGATTAAAGTGATCATCTTTCACCTGCGCAAGGGGTATCCATTGACACCTAAAACAAAGTATTTACAATGTATAAGTATAAAAGCGCATTTGTGATAACATATAAACCACACAGTTTTTTTTTAGGTGTAACTGAATAACAATCATCCAAACAATTTTACAAACTTCCACATTTATAATATTAGTACGAGGTCTAAAGAATTATTTTGACATTTATAGAGTATAGTGATGAGTGATGTGAATCACATTATTAAAAAACATCATGTGGTATAATAATGTAGGTTCAAGGGAAAGTTTATCTCAAAGTTGAGTTTTCTTCCAATAAACTAAGTAACTAAATAAGTCGATAACGAAAATATATATGTCTACAATATATTATAGAATAGAATAAATGTGTAAATAATCCACTCACTGTCTTTATGCATTCCTTTTTTGCCGTTGAGTCATATCCATATCTTCATCATCATAGAATTTCCCTCACTTTTATGCTCTAATGAAATAATGTTACTGATATGTATCCTCTGTAATTTTTCACACAAGGCTTTTTGGGAGCTTAAATGTTTTGAATTGAATTGCAATCTGTAAGTACTGATATAGCTTGAGACTGAGAGAAGAGACGGAATTTATTTATGCGACGCAAACTTAACTCCACCAAACAGAAACAAACATGGCCGACTGCAACTTCAACGTACGTCGTAAAGTAACAATGGCCGACTGCAGTCTGCTATACCCCGGGACATATATCTCAGACCTAAAATGTACTCTATAGGCTCAACTTTTGACCTCGTTTGTCTCGCAAATAAGGTCCAAGATGTGTGACTCGAGGCATAGCTAGCGTTCATTCGAAGCGACTCTATTGATAATCTATAATCGTAGATAAAAAAACGGTAGTCTGCTAACTTAAAATCACTGGGGTAATGTTATTGCAACGGTATAGTAGACATTAATAAAGCCACTTCACCGCTGTTTCGAAGTGGTCCGTGTACACTATATTGCCAAAATTGCCATATCAATAAAATTAAAGATGCCAACTTGAAATAGGTAAATTCAAAACGCACTCGTTTTTTCATTTTCTCTATCAAAGTAGCTCATTATAAACGTATTTATTGATACAAATGTACAAACGTGGCCATAACTGCTTAATTCACCTATACCTACCTAACATTGCAAAGTTGAAACTAATTGGTTGTATGTGCTTGGCACTAACGTATTGAATATCCAATCATACTAATATTATAAATGCGAAAGTAACTCTGTCTGTCTGCCTGTTTGTCTGTATGTTACACTTTCACGCCTAAACCACTAAACCGATCTTGATAAAATTTTATACAGAGGTGAATAAGAGCTTGAGAACGGACATAGGCTCCCTTTTATTGCTAAACAGGGGGTAGAAGGTGGAGAATAAAGCTATGGGACAAAAGTATATATGAAAGTTTGTCTTTTTAAAGACAAGGTGTCCAAATTTGTAGCAGAGATAGATTAATGATGAAGAGATAGAAGGGGCTTAAGAGGGGGGGGGGGCTTTATAGGGCTAGAGCTAGGGAATTTAAGTATGCTAATTTTAATTTTAAGAGATGGATAAAAGCCAGATTATGAAGCCAGTGGAGAGGCGAGTATAGAATCAAATAGAGTCCAGTAGATAATCGAGTAGAGAGGCGAGTGGATAGACGAGTAGCGATCGAATAGAGAGTTGAGTAGAGATTCGAGTAGAGAGGCGAGTAGAGAGGCGAGTAAAGAAGCGAATGGAGAGTCAAGTAGAGAAGCGAAAAGATCGAGGATGGGCGAGTAGAGAGAGAAACACCAATAGAGAGGCGACTATAGAGAAGAGTACGGAGTCGAGCAAAGAGGGGACTAGAGATGCCAGTAAAGAGTCGAGCATAGATTCAAGTGTAGTGGGGAGTAGAAACTCGACTAGGAAGTCGAATTTAATACTCAATAGCCTCGGCTCAACACTAAGCCATACAGTCCGCCGACATCCAAGCGGGCGGAGCCGCGGGCAACATCTAGTATTTAATATTACTTTCGTAGGTATAAGTTAGTCCAAGAAATGACGCCAATTTTTGGGTCGGTATTTTAGTAGGGAGTTTTTGGTAGGGCTTTAGTTTAGTAAATTTGTCAGATGCCTGTCCCGTAAATCTAAACACAGATAGAATATAAAGTTCTGCCTGGAGGGTTTTGTAAAATATACAATCAATCATGTCAAAAATTCCCAAAAGAGGTTTTTGAGTATGGGCGTACCAAAGGTAGGTCAAGTGGGGCCCTGCCTACCTGCTCTTTGTCCCGAAGTTAAGAAATTTTAGGAAAATTAAATTAATGCTATGCCAAAATTAAATACTGATTTGGGTACCTAACGCATGAGCCTCTAGATGCGTCGATCTTGGTGTAAACTGGAATGAAACCAAGGATAATTTCAATGAACTAAAATATCACACCGAGACCGATCGATGAAGCCCGCAACGAACCTGACGCTAGAGCGGAACCCATGGGGACGGGTTTACTTTATGGTAAGAAGCAAGCTGCGCCCTCGAGACCCACTGTTGTTGTGCACAGCTCGGAGAATATGTAGCACCACAGATGACTCAGCCTCGGATGCATACAGCGGTGATCACGACGACCTTCCCTAAGTCACTTCGGTAGAATTACAGCTGTCGGTGCGAAGGCTCTAGGCCAAGAACCCCTGAAGGACGCTGGATTCTAGCTCTAGGGGAATACGCTTTCGAGCTCAAATGAGAGGGTTTCTCAGTGATGCCAGTTTCCTAAGCTGTGGAAGACAGGGAAACTGGTAAACCAGGGTGCCAGAGCTTACATTCTGGAGTTGATGATCCAAGATGGAGTGCGCTTTTAGTAGGTTCAAGTCCGACATAACCACGCATCGTTGAAACCTTACCAGCTCACGTGTTTTCTTCTTCCTATAGTCCCGGGTCTTTTAAACGGAGCGTGAACAAACATTTGATGAGGCCGTCAAGCTAAGTGCCACCATTGTTAACATAGTACGCGTTTGTAATGTTGGCCTTTTTTCCTGAGACTTTACCTTCAGTTTACCTTCTAGCGAGGTGAAGTCAAATTGACGTGTCCGATATAAAAAAAGAGCTGTCGGATCCGACGATAGAAGGCAATGGGTGCTCGTGATGTGGACATCCTGACAAATCTTTATAACTGCGTACTTCTCACCGGTAAGGTCCCGAACCAGTGGAGACTGAGAATCATTACGCCAGTCTTCAATAACAAGGCATTGGTGCAGTAGTTTGGCAGTTACCGTGGTATAACGATAATCACTCGGTGTGTGTCCTAAGAAATTTTCGCGGGGAAAAATGGTCAAAGGATCTGCCCCTACACTGCCTATTCCTAGACATGCAGAAGGCTTTCGACTGTGTTTCTTGTACGGTGATCTGGTGGGCACTGTGGAACTAGGGAATCCTAGAGGCTTACATTGACACCATCCGTGCCATGTACCACGATTTCGGTTTCGTAGTTCGGTCCGCTGTTGACGACATAAAAATCTTCCTCATCACCGTGGGGTACACCAAGGATCCATACTTAGTCCAAACTTGTTCCGTTTGGAATTGGAGGTTCTGTCGGACAGCATCAGAAACTCACATGAGCAGCCTCCATGGTTGCTCATGTATACTGATGACATTGCGTTGATGGACGCGCACAGGAGCCGATTGGTGCGTCGTGTGAAAGTGTGGAAGAAAGCACTTGAGAACAGCGGTCTATAGCTATATGTGCCGAAAACAGAATTCTTGGCGTTAAACTCAACAGATCCCACAACCGTACCTCGCATAGGCGATGACTTAGTCGAGCGCGCGGACCAGGTTAAGTACATGGGATCTGTACTTCACGTGACTGGAGACATCCACTATAATTGCATCAAGGCACTTATTGATGGAAAAGGCTGGCGTCACATGCTATCCTCAAATGCCAGTAAGGTTGAAGGGCGGGTCTATAAGAAGATCATTAGGTCTGTCCTTTTACACGGCTGTGAAGTGCGACCGCTGTTAGAGCGACACCAGCAGGAGCTGCGTAAGAATCGCGTGAGGAACTCTTGTATTCGGGGCAGCTTTCATGTCCGTGACATCGCAGATAAAATGCAAGAGAGTCGCCTTCGCTGGTATGGCCACGTCTTGCGGCAACAACCAGGCTACGTGGGTAAGAAATACTGAGCTCCGAGGGCATCTCAGCCTCGGATGCAATCAGGATAAAATCTAAAGGTCGATAATAATGAGCACCCCCGCCGCGGGGTTCCCGGCAGAGTAGAATTTAGGACACTCGATCTCTTCCCATGTAGTGTCGTACAAGGCGACTAAGGGATAGGGCTGGTTAACTTTAACATCAGACAGTTATTCACAGCCCCGACTCAGCCTCAGATGCATGGCTCGATTTAACAATAGTCCCCAAAATATGGCAATAGGTTAACCCCTTATTACGTGGAACCGAATACAAGTTGATGAAATGCGAGTATTAATGCACCTAACTCTCCGTGAAAAAAGACGCAATTATATGTATAATTTATGTAAAAAGAATAGTTAAAAAATTTGGTTGCCTGTAAAGTCGGTATACAGGCGAAAGTTTTACGTGACAACGACTTTGAGTGGTAAAATAATTTTAATGTGAATATTCATTCGTATAGTAGGAAGAAGGATGAAATAATAGTAACAATTTAAAACATTTATTTATACAAAGAATTATAAACAAAATTAAATTTTAAATTATTAATTACAAGACATGAACCGGTGTGTATGCCTATCTCTCTCACTCTCTCTCTCGCTCTTAGGCGGGCTAACTGTGCTCGAGTGGAAGGGACGCGTGCCTTTCACTTTTTATGTCTGTCTCTCTCGCTCTTAGGCGGGACGCGTGCCTCTCACTCGCTCTCATTGTAAGCGCATAACGCGGAGCGTAACGCAAATCGTAACGCATTTTCTTGAAGTGTCGCCCGGCAAACCAATTTATAAGACGTTGTCACGTCAAAAATATTTTTTTTTGTAATGTAGAGTACAGACATTTAAAATTTTTTTGGTTGTTTTTGCTGCATAAACGCACATGAATTTTTCTTCATTTTAAGGGATTTATACCAAAATACACTAAGTTAACATAATATATAGACAGATCTAATAAAAAAAATAGTATCAACTCCGTTTTGTCGATATATATGTAAGTACACAGTATACCGGGTGTTAGGGGAACGCTCCCGAAGCCGAAAGCCAGTGGTTGTACTCCGGGTATACTACATATTAGCATATTTTTTTTCGATTTAGAGAAAAAATTTAATTCTTTATACAATTTTTATTAATTTTTTTAGCTTTATTTATTCTCCATCATATTAGGAAACCTCAATGAAAGGACAATTTCATAAGAAAACATCGCTACAGAAAAGCAAGCGCTCGGCGCTATTTGTTTTTTTCTGTAGTTATGATTTTTTTATGAAATTGTCGTTTCATTAAGCTTTCCTAATACGATGGAGAATAAATGATGCTAAAAAACTGAGTTTTTTTTCTCCAAATTGAAAATATAATTATGCCAATAGGTATGTAGTAAGTATACCCGGAATACTACTACGGGCTTTCGGCTACAGGAGCTTTCCCCTAACACCCGTTATAGAACCACAGTCTAACACTTGTTATACTGTTAGAGACCGTTCTAATAAATACACATAGTCGGATCATTCTTCAAATTTCAAATTCAATCCATTTTTGAAGTTTCATCAAAATTCAACAAAGTGATCTTGTAACGAGACGTTATAATATAATCACAAAATGCAGTTATAATTTTATGGTTTAACATTCCTTCGCAAGTAGGTATCTTTGCATTTAATACAAATTCTAATGTCTTGGCATATGAGTAAAAAGTAGCAAGTTTTACAAATAGGTACTTAGTTTTCATACATAAGGTACTGGGTAACATCCCTAGTTTTTATAAAGAAAATAGATGCACTGACGACTGTATTTTTTCTAAGCACTGACGGAACCTAGTAATGACCTTCAGTTACTAGAGCAAGAATTATCATATGCATTTTGAACTATGAAAAGAAACTAGTCGGGCGCATCCAGACGATTCACGTGAGTGTAGCCGTAATAAAATATAATTGAAAAATGTCTCACGATAGTTTTTATACGAATATAGTTAAGGAATAGTGCAGTTCTAACTTTGAAATATTTTTATCCCCTGTTACAAGCTTACGTTATTGAATTTCGATGCAACTTCAAATGTGGGTTTTTCCGACTTTAGTTCTAATTTATAAACTGATGACAAGACAGAATAGTCATATTACCTTAGCCTATTCCAAATGACAAGTTGTCAGCTGTCATTGTTGTCAATTTGTCACCTCCGTTTTCGTTGATTTTGATTTTTCGAAACATCTTTCGAAAACAATAAGTCTGTCTCTTATTTAGCTATAGCCCTTCATTTAGTTTGAATAATTTGTAGTAGAATGTCCTCACAATATATAATGAATTCCAGGCAAAAGTACGTACCATTGTAGGAATGAAATTTTGCTATAAAAGGAAAGTGGAGTCAAATCACTACAAAATAAAAACACGCATAAAACACGAAGTTGAAATGGGCCCTATTATATGTAAAGCACATCTTAATGTGAGTATTCCTAACCTGTATTACTTTAAGTTGATAGCATTAACGTAATCATGTTTTGTAGCTTAGTTTTAAAATACACACAAAATATAGACAACATGATTTTTATGTGTATTATATCCATTGCAGGACTACCCTAACCCTTTTTAATGATTATAATAATAATTTAAAGTGTCATTTGTTTCAGTAGAAAGAAAGTTACTATTATTGGACCACCATGAAAGCTAGGCCTGAACCAAGGTTTATATAACCTAAGTGTCTGGTAAGTTTAGTACAACAAACTAGTGAATGTGAACCTGAATCTAGTACATATTTCCTTCATCTTTTCCTGTGAAAATGGATAAGCTGACAGACCGTGGTACTAAAGCTGTGCGAATGAAGCCCAAGATAGCAGACCGAGAACTACATATTTTTCTATTATTTCTTAAGAAAAGAATAGGCTCAACGTGGAAGATGCATTTATAAAAGAAAGTATAACTGCGCAAGCGCTTTCTCCAAAACAAGGAAGTACTTACAAATACAAATAGAATTATAAGTAATGAATAAAAAACAGAATAAAATTAAACATGTATTATTATTTCGCACTTTCCAAATTTGTTTCAAATATATAATTTTCCTAAAAATCTTCAGCAGAAATTAATATGTTCTTAACATAGTTTTCATCATATTGTACCCAGTATGTATGTAATACCTTTAACTGCTCATAAGTAGGGTCAGCTGTACAAAAGAGGCATTGTGTCTGCACCATACATTTGTACCATAACTTGAGCTTTAAATTTGTCTTGCATAGTTTTTTATCATCATTTGGCTTCTTTCTCTGGATGTTTGATTGAGTGGGCTGCTCAGCATAATGATCATCGGCCGTACCAGGAATACTGGCATCAACACATAATGTTCAGTACTGTTTCACGTACCTGTAATTGGTTAGATAACATTAAATTATTATACAATTTCTGATGTAGTATGTTTATCCGCATTCTTCTAGGTCCCATAACACAAGCTAGTAAGCTATGCTTATTATGGGTCTAGATAGTACTAAAGTAAAAGAATTGTGCTGTGATAGCGCTAGAATACAATGGCATAGAATATTCATTTGTTATTATTTATAAATTAAATATGTAGGTACCTAATTGATAAGCTAATGATTGATGAATAAATAGACATACCTATGTATATAAATATTTATTATATTAGTGTGTATTATGTTAGTGTATTTATTATATAACCTACTTAGTGATAATGGGTCATCATCATGGAGATACTACCATCATATATTATGTAATAGTGAATTAGCAAACAAAATTACTAATATTCCCTCTAACCCCTCCAACTAAGCTGTATTGCTAGTGCTAGAAGTGGGTTCACGTCGGTAGTGTAATGGCTAGGAATCGAACACGGGAACTCTCGATCGTAAAACCGGCTCCTTAACCACTAAGCTATCGACGCATTCTATAGAATGCAAATATAGAATGTCTGTAAATAATCAACTCACTTTGTCATTCCTTTCTTGCCGCACAGAGATAGGTATCCTTGAAAATTTCTCTCACTAGGCTTTTTGTGAGCTTAAACGTCTTAATAAATTGCGCTGCTATGCCTCAGAAGCTTGGCAGCTATTTCTGAGAGCGTCGTGGTGACGATCTCCGTCGTGAGCAGCTTCTAGTACGGAGTTTTGAAGGGAAACATCGTTTACCTAGACCTAAACACAACGGCAAATTAGTTCAAATTACACGAAAAAGGTGCGTCTGCATAGTGGACGCTCTATTTCTTCAGAACGGTGAAATATTCATTCTGACAGCTGTCAAATAATTAGTAGAATACCACTTTTTAAATTATTACGAAGATATTGAGGCGCTATTTGTTTGCAGACTACAAATTTGTAAAATTGACCACAATGTCTCTACTATTATGTGTAGAAGACTACGAAAAGTGCAAAATTAATCCGACGATACACCATCGAAAGACTATTTATATAGCAGACATGACTCCAATTTGTATCACAAGACCACAAGGACGCTACGCTCACGGTGGCAACTGAGAAGCCATCGCTCTTAAATTTTAGCAGAATACGAAAAGGGCAAAATTATTACGACGATACACCATTCAAACACTATTTCATTAGTGGAATCGACCCCCAGAATGTTTTTTTTTTGTGAATCTGGTGTTTGTTGCCTGGAAGAGATCGCTTGTAGCAATAAGGCCGCCATTTGTGCATTTTTCATAATGTTTTCCGTACACATACTTTAATTTGTTGGTGTACAATAAAGACTTATCCAATCTTTATACCTATACCTAGATGCACTTTTTATCGCGCATTTTTGTGAGAAGTAATGCTGTGATCACTGTATCAATCTAGTAAAATATCATAAACGTTGGATATAGAACATGTTTGTATGAGCTATGCTGTATCTTTCTCTCTCTCTCTCTCTCCTGAGACTTCAGCTTATCGTTACAGGTGGTCATAGAAATATAAGAAAGCCTTTAATTAATTTAGGTATCCATTATTATCAGCATACGAATAGGGTTAATAAAACGTACCATATGAAATACAATAGTGTATCTACTTTATTCTTACAAGACTTAAACATAACCTCCTTAATAAATACAAAAACCTTATTTGGCTAGTAATAACGGCACAAATGCACTTACAATAGTTTATTAGTCTTCTTCTCAACATTTACAGACCTATCAAAATTGTACTCTCCATTAAATCTAGGTAGGTACACTTATTCTACGTTTGAATTCTATAACTGCATATGTATGAATAAGACTATAATATAATGATCATATATATTACTCAAGTTACATTATTCTAGCACTAGAATCTCAAACAGTCATACAACTACAGTCGATAATTTAAACAAGAAGCTTGAAAAAGAATACATTAGTAAGATACCATCCTGGGTACAAAGAACAAATAATTTTAACTACATATTTTATCAAGCCCTTTATGATTCTGGTGCCGCAGCAGGGGCAAACTGAATCACTGAGGTGTGTCTGACTACTGCTGGTAGCTCGATAGTAGGTTGAGGAATTAATTTCCTCTTTCGTGGAGGTAGCGATGACGGTGCAAACGTATATTGAATCGAAGTTGTCAGCGAAGGAGGTGAAGGAGGTGGAGGAAGTGACATAGGTGATGGTGATGGGGACGGAGAAGATGCTGTAGCAGAGGTAGGTACTGAAGGACATTGAGGGGAAGGAGGTGAACTTGGAGGAGTTGGAGGTAATTGCTGCAATGCTGCTTCAACTAAATCACACATAACATTTCCATCTACTACCATAGACCCCGTAGTTGGTAACTGAGATGTACGCGGTGTGACAGCCCCATGTTCTTTGTATATGTGAGCTTCCATTTGTTTTTTAGTGTTAAAAGTGCCATCACAAACGGTACAACGATAGCATCGCTCGCCGTAATGTTGGAAGCGATGTAACTTTAACACGTGGTTGTAACCGAAATCTCGAAGGCATATATCACAAGTATAAGGGCGTTCTCCAGTATGAGTACGGGAATGTACTTTGAGCTGCTTTGAACAGGTAAATCCTTTACCGCACCCTGGGGCCGGGCAGCGGTATGGTTTTTCTCCAGTGTGCGTTCGGAGATGAATAACAAGTTGTCCCGATTGAATAAAAGTTTTATGACAATGTGGGCAGGCATGTGGTCGTTCTCCAGTGTGGATTCTGGCGTGGCGATGTAATTTTCCAGAGTGTTCAAATGCTGCATCACATACCCCACATCGGTATGGTCTCTCTTTGGTGTGTATTCGACGGTGGACTTGCAAATTCTCTTTAACACTGAACATCTTGTGGCAATATTCACATTCAAAAGGACGCTCACCAGTATGGGTACGATAATGGCGCACCAGTCTTGCAGGAACGGCGAAAGTTTTGTTACACACGTCGCAACGATGTGCATCTCCACTGGCCCGGTGAGAGCGTGCGTGAGCTGTTAGTGCACTCCGAGTGGAGAGCGTTAGACCGCACTCGCCGCATTGATGTACTCTTTCTTCATCACCTGCCGAACGATATTGTTTCACTTCAATAGTCGTTAAAGATTCCATTATACTAGCGCGTGGACCGTATTTATTATTGGTACTCCGTCTTAAACGCGGCGACCGTTCACAGTACAGTGTCTGTTGTGTATGGCATGCAGCGATCAGGAATATCAGGATGCACCAACATAATACGGCCACGAAGGGGCGTGAGCGGTATGAGGGGAGCGGAGCAAAAGCCGAGTGAATGTCCTCTGACAGCACGTGGAGGCCTGTACCGCGGTTTCTACGCGATAGCGCCGCGGTGCAGGCCTCCACGTGTTTGGGCCGCCGACCCCGCAGTCCGCTCTCAGCCCCTCTTACCGCTTGTCCTTCCCTGCCCTATTTAAGAGTATTTCATATATTTTTTATTGTTATTATAATTCTAGCAAAAGGGACTGGTAATTCACGAATTTTGTTCATTCCCATGTTACCGAATTTAAAGTGTTCCAGAATAATAATGAAAGACTTAGGTAATTTAAGATTCTTTCTTAAATTACCTATCCGGTCCGTATTCTTCTGGGATGGGCTAGGCGGGCACAAGTATGGTGCTATTTTGACGATGTAATCTTATCATTAAACCTAACCCAACTGATGTAGGTATAGGTCGTGAACATTTTGGTACCTAAATCGTTTTGTGAAAATAAACAAATTAAAGATGCAATAAAGTGCTGAGTGAGCTATTAATTGGATCCACGTAGGTATAATATTTGAGTATCAGTGCTCTTAGTGAAGATGGACTATCAATAATTCCAAATATTCCAATAGCATTTAAGATTTAAAATACCTTTTTGCAACATAGCCTTATGTATGGCATTTTCTAACAAGAGATACGGAGTGAAAGAAACTGAGTTACAATTAAACAAAACGAAAAATAATACAAAAATCCTTACCTATCATGTTACAAAATGATGCTGATTTTTCTATCACGGATCAATATAGTTAATGTTGACGTAGGTTGTGCACAATGATCCAACAACGAACAACCGTGATGACACACTCACTCGACCGACGTTGACGGCCGAATGCGGTGCTATTGGTGTCGCGCATGAAGCGCGAGCGAGTCAGACCGGAATCGGTAGCGTTGCGAAACAAGAGAGTGAGCGGGAGCAATAAGCGACGCTGCCGCGATCCATTTTCGCGCCTCCCACATCTTATGCTGTTTGGGTATAGTTTTCCCTTTGGAATGGCGTTTCTCCTCCACCTTTTAAATCTCAACTTACCAATGTTATACCGACCTAGCCTAGCCTTGTATCAAGCAAGCCAAATGAACCTTTTTGAGAACTTTGCTGGTTAAGATCGAACTCATGCTGACTGTACATAAATATAATTTGGCTTGGAATGTAGGTATATCCTTCATTTAGCATTATTTTTTAATCAGGTGCATAATTGTTGCTGTAGTTAGAATATATACCTACATACCTACGTATTGAATGAGATAAGTACTTATTAAATGATTGAATATTGGTGTCGAACCGTTAAGATTATTATTTGTCTTCATTTATCATTATCGTAATATTCATAAGAGGTAGGTACAATGTTGATTTAAGTTAGTTCAATAAACAAAAAAATGTTTACAACCCTTTTGTACGTACCTATGGGTGTAGTCAATGTAGGTAATTGTTATACAAGCTTAACGCTATATCGCTTCATATACCTACCTACCACACGATAGACGCTGCGCGTTTGTTGAAGGTTGGTTGGGAATGTACGACCCGTGTGGCGCGGTGAGGAGCGGCGCGCGGGTGAAAGAGGGCAACACCAGCGTACACGTGGAGGCCCACCGCGGTTTCGAATCGCGCGTGTGAACTCTCGACAACAGTGCGCGTGCGTAACTGCCCGACCCCCCCTCTCCCCCTGCCTCATTGCGCACTCTCCCTCTCTCCGATTCCACTTATCTGTCTGTCTAGGACAACAACATAACTCGAACTATGTTAGGCGGGTCTTGTGACTCGTACAATCGTTTCAAAAAGAATTTCCTTTAGTATTTGTCTGTCTAGTACTTACCTATATGCATACAATTGGTACCTAACCATATTGGATATTTTTTTACAGTTCTGAATACGCATTTTATTCTGATTAAACTTTATTAAGTACCTATTATAAGTAGGTTAGCTTATTTTTTATACCTATTTATACTATCAAAATGTAAGGTTGTTTCTTGAATACAAATTATGTAAACCCTTAGACTAATAATGCGTTATAATTTTATGTAAAAACCTACCTATCCATTTTGGTTGCCTATCATCTGGGTGGTAGTTGTACAGTCCGCATCTTTTATACGGCCTGTAAGTAGGTACTATCCACTATCTAGTATAGAAATTGCAAAAGTCAAAATATTACCAGGGCCATAGCTCTATAGACGCATCGAATACAATTAATATCATTTACAACCAAGGGGGCTAAGATTTGATAAAATTTGATTTTCATTCCTGTTGGCCGAAACTTTGCTTATTCACTTGAGGCTTTTTGTATAACGCGCATGTTAATAGTCCGTAATAGTCTATAGGAGGACGTTTTCATAATTTACCTTACCCCCTTATCCTTATCTTTCAAAGATCATCAAATCAAAGATCATAACTCCTTAGAGTTTGTTTTATGTGCACAAACATACCATACATAACTACTTATTGCTCGTTCCATATATCATGGACCTAAAATGTGCTTAAATTTCTTAGTTTCTTGGATGTATTTTGAGGATAGCACTGGGTGCAGTGGCAGTGGACGAGCTCACCGAGCACAGATTATTACAAAACAATCCGCGCACGCCAAGGCCTTTTATATCACGATTTTAGGTCCAAGATATATGGAACGAGCTATACGTCTGTTTAAACCAACTTACACAAAGTGACATATTTCTGGTGCCTCATAATATTACCTATTATAGGGCCTATTGGTCAATCTTAAACAGGGAAGGTACGGATCACTGATACGGAAATAAATTAGAAACGAAATGCACGAAATCAATGATATACATACCTCCCACCAAAAACATTTTCATGTAAAAATGTTGCCAAGACGAGTTTACGTAGCTTACCCTGTGAAAAAGTTATCAGATCTCGTATAAAGCCAAGCTCCAAAGACTGCACGCTCTAAACCTAAGGTGTAGTGTAAATTGTAGGTAAACAATATATAAATCAATGCATAGTATTGACACCGTGACCCAAAACGATGCAAATCAATCATTGATCAGCGAAAATAAAAAGTATACGAGTGTTTGGGGTTCCACCAAGATTTTCAGCACTTAAGCCAACCGCACCTGGTAGACGATATACCAGCTGATTAATGAGCGAAACTATATACCTAGCTGGCTTTCCTCTCCGGGTTGGGGTTCAGACGACAGTTACTTCCGGAAAAATCAAGTTAAGTCAAATCGAATTATAAGAAAGAATTCGAAAGCAGACCCTAGGCTCTAATTTAAATATTATTTACGTACCCACAAGTCTTGTAAAAAATCAGCGAGAGCTTTTTTCAAAAGAAAGTTAAAGTTATTGGTCAATTATCACTTATCAGTTATCAGTTCAATTATTTTGTATTTAATTACCTACTTGAAACATACATAACAGCATCTTTTTGCCTTGTGCGATTTACAGCACCCATTTTAGATAGCTTGGGGAGTTCCGCTGTTATTGATTGGCTACCTAATCATTCGATCTATAAATCATGAACTCTGAGGTGTGTATTTTTTTATGAAATTAGGTCATTAGAGTAGAGAATATAGAAAATTTTTGATTTTTTGTTGACGACTTTTAAATATTAGTTTATTACAATCACGGTTCTCCTACATAGTTTAGATTCATTAGGTACCTAATTATTTTTTTCCTTTATTTTTTGTAGGTAATCAAACTTTGGCGCAGGTATTCTGTAAAAAATAAGTATTTTCCCATTAAGTCTGTTTTATGGTGTGCGTGTGCTGTGGCGTTTAAATAACAAAAAATACTGCCTTCATTATGTAGTTATTGTTATTTTCCCCTTTATACATTTTTAAATACATCTACAAGGATTACAAGGAATTAAATACTTACTTATGTTTAAAAATATATTATTATTATTAACACATAATAATACATCTTTCGTAAGCTTTATAAAAGAGGTCTTATAGCATTACCTATATTATAAGAGTGGGATCAGTTCAGTAGTGAAGAAGGCTATTGTTTGTGGTTTATGCACTGTTTATGTGTATCGTAAAGATTTAACTACAGTAAAAAGTGGATAGGTGCTGTTTGATTTGAAAGGAAGCATTTTCTTCCTAGTTTACAAAGTAACCAGTGAGGAGGGCTCTAGCACAAGGCGATTAAGGGGCGGTGAGCGCAGAGTGCGGGGCGAAGTACCGACACGCGCTGCACGGTCACCGAACGTTTGTAACCACAGTGCTGAGGCCACACGGCTCGTGCGCCCGATTCAACCTTCCTCAACGCGACCGCAACTGACCCGCGCCACCACGGGCCGCACCACCCTCCCCCCACTTCATCGCCAACGCCGCCGCTCCGTCCGTGCGGCGTTGCTTGTCTCGTCCCTCTTCGCCTGCACTTAATATTCATTTCATACCTCATTGTCGGCTTTTTTAAAAAACAGTGACAGACAAATATCTTGATGTGTTTTTCTCTAGATAAAGAAATTTTTAGAATTATGTAAAGAGTGTGTACCTACGTAGGTATGTCGGTACAATTTTTTTTATTAGATAAGTACCTAACTACTTCTTCTCACTATGATGATGATGCTATGCATAATACACTGGAAAATCACAAAGGGACCTTATCATATTATCAGCCAAATGTAGATACGTACTTGCCTACTTCCCTTTTCAATCAAGAGTGGGGCTGGGACTCTTAAGCGCCATTTTGTTTATGCGTTGCGTGTTATTTTTGAGTTAAACTTGCGGCTCTGGTGAAATTTCGTTTCCCGTGCCCGTGTTCTATACTTCTCATCATCATCCTCCTGCCCTTATCCCAATTTTATTTAGGGACGGCGCAACATGTATGTTTCTTCCATTCATTTCTAGTTGCAGTCATCTCAACGTGTGCGTTCGCGCAGGGGAATGTTGTTGAATTTAAAGATTTTAATTATGCAGATATTTAGTGTATGACGTCGTGTAATTGTATATGAAAAAAACTGATTCCGCTGGGCGAACGTTGTCCATGTTCAACTACTGACATGCAAAATTTCATCTCATTAAATTCCGTAATTAAAAAGGAACAACTAAAATACTGACAAAGAATCGAAAACCTAGGTAACTACATAGGTACTTAATGCATTTTTTTTGGTTAAATTTTTGAAGTGAAAACTTCTTTAGCAGCGTTGGATGGGTAAAAAGTGTTAAACTCGCGTCAGGATCATGTGTTAAACTCGAGCTAGGATCACGTGGCCTTTCTCGCGTGTCAGGATCATGTGTTACACTCGCATCAGTATCACTTGACCTTTGACTCGTAACCGACGACTTTGTAGGACGACATGACGTCATACAACATTCCTTGCTACAGAGTGTTTATTTTGCTAGGTACGCTAAGAAGCTTCGTAGCTTAGCGGTAAGCGCTTGGACGTAAGTCCTTATTGTTTCAGATAGTACCGGGTTCGAACCTGGGCTTCTGACACTTTTTGTGATTATTTTTTCTGTTTGTAATTTATTAATTTCTTCTGACAGAAAATTAGCAGAAAATTAGTGATATTTTCTATGATTGGCGCTATATTATAGGTAGGTATGGTATGGTATGGTATGTTCTTTTTATCTTGTTCTCTGTATATAACGATTAAAGAAAGAATGAAAAAGTTTTCACTTCTGGCGGCACTCCCGGAGTGCAACACGTCTTTAAAAAAAAACTTTTAGTATGATGTTGCAAATTAATGTCAAAACATGTTAATTTAACCGTTGTTTCATGTTCAATTATTATTTGTTAAAAATAAAGCTAACTATTTTATACTCTCCTTTTTGTGTTCCGCTAATTCTGCCGGTGTGTGTATATTTAACAGTCATTACGATAAGTTAGAATCCGTGTGAGTATCGGTGATGCCGGTCACAGACTTTAGCTTTTCGTCTAATGTAACAGTCCTAACATTTCGATTAGTTCGAAGCGAACCGCCGCCGTATCATGATGATCCAATGCGATGTGCGCAACAGACGACCGGACATCGCTCTGGACGGTTCGGTCCAAGTTCGGTCCCACTGACTACTTAGGTATCCTTCCAGCTTTATTCGATCGTTAGGAATGGCAGTTACGAAGGTTATCTCTATGGATAGTATATAACTTGCTCTGTGGCTAAACTGGGCTAAACGATATTGTATTATCATACATAACACTATTATCCATGGAAGTACAGTTATAGGCATATATCTTGACCGTAGTGATTTCACAGAATGCACTAGCGCAGTTGGGTGTCTTTTGAGAATAGCTGCTAGAATACTATGGCGAATTCCTAATCCTAATATCAATATTAGATATTAAAACGATTAATCGTTTGTTACGTGAACTGATTATTCTCACTACCGATTTGAAACACGCCAACCCTAGTCTTGTCAAGATGCACATATTAAATGAGGGCTTTCGATACTTTTTCTGCCACCAGACGGCGCTTCGTAGGCGTCAGGTCCTAACCGCGCGTTTATTAAAAAACCAATTTTGCTGTAACACTACGAATACCCGCGAGTCGAGAGAGATGCCTATTGAAAGGTCTCATCAGCATCCACATAAAAAAGGTTAAAAACATTGCCTAAAACAGTTTGTTTACTGGAAAATATTAGATTAAAAGTTGATTTTCAGCTAAACTAGACCGCTCAGAGAATCGGAAATGGCACCTACAGATAGAGGTCGTCTGCGTGGACACGTTTCAAGTACCAAGAGTACAGGTTTCTATGGATGGAACACCAAAAAAACGAGCAGCAGAAAGTATAAATGGGTAGTACCGTCACTCCCTCGGGAACCCCTTGGAGTATAGGTGCTTTAATAGTGCGGTGGTGAAGTTGCTGTCTCCATTGAACCTCCCAAGGTGGTAGGGAAAAGTTGAAGTTTTTATGAAGTTTATAAAAAAAAATTGGGGGTGGTGACCGAGTAGGGCTAGACCGAGAGGGATGGCCCTGGGTCAGACGGGGTGCGAGGGACATGTCGTCGACAACCTCACCTTCAGCCTAGCACAACGACCCACAGACGGCGTGTGGTTTAGTCGGTTCGAGTCCTATATAACCTCCCCCTCGCCTGTTATGGTATACAATTTGCACTATATGCCCGTAGAAAAAAGCAGTTTTGTTCAATAAACTGATAAAAAGTGGTAAAAATCTCTATTTCGCTGACGAAATATGGTCTTGTCATTCACTGGACCCACTTGATCTACTTTCGTTTGGTATCACACGACGCGAGAACATTTTTATTTGTATTATGAGTGTCCTCTTCAACAAATAAGCCTTATAAAACATGTCCTGTAACAACTAGCCACTAGGTACTCGTCCGTTGCCGTGAATCGTAGTACCCGTCTTTGATCAGATATTATTATATCTTTTGTAATCGTAGATTTACAAAATTCCATATCAAGATTCCATATCTTACTGATGAAGTCACACACAAATTCTATATTTAAATTACGCCTTGGATAAGTTACCTCCTTGGTTGCCATGGTTCGTAGTAAAAGTTGGTTCCATTTTTAAATTACACGACAGATATGAGTTTACATAGTAATTTATTTGGCCGCTAAAACACGACAGATATGGATTTTCATACAACTTTTGCTGGCCGCTGCTCGCATGTACAGCAATTTCGATTTATCTCGAAGAAGGTTGTCAAAATAATGTTCACATTTCCAAGCATGTTTGAGAAAAATGTTTTTTCGCGAAAAAGATCGAAGAAAGAACTTGTAAGATGAAATAAAATGAAATTCTAAATCTTTTAATGACCTGACGCTAGGGTGACGATATTGTATGCGCCACGAAATGAGTCCCTTGGTCGCGGTGTGGCTGTCGCAACACAAAATTTTGCCAATATCGTCTTATTATTTTACCAGATATTTCATTGTTCAGATCATCATCCACATTCAGACGTTGTCCTGATTGCATCTGAAGCCGAGATGCCCTCGGAGCTCAGGGTCCGCCTTCCGGCTCTCCCTCCTCCACTTTGCACGATCTTGGGCGTCCATGGTAGTGGGACCATTTGCACGCATGTCACTCTGCACGACGTCAAGCCAGGACTTTTTGGGCCTACCCCTTCTACCTGGACCCGGCGGGGCCACACAGTAGCAATACGTGCCTTGACGTCACAGTCGATGTCATTCATTTCAGTCATTTTATTGTTCAGTAGTTGAACCGCAGACCTTCGTGCATTTCCAACGTTAGAACATTAGAATGTGATCATGTGAAACACCTAGAAGAGGATTGTTTTAAAAAGATGGACTAATAGATGCAACAACATATCAACTGAGAGTGATAGTGATACAGGTTCTGATTACGTATGTTATACTTAAAATAGCGACAGCAACTCCTCTTTGCTGTTGAAAAAATTTGCTCAAAATGTGTACAACCTCATGTTATCCTCAAAAGACACCAAAAACATGTACTGTGCATTAGTTCCCGCAGATATGTGATTCACCACCCACCTGGTGTTTTCATCCTGGCTCTGAATGGGTGGTGAATGCTCCCAGGTTTATCTGGAAGGCCAATGTCTGCAGCTTATCAGATCGGATTCTGATTCGCAGTGCGGCATGTACTTCGCTAGTTCCGCTGTAACCCGACCGGGAAGGCTCAGCGCTCAGCTCAGCCATTTGTTGAAGATTCGACCGTGAATATGGAACAGTATACAGCAATTTGCGTTCTTCATGTCATACTCTGTGCCATACTCTCTTATTGAGGTAACAGATATCCTTTATAAATTTTGAAGCATTTACTATGCTAACTTTTCAAATCGATTAAGATAGGAAAAAGTGAATGCCCAGGTGGGACTCGAACCCACGATCTTTCCCTTACAGGGGGAATGCTCTGATCACTGAGCCACCAGGCCACACCTGAAGCTATCCAAATTCTCCTATACAACCGTCTTAGGGCGACGGTGGGAGGCATCTACCGACATTCATACGAAATATCGGAAACAATGAATGATGTTGCAATCATTTTTTAAACATTGTTTTTTGATGACTCCGCCCAAATAATTGAATTAAATTTTGAAGCATTTACTATGCTAACTTTTCAAATCGATTAAGATAGGAAAAAGTGAATGCCCAGGTGGGACTCGAACCCACGATCTTTCCCTTACAGTCCCACCTGGGCATTCACTTTTTCCTATCTTAATCGATATCCTTTATTGTCTACAGGAGGCGAGCAACATCCACGGTGAGAGATGACAGAATCACAGGTATTCAACAATCATGGACATACCCTGCATTTAAGCTACTGAACCCCCTTTGTTTCGCGAAATATATCCCCATAGACCATCTGTCTCATTCTATTCGCGACAACACCTTTCATTATTACACAATGTGAATGTAATGCTTATATTCTCTGTTACAGTAAAAAATAGAGATGTTTTAAAGAACGAAATAGGTAACATTTTTCATGTTACAAACCATTATATTTACCGTATAAACATTTCTACCCTGATTGATAGTGACGGGGAGGGTGTAAGGTCCCTGGTTATCTGTTAATCATTAAAGTCTATAGAAAAAGCGTAATTTAGAAATAAAATTTTGACGTCTAGCTTGTACTGTCTGTGTTGTCGATCGATACTCTTTGGAGGTGCCGTGTAATTCAAAGTATAAAGTTTTTGATTTTATTATACTTCATAAAGCTTTGTTCAGACAGAACTCGACCTTAAGGCCTAAGTTACCATGTCATAAAATCCCAGAAAAAAATATCTCTCATGTCAATGTCATTGGTAGAGCCCGCGCTAACATTATATTCCATTTTACTTGACATTGGCGATTTGTGGCGATTTGCTGCAGTGGCCATTTTGAAGAAGTTGAAGTTGAAATAAGTGCCGCAGCAAAACTAGGAACTAAAAGACGTCGCCGCAAATACTGCGTGTTGATTGGTTCAGGTCATGACAGAGTTGTCAGCTGTCGTGAAACGATAGGTGGTCTATGTAGCTTGCATCCATATGATCTATATCCATATGATTACTGAATACAAGTGGATCTGTCATCTCCCACCGTGGTCTTAGAGATCTGGGGATAAAACATAAATATCTGTTATTCCAAGTTGGGAATAAGCTGGTACATATTTTATCATGTACGAAGATATATGGAGAACGCTCAGTGCAGCGTAATATTCCGCTCGATTCAAGCCTTCATCAATACAAAACGACTTCCGCCAGTAATAGCCGCACCGCGATCGGGCCACGCCCTTATGAGTACGGAATACGGCCAACCAGATCAGACTGGATAAAGAGTACACTACCCATTTTGGCATCAGGGTGAAAACACCAGGTGGGCAGGGAATCACAGTGACGGGAACTTTGTAAAGGTTGACGGAGAAAAACCTTATACTAAAAATAATAAAATAAAATACCAGCCTTTTACGAATCGATGCGATGATTTTTCTGTCAGACATTGTGTACGTACAAACTGGTACAAACGAATTCTCTTTGACATAAATGTTTATACTTGACGAAAGAAAGAAAAATTAAAAGAAAATATCATCATGTGGCGATACCACATGTACTCAGCGCCGTCTAGCGACATCAAGCCTGACTACTACGATACTACAAATCCTGCATCGCGAAATGAAGTCCCCGCACTGGTACAATACAACATCCCAACGACAACCGTTGGGCCGCGGCCTGCCAGGCGTGATCACTTTGCCTGGTCGGAGGATCCTCCCTTTGTGTTGGAGGAACATCACACCTCGTTCCTCCACAATCATAAAGATTGAGTCACCTTCTTTCTGTTCAGTGGAGCCACCAGTGCAACCAACCAAAGAGTCTACGAATCATAAAGAGTTTATATTTCTTCGCGACACCAGCACATTTTTATGTAATAATAGAGCAATTCAAGTGTGTTTTTCATCAGTAGAGAGAAGTCGCTGGCGCTATTTTTCAGTGTCACAGACGTTATCAGATTCTGTATCACTATCACTCTCTGTTGATATGATGAACCTATACATTTTTGCATCTACCAGCTATCTTTTTTAAGTAGACGTCCTCTAGGTATTTCAAATGACCACAATCTAACTTACTAACGTTGGAAACGCGTGTAGTATAAACTTCTTAAGTTCTGCGGTTCAATAACTACCTATTACATTAATATCTGAACAATAAAAGATCTGGTAAAATAAAAAGGCGATACTGGCAACATCACATGTTGCGACAGCCACGTCAAGGCCACGCCGCGCGCCGCGGCCAAGCGACTTAGGCATTTCGTGTCTACTTTCGTGGCGCGTACTCTAGTTAGTCTGTGGAGAGCTGTCAACGATTATCTCTTATTTAGTCTGTGATCGTTATCAAATTATCAATTATCAATCCGATTTGCCGATTTGATCCGATCCACGAGATTTGGCGGTAAAACGCAGAGTGGCACATCATTGTGCTATTTTATTTTCCGAAATTGTTGTGAATTCGAGTTTTTATGTGTAAAAATAGTGAATTTTTACAGTGAATTGTGACTTTTCGTGTTCGACCCAAATCTCCCTAGGGAGCTTCTAGTAATGGTCCACAACTTTACTGAGGCAGTAATCATCTCATTGATCGTCATCATCATCATCATCATCATCATCGTCATTAATATCATCAATCCATTATCACCATCATCAAAAAATGAAGATATATTACATAAATGAAGGTGTGACTTAAAGGTCCAGTAACCAGGTCAGAAAAACCCAAAAAAAAAAGATCCGTTTCATGTCACATGTCATCCTTGTCATCCTTGTGTTTAATCTATGCTTGTGTTGATTCCGTGTTGTCTTCATTTCGCAAGAATTGAACTGAACTGCCAGCTGTGTTGTTTTGTTTGTAGTTTGTGTTACAGGAATTATAAATCTCATAAAATTAATGTGTACTAATGATCAGTCACCAATCTATTCCATTCAAAGCTTAGTTTGAGTTTTGATCAAAATGGGGGGAGGTGATTTGGTAAGCTTTTTTTCATGTTGCGATTTTCGTTGTTTTTGTAAGCAAGCTGTAAAAATAATGATTCAGGATCGATGTTTACAGATAATTTTATACGACTTTCTGCTTTATTAATATAATATTTTTGGTATTTTAGAATTCGAAGAAATCATGGCATCCAAATACTATGAAAAATCAGGAACGAGTTTGGAAAGCAGAACAAGCGGTTGCAGAGGAAAAGAAGCGCATGTTAGAGTTACAACGAGAACACGCCCAAGAACGAGATCGTGCTGAGCTCAATGATATCATAAGCAAACACAACACTTCAGCTAGTGATAATAGATTGGCATGGATGTATGATGTAAGTTTGTGCACTATCATTATAGAATTAATCAGTCTGAAATCTATTGCAATAATGTATGATTAAAATTCAAAGTCTGCTTTTTAATATTTCCTTTGAAGTATTTGCCATCTGACCTTCACAACCCGTTGCAATTAGACCAGCTTTTGGACTTCTTAGGGCCCCAACTGTCTGTATGGTATGATATCGCAGGCTGGTATCTGCAACTCCACAACAAGGCACAGTTTTTGAGTGCAGGTGGGCATTCTACTCAATCCCAACTGTCTGTATAAGTTGTCTATATTTGTTCAAAATATTTTTTTGATTAGAACCAGTAGTAATTTCTAGTTAAATGTAATGTAGCGGTAGGAAAATCTAGTACTCTAAATACAATGACGTCACATTTGTTCACGTGCCACGGATCTCAATATTTTAGGGAACTTCGAACGCACTTGAAATTGGCATTTTATTGAAGTGGCCATTTTGCCCTCAAAAATCCAGCATTTGGAATTCCAAATTCAAATTCATTTTGATTTTAAGCTTGTCTATTTGTGTTTAGAATGTGATTCATTTGTTTTTGCACTATTTAATTTTGCTTTGACACCGTTTTGTGCACAATAAGGCAAATTTAAAATATTGCATTATCTTGTTATAAATATAATAATCGCACACGATTACGGCAGATCTGTACGGGCAACAATTGCTGCTTCAGGATAATTGTCTTTAGCTGCGAGTGTTGATTTTGAGTCCAGAGCAAGCAAGGGATTTTAAGATTGCTCGGGACTCAAAATCACAAATCGTATTCTAATGTAGAATCCTGAGCGTGATGAGGGAGTCAAATGTAAGAGATACACATAATTTTACTCATCAGGATCATCTATTGAGAGTCCTCAAGTTACTAACACAGAATTGTTAGAATCGAATCGGGACGTTACCTCGATGGCTGTATGGTATGGTATGGTATAACGGGCTGGTATCCGCAACTCCACGTCATGGCGCGGTTTTTGCGTGAGGGTGGGCATTTTACTCGATCCACCCCAACTCATTGAAGAACGCCAGCAGGCTGTTCACACTGCTGGTGATCTCCCGGAGCGTACCTGTATTATTGAAGTACTTAGCCCTGTATGTTGCGGTTGCAGGACAGTGTAGGAGCACATGTGCCGCTGTTTCCTCTTCTCTCATGCAGGCTCTGCAGAGAGGGCTGTCGGTGATTCCTAAAATAAAAAGGTGTTTATTGAAGGAGCCGTGCCCCGTGATGGCAGCTGTAGCCGTGCGTAGTTGTTGTTTTGACAGTTGTCGAACACGCCGGGTCAGTCTATGTTCAAGCACAGGGAGTGCTTCTTTGGCCTGCCTGCATCCTTCCAGGTTTGTCCAGTAACTGTTATGTTGATCTATCGTTCGTTTGTTTACGATGGTTCGTAGGTATGCAAAGGGGATCGGTATTATGGGCTCAGGTCCCATTGCAACCATGTCTGATCCTCTCCTAGCAAGCTCGTCCGCTGCGTCATTGCCACGCGAGCCGCTGTGGCCCTTGATCCATTGCAGGATTATGTTGTTGGTGTTGCCTATTTGGTTCAATTTAAGATGGCACTCCAGTATCAGTCCCGAGTTTATAATGTGGCTGTTTAAGGCTTGCAGCACGGCCATGATGTCCGACAATATACGTATAGAGTGGCCTTCCACTCTCCTGGCCATTACTGATGAAGCCGCCAGGGTTATCCCCATGCATTCTGCTTGGAAAACTGTGTTGTGGATCCCCAGCGGTTATGTGTATGTATTTACAAAAAAAAAAATGTATCTAAGTATGTTTATCCGAATTCTAGATTCCAAAACACAAGCTAGTTAAGCTATGCTTACCATGGATCTAGATAGCGTTGTGTGAAATGTTGTGGAATATTTATTATTTATTATTATTATTATTTATGTTGAGGTCTTCTGAGAGGACGCCGGCTCCCGTGCCTTTATCCGTTTTTGATCCATCTGTGAAGATACGCATTTCTGCTGGGCATAGTGCCTCGCAGCGGTGGTCTTCATAGAGCTGGATTTTGTATTTCTTATTGAATATGTGCTGTTTCGGTACACGATCATTTACTGCTCCTATGATAGGCAGCTCAGCTGTGAGATTTGTAAGCAGTGATGTATGTCGTGTATTCCTGTCGCTCCATAGGTCTAGTGCCTTTAGGCGTATAGCCGCAGCTGTTGCTTCTTGGCGGATAAACAGATCCAATGGTGGGAGTCCGAGCATGACTTCTATTGCCGCCGTGGGCGCAGTCTTCATGCATCCCGTGGTTGCCCTACAGGCTAATCTTTGGGTCCGTTGTAGTTTAGCCGCTATCGTGCTGTTTTCTGTCCTTGGCCTCCAAACGATAGCGCCATACGCTATCATGGGGCGGATCACTGTTTCGTAAAGCCATAGAATAATTTTTGGCGTGAGCCCCCACTTCTTGCCAATCATTCTTCTGCACTGCCAGAAGGTGATTCCGGCCTTTTCTAATTTGCTGTCTAGATGGCTACTCCATGTTAATTTACTGTCTAGAATGACTCCGAGGTATTTGACCTCTTTTGACAGTTGGAGTTCAGTATCGAAGAGTTTGGGTAGACGGTATTCTCCTAGTACCCTTTTGTTTGTGAACATTACTAGCTCTGTTTTGGTCGGGTTCACCGATAGATCGAATTCCTCGCACCATTTTTCCACGATGCGTAGGGCTTGTTGTGTAAGATTACAGACTGTTCCTGCTACCTTTCCGGAGATAAGGATGGTAAGGTCGTCGGCGTACCCTATTGTATAATCTCTGTTTTTGTTCAGCCTTGTGATCAGGTCATCTATCACTAGGTTCCACAGGAGTGGAGAAATCACTCCACCCTGTGGGCAGCCTTTGGCTATCAAGGCCGTTTGATCATCTTTTCCAAGGCGAACCACTCTTTTGCTGAGCATGTTTGTTATCCAGTCTGTAAGTACCGATTCCGTGCCGTGTTTTGACAGAGCGGCCTTTATACTAGTAAAACTGGTTTTGTCGAAGGCTCCTTCGATGTCTATGAACGTACCTAGGCAGATGCCTTGATGTTCGATCGCTTCCTCTATCCGGCTGACCACCAGATGGAGGGCTGATTCCGTGGACTTACCGGAGCTGTATGCGTGTTGGTTTGCGTGTAGTGGTAATTGCTTTAGTGCACCATCTCTCAGCTCCCTCTCGCACAGACGTTCCATGGTCTTTAACATGAAGGGGGTCAGGCTGATCGGTCGACGTGCTTTAGGATTGCTCGATGGCTGTATTTTACCACTACAACACCACCACGGCAATTGTTCATTTCGACTAAGCCAAATACGTCATCGTTAGCCCTGATATGGTGGAATGAAAAAATTAGGGTAGGGTCAATTGATTGACTGAAATTAAAAAAAAAACATTAATATCTTGATGAATTCGACAACAACGCATCCAGAGATAAGCCTTTTTAAATTGCCTGCAAACTCCGAAAGGTAAATTATGAAGTGATTGAAATGATTTTACGTACTATTACGTACGTAGGTACCTACGTAATTTTTAATAGATTTCCTTTTCTAATCACGAAAAAAAGGCCTGGATTAATAAATACCAATGTATTTATTAATCCAGTAAAGGTAAGTGATGGACAGGAGTGAACTAGGTAGTTATAGGAAGTTAATGGATCATGATACGATAGGTAAACGGCAGGCACATACACATAAACATACATATACATATGACTTCACATATACCTACACTTACATATACATTATATTATATATAGCTCGATTACCACTCACTCACTCACTGACACAATTGTTCTCCTAGAAGGAGTAATGGGGGATATGGATGATGTATGGGAAAAATGTAGAGAGAGCTGATGTGACTATGGGAAAAAGCCGAAATGTCAAAAAATTCAAGATGGCGGCCAACATGGTGGTCGTTTCTCTGCCATCTTTGATGACATGGCAATATGGGTGTCATTTTTGAGTAAATCGAGGCTTCTGATTTTGAATTTTTGAAAAATAACGTTGAAAAATCCAAGATGGCGGTTCGATTTTTGAAGTTATACTTCTTTAGGCGCGTTATGAAAAAATGATGAGAGTGAAATTTTAAGATGCGCGCGCACCTGTGACACAAAATTAACAGTATGAAGTTAGGCGCGTTATGAAAAAATGATGAGAGTGAAATTTTAAGATGCGCGCGCACCTGTGACACAAAATTAACAGTATGAAGTTAGGCGCGTTATGAAAAAATGATGAGAGTGAAATTTTAAGATGCGCGCGCACCTGTGACACAAAATTAACAGTATGAAGCCGTCTGCTTAACCGCTCATTAAGTCAAAGAAGTATAACTTCTCACGCGCGTACATAAGTACACGCACCCATTTTTTTTTTATTTGCAATTTAGCAATTTTCAGACCCTACTGCAAAAAAAAAGTTTGTTTTATGAATGTTGCAATTTCGATTCATTTTTTATTTTGTAGTATTGCCAGTATCCTTGAGTATTTAGAAAAAATATGTCATAAATAAAAACAAGATGGCGGACGCTCGGGGAATCATTATGTAAAACGATGAAATTTCAATGAAAATTAAATCTATTTTTGAGGCAGTTAGTAACACCGGAGTATTTTCAGTTGTATGGGTCAGTCGTGTGGGTCTTTAAGATGTGTCGCCAGATTGAAACATTTACCCATTTTTCGGGAAATTTACGAGTTTTCCAGAAAAACCTGACACATGGAATTAACGATATTTTTAAATCAAATTTCATATGGTAAGATAAATTTGGATCCTCTTTAATGACATTTGACTATTTTTATCTCTAATAACTGGCAGCACCAGGAAATAGTCCAACTTTTTATTTTTGGGTAGAGCTGACTTTCAAAAGATAGTTTGTTTTACGAAAATTGTAATAACAAAAAAAAATATTATACAGTATTGTTGCCAGTATCCTGTTGTATATAATTAATGTCATGGCGACATGGGTGTCATTTTCCAGTAAATCGGGGGTTCTGATTTTGAATTTTTGAAAAAAAAGTTAAAAAATTTAAGATGTCGGACCAATCTCTACTTTTGAGCGTCTGAAGGGCGGAAAGAAAGTTAAAATTATAGCAAACAACCTGATTTACTCACCTAACCACGTTATTTTAGTGGTTCCCATGTAGGGAATTTGTACTACGCCAGCAACATTATTTTTATAACTATCGATTGTGTTACTCAAAAATTTGTAAATCGTACTTAACTGTGATAGAATAATAATAAGGCGAACAAGAGATAACGCCTGGCTATACGGGTGTAAGGGGAACGCTCCCGGAGCCAAAGGGGGTCATTATACTCATCATTATGAACAACTTTAACTATGGGACCAACCCTGAAATCAAGAAAAAAAATCAGCTGTCCCATACATTTTATCGGGAGTCGACGAACTTTTTGTATGGAACAGTTATTTTTTTTTCTCGATTTCAGGGTTTCGGCTTCGGGAGCGTTCCCCTTACATAGTAAGTAAGTAAGTAAGTAAATTCATTTATTGCACGAAACATGGTCAGGTATAAAGATGTTAACATATAATGGTGTACAGCATGTCTCACAGAAATTTCCGCAGGCAACAATGTCTATCAATCAAAACTATATAAGCGTTTTGACAATTATTATGCCCAAGAAGTTAAAAACAATATGAAAAATTAAGGCAAACATGTCAAAAGTTAAAACGAGTCAAAATCAAAATGTCAAACTTACATATTGAGCCTAAGATATTAAATAAACATGAAAATTAAAGTAAACATGTCAAAAGTTAAAATAAGTCAAAATCGAAATGTTAAAAATTACAGAATATGTCATAAATGTAAGGAACAGTCAACAGGATTAGATTATCATAGCAAGCAATAGTACAATCTTAATGAACTAAATATTTCAAAGGCAAATAAATTATCAATTACATGTGAAACAATGCTTTTCAATCAATGTGCACCGAAACGGCAAGAACTGCTCTTCAGGAAATCTGAAGTGTCGCAAAAGCTTTGCTTAATTAACCACTTCCGCAATGTGCGTAGAAATTTGACCCCAAAGACGATGAAAAAACAAAAGACAGGCAATCTCATACCCACAAAAAAATATACGGCAATAGGTAGTAGGTAGGTACCTTTTAGTTCGTAAGATGTCGCTAAGTGAATCAAACTACGGATTTTATGTAACAAATTATTGTCTATCGACATAAAAAAAAATTTTTTTTGGGAACGACCTACGATCTTTAACTAAAAAAAAGATGGGTTGCACTCCGGGAGTGCCGGCAGAAGTGAAAACTTATTCTTTCTTTCTTTCTTCGTTATATACAGAGAAAAAGATATAAAGAACATACTATACCATACCATACCTATAATATAGCGCCAAAAATTAAATTCTTCTGACAGAAAATTTGTGATAGGTTCTATATCACAAATTTTCTGTCAGAAGAAATTAATCAATTACAAAAAGAAAAAATAATCACAAAAAGTAATAAATTACAAAAAGAAAAAATAATCACATAAAGTGTCAGAAACCATCTGAAACCATAAGGACTTACAGTCGAAGCGCTTACGGCTAAACTACGAAGCTTCATAACGTACCTGACAAAATAAACAATCCCTTGCTAATGTTGTATGACGTCAGTCGTCGGTTACGGTTCAAACGTTTTTACTAGAGATGCAACGGATAGTTGTTTGGCCGGATACCGGATACCGGATATTCGGCCTGATCACCGGCCGAATATCCGGTATCCGGCCGCCGAATATTCGGCCGGCCTAACGATGCCTACATTTTAGTTTGGCGGCGCGGGCGCGTCCTGCAGGTTTCAACCTGTTACGTATTGTAGGTTCGCACGGACCGTTTTCTAGACAAGGAACGTGTTTTATTAGGCCAGTGTACGGAACTATTTCGTATGCAGTACACGTGCAACCGCCTATTTTGTTGAATAGATAAGTTTTTTTTTGTGTTTAAAGTATATAATAGTGTATACGTAATTGTGAACTCGTACTTCATTCTGTATTATTTATTTGTTGTTGTTTTCTTGTATACTAACCATTTTTCAAAGTTAAATACCAAACAGAATCACTATTCGGTATCCGGCCGGATAGTGCGCAACTATCCGGTATTCGGCCGGATAGTGAAATAATGGCCGGATAGGCCGGATACCGGATAGCAACCGAATATCCGTTGCATCTCTAGTTTTTACTCATCCAACGCTAAAGAAGTTTTCACTCCAAAAAAATACGTGTGGCACTCAGGTACTGCCGCGGTATAAAGCATACTTATTATAAACATGAAATGAAACGTTCCTCTTAAATCACTCTATCTATTAAAGTGATAGTAGTTTTTTTTTACATTTTTTACTAATATATCCACTAACACTATGGACCAAATTATGGTCTGAAATAAATGATTATTTAATTTTATTTATTTATTTAATTTAATTTAATTTAAAGATCTACAGTCCGTCAAATCTAAGAAGTACCGTTTGACAGTTCTGACAATTGAATTATAGGGATGGGATGAAAAAATCGATTACTATAATATCCGAACTTTAAGAGATCGATTACTATAATATCCGAATTTTAAGAAATCAATTGTTATAATTAAATAAAAGAAATGTTTAGGATATTTTTTTATTCACTACTAGTACTAGTATCGTCGTCTTCGTCATCATCGTCATTTAAATTAATGACCAGTTGATTGTCCATTACATTATCAAAGTGTACGTCTCTTTCGAAGTCGTCCATTATTATTTTCTTTGTTTTTTGTACTACTTTACTCCAATCTTCCTGTGTAACTTGGGCACATGCTTCCTTTAATAAACCTTCCATTTTCTTGACACTGAAGGGTGGTTTTGTGTTGTGTCTTGCTGCATAACCTGTAAAACAATAATGTAACTATTTGATAGCAGACGAAAACCATTGTTTAAATTATAAATGTTAGAAGTACTCGTGTTATTATTATAATAATTATTATAAAATATTACCTTTAACTTGGGCCCAAATCAGTTCAATGGCATTATATTGGCAATGGTACGGAGGAAGTCGTATGACTTTGTGCCCGTGCTCTTCGGCCAATTGGTCAATTACATATGTCGGTTTTGGTGGTTTATGCAATTTCACTAACTGTAATAATTCAGCTTTTAATAGTGACATGTCGGCATCCACTCCTTTTCTTTGCAGCCATGCCACCAAATCTGCTTTCTTATTGGCTGACGTAGGTGCTTTATCAATTTGCACAGAGTGGTATGGGGCATTATCCATTATAATTGTGCTGTTAGGAGGGATATTCTGTAATAAATTTAAGAACCACTCTCGGAACCTTACTGCGTCCATTTCTTCATGATACTCTTTAGTGCTTTTGGATTGGAAAGCTAATAAAGAGTTTTCCACGAAGCCTGTAGACGCTGACCCAGCATGGCATATTATGAGGCGTCCACCTTTTCCTATCGGCACCTTCGAGCACGAAGCTTCAGAATCATCAGTCCATGTTTTCGGCACAGAATGGTTGGAATTTAGCCAAGTTTCGTCCAAAAATATTACATTATCCCAGTTTATAATTTGTTTAACTTCGCGCAGGAATGTTAGTCGCTGCATAATTATGTCATGTCGCTCCATAACAATTTTTCGTTTGTCAACTTTTTTGTATCTGAAGCCAATTCCTGTTATTACCGTTCTCAACGACTCTATGCTTTTAAAGTTACACATAACTTTGCCAATGTTGGAAATTCGCCTCTTGTAAAATACCCGTATATATGGTTTCTAATAGCATGACTATCGAATTCATCGATGCCTGTCACAGGTTTATTTCTTTTTCGTTTTTTTCGGTGTGTGAAGTACGTTACTGTCACTCCCCGAAGGCCCATATTTTTCACTTAATATTTTGCCAACGGTGCGGCTACCAATACCGAGAGCTTCACCGACGCGATCCCGAACTTGTGTAACTGGCAGTAGAAGTCCACCATTTTGAGATTCACGCTCAAAATACTCGTGTAATTTCACCACCAATTCACGAGCCTGGCTGTTCAAAGTACGTCCTCTTTTCGACATTATTAATAAACACTTGCTTAGTTCGGAGTCCAGTATAAATATTGCCAAGGTAAACGGATAAAGAATGATCAGTCCAGAAAAGTAATAGCCAAGTCACAAATTGTAAAACACAAACGAGAAAGCAAGTACGCGCACAGTCAGCTTCCAAGATGGCGAGAGACTGCTGACGCCGAACCGACCGAGCGGACCGCGTGCGCTTGTAGTTGGCAGTGTTGCCAGAAAAAAAAAATTGTAGAGACTTGGACACCTGCGATTTTGCCTATTGACCTAAAAATAATTAAATTAATTTATTTTAGGGTATCTGTGTATTCAGTGCATTATGCGGTCGCGCAGTAACGTCGTTAATTTATAACATCAGGCAACAACATTTTTGTGAATGGGTTCTACATACCTTATTTTTATTAGTTTTAGACGTAGAAATAAGACTTAGAAGAAAAAATTGTAATTGTAAAATCAATGGATGTGCTTGTTAAAAATTTGTTTATTTCTCTGTAATATGCAAACCCATACTATCATACACAAAAATAAATGTAAAAAACACTATCCCTGACTCCATTTACTATTTCGACAGCGTTAGCGCGAGAAACCCCGACTTATTTGGGCGCGAAAATCAAAAATCGACAAATCGCTTTCGACAACTTTTTAAAGAAGCAAATATATTTGATTTATAAATACGTATTTTTGGTGAATGGGTTTTATCTCATATTTTACGATTACATAACTATTTAGTTATGTAATCGTAATATGTGAGATAAATCCCATTCACATGAAAAAATATTTGTTTGGTTGTCAAGTGTAATTTGTAAATAATACATTCGATTTTTCGTATATGTAAACGATTTTTTTGCATACAAGTGTATCCGAAGAGTCGCAACACTACGTGCAGTGACCTAACTACGTAACTTTGTAATGCGGTCAAGAATATAACTATTAGAAATTATTTACTGTGTAAATATGTGTTATTTTGCTTTGTTTGAAAGTTTTCAATTACATTTAGATATTAAGAATTGTACATTTTTAGATACAATAATGAAATCTTTCTAAATTCATGGTTTTATGAAAAAGGTTATCGAAACTGAATAATGTACGTATGAACAAAGTTGTTTCGGTTTGAAAAATATGAAACGTCAAACGGTACCTCTTAGATTTGATGGACTGTAAGCATACATCAACTCTCAGTTGCAATCGCGAAGTATTTTGAAAGAAAACTCTTTCGATTCTGGCCGTTTACGTGTATGACGTTATGATTAGACGTTTGAAAACTCTAAATATTCACGGTGTTTGTGTGCGTGCGGTCGGAAGTCTGCCGAACTAAAACGACGTTAGACGATGTGACAGGTTTTTTCGTTACGGAATTTCTTGATTCGGTCGCCGCGCTCAGCCAGCGATAAAATCTATGCAATAGCTTAAAAAACATATTTTTAAATTTGATTGGTTAAGAAATCACACAATTTTATCGATTTCCAATCAAATGTTTCGGGCTATTTTGCCCACGTACCTACCAGTGGCGCCATCTTCAGATAATACAGATTTTGAGCTTTTCCCGCCGGACCAATTTTCGAATGAGATTGTCTGTCTGTTGTTTCTTAATCATCGGATCTTTGATGGAGTGGTATACAAAATCGCATCTCATTAGCCCAGAAATTTTGCTAACATTAGTATTAACCCTTCAAACTGAGACACAGGTATAAATAGATTCAGATATTAAAAATGCACCTCAACCTGCATTACATTATATCCCACATTTTTACCCGTTTATTCAAACGAGACTAATAAGCAAAATCCTAAACATCTCTTTCTTTGAATTTATACCCAATAAAGTGTTGAAGAATTAACAAAATAGAGCGCTACACATAACACCCGCGAGCTGCTTGCAGCTCGCGCACCGCGCAAAATACTAGTCTAATATATAAAATTCTCGTGTCACAGTTTTCGTTCCCAAACTCCTCCGAAACGGCTCGACCGATTCTCATGAAATTTTGTGGGCATATCGGGTAGGTCTGAGAATCGGCCAACATCTATTTTTCATACCCCGATTCGCGATAACCGACATCCACGCGGGCGGAGCCGCGGGCGACAGCTAGTAATACATATTATATTACATATTATTATATTATATTATATATTATTATATTATATATTATTATCAAATAATTATAATTGCATAAGTTGGTAAAAAATGCTATGAATAGCTTTACCGCGGTAGTCCCCAAGTGCTACACTCAGTTTTTTAATTAAATCTAGCTATCAAAAAACAACATGCATTTTTATTGAACACTTACCATTCCATTCAAAAAGTATTTATATAATGTATTAAAATCTTAAAAAATAATAGGATACATATTTACAATCACAAAAATAGATAGTAAGTCAAAGTAGGCAGATGTAATTAAAATGCTGTTGGTGGGCAGCCCTATCGCTGGTTTAGGTATTGCGCGGCTGTTTTAGGTACCGCGCGGCTGTAGGCACTTATCTCACAAATACATCCGAGTCACAATACTGTATGACTATATTTATACTGTATCCGTACTGCCGCGCTAACTAAGAATACAATAACTCGATTTTGACGATTTCGAGAAAAACGCGCGCAAAGTTTTGAACTTTGTTTTTCTTGTATCTCATGAACCAGTGAACATATCTAAAATGGAACTGGTACCAATTAAAAGAAGAACAAATAAAGAACAAGATAAAATATAATTCAACGTCAAAAAAATTAAGCTTATGGCATTGAACATGGAAATAATGTTCATAGCTAGGAATGTTTTAATAATCAACCTGTCATCACTAGTCTTAAATACAATAACTACGTTACTTATTGTACTCATCCTTAGCCAAGGCACTTATTGTAGTTATAAGTAAAGAATCAGTCCATCCTTACTTGTTATAAATACGATAACTAATGTAGTTATTGTATTTATGACCAGTAATAGTAGGTTAGCCATTTAATTAGATCTAGATGTAATGTAATATTACTTAATGTATTCTTTTTTAGTAAACTTATAAACTGAAGTACTATTATGTGAATACGACTAATCAAGAAACCCAATGAAAAAATAGAAGATTGTATAACAAGGGAGCAAAATAGTATTTTTACGGCGAGGGCGCACTTTGAACCACGAGTCTAGCGAAGGTTTCTAGAACAGAACCCCGAGCTTTAGCGAGGGGTTCTAACGTAGAAACCTGAGCACAGCGAGGGGTTCAAAGTATATTGCCCGAGGGAAAAATAATTTGCTCCTCGAGTTATATACTCTACTTTTCATCCCCTTTCTATGATAAAATAAATAAGAGACTGTGTTATGGAATAATGAATAAATGTAATTAAACAAAGACGTGAATATACGTATAAAAACAATTACAAATTTATATTTATATTAGATACGCTAGCGCAATTTTGAAAATTTGTCACTGTTTTATTTGGGATCGATATTGTCGTCGATTCATTTACATTTTGAGTATTTGTTATCTTAGTATCTGACTGGTGCTCAAGAAAAGGTACAGAATCCTTTGATGTAGAAGGACGTGGCGACAATGGTATAGGTGAATTATCTTTAGGTCTTAATTTAATATTTTCTACAACGCGGGTGCTAGTTTTTTGTTTATTTTGAATTGAGTCTTCTATGTAACCTTCAGCTACAGAGCTGGACATTCCATCCTCCATGCCGCTTTAAAACAGTGAGATCCGCTCCAGAATCTGCCAAAAGTGTAGCAGACGTTCGGCGAAAACAATGACCAGTGTATGACTTGCAATCGGGCAACTTCAAGTATGCAGCTATTTCTAAGGGCATTAAAGACATTCTATTTTTTCCCATTACTTGTTTAAAACACTTTCCACTTTGATATCTAATAAAAAATCTATTTGATGTTGTTTGAGAAGGACGTAGGCTCTGATGTTGTTCAACTATTCGTTTATACTGGCTACGAATAACGAATGCCCGATCAATTTTTGTTTTAGTATCAGTTAAATTGACTAAAAGTAATTCATCTGAATGTTTTTTGATATCATCAATTGTTAGTTTTATAAGTTCGTTAGTACGACATGCTCCATGTATGCCAAATATTAAAGCCACCTGTAACAAAACAGAAAGGAAATCAGACAAGTAGGTACAATACGTACACGTTTTAAAACACTCTGTTTATAGATTACAATGAAAAAACTAAATGATACATACTTTTGTTGCGAGAAATTCCTTATCAGGCGCATCATTTAAAAAGGTCTCGACGTTTTGACGAGAAAATACTTTTGATTTCTTTGGTTTGTGTCCTTCGGATAATCTCTTCAAGTAAGTTAGTAACTTTGAGTAATTATCAATTTTTATATTTTTGTTGGTTTTTACAGTTGACTTAAGCATTGAGTATATACTCCATAGGGTAGAAGGTTGCTTAGTTTTGGCCAATTCTTGAAAATAGGCCAAGAATACATTTTCTGAAAACGTTTTCGCACCTTTTCTATGTTTCTATATAATGAAATTTTCAAATGCCCTTCAATATTTCGCCCGGGATTTCGTAGGTAATAGGTTTAAAACGACGTGGATTTAGCCCGGTGATATCGGCGCAACTGGTCGAAAGTTGTCGCGTGGTTCACTTCCCCTTACCCCCGACACACCCCGTTGCATAGTCTTGACTAATAATAAATACAATAACTCATAATGTTAATTCAATTATAATTGCATTATAACTTTATTTTGAATCAGTTTACTCATTATAAATACAATAACTCTGTTTATTTGTGAAGCATAAGTATTATCTCTGTAAATGGTTGGAAGTCGCCAATCATAAGTACAATAAGTCTAAGATATTGTATTTATGACGAGCAAACAAGTATTTAAAATTCAAGTGCCACATATCATAAGTGGAACAACTAAAAATTATTGTACTTATGACAAGTAATGTAATCATAGTTAAAAGTGAATGTCACCACAAGTTTGATTATTGTATTTTTCATTAGTAAATTTTGTAATATAAAATAGTTATTGTATTCATGCTTACTGAAATATCAGGTTCCAGAAGGTTTCATGAAAAGTTTCTTAGAGAGAATTGTAGATCTCGATTCGCTGATTCCGAATATATATGTAACTCAAAATCGACAAAATCGAGTTATTGCACTCTTAGTTAGCGCGGCAGCGTACAAAGCCTAATATTTTTTTTAAAATGTGTGTAATTAAGTATGGTGCAGTCTAGGTATTGGAAAAGCCAATGTGTCGGCCAACCAATAGCTGAAATTACAGCGACGTCAGCATTGAACACTGTATGTACCCCAAATATCTGAGACTAACACTGGATAGGTCCCTCAGAAGAACTATAAAAATGTCTAGAGACCCGAGACCTACTGCTCAGCACGCAATAACCTTCATAAAAAGCAGACCTGCACAACCCGTTGGCCACACTGTGGGTGCTGTAAACAACAGAGTTGACTGTGTTATTCTGCGGGTGAATATGCATATCCCGTATGATGGCGATACACCCATACTGGGCTAAACTGACCTACTCAGAATCCGACCTAATGAGAAACTGACTTTTTACGATTTCGACGTACTCCGCCTAAAGGGTAGCACTAAATGTAACCTGCCGAATAATAACTGGCTTAGTCGACTCTGGTCCGACTCCGACCTGGCATTGCACCCCTCAATACCCGCAGAAACGTGGCGTCGTCCGTGGAGAGGGGCAAACTGGAGGCAGATCAGCGACATCGCATGAATGGCCAACCTCAGGTGTCACAAAGACTGAAGAGCCGCAGGAGCTTCTGGGCGTGCGTTGCCCCTAACCCAAGCCAGAATGGACCTCTGGAGAGCGTAAGGCCAGCTACCGACCCCTTTTGTCCCGCTTTCGGAGAACCCTGAGGGATATCCTCCTGGACATGATCTGCCTTAGATCAGATAGAAGTCCTTGAACAGACTTCGGACACAGGTTGGCCGATGCAAAGGAAACCGGTCTTGGTGGGGGTTCTCAGGTAGTGAGGACACAATGGCCCATGTATCAACGTGTGCTACTGATATACATTTACACTGTAGGATCTCATTTCATGGAACGCCATCCAGGTCGCTTCCCACTGGGAGAATGAGCTGCCATTTCCACGATAGAAGAAGAATGCCTCTTTTCCATTTTTTGAAGGTGATTGTCCGTCAAGGGCTGGCAGGTTCACCTTCACCGTCTCCAAACTTCAGAAATTCGTAAGATCTTCTTGGCATTCTATAAAATAAGTAATACGTTTTTCATCAAATCTGTTCTAAACGTTTTATACAAAATCGAAGTAGATTGGACCAAGGGATTACGTTGTCCCATACAAACTTTGCCTGGCTTTTTTACCCCTTTAGTTGGGGTTGGGTGGAATTTCGGGAAATGCCTTCTTATCGGATTTCAGGTCTCTCCGATCAGCGGTTTAGGCTGTGCGTTGATACTTTAGTCATTCAGGCAAAAGGGGTTTTATATAATTGTATAGATTAGAATTTTGAAGATAGTCATATTTTTCTTATTTTTTGTAAAATCAAGTTTTTTTTTGGTTACAGAAACCGGACAAGAAAGTGGACCAAGAGGCTTATTTGCTTGGTAAAACTTTAGACAAAAATCCTGAACCATCTGAAAATGTAGAACAAGATCCCATTCCGGCTGTGTCTAGAAGAGTGGTTGGATCTAGCATGCTTACTGCAGCGGGCGATGCACAAGTTGATATGTCTCGAAAAATGCGTGAAGATCCATTACTTTTGATTAAAGAACGTGAACGCGCGGCTCGTGCTGCGCTTTTGAATAACCCTCTACAACGTCGCAAACTTGCCGAATTATTGAGAAAAGAACAGGTAGGTTTTGTACTTTTGCCCTTTTTTTTTTCAACTTGCGGGAAATCCCAAGGGTACCACCTCCGCCGGAGCCAGATGGGGAGGTTATGTCGGAACCGACTAAACCGCACGCCGTCTGTGGGTCACAATGGCATGACCGAAGGTAAGGTATCAGTAGAGCATATCCCTCGCACCCCGGCTGACTTAGCCGGCTGACCCAGTGTACTTTTGCCTTTTTTAGTTGTTGGTGAAGTAATGCTTTTCTGAGAACAAATAGGCTCGCTCAGTCTATTTCTACTTGGAAAATCTGGAGAAGTACCTCATCATATTGTATTTACTTTAACAAGCAATATAATGCATTTCAAAGTGTCTAGGAGACTGCCAGACCTTAACCTGCCTTACTCTTTATATTATATTTTCGCCCCTAGCCCTTTCTTTCTGTTCTTCTGACGGCGAACAATTATCGGCCAAGTTGACTGTTCACCTTAGATGTGTCGCTGCCAACTAGCATAATCAGCCGTTCAATTAACTGCCTAGGCTCTTTACTAAACGGCGCGACGCCGTTCATTTAACGGCCTGAACGGTGTTCAGCCATTTAATTAAACGGCTAGGCAAATAGGTTGGATCGATGATGTCTAACTGCTTAAACAAAAAAAAAAACTATCTTATTTCGAGGTAGTGCCCCAATTACGATGGGCCTAAGCATTAGCTAGAGTCAGGTTATTAAATGTTGTAATAAACGTTACGGCTGATTATCATCCAGGCAGTTCATTGAATGGCGCCGTTTAGTTAACAGCCTACGCAGTTAATTGAACGGCTGATTAAGCTACAGAACTGGAGATCAGTCATGGGATGCTAATAGTGGATAATACTACATCAGTGACAGTCACATAATTATAACTGATAAATGATAATTGATATATTGATAATTGTTCTAGTTATCACAAGTGCAAATAAATCTAAGAAAGTATGTTTTAGGCTTCCATTTTACCATTGAACAGGTTCTCATAGCAAAAATAGTTTTACTATTGTTATACATGTATTAAAATGAATTTATATACTGACTTAAAAAAATATTTACAGGAACAGCGAAAGGAAACCAAAGTAAAGAAAAAGTCTAAAAAAGAAGATAAAGATTTAGATGTACTTTTAGCATCAAAACTGAGTGCCTTAGGAGCCAGAAAAGGTATAGATATAGCAGCTCTACTTGATTCTGATGACTCATCATCTGAATCAGAAGATGAAAAAGCTAAGAAGAAAAAGAAAAAGAAACAGAAAAAGGAGAAATCTAAGAAAAAGAAAGTACAGACGCGGTGTTCTGATAGTGACTCTGACAAGGTTGTACATAAACACAAAGAAACTCACTATGAGGACCATAAGAGGAATACAAAGACTTCTGAGACTGATAAATATTATAATAAGTATTCGCGTAAACGTAAAAGCTCCGAAGATCGAGAGCGTTCAGAAAGTCCTGTCATGAAAAAGCATCACAAGAATGAGTATATAGGTAGCAGACAAAGCGACCGTGATTCATCTAATAGAAGTAAACAATACAGTAGCAGCCACTCAACCTACATAAGTAATCGATATAATGATGTAAAAGAGGAACCTCGTAAATACAGTTCTCAAAGAAAGTCGCCAGAAAGTGTTCGTCGAGGTATCGATCAAAGGGGTGGTAAAAGGCGTACTGTAATAAGTGATGAGGAGAAAGCTGCAAAATTAGCGGAAATGGCGTCTGCGGGTATCGAGCGTGAGATACAGCGGGGGTCGCGAGTGGCGGAACAGCGGGCTGCAGACGTGGCGGCGGAGCGGAGGCCACCCGCTCACTCCTCCTCGCGCAGTGACGCACGCGCCTTACCCGACTCGCTCGAAAGCCGTCTGCACTCTACCAGACATTACATACAACGTGATAAACGCCAGATGAATGAAAGTTTCGCTCGACGATAAAAAAACATCTGTGTGTGTAAGAAGGCTCCTTACACCCAAAATTATTCTCTTCCATGTTTCTTTATATTCAATATTGTTAACGGGAATTAACGCGATCAATGACAGTCTTTAAATAAAAAATAAATAAATAAAAAAAAGTAATTATGATACAGTACTTTAATGCGCAACTGTATTGTAATGTAACTTTTTTCTGTAAATAATCTGTGGACGCGGCGCAACGCGTATAGATGTAGGCTCTATTCTGTCATTTTAAGCAAATTATAAGAATTATTTCATGAGATTAGATGAGAGTGTATGAAACTGCACATAATTTGATCTTAAGACACTCGTGTGATACTACAAAAAATCTCGCCTATAAGTACGGCTCGTTTTTATTACTCACACGCGTATTTTAAGATCCCTTATTATGCAACAGTTTTATAAACTACAAGTGTATTATACAAATTGTATATATAGTTAAGTAATTAAAATTAAGTACATATATTAAATAAAATATGAATTTACATATTTTTTTTATTGTAGGTATACCTAATAATAATAAAGACACATATAACAAAAGAATTTATGACTTATGTTAATAATATATAATGGTTTTGAAGTAACCGATTTTTTCTGTTGCCGAGTTAAATACTTCATTCAATCTAATGGAATCTTCTCTTTGACAATCTGTAACAAATTATTATTATTATTAGTAAAGGGATCCCAAGTGTATCGAAAGTCTATCATCATTCTCTGAACATTTTCACAACCCAGTTGGGGTAGGTTGTCCAGTCTAACTGTGATGCGGCTGAACTATATTTTTTTCGTGAGGCGACTGCTATCTGCCATCCACAGCCAATTGGTGATATCAAAGTTCTGTAGATAACAGTTAAAATATGAAATCAAAAATTTAGATGATAATATATGTAAGTCAGGTAATATTAAAATTTGAGTAGATTACGTTTGAAATATGTATGTAGATCTCTATTCGCCCCGATTAACCCGGTACCTTTAAAGCGAAACAAGGCCTCGGTACGGTTGGTCAGCTGTAACCAAAAGTAGGATAAATTATCACATAAAATGTTTATTGTTCAAAAGAGAAAACGTTGGTATTAATTAAAATAACTTCACACCCTTCGCCACTAATAGGTATATATCTACACGTTATCAAAACCAGACCTGCCTATAGTTATATTTTATTTTAAGGCATAAAGACATTGGATTTTGAGTTAGTCATATAGTCTATTTATGACAACAGAGGCGTGATGCGCCTGTACCTCTGCACACATCCCGGCATAGATGGGATCTGAATCCCATGGCCCGCGTTCGGGTAGGGGTATTGCGCGTCGACGAAGCTCAGCCACCAGTTCTGACACGTCCATAATGGGGATAGGGTCCAGTCCGCGCGCCAGCCCCGCCAGGTACTCGACATAGTGTCCCCTGCAAGTAGAGCGTATGTCAACACACCTCGAGCAGGCCCCGCTTGTAGAGGCCGTCTAGCGAGCCGTAGGGCCGGGGCGGCGGCCGAAGGGCGGCGCGCTTCACCAGCGTCTCCAGGTCGTCCACTCCCAGGATCGGTAGGGGGTCCACGTTACGGCGGCGGACCAACCGACTCAGGTATTCCAGGTAATGATTCCTGCAAGCACATGACTTGCTCACCGCCGCGCTCGCCTTGACCGACCACAATATTTACTTCATTCAATACTGTTCGAAGTCATCGTAGCGTAGAAGTGACTACGTAGATATAAGTATTTATACGTATATATATTATTGTTGATTAAGTTAGTGTCAACAAGGCATCAGGTGGTTATGTCGGAATCGAACCAACTAAAACCTCATTATATCACGAACATAAACATTGCGGCAGATCTTTGCTAGTTGCCCCCACAGGCATGAAGTATGAATCATACACCTTATGCTTATTTCACGTATTTGTTTTGTTAAACTACTTACTTGCACAGCCCTGCGTAATTGGCAGGCACTTCATTGCCGCAAATAGTGTCTATTAAACCAGTGGGTGTTTCTCGTTGTAATTGTACCGGGCATCGCCCTGTACTGCTCTCTGCTGTTTCCTTTTCGTAGTTTACATTATTCATCTGAGATGCAAAAATAGGTATAAATAAAAGTAAATACTTATATATTTAAGTAAGCGTAGCTTACTGGTTTGTATTACGACTTTATAGCCGTTAATTTGAAAGTGCCACTTACCTGTAGTAGAGTTTGTAACTCGTGTGGTTCCTTGTCCCGTAGATAAAATAGACAATTACGAGGATGGTGTGCGTGCAGACCTAATTTAGCACAATAGTCGCTTAGACCACATCGGGCACCCATAGTGAATGGTTTTCCGCAGCCATAGCAAAACTCATATTTGCACTGAGTACAGGTAAAATGCATACATCCACCCCTAAAATATGATAGAAGAGTATAAGTATTGGTAACTCGGAAAGATTTGTTGTAAATTAGCACAAAATGACAGAATCTAGATTTCAGGCATCTAGAAGCTACATTAGACAATTAAGTATATAATTTATTAGTTAAGTATAAGAATAAATAGGTAATTAAGTAGATTGAAAAAAAAAGAACTAAATTTGCTTCATATCCTTCGCTAGTACTATTATCTATTCTGTGGTTTCTAGGTATAATTTTAAAATTGTTTTACCTTGACAAAGAGTATTTAAAGTGACATCGTGGACACTCTAGGCCATTATCTCGCAAATGCTGTTGTATCGCTGTAACTGAACGTTCTGGATCATTATCTTCCAACCAAGCCGTGTATTGTTCACAGGTAAGTCCTTCGTGACTAGCAGACCACTAGAAACACAAGTACTTACTTTAATATTTGATTATAAAAAGTTTAGCAATAGATATTATTTAACATTTTTTGTAGGCTTTCGACGAAACGTACCGGTTTCCTGCAAGTAGCACAGCTTATGGATTTACATTCCGGACAACGTGTCTTTTTTTGCTTGGGATGCACGAAAAATCCTGATGAACATTCCATGCACCATCTGAAGTTCGGATCTCGAGCCAAGGTACGGTCTCGTAACTGTCAAGAGCGTATAAAACATTTATAATCTACATAATGTTAAGGCAGGCAGGTATTTATGTTATAAGTTCAATTCAATAAATATTTATAGTATTAAAATGTATTAAATAAATAAATAAATAAGTTCAATTCCCACATAGGACAATTGTACTTTTTATAGGTACATACGTAATTTAAAATTTCCGCATTAGATGAACTATGGAAATAAACTTTTAAAGACAAGGGAAACCTCTTGCGTGGGAAGAACATTTAGTAGTGTACGGGTAAATATGTGACCCGTTGGCCTTTTTACAATAAGGACGAAGGTGATGGATGCAGATACGAGGAATGACACCTCGCACGTATCGCGCGGCACTTTCCATGCGTTTTCGTCGCATCGATGGCGATTTCTTCCCATGCGATACGTTCTCTTTCATATGGACCTACGGAGTTTCTTTCCGTTTTGACATTTTAATTTCGCTAGATTTTGGATTCGTCGGATTTTCGTATCGTCAGATTTTGATTCGTCGGCTTTTCGTTTCACCACATTTTTCTTTCAAAATACAGTTGCCATTAGAAACATCTTAACATATTGAACGCCGTGGTAGTCACTGGTGTCCCTACTATACTTTCCATAAGGGCCAACGCTGATTCACTATTTTTACAAATTTTACACATTATATTTTATTTACTTACTAGCTTTTGCCCGCGGCTCCGCCCGCGTGGATGTCGGTTATCGCGACCAAACATAGCCTATGTCCTTTCTCAAGGTCTGATCTACACCTATACCAAATTTCATCAAGATCGGTTCAGTGGTTTAGGCGTGAAAGCGTAACATACAGACAGACAGACAGACAGAGTTACTTTCGCATTTATAATATTAGTATGGATTGGGTTCAAAATAGTGAAAATCCCCACTCTAGATAATTATTTCTTATTATTAACCAAAGAATTAACAAAATAATTGCTATCGGTAATACTAATCGGTGACCACCACGGCGCACGCCGTTGGAAATCTGCATTTTGATCGCGTAGGGCGTCGGCCACACACCACAAAGTATGTCTTTTATTTCAAGTGCAAATATAACTTAAAACATGTTAAATTTAACTAACATAACGAAGTGTAAAATTATGTTTATTATAAATTCTCGTTTACACACGGAGTTGTAGATCAACATAATTTATTAATATGCATATATATTTTATTTTGTACTTCAGCTTCAGCTACAAAATGGCCTCTGCAGCAAATCGCCACAACTCGCCAATGTCAAGTAAAATGTAATATAAAATTATTAATGGCGACACGCCAATGTTGATTGTACCAGAGCCACGTTAGCTACGCCAGTAAATTTGTTTCCGTGTTTCCGCCCCCACGAGATTCAGGTGGCTGATCAGGACGGGCTATGTTGTACTTTCATGTACGTTTGAGATAAGAAAGTGTCACGCTGTCAGAACGAAAATCTGCCAAAACGAAAGTCCAACGAGTTGGGCGCTATCTGGTTTATGTTTACTGAATCAAATAAATGTTAACTACCTTTCTTTGAAATAGCTCATGCACGTCGGCCTCGAGAAGGGTTTTTAAAAGAATATCTAAATGTGCAAAATATTCAAGCCAGGAATCTTCTGGTAAACTTTCTAGTTCCGGTAGCTTGCAGAAGGGACAAACGCAATCGGCGATACTGCGCTCTGTTATTTGTACAGTGAAATAAAGATGCGCACATTCTCGACAGCAACGGTGAGTACAGCGTAACATTGACACCATCTGTAAATAAGTCGATTTTAAATTACTTTCTCTCTCCTCTCTACTTGACTCTCCCCACTCGCCTCTCTACTCGCATCTCTACTCGAATCTATACTCATCTCTCTATTTGATCTCTACTCGCCTCTACATTCGTCTCTCCACTCGCCTCACTATTCGCCACTCTACTCGACTGTCGTCTACTGCACTCTATTTGATTCTATACTCGCCTCTCCACGTACTTTTCTAGTCGCATATTTACTCGCCCCTGTAGTTGGCTCTACTTGACTTTCTATTTGACTTCTACTAGCCTATCCACTTGCCCTATAACGATCTCTACTCGCCTCTGCACACGCTTCTATATTTGGCTCGTTAAACGACTATGTCCGTTCCGAAGCTCTAATCCACCTTTGCTCCTAACTTCATGAGTATATCTTCCAAAAAAACTTCTTACTACTTATCGTCTATTAACCCCCTTTTTGTGCGATTGAAAAATTACAAACTTCAATCCCCTAACCCTACACCCCTCCTTCTACCCCCCTTTTCCACGATAATATGTAGCCTATGTCCGTTCCCACGCTCAAATCCATCTCGGTACCAAATTTCATTGGGATATCTTCAAAAATGACAAACTTTCATCCCTTATCCCCCCCCCCCAAACCCCCCTTTTCGCGATAAAAGGTTACCTATGTCCGTTCCCAAGCTTTAATCTATCTCTGAACCAAATTTCATCAAGATGTCTTCAAAAATGACAATCTTTCAAATAAATTTACATCCCATGGCCCTACTCCCTCCCTTTTACCCCCCTTTTCGCGATAAAAGGCAGCCTATGTTCATGCTCAAGCTCTAATTCACCTCTACCAAATTTCATCCTCTATTTCCCCCCTTTAAACCCCCTTTCTCGCGATAAAAGGTAGCCTATGTCCGTTCTCAAGCTCTAATATACCTCTGTATGAAATTACATCAAGATCGGTTCAGTGGTTTAGGCGTGAAAGCGTAACATACAGACAGACAGACAGATAGACTGAGTTACTTTCGCATTTATAATATACTAGCTGTTCCCGCGGCTCCGCCCGCGTGGATGTCGGTTATCGTTTAATGTTGAGCCGACGCTATTGAGCATTAAATTCGCCTCTCTACTCAACTTTGTCCACGACTATGTACTCACCTCTGTTCTCGACTTTCTACTCGCCTCTATATTAGACTCTCTATTCGACTTTCTACTCCCCTCTATACTTGAATTTAAACTCGACTCTCTACTGACTTCTCTGTTCCCCTCTCTACTCGACTTTGTACTCTCCTCTATACTCGCCTTTCCATTGGCCTCTCTACTTGCCCATCCATTCGATTCTCTTTTCGCCTCTCTACGTGACTCTCCCCACTCGCCTATCTACTCGCACCTCTACTCGCACCTCTACTTTACTCTCTATTCGATCTCTACTCACCCCTACATTCATCTTTCCCCTCGCCTCACTATTCGCCTCTCTACTTAACCCTTTACTGCATTCTATTTGATTCTATACTCGCCTCTCCACTGGCTCTCTAGTCGCATATCTACTCGCCCCTGTAGTCAACTCTACTCGACTTTCGATCTTTACCCGCCTATCCACTCGTACCAATCACTACTCGCCTCTCCGCTCGCTTCTATATTTGGTTCGCTACTCGACTATGTCCGTTCCGAAGCTCTCATTCACATTTGTACCAAATTTCATGAGGACATCTTAAAAGAAATTCTTACTATTTATCCCATATTCACCCCCCCTTTTTATGCCATTGAAAAATGAGAAACTTTAACCCAAAGTCCTATTCCCCTTCCCCCTCCCCCTTTTATCCCTTTTTTCGCGATAAAGGGTAGCCTATGTCCATTTCCAAGCTCTAATCCCTCTCTATACCAATTTCATCAAGATATCTTCAAAATTGTCTAACTTACATACCCTAGCCCTATTTTCCACCAACCCCCCCCCCACCCCCTTTTTCGCGATAAGTCAGTGTCAATTTTTAAGTTCTGATCTATCTTTATACCAATTTGATCAAGATATCTTCAAAATTGACAAACTTACATCCTCTAGCCCTTTTCCACCCCTTCGACCCCCTTGTTCGCAATAAAAGGAAGCCTATGTCCATTTTCGAGCTCTAATCCATCTCTGTACCAAATTTCATAAGGATATCTTCAAAAATGACAAACTTTAATACTAACTATCTAGTCCTAATCCCCCTCCCCCTTCTTGCCCATTATTCGCGATAAAAGGTAGCGTATATCCGTTCCCAAGATCTAATTCATCCCTGCACGAAATTTTATCAGGATATCTTAAAAACTGGCAAACTTTTATCCCCTATAACCCCCCCCCCCCCCCCCCCCTTAACCCCGTTTTTCGCGGCAAAGGGTAACCTATGTTCGTTCCCAAGCTTTAATCTATATCTGTACCAAATTTCATCAGGATATCTTAAAAAAAGACAAACATTCATCCCAAGGCCCGACTCCCTCCCCTTCTACCCCCCTTTTCGCGATAAAAGGCAGCCCATGTTCATTCCCAAGCTCTAAACTATCTCTGTACCAATTTTCATCAGGAAATCTTCTAAAACGACAAACTTTCATCCCAAGGCTCTGGTAACCCCCCCCCCCCACTTCTACTTCCCTTTTCGCGATAAAAGGTAGCCTATGTCCGTTCCCAAGCTCTAAATTATCTCTGTACCAAATTTCATCAGGAAATCTTCAAAAAAGACAAACTATCATCTCATAGCCATATCCCCCCCCTCCTTCTACCCCTTCTTGCGATAAAAGGTAGCCTATGTTCGTTCTCAAGCTCTAAACTATCTCTGTACCATATTTCATCAGGAAATCTTTAGAAATAACAAAATTTCATCCCAAGGCCCTAGTCCCCCCCCCTTCTACCCCCCTTTTCGCGATAAAAGGCAGACCATGTTCATTCCCAAGCTCTAAACTATCTCTATACCAAATTTCACCAGGAAATCTTCAAAAATGACAAACATTCCTCCCAAGGCCCTAGTCCCCCCCTTCTACCCCCCTTTTCACGATTAAAGGTAGCCCATTTCCGTTCCCAAGCTTTAAACTATCTCTGTACCAAATTTCATCAGGAAATCTTCAAAAATTACAAATTTTCATCCCAAGGCCCTAGTCCCCCCCCCCCCCCTTCTACCCCTCTTTTCGCGATAAAAGGTAGCCTTTGTCCGTTCTCGCAAGCTTTAATCTACCTCTGTACTAAATTTCATTAAAATATCTTCAGAAATGACAAACTTTCATCCCCTATTTACCCCCCTTAAACCCCCTTTCTCGGACAAAAGGTAGCCTATGTCCGTTCTCAAGCTCTAATGTCCTTTCTCAAAGTCTAATCTACCCCTATACCAAATTTCATCAAAATCGAGTGGTTCATTATGTTTCTGTACACATCACTCTATATAATTCTCTTTTCGTATAGAAACTATCGTGAGCCATTTTTCAATTTCAAATGCTCATGAATAAGGACTCCGGTCGGGTCCGAAACTAGTCGGGCGCATCCTGACAATTGACGTGAGTATAGCCGTGATAAAGTTATCGAACTAAATAATTCTTTTGATTTTAATGCTTACTTAATAACTAAAGTTTAATATCTTTGTATTTAAGAGTAAAACATCTAAACTATTCTATTCAGCTGTGGACTCTTGGCTATTTTAAACTAACTTCATGTTCAGGAAGTCGTGATGCGCAGAGCTCACAGTCTTGGTACAGGTAAGCAAGAGCGGAGTTGAGGTCGGTGCACTCGAGAGCAGCAAGCAGCGCCGCCGGTGGGTCGGCTCCACGAGAAACTAACTCTACAGCGAGCTGAGCCTGCTCCCATGTTTCGGTTGCACCTTCAGCGAGAAGCATTCGAGCTTGTCTCTGGAAAGTTGTTTTATTTAATGAGTTTTATTTATTTACACGTTATATCTTTATTATTGGTACCTATATAAAGAACTTCACTTTACGTACCTCTGGAGAACCTTCTGGAAGTCGAATTTTAGCCAGGTCGATGAGTTGACCTGACACACGGCGCAACGTTAGAGGTGGAGGTGGAGATGGCGGTGAATGTGTTGACTCTACACTTGATCTTTTAATTTGGGGCTGTGATTCATTAGAATCACTATCAGTCCATTCGTCTTCTGTGCGGCATGTTTCTCGAAAATATGGCTTTTTCTCTTTTGGTGGCGTTAATATTTTAGGGGGCGATATAGGCTTTTGACCTTGTTGGTTTACAGGGGGAGGTGGGGCTGGTTTCTTTTTGGGCGTTGTCGAAGTTGATGCTATTATTTCTATTACTTCAGGTGAAGCAAGAACTGACTCAGGAGATGTGGTTTTATTATTAAAAAGTCTGGTTTGTAATTGTTTTACGTGACCACTTTGAACGTTACCAAAGTGACTTTTAGGAGGAGCAGGCGCTGGATATTGTTTGATCGAAGATCTACGTATTGGGACTTTTGAAACAATAAACTTTGGAGAATTTTTTTCCATTTTGGTTTTGTTGGTTGGTACTACCTTTATAAGTTTTGGGATATTAGATTTAGTTGCTATATTAACTTTATTAATGTTAATTTCACTTGGCTTATCGACAGTAACCTTTTCTGGAGTGTTTTCTTTATTATTACTCGGTGATTGATCTTCCTGTGAATTTTCATTTGTATCTAGCTGTGCGTCTAATGGTTCACTTTGATTACGATTATTATCCTCAAATTGAGTTGAACTTTGTGACTCTTCAAGAGTAATATCCATACGATGGACTTCCGTCTGTTGCAAATCAGACATTATGTTTAATTGAATATCATTATCAACATCCGTTCTCAGAATATTATCAGTATTACCGATGATATCCTTTTCTTGATTAGTTGGGGTTTTTGTATTAATTAGTCGGTCAATATCTTGAGAAGGATTATGTGAGTCATCTTCTATATTTTCAATTGTGCCATGAAGCATTGATTGTATGTTATTTTCAATATCAACATTTCTGATTTCTTCATTATTGTCTAACTTTGCTGTTAATATGGGCAGTTTACTTTCAGTGATTACTAATTTACTAGGAGTTGCAGCTTTTAAAACAGAATATACTTTAATTTCTTTTGCAAACAAGTTAACACTTTTTGGCTGCATTTCATTTTTAATACCTTGATATGCTTGTATTGAGCCACTGGCTTCCCTGTTTTTGCTATTCAATTCTTCATAAATTTCCTCGAAACTGTTAACAGCAATAAATAAATTGTTATTTAAGTCTTGCTTTTTAGGCTTGCTTTTTGGTTCATCTAATTCAACAGTTAAAGTATGTTCTTCCTGTAATGTACGCGCTATTGAATTCAACATCTGAATATTAGCATTCTTAAAATCTTCAAGTTGATTTTCCACATGATCTAAAGCTTCTTCAAAATGTTCATCATTCTCAGAACTTGTTCTATTTTGTGTCATTTGTGTTTTGCTTAGTTCTTCTTCTTCAAAACTTTCATCTTCAGAACTAGTCATTTCCTTCTCATCCGAAGTCAAATTTTCTGTTCTTTCTTCAGTATCACTATAACTTGATTCTTGCTCATCATTAGTTTCTCCCGAACTACTTTCAATCTCACTTTGTGATATGGTTCTGCCGTCAATAGAATTTATATCCGAATTAATCTCTTCTTTCATCTGTTGTATCAACTTTTGGGTATTATCAACCATATCTGAGAGATTATTATATTTTTCGTCTGCGTGTTTTGGTGATTCAGGTGTTACATTATTTTCTTCCTGTGATGAAACATATTCAGACTTTGGCACTTTTACCTTTTGGGATACTAGTTGCTTAGTAGTTTTATTATTGGATTTTTTGGGTACATGGGCTACGTGTTCTTCATAAATTTCTTCTGTCCGCATAATTTTACTATTTGATTCGGGTTGAATCTGTTCCTCTTGCTCCACGTTTGGTTGTGAAATTTTAATGTATGTGCTAACAAGCTCACCTTCTGCTTGTCTTTTATTTAGATTACTATCAGATAATTTTGCTAATTTCAAATTAATAACAGGAGTTTTAATATCATTGGGAGCATTGTTGATATCTAATGTTTTATTTAATATTCGTTTTTCTATGGATGTATTTGTGTCACTTTCTGTCTTTGCTACCATGTTTTGGCCACTGTTAGTATTCCCATTTATATTAGGCAATGGACTAGACCTAGTTAAGGCGTTATAAGCATCGATAAAATCATTTTCAGATTGTATTAAGTCAACTGTTTGCGGCTTTGTACTGATATTACTTTCTCTTCTTGATTCGATCTTTGAATTTACAGATAACAATCCTTTTAATAGCATATTTTCATCAATAGAAGGAACACCAGCTTCTTGAAAAAGTTTTTTTAGTGTTTTTGCTATTTCGACTTTGTTTTCATTACTTTTACCGTCAGCGATTTTGTTCTCTGAAAGGTTCGTTTCTCTCTCGTAATCATCAATGTTTATATTTAGTGGTAAATACATCCAGTCGTCGTCTTGAAATTTAGGTGGTATCGGCGCTTCAAACTCATCTGAACTATCTTCTGCTGAAATGTAAAGTGAATGTTATGACGTGGTACGATGATGGTGTGATCTTGTAATGTAACGATATGTTATTGGTTTGTCGGTCTTTTAAGATTACCGCGCATGCGGTGAGTGTGACGAGATGGAGACCGTGGAGGTGCTGCATCGTCATCTGCGCCCGCAGGAGAGCCCCAAACATGCCCGCGAAGTCTTCCTTCTTCTCCAACTGCTATTGCTTCGGACTGAAAAAAATGAGTATTTATTCTAAATTATTATTTTTGAGAAAATATTTTGCAATAAGTCTTAATTACTTGAACATTACCTGTCGACGATGTCTTTCAACGCATTCTGTAACGGCTGGCCACATAGCACCTCTATGCCGCGCAAGTGCTGCTCTAGCTTCCAATTCAGTAATATTAGCTGAAGGTGCAAGCCGTACAGCAGCTGCGCGAACACCCGCACAAAGGCTTGGCCAACGTTCACGCAGCCAAGCTAAAGGCGCCGCAGGACTTTGTGTTAACGCTGCTTGCACCTCGGCAGCACTAAAGCCTAACCTTTCTGCTTCACTCATCAATTGAGCCAATTCCATTCCTCTTTCTGCTTCCCGGATTGCTCCGGCTCCTGCCAAAGCTTCCAGTGAAATCGCCCGATTGGTGGGCTGTCGTTCGGGAGATGGTGCCTGTGAAGAAATAGACTAGTCGCGGGAGTTCATCGTAGGCATTGCAAGTTTCAAATGTCTTAATATATTTTATCTAAATAAATTTATAGTAAGTAACTATAAAATGAGTAAGATTTTGAATTTTTTAACTATCTATTTATTTTACCTCAGATCCATAGAAACTAGAGCGGCGGGTGGAGCGTGTGCGGCGTAAATCTAAGTGTGAGGCACGGCGGGACAGTCTTGTGTAACCGTCTCCCCAGTCACCTCCGGGACTGCTGTCACGCTCTCGCCATTCCCATCTGTTTCCTGGTCCAGTAGTACGAACGCTTCGCTCACTTTCCTGTAATTTAAAAATAAAATTACGTAGGTTACCTACCTAAATTTTGTACTTCTGTATATTTTTTGTTTAAAAAAGCACCCAAGTGATAAACACACAACAATAGTACATTATGGTACAAGTATGTAAAGTTGGTGATTACTGCTGAGGCATCATTGACGATAATCATCAATACACACGTGTATCACACTATCTTTTTCAACACTCTTATGAATAAAATAATACTAAAATAGATATTTCTTTTTTTTTATTTTATCACTTGTGGATTATAACAATCAAAAAGCCACAGTTTGATTATAGGTGTCATTAAATGCCTAATTGTGGTGAAATTAGTCCCAGTTTATGTGTAAGTGAATGGTAAAATATGTGAAATGAAATTGGTAAAATATCCTTAAGGAATTGTTTCATTTCAAATTATATACCCGGTTCGGTGGGAGTTATAAAACATATTTAATTGTGTAAATAATGGGAAAAGAAAACAAAGATTGTCTTTTTAGCGCTGTCAAATCGTAGCGTTCTTAAAAATGGTATGAAAATTAGGAGTGGCACACCACAAGACGCCACTGCAGCGTTTCCTCACGTCTCTAATTTGAAGGCGCTATTACAGTTGTTATAGTTCGTTAAACTACACAAATACTTATTTACGTCTATCGTTGCATGAACTTACGCGAGTGTCACTGGACAGAGAGTGTCTGCTATGAGATCGTTCTCGTCTACTGTCGTCTCGGAAACGTCGTCGTGGTCTCGAACGTGAGGCGGATGGAGCACGTTCCCATGTTTTAGGAACTTCATATGTCTGTAATAATAAAAAAAAAAATATTATTAACAGTTATTAACAGCAATGTGCTAGTAATCATTACCATTACACACAGTAAATGTTTAACTTAGTCCTAAAATTTTATTTTACCTGTGTTGATATGCTTTGTGGAGGAGGGCTTGTACCAGTGTTCGATACTCTGCTAGATTTTATCGCACCGTCTCCATCACGAGTTATGTCACGTGGTGGTGACGTTCCAGTGGACTTTTTTTGGACATTTATCACAGATTTATGCAGCGATTTGCTGAGGGAAGACTCACGAGGTGGTGAAGGTCCTACTGATACGTTATGATGGTTTGATGCCTCAGTCCTAGGAGATACTCGACTATCCTTATATGGTGAAACTCTCATTGTTCTGTTCTCTCGTGGAGGAGATATGTCAATACTCCTATCCCGTCTTGTATGTGCGTCATTCTGAATGTCTCGAGGCGGTGAAGATCCAACAGCCATGTCATGTTTATCTTGTAAAGTATCAAAACGATTGTTCGTACTTGGTTCTCGTGTGGGTGTGACCAGACGATTCACTGGTTTCTTTAGGCCGTTTCCTTCTCGTGGAGGTGATGGCCCACAGCCTGTAGAGGTGCGTTCTTTTCTAATTTTTGTACTGGTTTTTTCTACAAAAAGAAATCAGAATACTTAAATAGAATTTATAGTTAACTATTTATTTAAAAGTATAAAATCACCGTTTATTTATTTCTTTTCTATACTTATTCGTATTGATTTCCACTACTTTTGTACGGTGAAACGGCAAGGTTATTTAGGTTGTTTATGGTAGGTACCTAATTACCTTTCCATTTTTATTTTAAATTGCAATACCGTTTATAATATTTATTGCTTGACCAATCCTGCACCCACACTGTATATTTTGTAATATCAACACTTCATCAGGTCGATTAAAATAGCAAAAATTTGAATCAGTCTGGGCGAGTTTTAAACCCGCGATCCTTGCCTTACAAGGGCAATGCTTTGACCACTAAGCTACCAGACCTCTCCCGAACCAATCCAAATTTCTCCATTATATCTGTCTTCGAGGCGAGAGTCTTCCGACATTCTTACGAACTATCGGAACCAATGAGTGATTTTTCAATCATTTTTAGGGTTCCGTACCCAAAGGGTAAAAACGGGACCCTATTACTAAGACTTCGTTGTCCGTCCGTCCGTCTGTCTGTCACCAGGCTGTATCTCAAGAACCGCAATAGCTAGACAGTTGAATTTTTTACAGATTGTGTATTTCTGTTGCCGCTATTAACAACAAATACTTAAAACAAAATAATAATGATAATTAAGGGGGGCTCCCATACAAAAAAACGTGATATTTCAGCCCTTTTTCATGGCTTTTAGCCTTTTTTCTGGTACGGAACCCTTCTTGCGCGAGTCTAACTCGCACTTGGCCGGTTTTTAAACATTGATTTCTGACTACTTCGCCCAACAAATTGAATCGATTTGAATATTTAGCATGCAAAATGCTCTAAATTTCATTCCAATTGTTGGGCAGAGTTCAAACCCCGCCCAGAGCAATTCCAACTTTTCCTATTTTAATCGAATTGAATATTTCGCATGCAAAATGCTTAAAAATTTCATTCAAATTTCATCAGGTTTTGGATATTTTCTGCAGCCCTAGTCCTGCACCAACCTCGTTTAAATAGGTTCATATGAGTTGATGATGAAACCAACCTATTTCAACTGCATTGATCTCACAGTTCTCTCTGTTTTAGTATCCAAAATATAGAGGAGCAGAACAAAATTACTTACCTCTTTCTGTACGAAAATCTTCTTTAATCCGTGCCGGAGAAGGTGATTGTTTTGGTACTATTTTCAGTCTTTCAATATTTTCGCTTAAATCTGGAGTAACAGGTTTTGGGGCAGTAGTTGGTGTCCGGCAGCAAATAACGCATACCCGTACACCGGGCTCATTAACATACGTACAGTGTTCACATTGCCACGTTGAGGTAGGCGGAGGTGGTAAAGGTCCTAACGAATCTTTATCTTTTTCCTGTGGTTTTGGCGGCGGTCCATGATCACTCTCACTTTCGCTCTCAGAATCTGCGTCACTTGAAGGGAGGGGTGGTGGCGATGGAGTACGATGCTTATGACGACGTGAGGTACGTGATCGGACGGACACTGCCGGCGATGTAGCACGTGATCCCGCTCGTGATGCACCCCGGGAAGCCGCACGGCTTTCAACTGAAAGTTACATTATTTGCAATTGCAATTTTCGTCTTCCAATGAAAACAGTATATTTCCGATGAAATTACCTCTCCTGTAAGGCTGTGGTGTTTGTGGCATATGCACATGCGCCTGCGGGTGCATATGCATATTGTGTGCTGGATGTGGTGGTGTACAACACGTAGGTGGCCAGCCCGGAGCCGTAGCAGCCCAAGGGTGATCAAGACTAGCGCAACTACCATACCTCCAGGGCATAGGTCCGCAGTGTGCACAACCAGGGCATGAAGTCGCACCACCGCCACTAAGTTCTAGCACCGAGGCTCCTTTGCGCATAGGTCGTCCCCAATTTTGCCCTGAAGGCATCATATTCTCCGAGTTATCCCACGGCTCTGGTTGAACTGTCTGAAAGTAAATATGATCAAGTAGTATGATAATTAAATTGAGATGTAATATAACTAATTCATGATTGATGTTTTAAGGTGCATTACCATATTTGGATGTATTCCAAAGCCTTGCAGTGATCCCCTGGTCCGGTTCCAGCCCGTACCCATGTGAGATAACGTGTTTGATTGCCCCTGGATTTGATCAACAGGTTGAGCAGCAAGGTGCATATTTGTTGGAATAAAGGGCATGCTGCCTACGTGACTTGGAGTAGGCGTCGATGTCAGTTTTGTCTGGAGATGTAGAGGCATTTGTTGGCGTACATGTTGCGCTACATGTTGATTGGTCAGAGATGCTCCTGTGCCTTGTCCGCGGAGTCCCAACATAGCAGAAGTATGATTGAGAGTCGCGCGCCGTTGATCTACCACTGAAGGGTTAGGACTTGAACTCATTCTTTCTCCGCCAATCTGAAATATTTTCAGATAGAATGAAATGGAATAAAAGATGAATATTGTTTGTCGAAAACTGTTTATACGTTCTTTTAATATGGTTACATATCAAAATCCCGTAGCTTAAAATATCGAATTTCGTAATACCGATGTACGAAAGACCGATGTTCAAAATCCCGAAAGTTTCCTTCGACCGAGTGCTCAAAATACAAAAAGACAAAATCTCGATGTACAAAATCCCGAAGTTCAAAATCTTGAGCATAAGATTCTTGGGTAGTTTGGTTAGGATGGTTATAAAAAAAAAATAACCACGAAGGCCAATGCGGGAGCTCTGCTCCGCTCCCGAGCTGTAGATACTATGTACACAGACCCGCGGCAAGCGGACCTGCAAGCTGTGCACCGCACGTGGGCGGTACGTCCAGGTGATGGGACGTGGGTTGGCTTGATTTGGAGTTGGTAATGCTCGAAACGTTTATCTTTGGGCTACCATACAGAACAATTCTCTGTAACCATGGAATACTACAAAGTGATTCCCCGGCTTAGTTCAAGAACATGAATTTTTGGCAATCGCCACTACTGTCTGATCTGTGGTGCCGCAGAATCGGCATTAGTAGTAGTGTACCCCAGGTGGGTTACATAATAAAGCAGGATTTCACTTCTAAGATGTCCCGAGAGAGCACCACAACCCCACAAGTTGTACCTGTAGACATCAGCTGCTGCCACTCCATTGAGTCATGTGGGATATCTGCTATCCAATCCATTAACTCCGAAAGGAAAGTAGTGGTATCTTCTCAGAAACATCATACATCATCTTAGATGAACAACATACTTTACAATCAGGGTGCGCTGTGATTGCTGCAGTAAGACCCATCATGGAGGACTGGCTAGAGAGGTCACGTCGAGAGCCTCTAGTTCCGGCTGACTGAATTGAATAGGTGTGTTAGGGATCACATATGTCCTTTTACTTAGCGCCTTGCTCACAGTGATGGTGCGTAGCAAGAGCGCGAGGACTGCTGCCGCCTCGTTCAGCGATGAAGTAATGCTCGTAAAGGAGGGGAGTGGGCAGGTCCAGGAGAGGCTCATACAATATTTTTATAATACACCATAAGCCGCGGCAGACGGCTAACTGCCCGGAAAAACAGTGCACATATCGCAATCTGTTTATAAAATCACGATCGGTTCAGTAGGACCGGAGATATGACCAATAGATGGACGGAGCGACGGGCATTGGCTAATATAACCAAAAACATTTAGTCACCTTGTGTCTCCGTGGCGGCGGCACGGGAGGTGAAACCTTCGGTGGAAGTGGCGGTCTCTCATCTCGTAGTTGCGTTTGCGATAGAGCCTGCATGAAATAAATCATTTAAGAAATTGTTAAGTATTAGGTAGGTATCTTCAATGAAAACACTTGTACTATTCCACAATATTTATTGATTTCCTGACCAGACCGGTATCAGATGTCAATTAGAGTTGATACCCAAAAAACATATATCAACCTTTGATAATGCCGTAAGGCGAAACCGGTCAGGAAATCAATAAATAATGTGGAATAGTACAAGTGTTTTCATTGAAGATGTGTAGCAAGTTCCACCAAGTGCCATCAATCAACAGTATAAGCAGTATTAGGTAGGTATTTGGTTGTAAGTAATGAGTATCTAATGATCATCTTTAGGATAGCGATTTCTCCGTTGCGTCATGCGTTAGTTCGTGCATTAGTGTGCTGTCTGACTTCCCAACGTCTGCAGGTGCAGTGATTCCAACATAGCAGGTAAGATTGATTTACGCCCCAAAGGTGTAAAATAGGTGTTATATGTTAAAGTACCTGTCGTTGATGGTGTCTCCGTTTAGGATGTCTGTGGTACATGTCATCGCATGAAGCACAAAGCGCGCGACGGCCACATTCCGCACATCGCACTCTTGCGCCTCCACCGCCGCATAGTCCACACGAAGCCCCTGCATCCGGAGGATGACCTGAGGTTATATCAATACTGATTAACAATATACCTATAGAAGTCAATAACTTTTCTTTATTTATAAAGAGTACTAGCATAGATTACCTAATATAGATTTATACCAGTATATAGAGATTACCTAACTGAACCTCTAGTTAAGCTAAACTATGAGCGGCGAAGGGTGAAAGTGTCAAAAAGCCGGAAGCCGGTGTGTGAAATGTTATCTCTTATATATAGAAGAACATAGCTATATTGTATGAATAGCGCTCGGAATTCAGATACTGAATTTACATACAGGATTATACCTTCAAAATTTCAGATACATTCAATTTTAGATAATATTTTGCAGAGCAAGCCGGCAAGAATCGGGTTATAGGGACCCCTCGCCACTGTAAACTATTCAGTAGTATTAGGAATGGTTTCACTTGGACAGTATAATAGCCAGGACTTGAACTTGAAACCTCTCTATCGTAAGGTCAACTAATTAAACATTATTTTTTTAAATTAACTTTTGCTTTGCTTTTGATTGGGCAAGACAATGATCCTAAATGAGTTACATTAATTTCATAGAACTCTAGCGTTTGTTATTAAATCTTCCCTATTTTTGAACTGTTGGGCCGGTTACATAAAAGTATTTCATAACATCAGAGAAGTTGCCATTGTTGTCAATCGTGAAAGGATGTATTTGGGAAAGAATATTCCTTTTATACAGCATAACGAATCGACTATAACTTTGTGCAGGCTGGATTTACCAGTCATTAAAGTGTAGGCTGTCCGAAAAGGTACCGAAAGAAAAAAGAAAAAGTAAAGAAAGTGTCTAAAACGAGCGATTTCACTCACACGCTTAAAACGGCTCAGCGTGTACTACTACTAATATGTGGAATGCCCTGCCTGACTCTGTGCTTGCAGAAAACTATATATAACCTGGGAGTCTTCAAGACTAGGGTGAATACGTTACTTCAAGGCAAGTGGTATTCACCGCGGCCACATAATCACTCATCAACAGTTGAGATATTGGTCAAACGCGAGCCTATGAAACATGAAAATAAAAATGAAAAAGAAAGCGAGTTTTACGGCAATTAACTCAAATCTGAGAGAGTTCATGCATTGCGAAGATATAATCGAGGAGAACGCAGTGAAGGGAGAGTTGAGCATTGTCGTTGATATAAGTAGGTATCGCACGTTATAACTAAAATAGCTAATGATTCAAAGAGTAGGTGCACATTTAGCACATAAATAGACACAATGAGACGTGCTATTTACACACCATAGAAATGTTAGTGTATGCGCATGGCTCACATGCATTGTTACTTTTTTAGCCTACCATAGTTTCATCGTGGCTGGCTACGGGTCCATTGCGTAGATAAACGTAATATTTTCAACTGTGATACGTGCGATGGCTGGTAGTTAAGACTCATTTACATAAGTTAAGGTATTATACGTAGCCACATAGGTAATAGGATCCCTTTCATATGCCTTTGATACTAAATATTGTGGCCACATAATCACGATAACATATCAATAAATCTTGGCTTTTTTTACTGCGGGAAATCGGATCGATAATGCGTGTGAAGTGCGAACGTTTATAGGCACCGGTAACCGCTTACCATCAGGCGTTTGCCTATATGCAACCTTAGTAGTATAATAATAATTGCTTCATATTCTGGCAAATAATCAACAGTTCCATTTTACGCCGTATGTGTTCATAAATATCAAGGTAATTTGTTATCTCCGCTGTCTCTTCATTTGTAAGTTGTATTTGATAAATCGCAGGCAGATGTTAAATTATTTCGTACCTACTTCCGTGTCTACATGACATACAACTTAAAGTGTGCTCGAAATGTGCTCTATACGCGTTGTACACGTTTCTTGGGTGTCTCGTGCTACGGCGGTGGACGAGCTCATATTCATCAAGTATATAGATTTCCTATTACAATCCGCGCGCGCCAGGGCCTCGTTTGTTTCGCGACATAAGTACGAGATATGTGTCCTGGGGTTAAAACTTTAAAAAAGTTAAAGTGAATCGGAGTCAAGTGTGTGTGTGTGTGTGTGTGTGTGTGTGTGTGTGTGTGTGTGTGTGTGTGTGTGTGTGTGTGTGTGTGTGTGTGTGTGTGTGTGTGTGTGTGTGTGTGTGTGTGTGTGTGTGTGTGTGTGTGTGTGTGTGTGTGTGTGTGTGTGTGTGTGTGTGTGTGTGTGTGTGTGTGTGTGTGTGTGTGTGTGTGTGTGTGTGTGTGTGTGTGTGTGTGTGTGTGTGTGTGTGTGTGTGTGTGTGTGTGTGTGTGTGTGTGTGTGTGTGTGTGTGTGTGTGTGTGTGTGTGTGTGTGTGTGTGTGTGTGTGTGTGTGTGTGTGTGTGTGTGTGTGTGTGTGTGTGTGTGTGTGTGTGTGTGTGTGTGTGTGTGTGTGTGTGTGTGTGTGTGTGTGTGTGTGTGTGTGTGTGTGTGTGTGTGTGTGTGTGTGTGTGTGTGTGTGTGTGTGTGTGTGTGTGTGTGTGTGTGTGTGTGTGTGTGTGTGTGTGTGTGTGTGTGTGTGTGTGTGTGTGTGTGTGTGTGTGTGTGTGTGTGTGTGTGTGTGTGTGTGTGTGTGTGTGTGTGTGTGTGTGTGTGTGTGTGTGTGTGTGTGTGTGTGCGTGCGTGCGTGCGTGCGTGCGTGCGTGCGTGCGTGCGTGCGTGCGTGCGTGCGTGCGTGCGTGCGTGCGTGCGTGCGTGCGTGCGTGCGTGCGTGCGTGCGTGCGTGCGTGCGTGCGTGCGTGCGTGCGTGCGTGCGTGCGTGCGTGCGTGCGTGCGTGCGTGCGTGCGTGCGTGCGTGCGTGCGTGCGTGCGTGCGTGCGTGCGTGCGTGCGTGCGTGCGTGCGTGCGTGCGTGCGTGCGTGCGTGCGTGCGTGCGTGCGTGCGTGCGTGCGTGCGTGCGTGCGTGCGTGCGTGCGTGCGTGCGTGCGTGCGTGCGTGCGTGCGTGCGTGCGTGCGTGCGTGCGTGCGTGCGTGCGTGCGTGCGTGCGTGCGTGCGTGCGTGCGTGCGTGCGTGCGTGCGTGCGTGCGTGCGTGCGTGCGTGCGTGCGTGCGTGCGTGCGTGCGTGCGTGCGTGCGTGCGTGCGTGCGTGCGTGCGTGCGTGCGTGCGTGCGTGCGTGCGTGCGTGCGTGCGTGCGTGCGTGCGTGCGTGCGTGCGTGCGTGCGTGCGTGCGTGCGTGCGTGCGTGCGTGCGTGCGAGCGTGCGTGCGTGCGTGCGTGCGTGCGTGCGTGCGTGCGTGCGTGCGTGCGTGCGTGCGTGCGTGCGTGCGTGCGTGCGTGCGTGCGTGCGTGCGTGCGTGCGTGCGTGCGTGCGTGCGTGCGTGCGTGCGTGCGTGCGTGCGTGCGTGCGTGCGAGCGTGCGTGCGTGCGTGCGTGCGTGCGTGCGTGCGTGCGTGCGTGCGTGCGTGCGTGCGTGCGTGCGTGCGTGCGTGCGTGCGTGCGTGCGTGCGTGCGTGCGTGCGTGCGTGCGTGCGTGCGTGCGTGCGTGCGTGCGTGCGTGCGTGCGTGCGTGCGTGCGTGCGTGCGTGCGTGCGTGCGTGCGTGCGTGCGTGCGTGCGTGCGTGTGTGTGTGTGTGTATTGATTTTCGTTGTTGTAGTTCACTCCGTTCACTTTGACTTACCTAGGGGTCAACGGATCATGCGCGTCATGTTGGTGAACAAGTGCTACTTTTTTTTTTCCAATTAGGTTGTAGACAAGCAAACGGCCCACCTGATGGAAAGTGGTTACCGTGGCCTATTGACGTATGCAACACCAGGAGCATACACTCGTGATGCCGACCCTGAAGAAACCTTTTAATGCCCTTCTTGACCTACCCCATATTGGAGTCGCTTGGGAAAACCACATTCATTGCACAGCTTACAAGTTTAGTGCATGTTATTGAAATTGATTGATTTAGCAATAACAACATCATGGTCAACAAAGGTGATTTCAAAGTTTTGTAGTTAAAACAAGCAGGTCGGTCTTTTCAGTTATTCTAGGAATCCCTTGAAACGAATTCCATTGGCGTTCCCATGGCAAAGGTACTCACAGCTTAACATGCTCTTCGAGACATGAAGCTCGGGGTATCTTAATGCGAATCTGTGTTATCACGTGATTGAATTGCCACTTGTCTAGAGGGGCAGCCCCTCTAGACATGTGGCAATTCGCTTGCTAGCGTTTGATGACATAGAATGACCAATGTATAGTATTTGACGTTTGTGACAATCGTTAACGCATGTCATAAACGTCGAATCCTATACATTCGTCATTCTATTCCATCAAACGCTGGCAAGCGAATTGCCACTTGTCTAGAGGGGCTGACATTCATAAAGTGTGGCTTTGAATTGAAACTATTAATTTTGAATTGCACACATTAGTATGAAAAACAATGGTGATCTCACGTACCAGTCAAAGGCCTTGGCGGCGGAGGCGGTGGCGGCTGTAGCTTCGCGTTCACATATTGCTCGCCAGGAAACTCAACTACCTCGTAGTCTGGCTCGGGTCTGAGGGCTGGTTGTGTCCTTTGCATGGATGGTGTAGGAGGGCGCACCGGCGAGTGCAGTAGCCCCGGCGGTCGAAGCGCGGCATGAAGATGCCCCGGAGGCGGCGGCGTCAGCCCCGCGCCGCGTATATCACGACCCCGGCCCTTTAGCATCTCTGTATCATACAAATAAGTAGGCTGTGATTACATCCCTAGCGTTGAGTAATTTATTGAGTGCCTAATGTATGAAGGTGTATCAGTAAAAATATTTTCTACACAAGTGAATCATTATGATTGAATCTTAGACAGAACATTTTAGACAGACCGATGTTGTTTAATAAAAATATTAGGCTGGTGAAACCTGAAAATGTTTCTCAGGAATTTTAATAGATATCTATAGATTTACTCCTAGTTAGCATATCTTAAATTAAATGTGAGTCTACCTAAAGGTACTGATTATTTTATCATTACTGAGGACTAACGCTGGATTTCATTAGTGAAAAATTGTTTAACTAAGCGGAGTTTTCAGATTAACTTCATGAAATTCATTGAGTAAGATGTGTGAAAGCAGTTTTAATCAAAAAATAAATGGAATTATATTTATCGGTGTAATTGAGCCTAATTAAAATAAACAGAAACTTCGCCCTTTCGGATAGAGGTGTTGATAAATAGCTCGTGAAATACTAACTTCTTATATTTAAGTAGTCCCTGTCAGGGAAGTTTGGAATCAGTTGAAGTATACAATTTATTACAGCGATATTATTAACATTTGCAAGCCGATGCTATGACCGGGATAGTGCGGGCGTTGCCGCATCGTCGACGCCTTGGCGACCTATATTCCGCCACTCATATCCCGAAATATCGAAAGTGTGTACCTAACTATGTAAATAATAATTAGGTGTGTGTTAGCGCCGCTTAATCTAGAATTCATATAACATCTCTAGTTTTAAATATTTTGTTGATGTGCTTGATATCATAAAAGCTTCTTGATTTCCTAAATATCCTACCTTGATTAGTGAAACGAAATCCAAATTTTTTCACTCCATCCAATAAATAGCACTAAATTTCAGACCACACAAGCCATAGTCACGTCACAATTATGCAACAACACACCGTTCGGCACTTCCACTACACTCGCGGAGTGGCTGGTCCTGCGGACCAACAGGGTTTAAGCGTCACACTGTTCACTGGTCGAGTGGTCGGTGGCGGCTAATAGTGCTCCCTATGCGGACGAAATTGACAGCGGGAAGACGCGTGTGCGCCGCCTCTATTTCTGTCCGCGGCCGCGTTGCCCCGATTCTACTAAAATTACGACGCGCTGCTATTTCCGCACTCATCCCAATGCCCCTTCTCGCCGGAGTCAAATACCTTGCGAATTTGATGTTACTACTAGAACTTTGTATCTATCTGCGAAGCAAACAAATGTTGAAACATTTACTACTTATGACAAAATTAATTTTATCAACTTACACTCCAACACACTGAGATGTCACAATTTTCAGGAGGTTCGAGAAATTCAATGTTCACAAATATCTTTAAAACTGTTTGTCCTAGGAATATTTCACTTTAACAATTCATTATTATTATTGTAAGATATATAATTAAAAAAATAGGACACAACCCTATTATACTTGACCGAGTGAGCGAAGCGAACGAGAGGCTCTATTTTAACAAGGTGGCCGATTTTGCTTGTACTCGTATCTATGTCGGTTTGTCAGTTCCGGTCTAGAGGGCTCATTTCTTAACTGATTTACACCAAACTTGGCACACATGTTTTAGAGAGCTTTTTTTGATAGGAGGGAAATAGAGTAGAAAAGGGAAAATAGGGGAGAAATGTTTTCCGCCGCCATGAAACATCAAGGACATGATTCCTGACAAATTGCTGTGAAAAAAAACAGATGAAGTAAAAGCGGGAAGTTTGCTGCAGCGTTTTTTAAGAACGGATCGTCATTATTTTTGGGGAACACCCAGGGCTGTTTAAAATATGAAGATATGTATTGTCATCCGTTTTTTTTTATAACAGATAAGGGTACTAGAAAATGTGGCACAGGTGTTGTTGCTAGCGAGGTCTACTGTACACAGAACTACTAGTTTGTAAAGAGGAGTTGTGGAGCGAGCAAGGGTTTATATACCTACTTCTGCATTAAGCTTAAGCCCGTAAAATGTTTTGTTTGTGAAAGTGAGTAGCTCTCCTTTGCAGTTTCAGTAGTTCTGCAGTCTCATAGACCAGGCTTGAGAGATTAATAAAACCTGCATTTAAGCATTACATAATTGTTTGATATTATTATGCTTTTTAAAAATAAAATAAAATATTTCATAGGTATGTTTATTTATTTTTATCCCTGTGGGAAAGGAGACGGTAGCGATTAATACATTCATGGGCCAAAAATTTAATGAGATGAAAATGGTATTATTTAATAGATATAGATTTATCAGTCCCTACCTGAAAATTTCGTAAGTTTTGGCATTCTGAGATCAAAGTTATTAGAGGTTTAATAAAAGTGAGGTTATTTAAAAAAAAGATCTGATTACTAAGTTCTTTAAGCACTATTAGTTGTAGGAAGAGGTATAATAACACCCACATTTCACCAATTACAATTCTTTATTGGACTTCCAATAAATTCAGAGTAGGACAAGTAGGTAGCATGTGTGCAGTTTATTGAATAATGGGCTTTTATTGAACAATCGCTGGAAGTGATTTCTTCCAGGCAACCTTGGGGTGGACAGTAATGTGATAAAAACAGAAGAAATGGTGTAGTTATCAGATAAACTAAAAAAAGATACCTATATTAAAAATAAAAAGAACATATAGTGGGCCTATTCTACTTCATCAGGAACTAGCGATGCTATTTTTGATATATTTCCTTCGATTGGACAGCCATTATTAAAAAAAAACACACATTTTAGTGATGAATACCTACTATTTATTGTTCTTCTATTATTATTAAAATATCATCTAAGAACTGTGCAAGTGGTATAATATTAGCTTGGTACCTAGCCAAGCTAAGCCACCATATTATACTCATGATATGAGCGCAGCAGTCAATTGTTTGTTTACCTACAATACAGTTACAAAAGTGTCCTAGAATAGCTTCCCAACCTCTACGAAGCTATCGACTAAAACATAAACATAATATGTTTTACGACTTTTGTGTCGGGATTGTCGGGAAGCCGACAGCTCTCGAAGTAGGCTGCCGTTGAAATCCCTGCACACTTCTATGATGAAACCATCATTACCCCTAATGTGTTATATAATAGGAACGTGCCTGCTTGATTTGGTATGTTCCCAAAGAAATCAGTATTAGTTCATTGTCGGAGAGCTGTGGAAAATCATTTAGAGTATCGTTATGTATTGTGAAAGTGTAATGAATGTGTCTGGCAGTAAACGATTGCACATAATTGGATCTCAAACTGTCAAGAAAATCCCATGCTTCAATAACCAAATGCTGATGACAGAGGCGGTTATTTTCGGGGATGTAATATTTATAAAGATGAAGCAACATTTTTCTAATAGTGGTTCTGTTCTTCTACATCCTTCAATGAAACATCTACTCTCGGTTTCCATCACTTTCATGCATTCTGGCAAAACAATTGTAGGTTCTGTTTGGCTATTTGTAACGTGTTCATCTGTAGACACATCACCCAAGGCTCGACGGCCTAGGGCATTGCATAGTTTATTTGCTATCCCACAATTCACACAGCGATTCATATTTTCAGCAAAATCCATTCCAAACCGGTCGTAGAATTAAAAAAAGACGGGTTGCACTCTGGGAGTGCCGGCAGAAGTGAAAACATTTTCTTTTTTTCTTTCTTCGTTATACATAGAAAATGATAAAAAAGAACATACCATACCATACCTATAATATAGCGCTAATCATAGAACCTATCACTTATTTTCTGCTAATTTTCTGTCAGAAGAAATTAATACATTATAAAAAGAAAAAATAATCACAAAAAATAATAAATTACAAAAAGAAAAAAATATCATAAAAAGTAATAAATTACAAAAAGAAAATATAATCACCAAAAAGTAATAAATTATAATAAGAAAAAACAATCACAAAAAATCCCTGTACGCCAGGTGGTTTGAACCCGATACTATCTGAAACTATAAGCACTTACAGTCGACGTGCTTACCGCTTACGCTACGACGACATCTGATGTAACTTGCAAAATACATAGTCTGTACCTAATCTTGTATGACGTCAGTCGTCGGTTACGGTTCAAAGGTCAACTAATTCTGACGCTTCCTTAACATTTTACACCCATCCAACGCCGCTAAAGAAGTTTTCACTTCAAAAAAAAACAATTCCAAGTCAAACGTGTGAGTGATCTTCGGTGTCCAGTGTGAGAGCAAATGTCGTACAAGGTTGGCAGAGTCAGAATCCAAAAAAATAAAACAGTGGTTGTTGAAAGTACGAAATAATTGGGAAAGCACTAAAAACACAAAACGAGTGAAGTGTGCTAGACCTTTCCCAGATTGAGAATTTAGCTGATTTTTTGTATTTTGAAATAAAAAAAAAAAATTTTTTTTTAAACCATATCTTAACTTATTACATTTTGGCCCACCATTTTCCGTCTCCTTTATCTCTATAAAGGTAACTATATTAGTACGTATTTGTTCCTAAAATAGTGCTTGCTTATACAAATCAAAGAAGTGATTTTAATCTCGTCATCATTTAATTCGTAATAATTTAACTAATGCGTGCGTTGTTGTGAATATGTGTCCTATCTGTATTCTGTGGTACTAGCCTCTGCAACGACAAGGTACCCTATATTTTAGCTGAAGCGTTCTAAATAGATTTTAACACATTTCAAATATTGTTGATAGCAACCGTTTCTAGGTAAACAGTAGTACTGTCATGATATTGTCATATGTATATGATATGTAGATATTATCATTTATATTTGAATCAAAGTGTAAATATTATAATAGCTGCAATATGGAGATATTGCACGCGTTTAAACAAAATGGTTATTTTACCGCTGAACTTTATCATTTACTTGCTAAAAAGAAGTTGCTTGATGCTTCTACTGAGGTAAGGGCAACATGTGATATTTCTGTTGTTATTATATACTAGCCCAAAGCTCCTTCAGCCTAAAATTCACGGGATATAAGCAGCCTACTAAGTGTTATTCTTATATCTATCCCTGTACCAAGTTTCAGCCAGATAGATCTGTTCAGTCGTCAGAACGTGATTGAATAAAAAACATCCAAACAACAAACTTTCACATTTACAATATTGGAGTAGGATTTATAATTTTAGTAGGATTACTTTAATACTTAGTATACTTCATAATTTCTATTCGTTGGTAGACGTTGAGTATTACTCTTAATAGATAGAAAATTCACGGTTTCCTGGAAAATTATGGTAGTATAATTAAAAAAGGCCTGAAGGTGTACTCCCCAACATAAAATGATCTTATCGAAATTTCCTTGCTTGCCTACCTGTTCGCCTTGAGTTTTTATATTTTAAAAGTTGAGTTATGAATAAAGAGCTTATCATCTCCATTGTATCATGTACTCGTGAATATCACTTCAAATTTAAGTTTGCAACGATTTTCTGGAACATTTCCATTATCAGACCTTGATCAAATATTGGAATATTCCTGAGGAATTCTTTCTGATAAAAACTATCGGTAAACATAAAACATAACATAAACTCACGCCTTTATCCCCGAAGGGGTAGGCAGAGGTGCTAGCACCCACATTTCGCCGGTTTATGTTTAGGTCCCAATGTAATAGGTGGCGAGCCTATTGCCATTAACTGGGCACTTATAAACCTGCGATAAATACACACATAACTTCGAAAAGCATCGAAAAGTCATTGGTGTGTGCCATGGACAAGCATAAAACTATCGGTAATTAAACTATCGGTAATGCATAAAAATCTTCCTAGAAGGTGTCTACAGTTTTCTTTTACCCAAAATTATAATTTCAGATACTGCCATCGGAATATGAGAAAGAAATGAAAATGTCCACTCAGCAACGACTGCAGAACTTAAACCATCTTGAAATAGATAACATAGTGTGCATTGGAAACAAACCAACTAAAGTGGTGTTATTGTTTACACCCAGACTTCTTGTGTTTCAAAACTTCAAGCCTAATGATAAAATTGTCGCAAAGTTCTCAGTCAAAAATATTAGCAAGGCATGTGTTGATAACTTTATACATAGTTAATTGTAATTTGTCATACTTATGTGAATCCTCCCATTATTGGGAGCGGCTTATGTCAAGCAGAAGACTGAGATAGGCTAATTTATTCATTGATATGTGAAACATACATATCTATGCTTTGGTTAATTGTAATCAAGTGATCATCATTTTCATAGAGATTTCCTTGTTGTGTCCAAAGCTTACACATCCTGGGGTCCGCTTACTAATCGATTTTTTCGGGAGCAACTGCCATCTGAACTCTCAACCCTCAGAGTAAACCCTGTGCCAGGTCTTGTCCGTTGTATAACAGGTCCACCAACTTGCACATGACATTGTCTTTGACCTCGAAGGTGTTGGTCCCTACCAACACCTTCGAGGTCAAAGTGCGCGTCCATTTTCCGCAGTCTAATCAAGCAATCAATTTCCAGGCTCCAACATTTATTAATATGGTCTTCAAAGAGTCTTCATATTTCTCAATCAAGGCTTGTAGCGGACAGCTTCTATCCCGGCTAGCACCAGGAATCAGCGTAACTTTTGCTGTTACCTTTACGCCTGCTCAGTACGAGGATTACACTCATCGAGCAACATTTTACACCGAGGTTGATCAATATAACTTACCCTTGATTGGTGAGATACTTCAATATTAATAACGCAATTGGTAAATGACGTCTCAGTAATCTCGTACACGAAAACAGAAGTCCGAGACGCCAAAAATACATGAGACCAACAAATAGTTCAGGAAACTAAAGAAAGAATTTCGCTGCTCGTAAACGTTGTATCACAAATACTGTAATATAATTCTTATGTCGTATATTTTAATTGATATAGGTCTACGTACAAGCCAAAGTAGAAGAAGATGAACGTATTTTATTGCGCGTGGTCGGAAAAGGTTTAATCGTAGATAGTCGACAATCTTTGTCTCTAGGACTTTACGACCTCTGTGGCGTAGTGGTTCTACTGCTCAGTGCAAATATTTGTATGCAGTAAATAAACATATTTTTGCATTTATCTGAGTGTAATAAAAAATTAACTATACACCATATTTAACAATAGTTAATTATGCTTACTTTGGTTCTGTGTAGAATGAGGTAGAATACTAATTTATTTATTTTCCCTCTCATAAATGTTTGAATTTATTCATTATGATTTACATAGCCGAAGTAGATCGTTCAACAAGTGTATTAAGCGAGTCTACTAGGGCTACACATTCGCGCATGGATTATCGTTTTTTGAATCTGAAATTGGGTCTGGACATGGGAGATGTTACAACAAACACACAAGGCTAACTACCGGGTAAAACGGGGTGAATACGAAACGGGGTTAGATACTTAAAATTTAGTAGCCAAAAGAAATTACTTAAGAAAATCTAACAATTTTTTTTTTCACCCCATTTTGCGATATTTGTTTTAGCAATGGGGCCAAGGCCGATATTAGAGTTTCCCGATAGAGTTGAAGTTCCTAAGACTCCATTAAAAGTTGAAAACTATGTTTCGATCATGGTTCGAAATGTTGGAGATGTTACAGCTGGCTGTACGTTATTTACTAGATGGTATGCATTTGAATATCTCTATTTGTAGGTAGTGATATTGTCGATATCACCCATTGATCATCTGATACTTTTGCAGTCCATTTGCTGTTGAACCGAAATCTTTTACTTTGAAGCCCACTGAACATTTAAATGTTAAAATCAAATGCAAGACTATGCATTTGGGACATGTGGAGGGTATACTGACTGCTGTTTTTGAAACAGGTACAAATAATATAAGTCAATGTGAAAGTTTGTGAGAATGGATCCATGGATGTTTGAAAGATTTGTTATTATTTCACGCAAATGGGGCTGAACGCAGAGATAGATTATAGTCTGGAATAGCACGTTACTTACTTTACTTTGTGACCCGGACACTTTACAGTGAACATTGAAAGTTTTGTAACCAGTAGGTTATCTACACACAAACATATACTCACGCCTGTAAATCCCTGAAGGGGTACTGCCTACCCCCTCGGGGATTTAATACCCATATTTGGCCAACTATGATTTCCAGCCCCACGTTATAGGGGGCGAGCCTATTGCCGTCAGGCAGGCACTTAGGACTACAGCCCTATCCCTTAGTCGTCTTCTATGACACATATAAACTCTCTCTACTTATTTATTGCTGAAACCAATCCACTTCTTTTGACAGGAGAACGTTTTAAGATCGAGTTACATGGAATGACACACGTTGTGAACGTTTCACTAGAGAAACAGGTGGTCAGATTTTTTGACACCTACAACACTATGATGCGGCAGCAAGTTTTTAAAATAGTCAATAAATCAGATCATGTGCTTACTTATATGTGCATGAAAAACGAATGTGTGTATTATGGTAAGTGACACTACTTGTTAAAATAAAATGTTTTCGTATATGAATTGCTTTGTCTATCATTATTATCATCCGAGCTCCAAAGCCGGTTGTATGCAATGCTTGCACTTTGGAGATCTGGGTCCGCGCCCATACTCAATTAATAGTTTATTTAATCTTGAGTTTTATGGGAGCGACGGCCATCTTCTGATAATTACCTATAGTTAGCAAAAATTTCCAGATTTCAAAGACAAGTTAAAACTTGCAAAGATATTTTACAACGTAAAAGAGAGTGAGTCTACCAAGGATGAGAAGTTGGTACACTATGACGTCATGAGTAGCGATGAACATGCTCGAGTGTATACTAGAATATTTTACGACGAAATACAATCTCTGGTCGCTGATGAAACACTACTCTTTCAAAATATGCATTTTTCAATTACACCTCCGGTAAGTATGTAGGTACCTGTACCTATAACGCGACATTCACATGGAGACATACCGGATTTGATGTTTGCAAGATATGCTTTAGTCACAATCTAATAAAAATAATATAATGCCGAAATGTCTAATACTTTAACACGTGGTAAATATCTCATTTAGCTTATTAACTTTGAAAATTTGTAAGTAAAAATAATAAATCCCTAATCACGAACATTCCCTTTATTAAAGACGAATACCTAGCGCAATGGCGGGCATTATAGTACCTAAGATTGTTAAATATTAATAAGAAATTGACTAACTATATAATATTTTTAATCTACAGAGAGGCAACTTATGGCCTAACAAAGCCACCGAATTGACCATAACTTTCTGTCCCAAAGAAATAGGAGAATTTCAGACAACAGTTTACTTAGATATGGACGGTGTATTCGACCGCGTTCCTTTAACTTTGATCGGGATATCTATTCCTCCATCGATACAACTGAATATTGAAACATTGGATATGGACTGCGTTTATATCAACAAGCCTTATAATTATGAAGTGGTTGCAATTAACAAAGGTAAGATTGCAAAATATACGCATCTTCTTGCAATAATAAATGACCAGCCCAAATCTTAACATATAATTTAGCTGTGCAGAAAGTGTTATTTAGGTGTTCTCTTGAACGGCTAAAAGCTAGTACTGAAAAGGAAATAGTGTCATTCTTAGATTTTACTATCTGCTTCTTCTTATAAGTACATAAAAAATTAATGAAAGTAAACGAATACCTCAATGATAAAAATGCATGGTCATCCTAATCTTTTTGCTTGCTCGCAAAATATAATTAAAAAAAAATTGTTTTAAAAAAGAAACGATAATATTATTCACTGAGTTTCTTACTGGTATCTTCGCAGTAGAACCAACTTACCGATCCAGCGAAAGAATCATTTTCAAATGATTTATTTACTTTATTTAATATTATATTAATAATTTATTGACATGACTGTAAAATTTTCCATACATTTAAAAAGAGAAACAAATTTCTACACCGGTAAAAATTTTTGTTTTCAGTCAATCCTACCCACTTCCTAAGTGAATAGGATTGACTGAAAAGAAAAAAAAGAACTTTTACGTACAAAATTTACGTAAATAATGGATTAGCAATAGCTAAGCGTAAAACTTGAGAACTTTTTCTTCGTATATCCTAAAACGGTTTAAATATATAGAGGTTCCCATGGGTAACAGGTACGGAAATAGCATTCCATGCGTGCGAACCCGCGGGCATTAACTAGTCATAAATAGTAGATTTTACAACAAGTGCACAAAACGAACCATTTTTATCCGAGACTTTTAGCAGCCCGAGCCGGAGGCGAGGGCTGATAGTAATGTCGAGGATAAAAATGGTTTTGTGGACGAGTTATAAACTCTGCTTTTCACTTCGATTGCGAGGAAATAAAACAGTAGTATAACATTTCTTTAATTAAAATTCAAAGTAAAATTAGAACAGTTTTGGATACTGAAGGAAATTGTTTTTCCGGGCATATTAACGGTATTTTTCTGAATTTGTGAAGATGACATATTGTGAGAAGATGGCATATTATGTGAAGATGGCTCTGACGACAACAAGGAATCTCTGGATGTAGAAGGGACTGGCTCGCTTGGGATTAAATTAATGGCTGCCGTTATACGGTCGGTAATCTTGCTTTTGTTCTCTACGGATTCTTCAATGTATCCCTCAGCAACCTGATCCGACTTCCACCCGCCATGTCTTTTCAGCATTGTTAAGTTTGCTCCCGAATCTGCTAGAAGGGTGGCTGAGGTCCGGCGGAAGCAATGACCCGTGTAATTTTCGGGATTTTCTAATTTTAGAAAAGTTGCGATCTGTTTGGGAAAGGCTGCAAATTTATTGCGTCCTATAACTTGCTTAGTGCACTTCCCATTTTGATAATTGAGGAAAAATTTATTAGTCGACACGTTTTGAGGACGTAGAGCTTGGTACTTTTGAACTATATTTAGGTAATCTCCTTTGACAACAAATGTTCGCTCTCGTTTGTTTTTTGTGTCGGGTAAGTTTATTGCTTGCAAAAGCGTGTCCGTCTTGACGTCATTTACGGTAATATTCGCAAGTTCAATGCCACGGCACGCACCGCTTATGCCAAATATAAGTGCCACCTAAAACAAAATTAATAACTTTTATACACTTTGGAACAAAAGAGCAATAGGTATACGAGCAATAAAATATGAAAGGAATGTGTATTACGTACTTTTGTGGCCAAATATTTTTCATCTGGAGCGGTATTTAAGAAGGTTTCCACTTGATTAGCTGAAAGGACCTTGCTTTTCTTGCTTTTGTGCCCACTGGAAAGCCTCTTCAACAAAGATGTAAGCTTCGAATAATTTTGTATATTAACATTGTCCTTCATTTGTAATGTTGCTTTCAGCATGGAATATATACTCCACAGTGAAGACGGCTGAAGTTTTTTGGATAATTCATCAAAATAACTCAAAAGAACACTTTCCGAGAACGTAGTTACTAGTTTTTCTTTTCTCCAATTTACAAAATTATCGTAAACTTTCAGATATTTTTCCCGAGACTTTGGCGGTAATATCTGTTGAACAACTCTCTGTGCATTAATTTCCATAAGCGTATTAGGAGAGTGTGTTAAATCCTCTTCTTCACTGGACATTTTTAACAATTTTAGCAAATTGAATCAATTAATAAACGCACGAAAAAACAAGAGCTGTTTCCCGCCGCTTTATTTTTTTTTTAATCTTACGACATTGAGGCGTGGGCTGCAGACCTATACAGCCTACTATAAAATTAATTTTGTAATAATAATTTTCTTAAATGAATTAAATAACCTACCGTACTTGAATTTAAATTTTAATATCTTTTAAGTCTTAAAAAACACATAAGGCAAAATAAATTAAAGTGAATGTTATAAAATAACAAATTCTATCTATGAACTTCTTATTGTGTTAGGCTGTATGGCTCATTTTCTTTGCCTTAATATAGATACATTTATGAGTAGATACGTTAATGCCCTTGTGCACAAAATTCGATTTTGTGCAGCCTATATCCTGCACAAATAAGCACTTTCAGAGCATGAGAAGTGAAAATAGTAGATTTTACAACAAGTGCACAAAACGAACCATTTTTATCCGAGACTTTTAGCAGCCCGAGCCGGAGGCGAGGGCTGATAGTAATGTCGAGGATAAAAATGGTTTTGTGGACGAGTTATAAACTCTGCTTTTCACTTCGATTGCGAGGAAATAAAACAATTTTAGCAAATTGAATCAATTAATAAACGCACGAAAAAACAAGAGCTGTTTCCCGCCGCTTTATTTTTTTTTAATCTTACGACATTGAGGCGTGGGCTGCAGACCTATACAGCCTACTATAAAATTAATTTTGTAATAATAATTTTCTTAAATGAATTAAATAACCTACCGTACTTGAATTTAAATTTTAATATCTTTTAAGTCTTAAAAAACACATAAGGCAAAATAAATTAAAGTGAATGTTATAAAATAACAAATTCTATCTATGAACTTCTTATTGTGTTAGGCTGTATGGCTCATTTTCTTTGCCTTAATATAGATACATTTATGAGTAGATACGTTAATGCCCTTGTGCACAAAATTCGATTTTGTGCAGCCTATATCCTGCACAAATAAGCACTTTCAGAGCATGAGAAGTGAAAAAATATTTTTCAGGACATATAAATGGAGTGATTGTTTACAAAGAAGTGCCTACTCTCTTTGGCAGCATAATTTCATGTTCACCAGAGTTGCAATGCTTGAGACCGGGAGATAAGGAGTTATTTGTTATATCATTTTGTAATTCAAACCAAGGGCCATTCTTTGAAGAAATAAACTTTACAATTCGGGATACTGATGTTGTTTTAAAACTTTACCTGAAGTAAGTAGTAATTACTACTTTTATATATATATTAAAAAACTCACTTTACAAGTCCCACACAATTATATTTAGTTTTATCACTGTATAATATAAATACTAATATTTATATTTCATTATATATTTATATTATCATATTTATATTTATATTATACAGTGATAAAACTAAATATAATTGTGTGGAACTTGTAAAGTGAGTTTTTTAATATATATAAAGGTAGTAAAATGAAGTTCCATCAAGAAGTTTCAACAAATTCAATCAACTACATAAGTAGTAATGGCTTATTTTAGTAGTAGATATGAGAACTATCATGATGAATTAAGGATAACACTAAGCTTAAAATCGCATTAAATTCATCTCTTAACTAGCTGTATGACGTCTGTATGGGCCACAAGCGTTCGTATTCCGAACAGAAAGGGGTGGAGCCATACATTCTTTATAAATATACCTAGCACCATGATACCTTTTTGTCATTGTAGAGTTCCTGTTTTTTGTTATAACTTAATATTTATAGACAAGAAACAGAAAACTATATTTGTAATATTTTATTTAACCCACAAACAGTGAAGTGTTAAAAAATATCATAGTTTTATTGTATTTGCAAAAGTCGTAAAGTACGTAAAATTGTTGCTTATTCTCCATGATACAAAAAATAATAAAATTAATTTTAATTATTTCAGAGGTGAAGTTATCTATCCATCATTAAGCTTTAGCGTTCCATGTTTAGATTTTGGAACGGTCAGCGTAGGTCTGTATGATACATATTGTAGTTTTAATAGATGTTATATTACCTTATGGATGGGGGTATATTGAGAACAACTAAAATAATCAAATATTTTTACATAGGAGTTCCCAAAACACTAGAGGTGGATGTTATTAATGAATCCGTGGTCAGTATTGTTGGTTCTGTAAAAATATCATCAGACGGCCCGGAAATAAGTAGCATCACACTACAGGATTATGCTGTCGCAGAAAATCCTAAGCCGAAAATTCCTCAGTGGCCTAGAGAATTCAATGTAGAGCCATGCAAAGTTGACATAGAACCACAGTCAAGAATTACAATAAAGGTATACACGATATTATTATTTATTAATGGTATTGAGAAACTAAGGAATAATATATAATATGTTTATTTATCCCACCGATATGACCTGAATGTACTAATTAATCCTATAGGTTTATGAATATGCAAAAGCAAGGTCACCTTTACTCAATCCATACTAATATTATAAATGCGAAAGTAACTTTGTCTGTCTTTCTGTATGTTACGCTTTCACGCCTAAATCACTGAATCAATTTTGATGAAATTATGGTATAGGGGTAGATTAGACCTTGAGAAAGGACATAGGCTATGTTTGATCGTGATAATCGACATCCACACGGGCGGAGCCGCGGGCAGAAGCTAGTATATCATAAGAAAAATAAAATTTGTTAACGTGTAAAATATCTAGCGAGCGATTATCTTTATGTTAACATGTGATAACAACATGAACTCTTTGTATCATTTTCTTAAATCTTTTCAAAACCGCTTGTTCCCTTATTTGTTGGACTTGAGAGTGCAAGACTGGCACGGTCACATCATTCTGTTTCGATCACAGTACGTAATTTCTAGAATTTTACAATCACTGGTAAAATTGATGTCATCAAGTTTATTCATTTTGATATCACAGGTCACACTTATAGCGAACTTGGTCAGAGCCAATCAAACGTCGCTTGAATTAGAATTAGAAAAATCTGATAGTCCTCCGATAGTTCTCCCCGTCATCTATAATGCATTGGTGCCCGAGATCTCTGTAGCTCCAGATATTAAAATGCGTGCATGTTTTCTGGATTTTGCATACCAAACTGAGGTGGTTGTAACTTCTGACGAATTTAGAGGATATTTTACATTACAAGAAGAGGAGGTATGATAACCGTTTTATTTAATTTTCATCTTAGTTTCATCATTATTATCATCCTGCCATGGCATTGGTTAATTGCATCGCCAGTGGCATCATTATTTATCCAATGCTTTTTTTTGCAAAATCAAAAAAGATTGATTGATTATGTTAACGGGTATATTTGCCCTTACAAGTACTTACTATGAAATCGTTAACTGTGAATTTGTAAATTACTTGACTCCTGAAGTCATATTTGGAAAGTAGGTAGCTCTTGGATCAACATGCAATAGACTAATTTATTTATGTAGGTATAAGAACCCGTGAGGTTCAACTTGTATTTACCTATAATAATTCAATGTAGGTATACGCCTTAGCATGTTCAAAAATTTATTTGGTTAGGTCAAAGATATTTTATATTCTCCAAAAAGTAAGATTTTTTTAAAATCTCATACAAGGTTACTGATATTTTAGGACGATGGTTGTTTGCAAGTTCATACTCCAATAAAGGAAGGTTATATAGAACCTAACAGTACAATATGTTTACCTGTCAGCATTCAAACAAATGTTCTGGGCATGCAAGAGCATTCGATGAGGTACGTTTATTTACATCGTTTCATTTTGATTTGAGGGCTGCTCTCCATTCGACAAGTGGCTCACTTGACAGCAATATGCTCGCACCTAATTACGAAGGGCCGAAAATCATACTTGGCGAAATATGGGTGTTTATATACCTCATATACAGGTGTGAAAACAAGAATGTCTGCATGGACATACATTTTGATTCCATGACCTAAGCGTGGTATTTGATCTAGCATTTTTCAAGGCTTGAAACGAATATGAGTAATTTTTTTTTAAATCTCCACGGATCCGACATAATCTCCCCCTCCGGACCCGTAGGGGGAGGTTATGTCGGACTCGAACCGACTAAACTGCTGTGCTAGGCCGAAGGTGAGGTTGTCGACGACATGTTCCTCGCACCCCGGCTGACCCAGGGTCAGCCCTCTCGGTCTGGCCCTCCTCGAGAGGGGGTACCACGCGGTCCCCAAGTCGCCCCCGGTATGGGGAGGCGCGCATCGCACGATGTGCGCCGCCGCCGTGGCATGCTTCTGCTAAGGTCACCCATCACCCTCAGGCCATGAGTAATAATAATGAAAAATAACGACATCGAACACTTAATCGTGCTCATTCTCGTGTAAATATTTCACTTTGGGCTCATAATAGTCTAATTTAGGTAGGCGTTCGTTACATTTAGAAAGTATAATAAAAGCTTAAAAGGGGAACTGACTTTGATCTTCATAGGTTGAATCTGTTCGGATTGTCTAAGCCCATTGAGATATGCCATATCAGTGGGTGTGGTGTTCGTCCAATAGTCACCTGCACTCCAATAGCGTTGCACTGGGGTCAAGTGAAGCTGCTAACTGCAACGCAGAAATGTTTAACCCTTTGCAACGATTCCCCGGTCGTAGTTCCCTTTAAGGCGAGCTTGGTAAGTTCTTTGTTATCATATATCCATACTTCCATACTAATATTATAAATGCGAAAGTAACTCTGTCTGTCTGTCTGTCTGTCTGTCTGTCTGTCTGTCTGTCTGTATGTTACGCTTTCACGCCCAAACCGCTGAACCGATCTTGATGAAATTTGGAACAGAGGTATATTAGAGCTTGAGAACGGACATAGGCTACCTTTTATCACGAGAAAGGGGGTTTAAGGGGGGGAAATAGGGGATGAAAGTATTTATGAAAGTTTGTCATTTCTGAAGATATCTTAATGAAATTTGGTACAGAGGTAGATTAGAGCTTAGGAACGGACATAGGCTACCTTTTATCGCGAAAAGGGGGTGGAAGGGGGGGGGACTAGGGCCTTGGGAGGAAAGTTTGTCATTTTTGAAGATTTCTTGATGAAATTTGGTACAGAGATAGTTTAGAGCTTGGAAACGGAAATAGGCTACCTTTTATCGCGAAAAGGAGGGTAGAAGGGGGGCGGACTAGGGCCTTGGTATGAAAGTTTGTCATTTTTGAAGATTTATTGATGAAATTTGGTACAGAGATAGTTTAGAGCTTGGGAACGAACACTAGCTAGCTTCTATCGCGAAAAGGGTGGAAGAAGGGGGGGGGGGAGGGACCAGGGCCTTGGGATGAAAGTTTATCGTTTTAGAAGATTTCCTGATGAAATTTGGTATAGAGATAGTTTAGAGCTTGGGAACGGACATAGACTACCTTTTATCACAAAAAGGGAGTAGTAGGGGGGGGGGGGGGGACCAGGGCCTTGGGATAAAGTTTATCGTTTTAGAAGATTTCCTGATGAAATATGGTACAGAGATAGTTTAGAGCTTGGGAACGGACATAGACTACCTTTATTGCGAAAAGGGGGGTAGAAGGGGGGGGACTAGGGCCTTGGGAGGAAAGTTTGTCATTTTTGAAGATTTCTTGATGAAATGTGGTACAGAGATAGTTTAGAGCTTGGGGACGAACATAAGCTACCTTTTATCGCGAAAAAGGGGGGAAGAAGGGGGGGGGGGGCCGGGCCGTGGGATAAAAGTTCATCGTTTTAGAAGATTTCCTGATGAAATTTGGTACAGAGATAGTTTAGAGCTTGGTAACGGACATAGACTACCTTTTATCACAAAAAGGTGGGTAGAAGGGGGACTATGGCCTTAGGATGAAAATTTGTCATTTTTGAAGATTTCCTGATGAAATTTGGTGGTTTGGGAGGAGGAGGGGGTTATAAGGGATTAAAGTTTGACAGTTTTGAAGATGATAACATTTTGGTACAGGGATTAATTAGAGCTTGGTAACTTACATATGCTACCTCTGATCGCGAATAATGTGGTAAAAGGAGGGGGAGGGATAAGGACTTGATAGTAAATATGAAAGTTTGTCATTTTTGATGATATCCTGGTGAAATTTGGTACAGAGATGGATTAGAGCTCGAAAATGGACATAGGCTACCTTTTATTGCGAAAAAGGGAGTTGAAGGGGTGGAATAGGGCAAGGGTATCTAAGTTTGACAATTTTGAAGATATCTTGATGAAATTGGTATAGAGATGGATTAGAGGTTGGAAATGGACATAGGCTACCCCTTATCGCGAAAAAAGGGATAGAAGGGGGAGGGGGGGGGGGGGGGGAATAGGGCGTTGGGATTAAAGTTTCTAATTTTTCAATGGCACAAAAAAGGGGGTGAATATGGCATAAATAGTAAGAATTTCTTTTAAGATGACCTCATGAAATATTGTACAAAGGTGGATTAGAGCTTCGGAACGGATATAGTCGAGTAGCGAACCAAATATAGAAGCGAGTGGAGAGGCGAGTAGAGATTGTTATAGGGACGAGTGGATAGGCGTGTAAAGATTGGAAGTCGAGTAGAGTCGACTACTGGGGCGAGTAGATATGCGACTAGAGAGCCAGTGGAGAGGCGAGTATAGAATCAAATCATCATCATCATCATTTCAGCCGAAAGACGTCCACTGCTGGACAAAGGCCTCCCCCAAGGATTTCCACAGTGACCGGTCCTGCGCCTTCCGCATCCATGCCCTTCCCGCGACCTTCACCAGGTCGTCGGGCCACCGTGTGGGAGGCCTGTTTACACTGCGTCTTCCGGCGCGTGGTCGCCACTCGAGAACTCTCTTGCCCCAACGGCCATCTGTTCTACGAGCTATTTGCCCCGCCCACTGCCACTTAAGTTTGGCGATTCTGTGTGCTATGTCGGTTACTTTAGTTCTCCTGCGGATCTCCTCATTTCTGATTCGATCACGCAGGGAAACTCCGAGCATAGCACGCTCCATCGCCCTTTGGGTGACCTTGAGCCTTCTTATGATATTCTTATTATCCAAAATACCGCAGTGTCTCAAGACTAAAGTCTACGATCAGTGTGTGTTGCCAGCGATGACCTACGGAACTGAGACTTGGTCCCTTAATTTGTGGCCTCATAAGAAGGCTCAAGATCATAAGAATCAAATAGAATGCTGTAAAGGCGAATAGGGAGGCGAGTGGAAAGATGAATGTAGTGGCGAGTAGAGATCGAATAGAGAGTTGAGTAGAGGTGCGAGTAGACAGGCGAGAGTGGAGAGTCAAGTAGACAGGCGAAAAGAAAATCGAATGGATGGGCAAGTAGAGAGGCCAATGGAAAGGCGAGTATAAAGAAAAGTACAAAGTCGAGTAGAGAGGGGAACAGAGAAGTCAGTAGAGAGTCAAGTATAAATTCAAATACAGAGGCGAGTAGAAAGTCGAGTAGAGAGTCGAATATAGAGGCGAGTAGAAAGTCGAGAACAGAGGTGAATACATAGTCGAGGACAAAGTTGAGTAGAGAGGCGAATTTAATGTTCAATAGCGTCGGATCAACACTAAACGATAACCGACATCCACGCGGGCGGAGCCGCGGGCAACAGCTAGTATATTATAAATGCGAAAGTAACTCTGTCTGTCTGTCTGTATGTTACGCTTTCACGTCTAAACCACTGAACCGATTTTGATGAAATTTGGTATAGGGGTAGATTAGACCTTGAGAAAGGACATTGGCTATGTTTGGTCGCGATAACCGACATTCACGCGGGCGGAGCCGCGGTCAAAAGCTAGTATATATATATATATATATATATATATATATATTATTGTTTTTATAAAGAATATTAGGAACCGAATTTTCTAATATTCACTCTAACCCCTACAACTAACCTAAATTGCCTGTGCTACTAGTGGGTTCACGTCAGTAGTGTAATGGCCAGAGGATTCGAATCCGGGACCTCTCGATCGTAAGGCCGACTCTTTAACCGTTTTTAACGTCTTTAACTTTTCCCTATTTCACGGCGCAGAGTTACATAGGCACACTTCGTAATTATGTACCTTGATAACCTCGATGGCACCGTGGAGAAACAATGGAAAACATAAGGCCCATGAAATTATTTTTTTAAACATGTAATGTAAAATTAATATAATATGTATTTATTGGTGTAAATTTTCAGTTGTATAAAGACGGAAGATGGCAAATAACACCTTCCGAAGGCATTATAGAGCCAGAATCAGAAACTGATTTATTAGTAACATTATATTTAATTGATGCCAATAGTTACACAAACAAAGCTGTTATACAATTAGAGAAAGTGAAAGATATTGTAAGTATTATAATATTTCATTTGTTTGCTCTTAGAAGCTACAAGGAAATATTTGTATAACAATATGCCCAGGGTGTTTGGACACGGCGAAGGAAAGTGAAGAGTACCTAATAGGATATAAATGTTTGAAGGGCTTTTTCTTGCCTTGTCTTTGTAACAACATTATATATGCTTCTTTCCTATTGGGGTAGGCAAACACAACATAGTTTCACTTAGTACAAACTTTTGAATTTTATTTCTTTTTTTTCGGACCTTTTCTTAAGGTTTTTAAAATGATTAGGTACACAGTTATGTTATATTATCGTAGCATCTATGATTTTGTCGTAGCATCTGTTATATTGTCATAGCACCTATGATTTGGTCATAGCTCCTGTTATATTGTTGTAGCACCTATGATTTTGTCTTAGCATCTGTTATATTGTCGTAGCACCTATGATATTATCGTAGCACCTGTTATATTGTCGTAGCACCTTTGATTTTGTCGTAGCAACTGTTATGTATTTGGTGTTTTTAGTTGGTGCCCCTATCTGCCACTGGTATTGGAACAAGTATATTGGTAGGAGACCTTCGAGACAGGGTTGAGCTCGGTCGACATTTTACCAAGATACCTTTGAACTTCAAAGTTAGTATGGAAAACCGAGGGACCAGGCTGCATGCCCTCGAATGGAGTGAACATTATAAAGCTCCTAAAACTAAACAGCCTACTGCGTACGTATTTATATTACTACCACCATCTAAAAGCAAATATTATAAAAATGAATAAAAACATATTTGTTACTCAATAACACTAGAACGGCTGAACGGATCTAAATAACTAAACTTTAAAATAGCGCTTTAACACGTCATAGTGAACCATCCGTATATTCTAATCAACTAAAAGCTTAATATTTTAACATAAATAAATGTAATTCTATTAATTTTGTGCATACTTATTTTTTCTAGTGGGTTTTTTAATTTAGAACCCAGAGTTTTTAAAATGGCTGCGGGTGAACAATTAGAGTTACTAATTACTGGAACTTCGCATAAAGTAACAACTGTTAAGGAAATGTGGTATCTCGTGGGAAGTGTGGAGGGCATTAATAAAAAGGAGTTGTTATTGGCATGTCAAGTTATAGCTGAGTTTGTTGATCCAAAAATAGAACTATCTTCTACGGTAATGGATTTCAGATATGATTATGGACCCTACAGTGAACATTACAAACTAACAGGTAATGATTAAATTGCTTATTATTAGATTATGCTGTTGTATTCGAGAGTTTCACCTCGGAACCGGATGTTATTTCTTTTACACTTAGTTTCATCTTCGGCATGTGAGGCCATTGGTACGCATGTCAGATTTTGCACATTTTAATCATCAGATCATCATCATATCAGCCACACATAGTCCACTGCTGACCATAGGCCTCTCTATAGACTTCTAGAACGACCAATCTAAAGCAGCAGCAACGTTTAAATGCTTGCAATTATTATTTGTTAGTATATATTATTATAATTGTGAAAATTAAGATGGATGAACAAGTTGCAATGTTACTTTAAAACCGATGGAACGGATCTACAGGAAATTGGGTTCAGAAATTAATTTTGTAGTTTGGCACAGCATTTTAACATCTATTTATTTTTATGGTGGGCATGGGTTTCCGTGAGAAGGGGAATATGACCAGTAATTGACGTAATCACAGTCAACAGTTATCTATAAAGTTTGTACGAAATGTTTTCAATGTTATTTGTTGTTTCATTTTAAAAATATTTACTGAAATATTCACAGATATCGTGACCATTAAAAATGTGTCTAAACTGCCACTAGACCTAGACATAACTACTAAGCCACCGTTTGCTATAATACAGAGACAGGATACGTACATAGTGCCACCTGAGGAAGAAAATATGTGTTGCTGTATACGCTATAGAGAATCTGATATAGATCTAGAAAAACTTTTGAAAAGCCTCGGCCCACATCAGTCACGGGTGTTCATTGACTACTTCACTTCTAAGCCCGTCGAACCACAACGAAAGGGATCACTAAATTTCTTTCGTGACATTAATAAAATGAAATTAGCATTCAATCTCACGCATACAGTGGAACAGCGCTTAGAAGACCGCGATGTTATGAAATTACAGGTGCTTTTCGACACTACAAAACATACTACTTTAAAATCAAAAGTGTTCTGCGATGTGTTAAGGATTAAGTTTAAAGGTCACAAGAATAAGGTTAATGTTATTCTATGTTAAGATAATTATGGGTGAATTTCGATCACTCCGCAGGTGGTAGTTAAATTGATGGTCTATTTTTCAGGATGCTATAAAAGTAATTGGGCAGATCAACTATCCCAATATATTAGTTTTGTCACCGCGAGTTGATTTTCAGTGTATTCTGAATGGTAGTGTTGAAAGCAGAACTATAAAAATACAGAACGTTACACCGCTACTTGTTTGCTATAGATTTCATTGGAAGAAATGTTCAGTTACTGATATACCAGTGGTAAGAAAATTATGGCAGTAATTTAAAGCGAAATTTGGTACTCAAAGCTAAACTTTGAACAGAATATATCACATAAGGTTGATATGTATATATAATGTAGCTTCACGAGGGATACAAGGAGGCCAGGAATGCCCTCCGAGCGGAGATCAAGCGGTCCAAGGCCGCTTGTTACCGGGAGCTTCTGGAGACGCTGAAGCGGGACCCATGGGGGCAGCCTTACCTTATGGTAAGGCAAAAGCTGCGCCCCCAGGCCCCTCCGCTGACCCAGGTGCTCGAGCCGGCTCTGCTCGGGGGAGTGGTCGAATCCCTGTTCCCGGCGCGAGCGGAACATGTTCCGCCGCAGATGGCTCCGCCGCCTCGGTTGCCTATGGCGCCCGGTGCGGTGATTGACGACGATGTGCCCGAGGTTGCTCGGGTAGAACTAGAGCTGGCGGTGCGAAGGCTTAGAGCCAAAAAGAACACCGCCTCGGGACCCGACGGCATTCCAGGCCGCGCGTGGGTCCCAGCTCTAGGGGAAGACGGTCTCGAACCCCGACTGAGAGGGTTCCTCAGCTCATGTTTGGAGCGGGGCCTGTTTCCGAAGATGTGGAGGACGGGGAAACTGGTCCTCATCCGCAAGATGGGGCGGACGAGCCATCCGGTTACCGGCCCATAGTGCTGCTCGACGAGGTGGGCAAGCTCTTTGAAAGAGTCATTGCCAAGCGCCTCGTCGAGCATCTCTCTAGAGTGGGGCCGGATCTGGTGAATACCCAGTTCGGGTTCCGCCGGTGGCGTGGATGCCATCATGCGTGTGAGGACTCTGGCGGAGGATGCGGTCGCCCAGGGCGAGGTGATGTTGGCGGTGTCCTTGGACATCTCCAACGCGTTTAACACCTTGCCCTGGAGTTGCATCAGAGAGGCGCTCGTCTATCACGATGTGTCTGACGGGGAGAGCCGTCGTCTACCCGAGTTCGACCGGAGTCGGTAAGTGTGAAATGTCGTGCGGTGTTCCACAGGGATCGGTCTTGGGGCCGCTGCTGTGGAACATCGATTACGACTGGGTGCTTCGCGGTGACTTCGCGTACGGTGCCACCGTCACGTGTTACGCGGACGACACGCTGGTGACGGTGGGCGGGGCTACACACCACGAGGCGACCCTGAAGGCCACGACCGCGGTTGCTCAAGTCGTGGAACGGATCCGGCGGCTGGGTCTCGAGGTGGCTCTGCACAAGTCCGAGGCCATGTTCTTTCATGGCCCTCGGCGTAGTCCAGACCCGGGAGCCAGCCTTACAGTGGGAGGCACTCCCATCGACATCAAGCCCCGGTTGACATATCTGGGGCTGGTGCTTGACGGTCGATGGGACTTCGGAGAACATTTCCGAAGTCTGCGCCCCAAGTTGGTGACAACGACGAATGCCTTGGGCAGGCTGTTGCCCAACTTGAGGGGCCCAGAGGACTCCTGCAGGAGACTCTACGCGGGTGTCGTGCGGTCCATGGCCCTATATGGGTGCCCCGTATGGGCGGACACCCTGGGGGCCAGATTCCTGCTTCTGCTCCACGCGGCGCAGAGGACGATGGCCTGCAGGACCATCAGGGGGTACCGCACGATATCCTTTGAAGCGGCGAGTCTCCTGGCCGGATCGCCACCGTGGATCCTGGAAGCGAGGACCCTTTTGGCACTTTATCGGTTCCGAAAGGAGGCGCGGGAGCGGGGATTCGATCCCGAGCCCAAAGAAATTCGGGCCGAGAAATCCCGGCTCTACAGGGCCATGGTGACCGAGTGGGAGCTACGACTTGAGCAACCACGCGCAGGGCACGCCGTGATTGCGGCGGTAAGACCCATCATGGGGGAGTGGCTAGAGAGGCCACACGGTGGCCTCTCGTACCGTCAGACGCAGGTCATTACCGGACACGGTAACTTCGCGCGGTACCTGCATCTGATGGGCATAGAGCCAACGCCCGAGTGCCATCACTGCGACGCGAGCGTGGGCTCGGGGCTGCACGCACTCACCGAGTGTCCGGCGTTTGAAGCGCCGAGGCGGGAGCTTGTGACGGCCCTGGGGGTGAGAGTGCTCCATACCGGGGGCGAGTCGGGGACCGCGTGGTCCCCCCCTCCCGAGGAGGGCCAGACCGAGAGGAATGTCCCTGGGTCAGCCGGAGTGCGAGGGATATGTCACAAGACAACCTCACCTTCGGCCTAGCACATCGACCCACAGACGGCGTGCGGTTTAGTCGGTTCAAGTCCGACATAACCTCCCCCTTCGGCTCCGAAGGGGGAGGGGGGTATCCGCGGGAATTTCCCGCACGTAAAAAAAAGAGGTATATATAATGTTAGATGAACTTACCTTACCAGCTACCGATAAGAAGCCATAGGGCTAAATATTCAGTAATGTATAATATTCAGTAATTTATTCAGTAATGCATAACAGTGCTAGAATTTTCAAAATACTTTACTTTATTTTTTAGATTTTACTTACTTCCATCTCCGTCTACACAGATTTTAGTAAACAGGCAGAATAATTCAACTTTTTAAATCGAATGATGCTGTTTAAGCTTTCATGAGAATCAAGCCCGAGGCTCATTGGAGCTCGCAATTTTCGCTATTCCCCATACTCGATTAATTAGGCCACGAGACCGAGTTGAAAAATTCGGTCCTGTATAGGAAGTGAGCCAAATTTGTCCACTAACGTCAATTTATAAAATTGTCTTTTGAAATGAAACCTTATTGTGGTATTCAATGTTTGGTAATAAATTAGTAACAAATATGGATATCTATAAAATATCGTGTATTCTTATATTTTTATTTAGATTAATCATCCAAAAAAAGAGTTCCAAAGTGAATCCGAATACAAGTCATTGACTACTGATGAAACTACAAGTAAGTTAATTAAATAATACTCTATAGTTCGCACTAACATATTATCATCTAACGAAAGTTATCGTCAAGAAAACAAAACCATTACAGTTATTTTATTATGTAAATAACGTACTGAAAGTTTCCAAAATTTATTTGTGGATACCTAATTCTTTATTATAATATATGCAATGATCTGGTCCTTTTTTACCTTTTGCCTAATAATTGAAAACCAGCACAAAATTGTAATTAAACCTTATAAGGTGCATGCTCTTAAGTGATTCTAATACTAAAGCTTTTCATGGTATGTTGGCCATTATACAGACAATCGATTCATATTTATTATTGTCATATTAGGTTTGTCTTATTTCAGCAAGCGGATTGTATGAATTCGCTATGCGGCCTAATGACCCAGCAAGAGATAAATTGATTGAAGATGAAGGTATTCAAAAAGAAATGTGTCGAGTGCAAGATTTAGCTCGCAATCAATCTCCTCCGCAAGATTCTGAAAATGTCAAAGACAGCCCCATACAGCTAGAATTTGAAGTTCCCCCTACACGTGAACATGTAAGAAGAAGAATGATGCGAAAAGTAGCACCTATGATAAAAGGCGATTGTGACTTACAATTTGAATGGATACACAAGTTTTCCAAAAAGGAAAAAATTCACAGAACTGATATTAATGGATTGTTATATCTGGTACCACATCGAGGGCTACTCAAACCGGGTGAAATTCAGTATGTAAATGTAATGTTTCAACCGAAACCTAACATGAATGTCCGAGCTATTCTAGAGTGCGAAGTACTGGGAGGGCCATCCGAGTCTATACATGTAACTGGCCGCAGTTCGGATTTAAGATATGAAATAAATGCTCAGAAATTAAATTTCAAAATAAGATCCTTTCACGAAAATGCCATTGAAGAACTGGTTATAACTAATATTGCTCAACTTCCTTTTGAATATAAAACTTATTTGGCCCCGGTTATTTGCAAAAATGAACTTGAGGGGCATATTCTTGAATTATTACCACCAGAAAAGATATTAGAACCTGATGAAGTAGCTGAAGTACAAATCGTGATGCAACCTGGTATACTAGGTTACTTTCAAAGAGTATTCTTATTAGAAATTGGTCATCTGCCTCACATTCCCATAGAAGTGTTTGGTTGGGGTGTTATTCCGCAAATATATTTGACTCTACCAAGACCAGAAGAGACAGTAAGTTTCTTTTTAATTGTTTATTACCTACTAAGAAGCAAACGTACCCTACCTGCCTACCCACGATAGGCATTACAGTGAATTAAAATTAATAAGTGTTTATTTTTAGCTAGATTTATACAATTAATGTGCATTTCGGCAATAGGTCAGGATTCTCATGTTTAAAGTCTATCGCATTATCAGAACACGCACTAAATATTAGCAATGCACTTTTTTCCCCGACTGCCAAGAAGGGTTATGTTTTTCGCGCGTATCTTGCATGTCTGTATGTATGTTTTTATTGTATTTTGTAAGCTTCGCAAAGCATAATGGTTTTACGTTCGTTTACAAATTCCATTGTGTACTATATAGGAGTATACCTATAAAATATGTAAAAACTCTCTAATTTCAATTTTGGCCATCGATTTAATAAGTGAAAAAATCCATTTAATTAAATCAACTGTATCATCGTCAAAATCATCTTGGCATCTTGGAAAGCATGTTGTATTATTTGCATTCATAATAAATTGTTATCTATGAATATGAATAGTCTACAGCGTCGACATTTGGCAATGATAATAAGATTATACTGCCAGATGTATTCTTAATTTATTTATTATTACAGTTGAAACCAGAGGTTGGATACAAAGCCATACAAACATTGACGAGTTCTTATTTGGAGGCGGTGAACGAAATTTTTGCAAAACACAAAACTGAACATTTAAATTCACCTTTGACTGAAAATTGTTTTGAGGATCCCGATTTGCAATACACTTGGCATATTTGTTCATCATGGGTACTATTAATATCATTAATTACTCACCTCTATATTTTATACCTATATACCTAACAATGAAGTATATTATTATCAAATATTTTAAGGATGGTTGCCCTGCAATAATTGATATAGACCTGGCAATCGAAAGGTTATTGGTGGTTAATCACGTGAAGGAACGACCAGAGCTATTGACTGTTTACGCTACAACAAATAAATCAGGACCCATTCAAGGATTTCATACACAACCATACGTTATAGACTATGGTGTAGTGATTACGGGTAGTACGGTTAGTATAGGTAATATTATTATAGATTTTTATCCACCTTCAGTGAAGACTATCCTGTAGATACTGAAGGAGGATAAAAGACTGGCGAATGTCGCGATTATCTCTTACAATTAGTCCTACCCCATCGTTTTCTGACATGACATACGCTGCCACCAATACCATCCAGATCAGAGCAGTTCAAAACTTCTCTTCTTTACAGCACCAGAAAGACTTGGAATTCTTAACCAACACATATGTTTTGTTTTCCTACAATACTGGGATCTGCCAGTGGGGAGTGGTTCCCTATTTGTGTTTTACACAGTACTCAGGGGTTTTAATTTTTTATGCAGCCAAACCACTGTTGAGACTGACTGTTGCCATAGATTTTTTGTATCTATATGTTCTCATGTACCTGATAATGAAAGAGCTGTTATAAAGAAATTATATGCAGACACTCCAATGATATATTCATTTGTATAAATGGGTTATTCTACAAACTAAGAACGAAAATGAGTCTGATTTCGGCCCGACAGCTTTTTTTATTATGGTTCCAAAATATAGTTTATCTTAAAAGTTAAAAAGTTCTTTACCTTTTATTGACCAAATATTTATTAGTAATAGATAAATTGATTATTAGAACTAGATAATCAATTATTTTGACTTAATAGTGTATAGCAGAAAAAAGTAGCAAATTGTCCTTATCATGACAGGATCCTGATACCAGCTTCCTGAGCATAATTTTCGCATAATATTTAAAAAGAACGTCTATTTATAACGTTCAACTAAAATTAGCAGAATTAAGCTTCCGTGTAAGCAGTCTATATCATCAGTGTCAGCATATTATATTTTAAATTTTATAAGTAAATATCTTGCTATTATTCTGTGAACTCGACTGATTATGACGCGATTTCCTCCATCAAAATGTTGAACATTTGCTTATTTTACATTGATCAGAATCCTGATGTAAAACTCTTGGAACTAATTTTGGAGAAGGATTTTATAATATTTTTACTACAATAAACTAATAACATGTCATCTAGGTAACAAAATAAAAGGAAGTCATTTATTTTGGTTTAACTTGTGGCCTTGATGTATTAGAAAATAAATTATAGTATATATTAGATTCGATTGTGCTCGTGGGACACTCTAGGATGCTGATGACCCTGAATAAATTTTTTGTCAAGATTATATTTTTTCATATAAATTATTTTTAGTGACTAGGTATATAGGTATGGTAAAATGTATGTTATATAAATAAACTATGTTGTAACAAATTGTTCATGATATTTTAACTGAGACGCCGAAAATTCCTTAGTTTGTAGAACGACCCAGATATAGATCTGTATAGAAGATAATATACCAACAGGTACAGTGTGTAGCGGAAATAGTGAATTATGGACCAATCTCAACAAAATTGCATTTTGCAAAAGGAACACAAATCCCGCCATGGTTGAATATGAAGTTATGTGGTAAACTGAATCCTGGTGAGACGGGCAGACTGGAAGTAACATTCTGCCCTACGTCCGTCGAGTTCACTGAACTGGAACAGAATGTCGAAACTTCTTTTAACTTAGAGGTTTTTATTGATTTAACACGTTCATGCGAACAACGTATATACACGTCAAAAATTGGTGACGTTACCGTGGCACAACGTATAAATAAGGCCATCAAAAATTCGGTTTATGGAGCACAACGTATTACTACGGCCTCTGGTATTTAAAAGTTCGTTTTATGTGCCACATCAAATCAAGCTCTCTAAACTCTAGTGCTACACCGTATCGAATTATTTCGGTCTTCGGTGGCATACCATTTTGATTCTAATTTTCTTACTTTCTGAGCACACAACGTGATGGTACGTCACTTCGCTATATGGTCGTCGACGTCTCTGGACGTCAATATATTATATTCTAATACATAATCCTTAGTTCTTTGCACAACGACATTAGACGTCGCTCGATTTTGTTTGGGAACTATATCGCATATAGACGAGTATTTACGTTTTTCGCATGAACGTGTTAAGAATTTATGAATTTTCTATAGAATAGACAATAACAGAACAATAGAAATAAAAAATGAATAACGATTCATTCTTTCATTCAGGTACCCTACGGTGTAACAATTCCAATTCATATCAAAGCACTTTGTGCTGTACCTTACTTAGTATCCAATGTGAAGACGATTGATTTTGGATCCGTGAGATGTGGCGACAAAATAGTTTGTTCTATTCCTTTAAAAAATGTGTACGTAAATTTTTCTGCTGCTGTATTTTTTTTCAATACCTATTATAAAGTCTAGGTATACTGATACGAGCTTAGTTATAATATTAATATGCACGTTATTTAATTAACACTGCTGTGTGGGCGGTAATTGATTTCCATAAAAAGATATTAAAACAGGGCTTATCAAAATACCAAGAGCGGTTTATACAAAATGTCTAACAAGCTCTAATTAAACATCTTGTCACAATACGAAAAGTACAGTATTTTTAACAAGTGCAAATACTCTCAAAAATAATTAAATTTGGTTCTAGAGGTAAACCAACATGTATATGGTACGTGACATTAAAATTAAAAGCTCACGGACCACCCCCAATGATAGTGATGGATAATTCTGGCAAATACGAACCTGAAGAAGGAGGTTGGTTAAGTGTTGCTTTCAAGCCGACGATGGAGGTTTGTAAGAATTAAAATCGTATTCGTAACTCAGACATCTCTACTAATATTATAAATGCGAAAGTAAATCTATCTGTTTGTCTGTCTGTTACGCTTTCATACTTAAACCACAGAACCGATCTTGATGAAATTTGATACAGAGGTGGAAAGCTTAAGGACGGACATAGGCTATCTTTTATCGCAAAAAGGGGGTTTAAGGGGAGGGGGGGGGGGGGGGCATTAGGGATGAATGTGTGTCATTTTTCAAGATATCCTGATGAAATTTGGTACAGATATGGATTTGAGCTTGGGAACGGATATAGGCTACCTTTTATCGCGGAAAGGGGGGTTAAAGGGGGTAGTAGTAGTGGATGAAAGTTGTATGAAAGTTTGTAATTTTTGAAGATATTCTGCAAAAAAATTGTACATAGATCGATTGGAGCTTAGGGAAGGACATAGTCAAGTAACGAGCCGAATATAGAGGCGAGTGGAGAGGCAATTAGAGGAGTGGATAGGCGTGTAAAGGTCGAATTGAAAGTCGAGTAGAGTCGAGTACAGGGGCATGTAGAGATGCAAATAGAAAGGCCAGTGGAGGGGTGAGTAGAAAAAGAAGTGAGCACAGAGACGAGTATAGATTCAAGTATAGAGGCAACAGAGGCGAGTAGAGAGGCGAGTTTAATGCTCAATAGCGTCGGCTCAACACTAGGTACGCGATAACCGACATCCACGTGGGCGGAGCCGCGGGCAACAGCTAGTAAGCTATAAAATCTGCTACATTAGAGAACATCTAAATTAATATTCGTGCAAAAGGTGCCTGCTTATTATGAGCTAATTAATTAACTGCATGCGTTTCAAACCCAAATTGTTATCCTAAAATTATTTTTATCGGGGAAATCTAGAAAAACATCGTTCAGGGCAATATCGTCAATTTTGACTGACATTTTCATCTATAGATTATTATTAAGAGCCCTACCTTGTGATTAATAGAGTTAGTTACACCTTATTGCAGTTATTTATTTAAGATTCAATGCGATAAAAAATAAATTACTTCTGAGAAGCTGAGATCCACCAGTATTTGCGCCATCTGTGGGTCATAGTGATCTATAGAACCTCTAAATCTATCCAACATTGGTAGTTTGATTAAAAAGATATAAAGACTAATATTTTACATTCGTTGAACAGATGGTGTATGAAGGTTTACTGATATTCCGATTTCATATGAATCCAAATAGGATGACGATACCAGTCACTGGGCAGGGCATTGTGCCTCATGTGCATGTTATTGGACCGAATGTCAATTTTCCGCCGACGCTGCCGTGGTCTGAAACGACGTATTATTATTTTGGGCTCACCAACCCATGTCCCTTTCCCATAGAGTTGATAATAGCTCACAGTGATGAGTAAGTTTAAACCATTTATTCGTTTTGTTAACCAATATCACTAATTTCACTTGATACTTTAGGACTTTCAACTTTTTTTTAATGGTTGCTTAATGGTGTCTGTAGTCACACGCTAGATAATTGTTTGAAGATAAAAGAAATGCAGTCATGTGAAATTGCAGGAAATGGAAAGAAGAAGAGGAAATATATAACTTGCTTTATAAATATTACAATAAACCGGACGAAATGCTGGTGCCAGCCATAAAACCGGGAACGGGATATCCAGCGGAAATCATAAATTTTTATAAAAATTTCTATGCAAGAGTGAAGAAGTAAGTTTAGTTAATTTTTACTCTTTGTATTGTGGTTTATAATACCACTGTCGAAGTTCATTCGACTGACATGTTATAAACTTACTAGCTTTCGAACTCGGCTCCACCCGCGTGGATGTCGGTTATCGTGACGAAACATATATGTCCTTTCTCAAGGTCTAAACTACCCCTATACCAAATTTCATCGAAATCGGTTCTGTGGTTTTGCCGTGAAAGACGGACAAACAGACACACGCATACACTTTCCCATTGCTAATACTATATGGATTATACTATTATGCAGGGCTAACATGCGCGCGTCGTCAAATATCTCGAATCGAGATGAGATATCATCTCGAGTCTTCTCGAGCGAAGTAACGTCGACATATTTTGTCGCGTCAAACTTTTTCAATTATTGTCTATGGCATACACATTTTTTAAACATGTTAGTTGCTGTTTTCACATTTATCCGATAAAATCGGCCCGATACGGCCATTTGCTCGAAAGCACAGACTAGTTAGGGATGCTAGGTATGAAAAAAAGAGAAAAAAATAGTGCAAACAATTTTCGACCTTATTGACATGACATGCTATTGAATTTTTTTTCTTATATTCGTGATCAGCGTCATCAATTAATGCGAAAAGACACGTAACAAAGGAAATGTCATTAAGGTCGAAAATGGCTTGCAGTCGCCGTTTTAGTCCAAAATGAACCGAGCTCAACAAAAGAATACACGAGATAGCTTCTCGTCGACCAAATGAACGACGGGAGACAAAACATTTTAAATGTCAAAATTCGAGTAAATAAGGGCACGTATGTTACAATTTGCAGACACCAAGTAGAGATGATTTCTCGAAGTCGAGTTATGTCGACATCTGACAGATCGCCATGAAATTTGCCATGTTACCAACAGTCGATATCGACATAAAACGGCAAAATGCCTCGAGATAGCTATCTCGTGGCGCGCATGTTAGCCCTGCATGTTACCAACAGTCGTCATATCGACATAAAACGGCAATATGCCTCGAGATAGCTATCTCGTGGCGCGCATGTTAGCCCTGATGGATTCTAATATTCGAGATAAATTGGAAAAAGAGACTGTCGGGACTTGAACCCGCAACCACTCCCCCACTGTGGTTGTTTCCGATAGTTCGTATGATTATAGGTAGATGGCTCCCACGCTCCCACTGCCGCCCCAAGATGGTAGTATAGGAGAATTTGGGATGCTCGAGGAGTTGCTTAGTGGTCAGAGCATCCCTGTAATGGACCGGTCGCTGATTTAAGTTCCGTCTGAACATTATTTTTTTCCAATGTAAATCGATTTTAGTAGTTTGTATACCAATTGCCTTGTAGTGGCCTGCAAACATTAAGATCACCACACGTCCCACCGCGGACAGAGCGTGGAGTGCACTAAGCGACCGGCTAAAGGCGCGCTGTATTTACGATGGCATGGTGCGCCGGCGCCGCCGACGCGTCAGTCGATTGGATACGATCCACCTCGCGGCCACGTGTGCTTACGAATCTTGTAATAAGTATTATAAATTGTTGTAATAAATTTCATACAACCTACACTACTTAAATAGACTTTTGACTAGCCTGACGATGGATGAACCTTCACAATTGGTGACCCCGACGTGCGAGAAAGAAAAAGCAAGCCCCACCGCGCTGTCTAGAGAAGATATCGAGATGATTTCTATCAAGTCACGGATCCCTCTTTTCTGGCGCGATAAGCCGAGGTTATGGTTCGCACAATTTGAAACTATGGTGGCAAATCAGAAACTTTCAGACGAAGGAAAATTTGGATTAGCAGTGGCCCAACTAGACAAAGTGGACATCGAACAAATCAGTGACATCATCCTGTCATCGGCAAGGGACGGTAGGTTCCGTGAGTTAAAATCCAGGTTATTGTCAGTCTACGAAGAGTCAGAAAGTAAGCAACTGCATAAACTGCTCAACGAAATAGATCTAGGGGATCAGCGTCCCTCACAGCTGTTGCGACGCATGCGAGACTTGGCCCGAGACAAAATACCGGATCAGACACTACGTGTGTTATGGATGAGTCATCTACCACCTGCGACAAGAGCCGTATTAGCTGTTAGCGAAGAATCAAAATTAGATTCCCTAGCAGCAATGGCAGATAAAATGGATGAACAGACAAAAGAAGTCAGTGCCGTCTGTTCCTGCAGCCACAGCAAAGCAGCACCACAACCCTCTACATCATCAACCGATGACAAGATTTTAAATATGATTGAATCGCTAACGAAGGAGGTTGCAGCTTGGAAAATGGACAGACCAAGAGGCAACTTCCGTTACTCGCAGCGCAACAGCAATCGTTCGAATTCGCGCTCGAGATCGATGACTCGTGGCACTTCGATTTGCTATTTTCACCGCAAATTTGGCAAGGACGCATATAAATGTCGAACACCATGCAATTTTGAAAACAAGTCCAGTACGGCCCGGGAAAACTAGAACAGGCTTCAGCTGCGACGGGAGCCGAAGTCAATGATATCACCAAGCACCGTCTATTCATCAAAGAATTAGGATCTGGACTTAATTTCCTTGTCGACACTGGTGCAAACGTATCGGTACTACCTGTGAAGAGGATATATAAACAAAAACTGGCGCCAACTGAATACCTGTATGCAGCAAATGGTTCATCGATACCATCTTACGGTGAACGAACAATGAAATTAAACCTTGGGTTACGCCGAGCCTACATGTGTCATTTCGTAATCGCCGGAGTAACCAGACCAATTTTGGGCGCTGATTTCCTTCACAAGCATCAACTAACAGTGGACCTGCATGGCCGGAAGCTGATAGATAAGGAGACAGGTCTCTCCGTCGTTGGCCACGTAACACCGACATCCGATCCTAGTATCAATACCATTGATAACCGACAACCATATCACAATCTACTTGCCAAGTACCCCAACATAACGCGCCCAACCCTGAAACTTTGCCACAGTGAGGTGGAACACCACATCCAAACAACTGGCCCCCCAATATACGCAAAAGCGCGACCACTACCACCACACAAATACAAAGCTGCCAAAGAAGAATTCGAGTCGATGATCGAGCAAGGCATTTGCCGACCTTCTAACAGCCCATGGGCAAGCCCACTTCATCTGGTTCTGAAGAAAGATGGCAAATTCAGAGCCTGTGGGGATTATCGTCGTCTCAACGCCATTACTGTACCTGACCGCTACCCGATACCTCGACTCCACGACTTTACCTACAACTTGTTAGGGAAGAAGATTTTCTCAATAATTGATTTGAAGAAAGCATATTATCAAGTCAGAACAAGAGAAGAGGATATAGCGAAGACAGCCGTAATAACCAGTTTTGGATTATTTGAGTTTCCTCGCATGTGTATGGGGCTCCGATGCTCAGCTCAAACTTTTCAACGCCATATCGACAACGTACTACGCGGGCTGCCTGTTTTTCCATTCGTCGACGATATATTGGTAGCATCTGAAAACGAAGGTGAACACAGAAAAGACCTCGAAGCGGTGTTTACAAGGCTAGACAAACACGGGTTACAACTAAACGTTGCCAAGTGTGTTTTCGGTCAGCAAACCGTAAATTTTTTGGGCTATACCATATCAGCTGAAGGTATTAAGCCAACCGATGAGAAGATCGAAGCAATCAGGCGTTATCCGCGTCCACAAAACATTCAACAACTGCGACGTTTTCTAGGGATGATAAATTTTTACCGCGAGAATATCCCACACGTTGCTGAATATCAAAAGGAGCTAAACGCCTATCTTCGAGATTCGAAGAAAAACGACAAAACTGAGATAAATTGGAGTGAAGTCGCAATTCAAGCATTCAACAAGTGCAAAGAAGATATCACCAACGCTGTCCTTTTAGCTTATCCATCAGCTACTCTGCCTTTCGCACTCATGACCGACGCATCCGATACCTGCGCAGGGGCTGTACTACAACAAAAAAGTTATGGACGGTATAGACCCTTGGGATTTTTCTCGAAGAAACTTAATGACGCACAAAGAAAATACAGCACCTACGATAGAGAGCTGCTATCTATGTACTTGGCAGTACGTCATTTCCGCCGGATGTTCGAAGGCCGTGACGTCATCATATACACGGATCACAAACCACTCGTCACTGCGTTGCGAACAAACAGAAAAAACGAGACACCGCTCCGTACAAGACACTTAGAATACATCGCTCAGTTTGTTACCGACATCAAGCATGTATCGGGTAAAGACAACTGCGTAGCCGATGCTATGTCCAGAGTTGATACGATTACATGTCCTTCACCGATGGACTACAGTGAGTTAGCGAAGGCTCAAGACAGTGATCAGGAATTAAAACAAATCTTAAAAAACGCGCGATACAAATTAAGACGTGTTGCATGGTCAGGCTTACAAACCAGAGTAGTCTGCGAGATGTCTACGGGATCCGCTCGCCCATATTTGCCACCACATTACCGGAAACTAGTTTTTGAGGCCATCCACAACCTTAATCACCCAGGAGTTCGAGCGACGAGACGATTAGTAACAACAAGATATTTTTGGTTAACTATGAAAAAGGATGTCATATACTGGTCAAGAACCTGTGACCAGTGCCAGCGAGTCAAGGTTCACCGCCACACCAAGGCACCGATCGCTAGTTTCGCTCCTGTGGAGCGGTTATCTCACGTTCATGTTGACATCGCGGGCCCGCTCCCAATTTCTAACAACTACCGTTACATACTCACCATGATCGACAGAGCAACCAGATGGCCAGAGGCTCAAGCACTAGAAGAGATAACGGCAGAGAAGGTGGCAAATGCACTGTATGACACATGGATTGCTAGATTCGGTTGCCCGGTAACCATAACAACGGACCAGGGCAGACAATTTGAATCGGAGCTGTTCAATAATTTAATGCAGCGTATGGGAATACAGCGTATACGGACTACAGCTTTCCACCCCAGTTCCAACGGCCTCGTGGAACGGTTTACGAGAGTTTTGAAGACTTCACTGGCTGCCAAATTAAATACTTTAAATTGGACTCACGAGTTACCTACAGTTTTACTCGGGATACGCGCCGCATACAAGGAAGATATTGGAGCTAGCACCGCGGAGTTATTATACGGAAAAACACTTCGTCTTCCTGGCGAATTCTACGGTGAAGCAAGTACGTCACACAACACACTTTCCCCTTTCATGAATCACCTAAGCGAAGCATTGCAAAAGGCACAGGTGCAGAGAGAATCGAACAAAAGGGCAGCTGTTTTCATTCATGGCGATCTATACAAGTGCACACATGTATATGTACGCAACGACACAGTTCGAAGACCGCTGACGCCTACCTATAACGGTCCTTATCGTGTCATTGATCGAAGCGATAAATATTTTACCGTGCAATTAGAAAAGCAAAGCTCCAATATATCAATCGACAGATTAAAGCCAGCATATTGTTACAATGCAGAGCAAGCAGGGGACGAACCTAGAACTTACGTTACCAGAGCTGGCAGAATATCCAAGCCACCTGTACGCTTCGCTGGGGGAGGAGTACTGTAGTGGCCTGCAAACATTAAGATCACCACACGTCCCACCGCGGACAGAGCTTGGAGTGCACTAAGCGACCGGCTAAAGGCGCGCTGTATTTACGATGGCATGGTGCGCCGGCGCCGCCGACGCGTCAGTCGATTGGATACGATCCACCTCGCGGCCACGTGTGCTTACGAATCTTGTAATAAGTATTATAAATTGTTGCAATAAATTTCATACAACCTACACTACTTAAATAGACTTTTGACTAGCCTGACGATGGATGAACCTTCACAGCCTTAATATTTCATTAAACATTCTAATACAATTACCTACTTATTTTGAGTCTTAAAACAATCTCAACTCCTATTATAATTGCGAACGAAACTATCTAACTGTTTGTTTTCAACTTCTGTCGCGTCAACTTTTTTGGCGTATACAGTATGCTTGACCGACTTCGAAAAGAAGGGAGTTTCTCAATTCATCGGAATCTTTATTTTTTAGAATCAAGGAAGAAGAAGAGATTCTTAGTGCTAAATCAGCTTCGGCAAAATCGCATGCAGCTTCGGCGAAGTAAGTATATAAAGTAATGAAATACTCATGTCTCACACAACTATTGTTCACAAATCAATTAATTTTTAAACTTTAGACTGTTACTAGATGAAAAGAAATTCAATGAATGTAAAAAATATACGAAACTTCTACTACGAAAGTAGGAATTGACATCTGACTACTCAGTTGGGCAGTTGGTGAGTGTTGCAAATACAAGGAAAAATATTAGTTCCTCTAACATTCATTTCATGACTTTCTTGACGCAATATATGTTAGGTATAATGTCTAAGGCTGAGGCCGCATTATTTACGGTTTTTCCAAGCGAGCGATCTACGGATATGCTGCGAGAGCGCTTCAGAAATTCCAAAGTCAATGGTGGAACTCACAAAATCACATGGTTGAAAACCGCGGTGGGTTAGCCTTAATGTGACTTATACCTAAAGAGGCAGGGAGACAAACAAGTTGTCTTACTATGTCCTGATCTATAGGGGAGATGCGTGTTATGTAAAGTCGCCAGAAATTTCTCGTGTGTGTGTAGGAGAGAGAGAAAGAGAGTGAGAGAGAATTGTATAAGTAAACAGTTAATAAAATATTTTTGATTTGCAGAAAAGCTAAAAGCCCCACTACTAAAGCAGGTGCAAAAACCCCTGTTACTGGAAAAGAAAGCGCTATACCGCCGGTCAAATTTCGAACTGAAGCCGAAATTGTAGCAGGTACCTCATAATTAATACTGTCCACCAGTTACGAAGGGTTTTGAAGTTCAGGTTCAACTCTTAAAACGCTTAAAAAGCATTGAACTGACTGGGGGCGCTGTGAAGAAGGAGAATGAAAGTGCAGCTGAGAGCAAGCGAGTACCGCCATGATGAGCGCTTGCTCGCTCACGTCTCATACTCTTTCTTTGATGCGATAACAATATATTAGGTACTCAATACGACTCTTACTACTTTGTAGTCGATGAAATAATAGTAAATGCTAACCTCACAGTTGAACGGCTGTGGCTGTGTCGAGACAACAGCTAAAGTAAATTTAAATGGTCACCTGTAGCTCTGCCATGACTTTAAACATTACACGACTAACTTACGTAACGTAGGCACGTTACGTAAGTTAGCCGGTCCGCATTGAGTAGCTTAATCTTTTAATTTCCGATAAATCAAGACGAGTAAAAAAGGTTTATTTTGAAAGTTTTTCCACACAGTTTTCAAATACCCAATTCGGCCCTGTTGATTTGAAATTTTTGAAAAATTCGCGCATGCGTTATCTTATCACGTTGTCATAGTAAACGGAACAATCAGAAGTCAGGGAATTCGCGCACGCGTTCTACACGGACTAATCAGATTCGCGTACTATTTACGTAAACTGTAACGCAGTTGTAAAAATTCTGTGCAACTCATGGCGAAGCTACTGAGCTCACGTTCCAGATCCACAGCGAGTTGAGTAGATATGGGTCGTACCAACCAGTAAAAACACTGCAGTGGTCAACGAAGCCCCGCGCTTAGTTGACCCTAAGGGATCAATAGGGGTCAACTGAAACCCTAAACGTGTTACAGATGAGATAAAAGTACTAAGGGACGGTCACATAGATCCTTTGCGAGACTGTTTAAAAATATTTGAGGAAGTGAAGCAAGAATCTGATCCCGATTTGCATTCAAAAGGAATTATTTTATTTGTCCATGGTTCTCCGTGTGAAGGTAAAACATATAAATATCTAAATAATGAATAATCACAAAGTAATTAAACTAGAAAATAGTATGAAAAATAGTTATGACTTCCGATGTCATTTCTTTGCAGAAATGCTGTGTCAAGAAATAGCATATAGCGTCGGTCAAACACTCGGCTTGCCTGTATTAAATATAGACAATTGTATAGTTGAAGCGTTACTTAGTGATCCACTAACTGGTACTAAAGAACTTCTTGTCACTGCAATAAACGAAGGATTTGAATCGGCAAAGCGAAGTATGAGGAGTGACAACTGTTACGAGGAAGATGAAGGTTTAACTTTCTTGTATGTTATTACACGCTTGTGCTCGCGGTTTCGTCTACTAGTACCAACCCAGTAAAGTTTGAATTTGAATTCGTACCCATTTTCACAAAGATGTATGATCTATTATGTCACGTGTCAAGCGTCTACGCTAGGGCCATAGTTGCTATGTTACCACTGCCGCTCTCTACATAATCTAATTTCCGTTATCTTATATATCGGCCGAAATACTGCTTTATTTAAAAATGCTTAATAAAAATTTAATCATTACTGTAAACGATTTAATCTTCAGATGAAATGAGTATGACCCAAGACGCCTTTGAAATACTCATGAAGAAAATACTGCGCGTAGCTAATAACAAATACGTAGGCACACCGCGTTCTAAAGGAAGTGATAAGAAAAAGAAGAAATCGACAACGTCATTACCTCCAGGCCAGGGTGTATCGGCTCTGGGATCGACCACACTATTTCGAATGGTATGTATCTAAAATGTATATTGAAATTATATGAACTTCACGTAATTAACAGAAAATCATCATATAGATATCACAAAATTGTTAGCCAAGCGCAACATTTAAATTATATTGAATTACCACAATGGAATACCACATTTTGAACATTATTCTAACAAAAACTTAATTGTTTACAGGATTTAACTGAAGAACTACTTACTAATTTCTTCCAGCTACCAAAATTTAGTCGTGGTTTCGTAATTGATTCACTTTCAAGTATAGTTATGAAAAATCCTCCATTGGTACTGACCACGGTACTCAAATGCAAAAATAATATAAGGAATGCGCATTTAATTTTATGTCAATCAGATTTTACAAAGTGGGCACACGCATACGAAGAAAGAAATAAAGATACGGATCGTGTCAGCGAGTACGTTCATCCGTATAATTACAAGTAGTGTTAGTCTACAAATAATTTTTCTCTTACGAATTTACATAATTTTTCTATTTTCTTCTAATTAACATGTACTTAATAATTTTGTGAAAATACATACGTTATGCGAATAGTGATATGTTATGATATTGTGGTGAATATTTAAGGTGATGTGTTGTGTGGTTCTATAACGTAGGTAATATAAAAATATGTTAATGAATGGAGAACCTATCATCGTGGTGTAAATGACGAGTAATAAAGGCAGAATTACCGTAGCGTTAAGACACTCGTCTCTTAGTTAAACTTTAATGACTAGATACCCAAAACACGTAGATGAATCTTGCGCGATGATACTATTTTTCAACCTAAAAAAAATATTCAGTTCTTATTCTGCTCAGTTCTTTTGGCGTAATGATTTATCTAAATAAATTTAATCTATCGAAATAAATGGTTGAATTCCGTCCATGCCTTTAGAACTCTTAATTATCATCTGTAAATTTTAATAGGGCACAGTCAAAAGCTTACGACGATGACGAGATACAGGAAATCGTCGAAAGTTTGCAAGACATGGACGAAGATGAGTATGAGAATGCACCAGCGGAATTCAAAGCCATATACGTTAGGCATGGCTTAGAACTCAGACGTAAAAAACATGCAGAAAAGATGGCTGAAAAGTAAGTTAAATCACCTTGTTTTAGCCTACAATGAATTACTTGTTTTGATTGTTAGTATTTTCTTTAAAATTATAGGAGTCGTAGGTACTTTAGCAGTGTTCTTGTTAACACTAGTAGCGATACTCTTGTTGACAGTGAAGTCATGTCCGTATTGTAGGATACTGCGTAGGTACAAATTTTGAAAATTCAATACTTATCATAAGATACTAGCCCAGTTCGTCACTGCCACTTACTTTGTAATTACCGTTGTATTGTGCGGTCTATACCTATCTACCTACTGCTTTAAAATGTCATTGTCGAAGTATAGTTTTGTGATATTGTTCATTCCCTAATAAAGTATAATTTTATAAATTAAACTATACCTACATTTCAGAACAGGGCTTTTGCTAGCGTATACCTCTAGTAAGGAAAAAGGCGGAAAAGGTTTGTTCTTTAATATTAAATTTTAATTTATTTTTTTGCACATGTAATTTTGTTTTTATTTGTTTTATTTTTACCTAGACGTTCATCATTCTCCTGCCCTTCTCCCATATTAATTAGGGGTCAGTGTATAATGTCTGCTTTTTCTATTCATTTCTGCTTGCAGTTAGCTCAACATTTTATGCAAATAAATCTATTCTATTCTATTCTATTCACTCCCTTCCTAGCCATATCATCTTTTATACATCATACAGGTCATTTATCTCCTCTCAGATATTTCTCTTCCTTTGGAGCCGTTTAATTCCACAGTTATTGCCTTCATTAAGATATTACTTTCCTCTCTACGTATTACACATGTCCAGATAAGGACAAACAATTTCCTCGTAGCTTTTCTGTGTTTAGCACTACTTTCATAATTTCCCTAATGTGAGTACCTACTCGTTGTGATAAGAACGGATGAGATGAGTATCTCTTAGTTTGTCCATTCTTGACACACCCCACATCCATCGCAACATTCGCACCTCGGCTACAGTCTTTCATTTGTTACCTTTACGGCCCAGCTCTCCGATTCATGCAGAACGGCAGGCATAGATGAATGTTTATAAAGAAATATTTTTTGTTTAGTCTTACTCTCTTATTATTTATTTATCTTTCCAGAACAACGCAGTAAATCCTCGATAACAGTAACATCAGATCCTAAAAAAAAGATGAAAAAAGAGGAAGGTGGAAAAGGTAACAAAAACTAGCTAAAAATAAAGGAGATTTTCACATAAACCAAATCACAATACTTTATCGATAGTGAACATTTGTGGTCTATGAATAAATATAGTACCTTCTATATTAATCGAACTATTTACTTCATAATATATAAAATAAAATAGAAATAAAAAATACAAAAAAAGACTGGTTTAATTCGAAATCAATCATTAAAAAGCTGTTATTTAAAAAATATAAAAAGACTAATTCGTTAGATATATTCACATTAATTTATTTGTATGAACGTAATAGCGGATTTCAGAATCCCGATGCTTAGATTTTGATACGTTACCGATGGTAGGCGTTCTGGTTTAATTTTTATAGCTACCCTTCTAGGTATGTAGTAACCCTTCTTAACCTATATGTACCCATGTCGAGGCGCGCAGTTTCCACCCCGCGCAATCCAACTTGGATAGATTAGTTAAGTAAAAAATAGTGGTTATTTTATATGACCATTCAAACAAAGGTTGCAATCATTTCGATTTTAGGACTTTGGGATTTTGTACTTTCGGTATTTTGAACATTTGATTAAATGAACATTTGTGATCTTTAACTTTGGTCTGTCGTATATCGGTATCGGTTTGATTAACAATATTATTCCGACAAACAATTAATATTAATAGAACCATTTGTATAGATATTGTTAGAGGTTTATGAGCACTATGAGAGTTAAATATTGCTGGTTAACAGAATATTTATTTAATTTCAGGAAAGGCCACTAGCGAATATGTTGCCATGAATGCGAAATATAATGAATATTATAAAACTACATATGAGAGCCTAGTAATGATCGCCAACAATTGGATCTTCGAAGAATGCGATGTAGGCTGCCCTTTATATAGCATAAACGGCCAAGTTGCTGGTGCAGCTGTTAAGAAAGCTAAGAAAAAATCTGAAATGCAGATACCGGTATTACATTTATTTATTTATTTGTGAAATTTTTACAGCACAGGTTTTCCTCTCGGGATGGTTAGTCATTATTTCCATCATTACAATCATGTTCTCTTATTGTAAATATCTTAACGCTTATTTTATTTAAAGCGTAACTATATTATACTTTGTCAATGATTTAATTACAGACATCTGAAGTTAGTCTCGAAGAAAGAGGGTTTCCCTTAACATTAATAATGTGTCCCTGCCTGGATTACAAGAACGCTGTGCTCGATATGCTCAGGAACTCACCAGTTGTGCGTGCTGCCCTACAAGATAAAGAAAATATGGATATTCTCAAACATGCGGTGGAAAGGAAAGAATACACGGTGTTGTTGCCCAAAACATTCCCAACAATTAATCATGAAGATCCATTAAACTGGAGATACTTGGATGAAGTGCCGGTAATTCTTCTAAATAAATACAAATTACAAAAGTTTTATTACATACTCGTCTTTTCATCACGCATATATTTATTTCAGATAAAAAAATGTGAATGTAATCAATTAACTAATCTTGATTTGTTGGACGACTCGCATCAGGACAATGTTTTAAATATTCTTGCAAAATGGCATTGCGTTTGCGGCAGAAAGGTTATTTTACAGTAATGTACAATATTCTTATAATAAAGCTCGCCTTCAGTACCTACAGCAATGAATTTGTTTTAGGTAACTTCATCTCAAACATCTACAACGGATTTTCTGTCTACAGTCGAGAAAATGGTTGGGGAAGATGAACCTACTGAAATATTACCATTGCCATTACATAGTGTTAAATCGATGGACGGTAAATAACTGTTTCACTAAAGTTTCCCCCATCATAACTTTCTTTTAGATTTCCAATTTTAATAATTGGCTGTATTAGATCGATTTTGATTAAGGAATGAATTGTTGAGTAAAGGTCAAGTTACTCAGTAAGAAAAAAATACCTATCAATATTTATGGCAATAATCATAAGGACTGTTTTCATTATAATTCTTCTTCTTTATCCTAGCGTTAATCCTAGTCGCATCCGAAGCTTTCAACTTGGAGTCTGGGGTCCGCTTTATCAGTTCAACAGATTGCGGATTTGGCTGAACTTCGATATATTCCGTGACGCGTCTGCCATCTGACCTCCACAACACAAAGGCGATATAGAAGTATTGCAGTTACACTAGTTGTTGGACTTTTGAGGGATCCAACTACCCATAACAACTGCCATTGATGTTCGCATGGCAACCGTGACCGACACGGTTTAACGTGCTTTTAGAGGCACGAACAGATAATGCAAATACCCATATTCATGCATACAAATATTTGCATTGAACGGAGATCGAACCCGCGCCTGCTGCGTAGCGGCCGCGTTACTACCGCTACGCCACAAAGGCTGTCAGTGATACCAAACCTGTTATTATTAGTACCTGTTAATAAAAAATGTTTTAATTATAATTATCTGACTTAAAAATAATTGGCGATGGAGATAGAGGATTCAGCATATATAGCACCTATCTAATAAAAATTGTAGAACCAGCTTCACGTCTCATCCTGGAACCTGGTGACTTGGTGCGGTGTAAATACTCTTTTAGTCCACAATATGAAGGCAGTTATAGTGTCAAACGCTTTGTCGAAGTATGTGGCTGGCCAGATTCGAGGACTGACATTAATGTCAACGGCACTTGTGATTTACCGAGGTATTTATTATAATATCATCAATCTATCACCTATTTAAAAACATGCTTTATCATAAGAAAATAAAAGTAAGCCAATTCGCCAAGCGTCGGTAGCGTAGTGGTTAAGGAGTCGGCCTTGCGAGAGGTCCCGGATTCGAATCCTGGCCATTACACTCACAACGTGAGTCCTAGCTCCTAGCACAAGCAATTTAGCTTAGTTGGAGGTTTAGAGAGTTAGAGGGAATATTAATAATTTCGGTTGCTAATATTCTTTACAAAATATATATGTATATATATATATATATATATGTATCTTAGGTAGATTTAGAATGGAAAAAGTGAATCGCTCAGGCGGGACTTGGATCCGCGACCGTTACCTTTTCAAACAAGAGCAGATTTTTTTCCATTCTTAATCGTTTTTACATTTAGCACACTAAATGCTTTAAAATTTCATTCAAAAGAACTTAGGTAGATGTAAAGGTATATATTTATTTAATTATATGTAGTTCTTCAAGAAGGGCATTAGAAAGTTTCTCCAGGGACACGCGCTGCTGACCCTGGAGAAACTTTCTAATGCCCTGTTTGTTGAATTGTTGAATTTTAAGTAAGGCGTTAGTAAAACATATGTCTGTGTGGGACCTTTTATATATTTTTTGCTACTTAAACTTTATTTTGTCATTTAAACAGACTGGACAGTCGGCCGAAAAAGATGTTTGAAAATTTTGTCAGAAGGACTATAGAGGATTTCGTCTATAAAATAACATACTTAGACGATTTGAAATTATTCGAGTTCGGTCCTATCTTCGTAGGCCTTAACAGAATATACCAAGAAGAATATACAATCGATCTAAAAAATGCTTCTCTTATAACTGCTGACGTTATTATTGAGTTTCTCGAAGACACCGTAGTGTTTGAAATAGACAAAGAGTTTATAAGATTAGAGGTAAGAAATAATCTTTCACAAATACTCTTACTAGACGCACGTACGCACGCACGCACGTACGCACGCTCGTACGCACACACACACGCACACGCACACACACACACACACACACACACACACACACTACTGTATGTGTGTGTGTATACGAGAGCTGTTAATATATTACAGCCAGGCTGCCGCGACAAGCTTACTGTATCAGCAGCTCCTTCAGAAGTTGATGTGCACACGTGCACACTACTGTTTTGTGTGAAGGATAATCCTGAAATAGTGAAGATCCATATTGCTTGTACTGGAGTGAAGCCTACCGTTGATGTATTGCCGTTGACCAAAACTATTGGTAAGTTAACAACTGGCTAAAACTTTGTGTTTGTCGATAAGAGAAAGGGTATGTAAATAATCTGATATTCATTATAGTCCATAATTGTAGGCTCAATATGTTATCTGTGGCTTAATTTAGTAGTTGATATAGAAATGAATGTATCTTTTGATTGCGTTGACTTTAAGTCATTTGATTTTGTACGGCTTCAAGTTCCTAGTCAAAAGTCTTATGAGACCGATAGACGATCAACCAAATAATCCTTTTATCTAAATAATAATTTAAATAAATGGAGCCACCATTTATTTAAATTGCTCTGCTACAATACTTCTACATATTTTCAGATTATAAGAAGCTCTTGCTTTACCGTCGGGAAGATGATAGGTTTATTGTGAAGAACGATTCTATATTACCAGTGATGTGGAAAATCCGCAATCCACAAGATTTTGCAGAAGATTTTATAATATCTCATAATACTGGTATTGTGGCGAGACATGATAATCAAGTGGTGCCTGTAACGTACATTGCTTGCCAAGTTGGTGTTATACATAATAGGATACTCGCTATTGATGTAAGTTCGTGTCTAAACTTCGCCTTTAAAACTGATCAAAAGTTTATCGATGGTAAAAGTTAAAAAAAAGGCAATGTCAATGCGAAATGTCTAGTGTATTTCAGAAACTCATAAGAGCTATTCTTTGCTTTATTATACTTGACAATATAGCTATAATATCTATATTCCGATAACCTGGACAGTGGACATTCTAGATTTATGATTCAAAAGGACGCGGGGAGCCAATGCTGACAGATTGTCTGTATTTATCAGCGGAATGCTACGATGTTATGGTCGAATGTGCTCATGAGAATCCTGCCGAGAATTATCTTAATTATGGAAACGTCAAAGTCAATTCTACTGTTTATCGAGACATGTACTTGCTCAATCGTGGCAAATATAACATTTATTTCAAGTTAGTGACAATTTTTTATTCATTAGGTTGGAAAATCGAAGTCAAATTCCTCTTGTAACTATGATTTCTTTAACACCCAATTTCATATAGTTTTTACGGCATATTTATTTTATTTAATAATTAAATAATCAACCTTGAAAACAATCAAATGGCGGGCAAACTAACTTTTTTTTACGTTCCTAAATAAATAACTTGGGCCTGCAAAACCGACAGGGATACTTACATAACAGAATTGATAGAGTAATGTTATAGTGGACAAACAAAATTGCGAAACACGCACTTGTTTGAGTTGAGGTCTGTTTGGAACATTAAAACGTCTGGAACGCAAGTTTCATATCGACCACGGCCAATCAGCCCGGAAGCAGTATATTCTACATGCAACGCCGGCCGTGAAAGCCTGAAGACTTGTATTAAAATAACCGTTTACTACCACATGCATATGAATATAATACGGGGACATACACCAAAATAACATTTTTAACAATTTTTGTCTGTCTGTTTGTTCCGGCCAAGCTCTGAAATGGCTGGATCGATTTAGACGGGACTTTTATTGGCTGGTAGCTGATATAATAGGGAGTAACTTAGGCTACTTTTATTTTAGAAAAAAATAATGCTCTATAGCGTTGACTCAACGCTAAGCAATAACCGATATCCACGCGGGCGGAGCCGCGGGCAACAGCTAGTAAATATTAAATTTTCTCGATATTTTACAAACACAAAAATCATAAAATATTTTTAAGGCTAAAGAAAGTTAAAAATTTCCCGGAGCCATCACTGCTGAAGTCCTTTGAAGCTGTTCCGGAAAGTGGGGTGGTTCCTGCCTCGTTGAAGTTGACAACCATCGAGTTCCAGTGCACTCCAACTACATCTATGAACCTACACAATGTGCCTGCGTATATTTGCTCATTGCTAGATAGTAGCAAGGAACAGGTCATTGTGGCCAAGTTTCCCGTCTGTGTCTCCATTGCATCTTTTTACAATACGTTAGTATTTTTTTTACACAGTATTGTTAGTCGAAGAGCTCTTGATCGTCAAACCTACGTCTTAATATTATAGCTATTTTTAAAGTAAGCAAATGAGTTCTATTCAACAACTTTTCATCCTATAACAATGTTGCTTAACTTAGCGGTCAGACTATTATGGCTTTCTTTTAATTATGATGTTGCGAATTGCAATATTGGAGATGTTTTTGAGCAAAGATTCAACATTATATCAATTAAATTTAATTATGAGTTGTAAAACTTAATTAAGTAATAAGATAATCTTATGAAGCTATTTGTAGCTAGTAATAATGATTATTATTGAAGGCAAACATCTTATTTCTACCTAAATCCCTATGTCGCTATTTTTATGACCTACTGATATATTATCGTATTACCTATCTATGTATAATTTTATATTGGTTTAAGGTTTACATTATTCCCACTTGGCGAATTAAACTTCCACATCATAGCGGTCGGTACTGCTATACAGAGAGATGTTATACTGAATAATACAAGCAAATGTCCAGTCACTTACGAGATAATATTACCAGATGAGTACAAAGTGGATCCAAATGTACCCATTCCAGCAGCGAAAACCGCTAAGTAAAATTTATTTGCAAAAAGGATACGTAAACATTCATATGATGAACTTTTTAACAATGCTGTTAATATTCCAACAGAATAAAAAACCCTCCTTTAAAATGTGGAAACTTCATGATCATGAATGAAGATAATCTTCTCGCACCCGGCACCAGTCGCACTATACAGATACAGTTCTTTGCCACAGCATCACGAAAGTTTGAAGAAACCATCAATTTTATCATAAGCGACACGTGCCCGGCCGAAGCTCAAGGAGTGCCACTTAGATTAGTCGGCACTGGTGCTATGCCGACTTTAGACCTCTGGAACATAGAGACTACATTCAGAGAACATTTGATTGTTAGAAATTTATGCGAATATAAAGTACCTGAGGTAAACTTTTAACTAACTTTGGAGATACATACACTCGAGAGCAATGAATCCGGGTCACTCAAAGAATCCAAAAAATCTCGGAAAGTAAGAATGCTAGGTTAATGCAATAAATTGTATTTAATAGACAATTTAATACTCCTTAAATGAAAGTATTAAAACTTCTTAGTTATTGTAAAGTTATATCATAAAAAAATCAAATTTGAAAAGGGAACACTGTCGAAGATGGAACTACGAAATTACAGGATTTGTTTTTGCTTTTGTTTGTAATCTGTCATTTATGTTGGTACATAAACCAGGTTGATAGTGCTCAATATTCATTATTCAAGCTGAAATCATGTCGCTTACACTTGAAGAATGCACCAGAATACTTACATTGGTGGAAACCGGCCGGAGTCAGCGCGATACAGCCAGGACTGTCGGTGTGTCGCTGTCAACAGTACAAAGAGTTCTCCGACGTTACGAAGAAACTGGTTCTAACCTACGCAGACCAGGAACGGGCAGAACTAGGTGTACCACAGCACGAGAAGACCGATACTTGGTGAACACCATGCTTCGAAATCGCTTTCTCACAGGAACTGAACTCACAAATCAGTTTCGACGCCTCGGAGGAAGTAACCCAAGTGCATGGACAGTAAGACGTCGGCTTGCTGAATCTAACTTAAAACCCCTTAGACCTGCAAACGGCCCTAAACTGGAGCGTGGCCATCGTATTTCAAGACTAAGATATGCCCAGAACCACGTAAATTGGAGTATTGAAGATTGGTCGAAAGTTATGTTCTCCGACGAATCAAAATTTATGCTCTACAAGCACGATGGAAGACACAGAGTGTATAGAAGACCAGGGGAAAGATTCAAGCAAGCATGCATCGAAGAAAAAGTAGCCTACGGTGGTGGGTCTGTACTTGTGTGGGCCGGAATTTCCTCTGAAAGTCGCACAGAGCTGGTGATCATAGAAAACGGCTCTTTAACTAGCGTAAGATATGTGGAAGAAATCCTCAACGAACACGTTGGTCCATTTATGGTCAATTTGGGTGAGGATGCTATATTTATGCATGACAATGCCCGACCTCAACAGGTAGGATTGTGAATGACTACCTTCAAGAGATGAACATTACTTGTATGGAGTGGCCAGCGCGCAGCCCGGATATCAACCCGATCGAGCATGCTTGGGACGAGCTAGGGAGATGCGTAAAACAACGAAACCCTCCCCCAATCACGCTTCCTGAGCTCAAAATTGCTCTCACAGAGGAATGGGAGAATATTCCCCAAAATCGTATAAGGAACTTGGTGTACAGCAGGTAAACGCAGTAATGGAAGCACGAGGAGGTAATACGAAGTATTGAAATTCAAGAAAATCGTCATAAAGTTCAAAAATTTCATGTTTCCTATTTTTGTTTTAAGGAGAGATCAGCAGTTTTTTTTCTTTATGTAATTTTGTGTAAATAAAATGTATGGTGACTCATATTTTTTTAACTTTCATTTAAGGAGTATTAAATTGTCTATTAAATACAATTTATTGAATTAACCTAGCATTCTTACTTTCCGAGATTTTTTGGATTCTTTGAGTGACCCGGATTCATTGCTCTCGAGTGTATATTTATGCTAAAATATTCATGAAAAAAATAACTAGCCTAGCCCCGCGAGCACACCGCCCCCTGAAATAAATTGTGCTAAGCTTGATTTATACGAATAAGCTAGCGTATTGGTGCAGCTACTGTAAATTAGCAATAGTAACTTATGTTTGAAAGTACTTAAAAATACTCGACCTATTTTATAATATCCTCTGATTGTTTTTAACCACTTAACTCTAGGCAGAAAATTTGTGTGAGGAACACTCGTAACTGCTTTAAAATGATCAAAATAAACGCTTTTCTGTTTTATTTTCAGTCCTCCCCGCATTGTGTTTTTGTGGAAAATTCGGTGACATTATATTTTTTCTGTGTCACTGTGAATACACGTTTTGTGGGAGCTATAGATCTTTATAACAACGGGCTTGTTGCTTGTGCACTCACTATGAAATTGCATTACCAATCAAATTGCACTAGCGAAATTTTCTCGTTGGACAAATATGAGGCACACATAGAACCATTGATGCATAAGAATCTAGGAATAATTTTTACTCCGAAAGCTCTTACGGTAAGATAATGAAAACTGTATAAACTATAAATACTCTGTGATGGAATTCGGAATTTATTTATGTATTGTATAGGTACGTCACTTCATACCCACGTATAAAATAAAAAAATTTGAATCATTCAAAGTTAATTATTTTAATGACATAACGTAACTACTAAGTTTGCGCTAAAATGTGTGTTGACAAAAAAATATTTTCACTCAAACTTATCGAGTAGGGTATCAAAATGAAGGTAATTAAAAGGAGGTTAACCAAAAATATATAACACATACATATATCGTAACTAAAAATTATAAAATAAAATACCGATACTGAAAAGATCGAAACAAGTTTCATAGCAGGCGGTAACGATTTAAAATCATAAGACTGGGTTGAAATTGGTCGGTACCACAGCTATCAATCTTGTTTCGATCTTTTCAGAATTAATCGGGTGTTTTATTTTTAAAAAATTATTTCATGGCAATTTTATCTTTTAGGAATACAGAGCTGTTTTGGAAATAAAATTAAAACTATTATACAATGAAGAACAGTCATTTAAGATATGCCTAATTGGTGAAGGTGTAATTCCTAGAATACAATTGGTTTCACCGCGCCTAAAGACCCAAAAGAGATCCTGGCTCCAATTGCCAGTGACTTGCCTTGGCTCTGTTAGTCATAAACCTATACTCTTCAAAAATATAACCTCTGTGAAAAGTATGGTGGTCGTGGATGTCAAAAAATCAACATATGAAAAAAGGACTGTTTTCTGGTTAACTACAGATCCAAAAAGCGAACATATGGTCATAGCTAATAATAAATGTTAGTAATCTTAGTCAATTTAGTAGTTTTGTTTTGTTCATAAAACTATATACAAACTGACATTCAAAAAATAATTTCTATACACAATAAATACAATATTTGCAATATCAGGTAACTTCGCCTAAATCCGAAAATAGTTCCGCTTGAATTCTAAAATATATCAAACGGAAAAAAAATGTGAAATTATATAAATGAAGAGTATATAACATTGTTATCCTTAACTCAGGATAACATTTTTATATACGCTGATATAATATCAGCCCATAATAAATAGGGTAGATATGTATTTAATTATTCTCAGGTCCGAGTGCAATAAATTTTAATAGCGAAGATGATTTGAACGTTTCTCTGAAAATGCTACTGAAACCGGATGAAGTTGCAACTATAAATATTAATTATAATCCAATACATAAAGGAAACGATAGTTGTGATGTAAAATTGACTATCGTTGAGAATCCTTATGAATATTTTTTAGTAAGTCCGTTTTTTTTTATTTTAAAATATTAAGAATGATTTTTTTAACGTTAAATTCTTTTGAATGGCTTAGATTTTCAATTGTGTTCTAGGATTTTGTGTTAATAAGCTTTTCATGAATTTATTTAATAAACCATAGTTAGGTGTGGCGCTGACGACAGACTATGCCGTGGTGTAATTTTTAGCCTTTAAAATAGGATCTGTGCAACCTAATGTAGTGTCGCACACGACATGCCAGGAGACAGCCCAGCGTACAAAAAAGTCATACACACATATTTTAAGTAGGTTACTTTTTTAGGTGACTTGTGAAGGTGAAGCATTTATGGAAGATGTAATATTAATGGGTCTGGAAATGCTTCCTATGGAAACGGATCTTGAAGCCTACAGAGCGGAATCGTAAGTATGTTTTTACTATATGTTCCACAATTTGACAAGATATTAATTTGTGGTAGCGACACACTTGTAGAAAAACGGTGGCCAAACCGTGATACTACCAGAGTTCAGCCTGAAAAGGGACCTGTCATGGTAGTATTGGAACTCATAAAAATGCATGTGCATACACAAGAAATCTATTACACATTTTATAAAAATACGAGCAAAAAGACTAAATACCTAAGTATAAAAATATGTTCTAGAGGTGTCTCTGCTATCAAAAGTACAACTTCGCCTGTGAAATCTGTAAAGAGTGATGACAAAAAGAGCAAACGGTCATCCCGTACTTCAATACTTACACGCTCACAATGCTCGCAGCTCAAATATGTGCTCAATTTTGGTAAGTGAACTTAGCAGTAGAACTACAGCTATGCAATGTTACCGCAGTCAAGTTTCATATCTTAGGAAATATGTGGTATTGCTAGCTATATATATATATAGCATGCAAACAAGGCGAGAACAGTGTGTTGTGTAAGCAAATGTTTCCGTTAACAGGATCTGGCAGTTTACCAATATAAGCTGATTTTAGATAGTACTAAGCCGAAAGAGGCTGATAGACATGCGAAAATATACATGACATGATTCTTCATGTGAAATTTAACAGAGGTTGATCCTGACAACAATTTTTGAATGTCGACAGGAGGGGTTGGCATTTTGTCAGTTACCTTGCGTAATTAGTGCAGGATCTCATATTTGAAATTAGTAAAGCTGATCACTGTTACTGTACGATAGTTTTAAATACGAACTTCTTAGCACTCCATGAATTTAAAGCGCGGCTGAATTTTCTTTCTGTTCTAGCCACTAATAATTCTTACTCCTGTTTAACCGAGTTCCTGAGTAACGGTCCCTTGTAAAGAATATCTTGTATGCCACCTCCTCGTTACTTCGACGAGTATACCAACATTTTGCAAAGTCATTCTTAAAACACAAACTTTCCTATAAACTTAAACACTCGTTTACTAACACATGTTTAAAAATTTTAGGAGGATGTGAATTATGTTCCCTGCAAAAATGTGCTATAGTGATGGTCAACAACTCAGAAAAAGTGTACAAGTTCATTTGGAACATTATAGAGCACTTAGTAGTAAAGCCATCAATGGGCTATATTTCACCAGGTGAAGAAAAAGATATAGAAATCATGTTCTACTCTGCACAACCTATGGACATACATAAGGTTATAAGAGTACCTAATATGATTATTTATCTAGTTACCGTTCATAATGCACCTACTCTGTTATTCTCTTCAACACCTATGAGGTTGACTGATGGAGAATGCCTATGGCATTAGATGCGCCTGTGTTCACGTGTGCATGAAGTTTCAATGAATAAACAAATAAAATAGATTATTCTAGTAGTGATAACTAAAGTACAATAAACGCTCAAAGCGTCATTATCCAAGCGTGTTTGCTGATTGCATCCGCGGCCTTCACCTTAAGGGCCCGTGTGCCGCTTATTCGTTTGACTTATAGTGTCAGACCTCCCAACTCCGAGAATAAAACCTTCGCCAGGCCTCGTCTATCAAAGCAGGTGTGTTGGCCTATTAATGAGGTTGGCTCGAGCCTCGAAAATCATAATGGTCAAAGAGACTGCTTAACTTCGTCATCAAATAAATCGCGATAGTTAAAAATAGCTTTATTGAAAAACGTGGTATAAAGGAGGCTTAGTACAAATTAAAATAAATTAAGAGAATATTGTAAAAATCACAGATATGGAATCAAGGGATTTGTCCATTATAAATATAACATTTTTATCCCAAGTCCGACTTTCGTAAATAGATAATGAAATTTGGTATCCTCATAGAGATTCCAAAACGTTATATAGGATATTTATATATACAATATAATACTCGATGATTATATTCATATACGGTCATTAAATATTTTACAGGAATTTCTGGTATGCATGCTGTTAGCGGTAAGCGATGATACCCTAACGCTGGACATGAAAGGCGCCACTTGGGATAATCGACAAATACTCACAATGTTCGAGCATGATCAGTAAGTTCATTTCATATCATGTATTCTATTTTTATTTACCGACCAGTGTCTGTTAAAATATTTTCAAATATTTTATCCTATTAGACGGTGTTACACTTGAGTTAAAATAGTAATAGCGTGGAACATAGTTCTTAAACAGTATAATTAAGTTATTTTTACTATTAATTAACTTTTTTTTAACTGTTCTCAGAGATTTAGGCCTTAATCAAAGACAAGAAGTTGTGATTGACGAGCAAAGTATCCCACCACCAGATTTTTTCTTAGGGGCTATAAATATGGTTTTGGTTTATTCAGTCTCCACTGAATATACGAAATATATATGCACGTTGCCTGAGGAGAAACATTTGGAGGACACTTTTATTTATCAAGTAATTAATTGCTTTCAACACTATCAATAAAAATATTCTTGTCTGAATTTATATCTCCCTTTTGTTTAAGCGAGTGTAAATTCAGGATTAACAATTAGGATTTTAATAAACCTCTAACATAAGAATAAGGATGGTAACTGTAGCACCTTATAATTTATTTAATTCCATCAGATATGACTAAGATACAATATATATCATTGTCATACCAATGTAATATCAAAAATTAACATGTAGCACATGTAGTTCACCTTTTTGGTTTCTGTGAATATAATGTTTCTACCATTTCATACCGTAACAGTCTAGCTAGAAAGTTACTGTACCTACAACAAATATTTCTTTACTCGGTATATTGGTGACAATACTCTACATATATATCTAAATTTATTGTAAATATGGACTTATGGCTTTTTGGAAAGGGATCGTTCCTTTTTATATTACTATGAAAAACAATTTCGTAAACTTACATCATTCGTGCACACGCTTTATACGTACTCTTTTTGTAAACTGTAGCATCTAACATAATTGAAGGAGTGCCTCCAGCCAAACCAAAATTTGACTAAAGATATTTTATGGGAAATCTTGAACCTAAGTCGTGAGACAAACGAGGCCCTGACGCACACGGATTGTTTAAGATCTTCATTATCATCGATCATTATTCACCAAGCATAGATCATTATCTTTGCTTGGTGAATTTGAGCTCGTTCATCGCTATAGCACCCCGTACTATTCCCAAAATACATCCAAGAAACGCGTATGGAGTACATTTGAGCAAGGTCCAAGAGATATGTCCTGAGGCATATGTCTAGTTGGTTTAGTGACCCATCAATGGTGGTGGCACTGATGGCATTTTACAATGTTTATTGATATTACATTTCTTTATAAACAGACCAGAAACTTTACATTTGCTGTGCAAAATACTGGCAGAGTTCCATTGAAAATTACATGGAGTTTTGTTATTGACGATGAATATCCTGCGAGAATAGATAAATACAATCTGAATAGGATGGAGGTATGTCATAATAATAGCTAAGTACAAAAGATAGGAAGCGCTGGACGCGAGCTGCTTTAGATCGGTCGTTCTGGAAGTCTAAAACAGAGGCCTATGTTCAGCAGTGGACTATGTGTGGCTGATATGATGATGATGACAAAAGATGTGTATTGTATAAGCTTCCTGGTTTATTGTTTTTTTTTACGTGCGGATGCCCCCGTCCTCTCCTCCGGAGCCGGAGGGGAGGTTATTTTAGACTCGAACCGACTAAACCACACGCCGTCTGTGGGCAAGGTTGTCTTCGACATATCCCTCGCATCCCGGCTGACTGAGGGCCATCCCTCTTTGTCTGGCCCTCCTCAGGAGGGGGGAACCACGCGATCCCCAACTAACCCCCGGTATGAAGAGTCGCGCATCGCGCCATGCGCGCCGCCGCCGCCGTGGGCCTGATATATTTCATGTAGAGTGTGAGAGAAAATTAATATCATAATTGTGTCCTAGATAAGAAACGACCAGTGGGTAAATCTTAGGCCTTCCTAGTCCGCTACAATACCCCTATTACACCATATTTACTTGTAATAAATTGTTTTTAGGTAATACAACCATTGGATGAGGAAACAACTAGACCATCAATGGCTGAAAGTTACAATAGTGTCATTGATCAGATCAATATGCAGAACGAAAATGGTGAAGTATATTAATTTTCTATATTGGCTTTAGAATTTTAATCATGCGAGATTGCAATCACTTATCAGCAGGTTTCTTCAAAGCCAACAGAAATAAGTCGAAAGAAAACCAAAATTTGTTTAACAAATAGTTTCCATATAAAGATTACTGATTTCTGCGTCATTTTCCTTGAATTTCACATAAAAACACCTTATATACCTACATACTGTACATTTTACCGTTGCGCACATTTCTTTCCTGTTAATCTATACAAAATCAACAGATAGGTATGATTGTTAAGGCGCCCACTCACTAACAGTTTACCGGACGACGGCCGGACGATATAAATCTGTCAGTTAATCGCAATAACTCACACACTCACAGTTTCGTTAACGATTTTGGACTGACGACTAATACGATCCGATAGTGTGTGGCCGCCGAACGATTCCGGACAGTTCTAAGCCGGACAGTCCTAGGCCGTCAGGGCGAACGAGCACAACGGGCCTGTCGATCGACGTTTCGTGTCAGTTTTTACTAAGATTTTATTCATTTTTTGTACATACTCGTCTATATTTCTTATGCACATAGTCCATAAGGTTCAAAATAGCTAACACCTATTTCCCACAATGATTAGCACGTACTTATATAAGAATAACGTAGTCCAAGCTATTTTCAACCTTATTGACATCACAACAAATTTAGTTTTTTTTCTTATATTCGTGATCAGCAGCATTTATTTATGCGAAAAAACATGTAATTAAGAAAATGTCAACAAGGTCGAAAATCGCTTGCACTGTTTCGTACTCTCTATGTAACTGATATAAGACCATTACCGGCAGGCGATCGTACGACCTAAAACTGACGACTCACAACTGCTAGTGTGTGGTCGCAAAACTGACAACAGGGAATTGCCGGCGGGCCAAAATCGCTTTAGTGTGTGGGCGCTATCGGCTAAGGACTGCAGGCCGCCGGACAGATCAGGAACTGCAGGCGGACTGCAGGCGGACTGTTAGTGAGTGGGCGCCTTTAGAGCATGTCGTAGAACTAAAATGTTTATTTATATTAGTAAGCGCGTTACAACTATTTTCTTTCAGCTTCAAGTAAAGTGACACTATTCAGTGGAAGTATGGACAGACAAAGCGTAGACACATGGTTTGAGGTCGACCTGCCCTTCACAATACAGCCTACTAAAGAATGTTTGAAGCCCGGAGAAAAGTCATTTTTCAAAGTGACCTTTGCCCCTCTTGACGCATTTGATTTCAAAGTCAAGTTGAGAAGTGCTATAGGTAATGAAAACAAAACGAATGTTTCTACATATTTACAAAGTTACTAGCTGTCGCCCGCGGCTCCGCCCGCCTGGATGTCGGTTATCTCGAATCGGGGTATATATATTGATTACTATCTATTAGTAGTAATAAATATTAGTTTATATGTATGTATTATAGTAGCTGCAGCCGCGTGAAAATTTGAACCCTACCTAGCAACCCATGACTATATTGCACGAATAAAACATATAATGTTATTCCAAACTACGTATTAATCTATCCCTGTAATGTTTTTTTTTAAGTCAGATTGCTTTATTTAGATGGCTGAAATAATCGACGGGCAGCTTAAATAATGTTCCTAATTAGATACGTTGAAACCTGTAATTATATTGCTCCATGCTTATAATGCTGATCGTTGGTGCGATTGGCTCGGTATAAATATGGACATAGTTGTGATTAGGGGTGTGTTTATTTCGAGAACACCCTATACCTACTATTTAAAGATGCATAATCCTCGTCTGCCTTTTAAACAAATATCTGAAATCGGTGGCAAGTTAGTTCGCAGGTTTTCAAATTTCTAATTTTGCATAAATGTTTACGAGAAATATCGATTATAACAACTTTTAATCTTTATTTTTATAATTCAGATAACTTGGATCCGTATGAGCAAAATATTTCGTGCAAGTTAGAAGCAAGGTCTCTTATTCCATACGTGCATCTTGATATAGAGGAAAGCGATTATTTAACATCGGGAAGGAGAAAAATAACAGGAGTAGCTTTACCTCCGCATATTACAGTTCTCGAATTCAACGTCTTAGGCTCGGGATGTTATAAAAAGTTAGTACACAGTATGAGGACTCTTAACTTCTTTCGTTGATCTGTTTTATTGCTTTGAAACAAAGATGTAAAGTCACTAAACCTACCCTTAAATAAAAATATAATATTTCAGGCGGTTTAATGTTATCAACCCAACAAGTGAAGCTTACGAGTTTATATTTGAGATGGTTTTGTCTGAAAAGCCAGAACTCATACCAGTCCATTGTGATACTTTGAAAGGAAATGTAGAAGGAGGCACGTCTACTGAAGTTACATTCACATTTTCGCCGACGGCTCCTGGGGTATGGATATTTGTGATACTTAAAATAAACTAGATATGGTTTTGCAGGAGATCGCAGAATCGCCTGAAATCATGATTTCTTAGTCTTCGCTTTCTATAGGTGTCGTAAGGCTATAATTTATTTCTTAGTTTTATCCTGTTTTAATAATATTGAATCTTAATCTTAACACCAATCTACCAATGTAACCACAAGTAAGGATAAGGATAAAGCAAGTAATGTTTTTATGAAACTCAAAAGTTAACTGTGTCATCAAAATGAAGCTACTCACTGCAAATTTAATAGTATTCATTTATAAAAATGAAGGGCTTCTGGACTATGCACAATACCTTAGCTTATAATTTACTAGCTACGCGACCAGACGTCCCGGTGTAATTATACCACCTTATTTCCTTTTTTATTTTATAAACCTTTTCCTTATTTTATGTTTTTTTTAGGTATATGAGTCGCAATGGAAGTTCATAATAACTGCACATAACCTTGTAATTAATATATTAGTAGTTGGATTGGTGAGAGAGTCGGACGTCGTATTCGTACCAACAATTCTTATTATAAGAAATTCATTGGTGGGTTTCACGACGATCAACGACGTTATATTGAAGAACAATGAAAACGAATCTCTTAACTTTGAGTTCAAGGGTAACTCGTTGTGCAACGAATCAGGCAAGACGCCAGTTGTTGTAGAACCTAATCAAGGAATATTGAAGCCCAATTCAGAAACAACGATCAAGTAAGTTTATACATCTTGAAAAAGTAATTTAGGCGTAGTCGTAGTCAAACTTAATGTATCTGAAATTCTGTACCTAAAATTGAGAGAATTCCATACAAAATTCCTGTGGTCGTCCCATGACTAGTAAGATTTTGTCCACCGCTTACCCTTTTGAAAATAATAACACTTCGCCACTGACAGACTGCACGCTCAGTTGACACACCTATATACAGGCTATGCCCACAGGCTCAATGACCACTGCAGTTTTTTTGGTTGAATTGACTCATGTCAACTTATCTCGTTGTTCTGTGAAAAATTGTTTACAGGGGGTCAAAACATTTGTTTTTCTATACTCCATACTTATGATATATACTTACCAATACCATGTTCTTTGCAGGATAATTTACACGCCTATTCAAGACGGCCCTCAGTCCTTCAAAATATTTTGCAGTATAACGTTTTTAACCAAGTTTTTAACTTTATGCGTTAATGCTCTTAGCTTTTCGATTAAACCTAAAGTGACATATTATTTACTTGGAAATGAACATGTACTAAATAGTGACTTCAACACCAACATCCATTTGGATCAGGTAACATTTTTTTTTAATATCTACTTTATTTTAAGAAGAAATCTTAAATGGTCAGTATTCTACTATCAAAAAGCCCATACCGAGATTGTGTGATGATAAATCTCAGTATGGGCTTTTATATATTAAACTAGCTGTTGCCCGCGGCTCCGCCCGCGTGGATGTCGGTTATCGCTTAGTGTTGATCCGACGCTATTGAGCATTAAATTCGCCTCTCTACTCAACTTTGTCCTCGACTATGTACTCACCTCGGTTCTCGACTTTCTACTCGCCTCTATATTCGACTCTCTACTCGACTTTTTACTCGCCTCTATACTTGAATTTATACTCGACTCTCTATTAACTTCTCTGTTCCCCTCTCTACTCGACTTTGTACTCTTCTCTAAACTCTCCTTTCCATTGGCCTCTCTACTTGCCCATCCATTCGATTCTCTTTTCGCCTCTCTACTTGACTCTCTCCACTCGCCCATCTACTCGCACCTCTACTCAACTCTCTATTCGATCTCTGCTCGCCACTACATTCATCTTTCCACTTGCCTCCCTATTCGCCTCTCTACTCTACCTTTTACTGCATTCTTTTTGGCTCTCTAGTCGCATATCTACTCTCCCCTGTAGTCGACTCTACTCGACTTCCGATCTTTACACGCCTGTCCACTCGTCCCTATAACAATCTCTACTCGCCTCTCCACTCGCTTCTATATTTGGTTCGTTACTCGACTATGTCCGTTCCGAAGCTCTAATTCACCTTTTTACCAAATTTCATGAGGACATCTTAAAAGAAATTCTTACTATTTATGCCACATTCACCCCCTTTTTTGTGCCAATGAAAAATTAGAAACTTTAATCCCATAGCCCTATTCCCCTTCTCCCCTCCCCCTTCTATCCCTTTTTTCGCGATAAGGGGTAGCCTATGTCCATTTCCAACCTCTAATCCATCTCTATACCTATTTCATCAAGATATCTTCAAAATGTCAAACTTACATACCTTTGTCCTATTCCACCCCTTCCACTCCCTTTTTCGCAATAAAAGGTAACCTATGTCCATTTTCGAGCTCTAATCCCTCTCAGTACCAAATTTCACCATTTCATACTAACTATCCAGTCCTTATCCCTCCCCCACCCTTTTAACACATTATTCGCGATAAAAGGTACCATATGTCCGTTTCCAAGCTCTAAACTATCTCTGTACCAAATTTCATCAGGAAATCTTCAAAAATGACAAACTTTCATCTCAAGGCCCTAGTCCCCCCTTCTACCGCCCTTTTCGCGATAAAAGGTAGCCTATGTCCGTTCCCAAGCTCTGAACTATCTCTGTACCAAATTTCATCAGGAAATCTTCAAAAATGACAAACTTTCATCCCAAGGCCCTAGTCCCCCCTTCTACCCCCCTTTTCGCGATAAAAGGTAGCCTATGTCCGTTTCCAAGCTCTAAACTATCTCTGTACCAAATTTCATCAAGAAATCTTCATAAATGACAAACTTTCATCCTAAGGCCCTAGTCCCCCCCCCTTCTACCCCCCTTTTCGCGATAAAAGGTAGTCTATGTCCGTTCCCAAGCTCTGATCTACCTCTGTACCAAATTTCATTAAGATATCTTCAGAAATGACAAACTTTCATCAAAACTTTCATCCCCTATTTCCCCCCCTTAAACCCCCTTTCTCGTGATAAAAGGTAGCCTATGTCCGTTCTCAAGCTCTAATATACCCCTGTACCAAATTTCATCAAGATCGGTTCAGTGGTTTAGGCGTGAAAGCGTAACATACAGACAGACAGACAGACAGACAGACAGATAGACAGACAGACAGACAGAGTTACTTACACATTTATAATATTAGTATGGATGTATCTGTCTTTCACATTATCCGGTTATCGAAACCAACACCACTGTTGATCACAAAGAGACTAAAACAGCGACTGCAATCAATTTTCGACCTTAATGACATTTTCTTAGTTACGTGTCTTTTCGCGTTAATTGATGACGCTGATGACGAATATTGTTTGCACATTTTTGTCATTTTTTTTTCATCCTTAGCATCCCTAACTTATCAGAGCTTTCGAGCAAATGACCACATCGGGCAGATTTTTTCATATATATATGAAAACAGCAGCTGGTATCGATTATCGGCGTCCGACACCGATATCGGCTATCGGATAGCGGATGAGTGTGAAAACACTCTTAGACTCATTAAATGTTTTCAATTGATAAACTATAGATGAATTACCCACCAAATAACATAAACTTCATTGTTTTCAGACCGCATCCACTTACGAGAGAAGACTACCATTCGTCATAAGAAATAATGGTTCAGCAACTTTCTTCTACGACTGGCACTACAACACTTCGTTCGTGAAAAAGTATCTACATGTGTATGTGGAACCTAAAAGTGGACATGTAATGCCTGCAAACGAAGTAGAATGTATCCTACACTTCACATTAAAACAAATCCCTGTTCAGGCTTTCCCAGTTACTTTATCGGTGAGTCTAAAGTTTTATAATTCGTAAGTGTATTATAGTAGCACGATCTTTATACCACAGAAGACCGCGGAGAGGCCATCACTAAACGTAAATCCGGAACAACAGGCCCGCGCGAAACACGAACGAGATTATTGTTCGTGTTTACTTACTGGTACATAGCATTGACGTACTATTTGCTTCTTTTTCTGTAGATTTTAGGTTCCGAGTATGGGATCAATACATTTCATGGCGCCAATTGTGCAGAACTCCAGTCCGAAATTACGTATTTCGTGGTAGACCTATACTGTCAATAATGTTGCTAGATGGTAATGACCTGCAAAAGAATCTGGTGTCTGTACATCTATATAATCTTAATACATAACCATATTGTATCAATTTACTCTAATATAAGTGATAATAATTATTTAGACGCGATCTGTTGGAGTATTTGGAGCTTCACTAAGATGTCTGGGTAGGTACTAGTCAATCTTTCCCGCTAGCTAGTGCACGTGATGACAGACGGAGCTCTGGCGCGTTCTTTCCTCTCGGCAGCTAAGGTCAACTAATTCATAAAAAATTGCGGAGTGAGAGCGGGCTCCAAAGTACAGGTTTTAGAGGCAACCGGGATTGGCGTTGGAATGATGATGTTCATCTCTTGGATGTTAAACTGTTAATTTGAACATTCAGATCTCAGACGGTCCGGAATTTAACGTGTTCCTGTACGCGGAGATTGAGAAACCCATTTATCATTTTTCGTGCATGGATATTGATTTTGGCAAATGTTTTATAAATACCCCTGATGAGACCTATAAGAAGAATATTGCTTTCACTAATGGTGACAAACTACCTGTGCTGTAAGTTTTAATATATATTTTCTATAGATCTTGTGAGTAAACATGAGGTCTTGTTAAAATATCACTGTTAATATCAGTTCTATTTAAACTCTCCTGCAGGTATAGGGTGTTCTCTCAATGTGAAAAATCATAGCACGTCTGCGTTGGTAAGGCTAATGCGCAATTAAGAAATCGAAATAATTCATCAACAAAAATCTAGTAAAAGCATCAACCCGTACCTAACAAACATAACATAACTGTTACAAGCTTATAGAGTTATAACTTTTAATAAAATGTTATGATAGTTATTTAACATACGGCACCATTAAATGCCTCACCAATAAGCCATTCCAACCAATAAGCCAATAAGCCATCTAACGGCAGCTATGATTACCCATTCTTACAATAACTCATTACAAACGCAGAACGCAAGATCCTAGGAAATCATTATCATTGCATAATAAGAAAATCATTATGTCCATAAAAGTTGATCTTAACATCAATATTGTTTGTCATTATCGCCGAAACTAGGGGCTAACGCAAAGCAACATCTTTCTTGCAGTCTTGACCTGAATTTCACGAGTCTGCCTGAATTGTATGTTGATTACAAGCAAGTGCCGAAAATTGAACCAGGCAAACGTCTTCGTATATCAATATTCTTCCGCCCGAAACAAGTCAGAGAATACGAATTTAAATTACAATTTTGGGTGAACTCTTTGTGTGAAGAAATAATAACTATTAAGGGAGAAGGTCTGTAGGCTTTATTTAAATATTTATAACTAATGTTTGCGATTTGACTAAAGTATGTTTTTCATAATTTATGTCATATATTTATAACATATACCTACACTTTCCACCTTATTATGTGCCCTTATTATTATATATGTGATACTCTATCTTTCTCCATTCAGGTATTCCACTTCTCTTCGATTTGTACGAAGGATGTCAGAAAAGCTTTGATTTAGGACATGTGAAAGTTGGTGAAAAAATAGTGCGTACTATAGACGTTATGAATCACAGCAAAATGCCTATTGATGCTACGTACATATTCAGAGATATGTACCCAGAAGTAGGAGACTCGACACAGTCTGAGATGACGAGCGTCTGCCTCAGTCCCTCTCGGGTGACTGTAAAAGGCAGCATTGGACCAACCAGGTACTAGTTTCAATACCTAACTAAACTCAATAAAATTGTAATCACTCACTAATGCCCTAGACAAGCCAATTCACATCCTTGCAACTTACAAGATATTCCTTTAAAACAAGAATACATTAAATGAGGATCTAGCTTCCTTTAATAACCTTAGTTCTAACTGTGTATCGTAGCGGTCCTAAGAGCTACGACGTCTACGCCGTAGAACCAGTCTTCTGTAGCGTTTAAGGATTTTCTCAAGATATTTTTTTAAGGTGGTAACTATGTAGTAAATACGTAGCTACTCTGATTTAGGCAATTCAGATTTAGAATAAAAATTATGTAATAGATAAAGTACTTGTCATCTCCGGGGCAAATATTTGATAGGCTACGGAATTACACGCAGTCGCTAGCGCACACTGTGACTCGCAAGTTTTGCACATCTTCATCATGTTACTGCTAAACGATTAATTTATTATGATATATTTTATATGATTTATTTAATTAATATGATTCAAGGCTGATAAGTTCATTAAGTCTTAAATTGCCTTTTCTCGCGGCTCCACCCGCATTCTTATACTATTCCCACAACCAATGGGAATTCCCGGAACAAAAAGTGATTCGAGCTTATGTTTATTATACTTTAATCATGCGGTGTATCATGTAAGCAATTAGAAAAATCGATAGGTTACATCTCCATGAAACGATTTTATAGAGTACAGATGCTGCAAAACTACAAAGATGACAAAGTACGAGAGCAAATCTCAAAGGATATCGAAAACGCGTTGTCGTCGTTGAAGGTGGTGCCAAATAAATGTACAATAAAACCGTACAGGAAAGTTCCTCTAAAAATACAGTTCAAGCCAGTTGGCCTGATAAGCACGCTCAATGTCCAGGTGAGACTTAGGGCCCTATTCTATACGGGCACTCAGTTCTGAATCTTATTTTGCTGAGGGCAGATTGTACAGGTAATCTGTCAATCTGTGTACCTATATTATATTCCTTCAGATAGATCGAGATTCACGATTGAGCGCTGTTCTAGAATACGGGCCTTAAAAATATAACTCCGAGGAATCGTACATTCATATGTATCTGTCACAGCCAACTAGCTTAAGCAGTCGTTCAATTAAACGCCTAGGCTCTTTACTAAATCGCGCCGTTCAATTAGCGGCCTGAATGACGTTCAGCCATTTGATTAAACTGCTAGGTAAATGGCTTGGATCAATGACGTTTAACTATTTGCCTAGCCATTTAATCAAACGGTTGGAAAAATTACTTATATCTACATGGTTCACTCCGCGCCGCTCCTGCATTAGTCTTCGTGGTTATTTTTGGCCCTCTCCTCTAACCTAAAATATCCGAGTCTTAGTGCAACTTTCTTATTAACCTATCACTATTTTCTGTGTATATCTCTACCTATCCCCTCGGGGATTTACAAGCGTGAGTACATGTAACTATCTATGTAATTTTTTATCTTGTTTCGGGCTGGTGCTCCATCTTATGATTGGTCTAAGCATTGGCCAGCCAGTTTATTAAATGTTATAATAAGCGTTACGGCTGAACATCATTCAGGCCATTAATTGAATGCCGCCATACAGTTAATGGCCTAGGCAGTTAATTGAACGGCTGATCAAGCTTGTTAGCGGCGACATATCTACTATATTTCTTGACATACGTACTTTCAAGATGTCCGCTTCGAATTCAGTGAAGTCAAATCATGATGCCTATTGTGTTAATTACATTTTCAGTTGAATATGAAAGTATTTGAATTCGAGCGGCCCCTGGTGCGTCTCAGCGGATGCGCGACAGGCATGAGTCTAAAGTTCAGTCAAAACTCCTTGCAATTTGGACGTGTGCGCAAACGAGGAGTCAAGATACTAAAAGTTATGTTGCAAAATGAAGGCAACTTTGGAGCAAGGTGACCATTGCGAATTTGTTTCTTCGATTTTCTTTCATTAATGTAAGCAAAGAAAGTATTTATTACACGATGAATTTGATGATTCAAATTACGTTCAAGGAGTTACAATTAAAAAACGTAGATACCTCTTAGGTAGGTAGATCTTGAAAAAAAAAAAAGTTTTTTTTTTAAATACATATAAAGACCGACAAGAAACTTTTCGAGTTCGGTTCTTACGAGGCCCTGGTACAGGTTTCACTCTCGCAGGTGGTCAGAAAGCAGTGACCACCGTAATAGCCATTACGTCGAATAAAAATTCTCCGAGCCTCAGATTCCGCTGGGCTCTTTTCTAAGATGTGATGAAAATCATCTACCGTGGAATGCAAACAAAATAAATTAATTGTCCACAGGTTCTGGTGGCAGCCTCTGAAAACAAACGAATTTACGATATCTCCGCAACAGGGCACCATAGCTGCGCAAACCAACGTTACGTTTACCATTACATTCAGACCATGCCATCATAATCCCTTCGTCAAAGTTTGGGTAAGTGACCCTTTATATAAATACATACTTTACCGCATCAAAATCCGTTGGGTAGTTTTATAGATTTAAGCATACAAAGGGATATAGGGACAGAGAAAGCGACATTGTTTTATACTATGTAGTGATGTGAAAGTTAGAGAAGGTTTTTAGATGTTTATTACTCAATCACGCTCAAACGGTTGCTCAATTAGTTTCCATGGTTGTAGAAATAGGCACAGAACTCTAAGCGTGTAGAGTCGCGTTTGGTATGTATATAAATTTTGGATTATGGACTATTGAATATTAGAATGAATTTAGAAAGGTACGATCAGAACCTTTGGTGAACCAATAGTCAGCTATTTGATCAATTTTTTTTTCAATCAGGATTAGTATCACCTATCTAACCAGTGCCCTGCCGTATCAAGATGAACGGGTATGAAATGGGTGAAGAAAAAATAATTCATAATTTTTTAATTTTTATAGTTATGTTGCCATGGTTACCTACAGCTGTTACTGTGTGACAAATTGTAGGATAAACAATATTTTTATTAAAAAAAGTGTCTATACAAAACCAAAACGAATTAGCTTTTAAATAAATGTTTATTGCAGGCGAGTTGTAACATCGAGAATTACATGCCTCTCGAATTGGCACTATACGCAACATGTGTTGACATTGGGAACGTCCAAAATAAGACGATGTACATGGAATGCCCTGTTCGGGAGGTGAAGACTGATTACGTAGTAGTCACTAACCCGTGAGTATGAAAGTCATTAGTGTCATTACTGTTTATAAACTTATGGTAGGACGGCACATCACTCAGCCAAATGACGACGAAGATTGGTGATATGGGATAAATTGGGAATTTTTAAATTTATTCTTATGCCAAATATTTTTATTCTATTTTCATATGTTATTTAGGTAATATAACTAGGATAGAAAACAAGGGCACTACTTGATGATATAATTTATAAATGCTTGCGACACCAGAGATGTTACTCGCACGTTTGAAGTGAAAAACATGGAAGAACTGCAAATATAAAAGGAAGGAAGGGAAAACTCGATACACTTCATAGCTCTATGAATAGCCATATCGCTTAGTATCGAGTTTTATGGAGCAGTATGCCAATATTGCTCCATAAAACTCGATACTAAGCGAACCACACTCGATCATAAGTTTCCGCGATCAATCAGGGTTCTATCAATTAGTGCTAATTGACACTTCATATGGATATAATATATACCTAATCTATAGTTAAAATCCTTTTGCAGTACGGATGATTTGTGGTTGGTTTTATCCGAAGTATCTGGTGGACCATTTGATACTTTAAAAGAATTTCACGTCGAACCCAACTCTACTTTCGACATACCTGTGAATTTCAAACCTAAAAGCATCGGTCAACATGAGGTAATAGAACAAACTTGATAAATAATTCAAAACCACGAAATGTGCTACCTGTCTCCTAGAATAACTCTCTTAGAGGTGGCAATATGAAATTTGAAAACTCGGAGCCTCGCAATCGGAGCCGCAGAAATTGACGTGTTTGAATTTTTCATAATAAACCATTTCTAGTCACTTGGACTTCCATCTTCGACTGAAGGAACTTTGGAAAGTACGACAGTTGATTTTCGACCGTCATATATGTATTCTATGCTATACCGTGAAAACCGTGTTGGTACCCGGTTGAGTGGAATAGAAACACATCTTCATCTCTACCCGTGGGTGTGTAGGGTTGTTTTCGGTCCACCCGTAAACATAAAACCCATGACAAAAGGTTCGATTGACGGCAACAGGCTCACCCCCTATAACGTGTAACCGAAAATCATAGTTGGCAAAATGAGGGTGTTAATACACCTCCACCTAAACTGGGGATTTTAGAGGAGTGAATCTCCCATGTAGGTGTATGTTTTCTATGCTTGAATTAGACAAGTATAACTGCTACTAAAATAAACTCACGTACCTATTTCAAAAGTTACCGCATTTGTGCAGCGATATGCGTAAATTTCACGTAATCTTCTTTTTCATCCGAGCGTCAACCAAAAATCCAAAGCTTGTCCTCTGGAGCCTCTGGAGCCGAAATTCGCTTCACCGCTCCACCTTTACATAACTTGGTTAGTTTGGCGTTTAAGGGAGCGACTGTGAGGGAAGTCTGCGCCTGAGCCTCGTTCGACCATCAGCCGGTGTACTCTCTAAGATTTTTTGCTGTCGTTCCTATCTAAGTATGATGACATTCCAAGTTTTCACGTGCATAATATTATAATGAAAGAAATATCTTCTTCCAGAAGTAATTTTTCTTTTCACTTTTCAGTGTCAAGTTTTGTATTCGCCGCTTGGCGAAAGTGCCTTGTTCATATCGGTGACTGGAGTAGCACTGCATCCAAATCCTAATGGAACTATTCCTATAAGTGTGCCAGCCAAGGACTTGCACACCGTAGAGTTATTAGTGCACAATATCACTGAGGTTTGCCTACCTTTTTGAATTAGGTAGTTAATGAACTTTTTGAACGGCGGTAATAAATTAAAGTAAATAGTTTACAACTTATAACAGCAGCCAGACTTCATTCAAAAAACTCAAACAATTTTAACTTTACAAACATAAAGGTACTGCAATTCAATTCTCTATACTATACCTACTATCTACTAGAGGGCAAGTAGGTACGGATTTTGCTGTATAATATAACTGTTTGTAGTTACAAGATTTTGCTTTTACAGAACCCTGAATCCTACATTGTATTGACGGAGCTATCTAAAGTAATCCCTGAAAAATTTGAGGGATATTACGAAATAAAGCATCCGAACACGATCAAAACGTGGGGAGAAGCAAGTGCCACGTGTCGATGGACTTTCGTTTGTTATGAAGAATGTGAAATGCAATTTAAAGTTAGTGAACCTCCATTATTTCATAGTCGAGTTACTTTATTTCGTCCGTAATAAATTATAGATTTCATCGTAGGAGTGCCTTGCTGGTTATGATCATGCCAGCAGCATGGTACTACATATACACTATTCTCGTACATGGTATAGGTACATGAGGTCGTAGCTATAGGTGACCTAGGTCTTAAGACCTAGGGTGAGGGTAATGTGAGGGTAATAATTGATTTTTAATTTTTATTTGGATCCGTGTGAAAACTAATCCATACTAATAATAGGGGTTAAAGTATGAAATTGCCGTTTCATTGTAATAGATACTTCGAATTGACATAGAACCTTCATGGTTTGAGATTTTTGAGTGAAACTTTTTCCACATGGTACCTATGTAGTTCTTCATTTAAAAATGTGCAACATTCGATTATCGACTTTCAGTTGTTTTTTTTATTCAGCTTAGACAAGAAAGATGGATACTTCGAAAATTCGAGTGATTTTTGAATACGAGTTCCGACGCGGAACTAACGCGGCAGAAACAGCTCGCAATATCAATGTTGCGTTTGGAGAGGGGACTGCTAATGAACGCACCGTGCGATTTTGGTTTAAACGCTTTCGTGATGGAAACTTTGATTTGAAGAACGAACCACAAGGAAGGCCCGTCCACACAGGTGAATAACAATGAATTGAAAGACATGGTGGAAGCCGATCCGAGCCAAACTACCCAGGAATTAGCTGCATGGTTTAACGTTACCTTACCAACAATATTGACTCATTTGCGTCAAATCAATAAAATAAAAAATGTGAAAAATGGGTACCTCATGATTTGACTGATCTGCAGAAAGAAATGCGTGTTGAAACTTGTGTTGCCTTGTTGAATCGATACAGAAATGAAGGAATATTGGATCGAATTGTGACATGTGATGAAAAGTGGATTCTTTACGATAACCGTAAGCGAAAAATGCAATGGCTGACCCCAGGTGAAACGCCACAACAGTGTCCTAAAGCAAAGCTTACCAATAAAAAGGTAATGGTAACAGTTTGGTGGTCTCAGCATGGTGTTATTCACTATAGCTTTCTACGATCTGGTCAAGCAATAACGGCAGATGTCTACTGTGCCGAACTCCGAACAATGATAGCAAAACTAGCAGTGAAACAGCCCCGACTCATGAATTGATCTTCACCATTATTGCTCCATGATAACGCGAGACCTCATACAGCACGAGAAACCGTTTTAACTCTACAGGAACTGCAATTAGAAACTATCCGTCACCCTCCGTATTCGCCAGACCTTGCTCCAACAGACTACCATTTTATCCGTTATTTGGACAATTTTCTATGTGAAAAAAAGTTTTCTTCTCAGGAGGCAGTACAAAATGCTTTCACACAGTTTGTCGAATCTAGATCACCAGAGTTCTATCGCAAAGGCATAAATGATCTTCCTACTAGATGCAGCAATGTATAGATAATAATGGTAATTATTATGACTAAATAAATACGTTAAATTAAAAAAAAAAAACGAATTTCAATTTGTCAGTACAAATCGGCAATTTCATACTTTAACCCCTAATATTATAAATGCGAAAGTAAGTCTGTCTGTCTGTCTGTCTGTCTGTATGTTACGCTTTCACGCTTAAACCAGTGAACCGATCTTGATGAAATTTGGTACAGAGGTATATTAGAGCTTGAGAACGGACATAGGCTACCTTTTATCACGAGAAAGGGGGTTTAAGGGGGGGAAATAGGGGATGAAAGTTTTTATGAAAGTTTGTCATTTCTGAAGATATTTTAATGAAATTTGGTACAGAGGTAGATTAGAGCTTGGGAACGAACATAGGCTACCTTTTATCGCGAAAAGGGGGGGTAGAAGGGGGGGACTAGGGCCTTGGGATGAAAGTTTGTCATTTTTGAAGATTTCTTGATGAAATTTGGTACAGAGATAGTTTAGAGCTTGAAAACGGATATGGGCTACCTTTTATCGCGAAAAGGGGGGTAGAAGGGGGGCGGACTGGGGCCTTGGTATGGAAGTTTGTCATTTTTGAAGATTTCTTAATGAAATTTGGTACAGAGATAGTTTAAAGCTTGGGAACGGACATAAGCTTCCTTTTATCGCGAAAAGGGGGGAAGAAGGGGGGGACCAGGGCCTTGGGATAAAAGTTTATCGTTTCAAAAGATTTCCTGATGAAATTTGGTACAGAGATAGTTTAGAGCTTGAGAACGGACATAGACTACCTTTTATCGCAAAAAGGGGGGTAGAAGGGGTGACTAGGGCTTTGGGATGAAAGTTTGTCATTTTTGAAGATTTCCTGGTGAAATTTGGTACAGAGATAGTTCAGAGCTTGGAAAAGGACATAAGCTACCAAGCTACATAAGCTAAAAGGGGTAGACTTACAATATATGGCTATGGGATGAAAGTTTGTCTTTTTTGAAGATATCCTGATGAAATTTGGTACAGATCTAAATTAAAGCTTGGGAACGAACATAGGCTACCTTTTGTCGCGAAAGACGAGGATAAAGGGGGGGTTATAGGGGATGAAAGTTTGCCAGTTTTGAAGACATCCTGATGATATATTTGGTACGGAGATGGATTGAAGCTTGGGAACGAACATAGGCTATCTATTGACGCGAAAATGGAGGCATGGGGGGGGGGGGTAATAAGGTATGAAAGTTTGACAGTTTTGAAGATATCCTGATGAAATTTGGTACAGGGATTAATTAGAGCTTGGTAACGGACATATGCTACCTTTTATCGCGAATAATGTGGTAAAAGGGTGGGGGAGGGATAAGGACTGGATAGTTAGTATGAAAGTTTGTCATTTCTGATGATATCCTGGTGAAATTTGGTACAGAGATGGATTACAGCTCGAAAATGGACATAGGCTACCTTTTATGGCGAAATAGGGAGTTGAAGGGGTGGAATAGGCCAAGGGTTACATACCCAGTTAGAGAATTTTGAAGATATCGTGATGAAATTGGTATAAAGATGGATTAGAGGTTGGAAATGGACATAGGCTGTCCCTTATCGCGGAAAAAGGGATAGAAGGGGAGGGGGGAAGGGGAATAGGGCTATGGGATTAAAGTTTCTAATTGTTCATTGGCACAAAAAAGGGGGTGAATATGGCATAAATAGTAAGAATTTCTTTTAAGATGTCCTCATGAAATTTGGTACAAAGTTGAATTAGAGCTTCGGAACGGACATAGTCGAGTAGCGAATCAAATATAGAAGCGAGTGGAGAGGCGAGTAGAGATTGTTATAGCGACGAGTGGATAGGCGTGTAAAGATCGAAAGTCGAGTAGAGTCGACTACAGGGGCAAGTAGATATGCGACTAGAGAGCCAAATAGAATGCAGTAAAGGCTTGAGTAGAGAGGCGAATAGGGAGGTGAGTGGAAAAATTAATGTAGTGGCGAGTAGAGATCGAATAGATGGGCAAGTAGAGAGGCGAGAGGTCGAATATAGAGGCGAGTAGAAAGTCGAGAACAGAGGTGAGTACATAGTCGAGGACAAAGTTGAGCAGCGAGGCGAATTTAATGCTCAATAGCGTCGGATCAACACTAAGCGATAACCAACATCCACGCGGGCGGAGCCGCGGGCAACAGCTAGTTAAGATATAATGGTACAAGTGTATAAAGTTGGTGATAACCGCTGAGCCGCCAGTATACAAGAGTCGAGGACGGTAATCATCAATACACACGTGTACCTATCATACAATGTTTCTAAACATTTTGTAAATAAAATAATATTAAAATAAATATTTACCCTTGAAGTTAATGAACTTTTCATAAAGTTATGGGTTTCACATCAATCACATCATATATCGGACATTGTACATCATTAATCATTTTCTTCATAACTGGTACTTGTGGATATTTTAATAAATAAATAACTAAGTATAATTTCAAAAGTGAAAACACGTGTTGTAATTTTTTTTCGCAATAGCAGGAAAGATTAGTTATAGTTTGTTTTGCCATAGACTAAAAGAGGTTCCTTTCTTTTTTAATTTGTCGCAGATTAAATGCGAAAATTAAACTTTTTACAGAGAAAACAAAAATTATTGAGGTTACTTACTTACCTAATTGATTGTAACATTTCTTTATTAAATATGTACAAGTTAAATTATCTATTTAAATTCGAAGTTGCACGAAATAAGCAAGTAATAAGTTTATTTGTACTATTAACACGAGTTTTTTTTGTATCGAAACTTTTTGTGAAGAAAAAGCAACTGAACCAATAAAATTTATAAAAGAATCTACAGCTCACTTGTGAATTATAACAATCAAAAAGCCACAGTTTGATTATAGGTGTCATTATTATGTACCTAACTGCGGCGAAAATTGGAGCCAGTTTATGAGCAAGTGTGTTGAATCCCAATCGCATCCGATTCAAGTTCTTCACCTCGGACTCCGGGTAGTACAACTTGGACCTTGTAAGAGCGACTGCAGTCTGCCCTCCCAACACCATGAGGAAAGCCCGGTCCAAAGTCCCGTTCATTAATCAGATGTACCGGCTTTCAAGTGAGGTTGGCTCGGGTCCCGTAGATCTATCCTTCTAAGGTGTCCCAAGAGCACCCACAGTACAGTTATTTAAGTTACACCTTCAATTTTGACAGTGTTCGGCATTGTGCTTCGGTCGACTGTGTGGTCGTTTAAATGAGATTCCAAATAGCCACCATCCCAAATAGTTTTATTTAAGTATGCCTTTATCATTTCAGGTGATGTTTATCAATGAATTGAGTAAGGAATATCAATACTACAATATAATAGCGACAGTGACAGCGAGTCCTATCGTAGCTACGCTGACTTTTGAGTCGCGCGCTAGAGAATCTGTTCAAAAAGATCTTATCGTAAAAAATCCGCTTTCTAACGACTCGGAATTTTATATCAAATGTGAACAGCTGAAGTGTCCTGATGTACTAACAATTAATAGAAAGTCCGAGGTAATCTTTCATCTATAATTGATTGTAATTAAGTAGAAATATTGAACAATACCTACCAGCACTAGATAAATACCTACCATTAACTCTCTTCTTTCCCCCCTAAATACTTTCACTCAATGTGTGTATTTTTCTTTGTAATTTCATTTCAGGCAGTTTTAACAATGACGTATTCGCCCCTGGTCGTGGGCGAAACTGAAGAATTTTTAGAGGTGTCTAACAATCTGGTAGGCACCTATGTTTACAGAGTGATACTGAAATGTTTGCCAGCTAAACAAAAGACATTGGAATTTGAAACTTTATTTGGCTCAATGATACCGATTCGTCTCAGGGTGCAAAACAGAGCCGATGCTAAAGCCGATTTCGCTTGCACGGTACTTACTTATTTTCTCGTATAATGTGTATACTTACTTACTTGTTTTAGTCACAGAGGGTTATTAAGGTAATCGTAGTAGGTACTAGACTGGGTGTATATGTCGCCGCCAACTAACTTAATAAACCATTTAATTAACTGCTAGACTCTTTCCTGAACGGCCGTCAAATTAACGGCCCGAATGGTGTTCAGCCAGTTAATTGCTCCGCTCCGCTCCCGCATGAGCCTTCTAACCTAACCAAATCGGATTGCGCAGCTATCGCAATAAACCTATCACTAATTTTCTGTGAATACACCTCTGTCTACCCCCTCGGTGATTTACAGGTGTAAGTGTATATATGTAATTTTTTCTATCTTATTCGAGGCAGTGCCCCGTCGTACGATTCGCCTAAGCATTAGCCATCCATTTTATTAAATGTTGTAATAAAATTAACGTGTACGGCTGAATATCGTTCAGGCCGTTCATTGAATGGCACCGTTTAGTTAGTTGGCGGCTTCATTTCTTTTTATAGGAAGGTTTAGTTACTCTCAAAAAAGATTGATCTTTAGCTTACCTACCTACACCAACCTACCTACTATCACGGTGTTATAGGTGGTGTACCAGTATACCTAACGATTATTTTTAATGAAAAACTTAATTTACTATAAAGTATTAATCATAACGTCATTATTACATTACAAGCCAGTTCTTAACAATACTTAGGGACTAACCTACTTGACCTTTTCGGAATAATACCTACTACCGGCACGTATGCTGGCCGTTAAATATTAGGGGTTAAAGTATGAAATTGCCGATTTGTACTGACAAATTGAAATTCGTTTTTTTTTTAATTTAAAGTATTTATTTAATCAAAATAATTACCATTATTATCTATACATTGCTGCCATCTAGTAGGAAGGTCATTTATGCCTTTGCGATAGAACTCTGGTGATCTAGATTCGACAAACTGTGTGAAAGCATTTTGTACTGCCTCCTGAGAAGAAAACTTTTTATCACATAGAAAATTGTCCAAATCACGAAAAAAATGTTAGTCTGTTGGAGCAAGGTCTGGCGAATACGGAGGGTGACGGATAGTTTCTAATTGCAGTTCCTGTAGAGTTAAAACGGTTTCTCGTGCTGTATGAGGTCTCGCGTTATCATGGAGCAATAATGGTGAAGATCGATTCATGAGTCGGGGCTGTTTCACTGCTAGTTTTGCTATCATTGTTCGGAGTTCGGCACAGTAGACATCTGCCGTTATTGCTTGACCAGATCGTAGAAAGCTATAGTGAATAACACCATGCTGAGACCACCAAACAGTTACCATTACCTTTTTATTGGTAAGCTTTGCTTTAGGACACTGTTGTGGCGTTTCACCTGGGGTCAGCCATTGCATTTTTCGCTTACGGTTATCGTAAAGAATCCTCTTTTCATCACATGTCACAATTCGATCCAATATTCCTTCATTTCTGTATCGATTCAACAAGGCAACACAAGTTTCAACACGCATTTCTTTCTGCAGATCAGTCAAATCATGAGGTACCCATTTTTCACATTTTTTTTATTTTATTGATTTGACGCAAATGAGTCAATATTGTTGGTAAGGTAACGTTAAACCATGCAGCTAATTCCTGGGTAGTTTGGCTCGGATCGGCTTCCACCATGTCTTTCAATTCATTGTTATTCACCTGTGTGGACGGCCTTCCTCGTGGTTCGTTCTTCAAATCAAAGTTTCCATCACGAAAGCGTTTAAACCAAAATCGCACGGTGCGTTCATTAGCAGTCCCCTCTCCAAACGCAACATTGATATTGCGAGCTGTTTCTGCCGCGTTAGTTCCGCGTCGGAACTCGTATTCAAAAATCACTCGAATTTTCGAAGTATCCATCTTTCTTGTCTAAGCTGAATAAAAAAAACAACTGAAAGTCGATAATCGAATGTTGCACATTTTTAAATGAAGAACTACATAGGTACCATGTGGAAAAAGTTTCACTCAAAAATCTCAAACCATGAAGGTTCTATGTCAATTCGAAGTACCTATTACAATGAAACGGCAATTTCATACTTTAACCCCTATTACTAAGAGACCTTGGCAAAGCTTGTTTGCTCTCTTTCTTTTTCGGCCGTCACATAAGTACCACCTTATCTACTAGCTTATCAACTGAACTACAGATGACTAGACCGTTTTACTCGGTCAATATCGTAACTTAGTTAGTTATGTCAAAATAACCATTATAGCGTGCCGCAAGTATAAACACATATCTGTAGTCATTTTTTTGAAAAAAATATTAGTAACCGAAATAACTAATATTATTCTCTTAGACCCCTCCAGTTAAGCTAAATACCTAGCTCGTGTTAGGAGTGGGTTCACATCGGTAGTGTAATGTCCAGAATTCGAACCAGGAACCTTTCGATCGTAAGGCCTACTCCTTAACTATTAAGCTACCAACGCTTTAATATTGGTAATAGTTAGTGATCTATAAATTTATTATCATGTATTTTGCAGGTATCTCATGGATCTATACAAGCCGACGCTGAATATTCTTTGGCACCTTTAGATAAAGGGAAATTTTTACTGTGGTTCGAGCCGATAGAGCTTGGACTTCAGATCTGTAAAGTTTCCTTTGATTCTCCTGTAGCTGGTGAATTCGTGTAAGTAATGACACAAAATGTTTTATGATATACTAAAACCAGCCTATCATTGCATGTAAATACCTACATGGCTGTATGGATAGAGCGTTTGACTGCTAGTCCGTAAGTTGCGGGTTGGATACCTACTGTGTTTGTCACACAGTAGGAATCAATTTAGATAATGATAAGTAATGGATTAGAAAATGCGTACATAGATATTCATTGTTTGTATAGATTTAACATAAATGGAAGAGGGAAGCGACCGAAACCACAAGGACCTTACGAAATAAAAGCTGGTGGATTTGTTACGATTACATTCAAAAATGTATTTGAAGACACTAGAACGTTCAGGATAACTGTGGATAAAGCTGAATTCTATGTCAAGACGCCATTTGAGATTATTAAACCGAAGAAAGTGAGTATAATAAGGCCTGCTGTTTGATACATCGGTTACCTACGCTACGATTCGCAGGATAGGTATACGGTTAAAAGTGCTATATAGTTAGGAAGGTACTCAATAGTAACTTAGGAGTATAGAAACAATCTCATCCCTTAACATGCTTAACATTGTAGGAACCCAAAAAAAAAAAGATTGAAACCCGAGCTTTGTATGATGTTGCTATTAGTATTAGAGCATCTCTAATATTCTCTAACAGTATGTGACAAGATAACTTGTGTTTTTATCAGAGTGCCAATAATTGAAATCAAAATCAAAGTATTTACCGTTGTTATCTATGCACTTTTGCCATTTTATAGATAGTTCATTGATTCCTTTACTGAACAAATTGCGGGAGCGAGCATCAACAAAATCTTTGAAGGCATTTTGGACTGCCTCATCTGAATTTCCGTTTCCTCGTGTATTCGGGGACCGCGTGGTCCCCTCTCACCAAGGAGGGCCAGACCGAGAGGGATGGTCCTGGGTCAGCTGGGGTGCGAGGGATATATCTTCGGACAACCTTACCTTCGGCCTAGCAGAACGACCCACAGACGGCTTGCGGTTTAGTCGGTTCGAGTCCGACATAACCTCCCCCTCTGGTTCCGGCATCCGTGGGGATATCTCGCACGTAAAAAAAAGCCTCATGTGAATTCAATTTTTTTTCCAATTAAGAAGTTATCCAAATTCCGAAAAATGTGGTAATCTGGTGGAGCAAGGTCCAGGGAGTATGGTGGGTGACGGAGACACTCCAATCCTAGTTTCTTGAGTTTCGCCACCGTCTGTTGTACAGTGTGTGGTCTAGCGTTGTCCTCAAGCAGCAATGGGTTAGAGCAGTTGACCAGCCTCGGCTGATTAACGGCTAGCTTTTGTTGGCAATACAGATCCGCCGTAATCGTCTGACCAGATCTTAGGAAGGTGTATTAAATGACTTCAATGCTGGTCCACCAGACACCAACCGGTACCTTTTTTTAATACAGATCTGCCCCTCTAGACAAGTGGCAATTCGCTAGCAGGCGTTTGATGGAATAGAATGACGAATGTATAGGATTTGACGTATGCGTTAACGACTGTCAAATCCCATACATTCGTCATTCTATTCCACCAAACGCCGGCTAGCGAATTGTCACTTGTCTAGAGGGGCAGGACTCTTCGCTATCCCTCGAACGAAATTTAAAGGCGGCTCGGAAGTTCGGTCGAGTTTCAGGCCAATCGGCGTTTGATTCGCTCTCTTTTCTCAAACGCCACTGGCTTGAACGCGCACTCGTACGAACTTTCGAGCCGCCATTAGTTATTGTAGTATAATGTAGTTCTGACTAATCATTGTTGAACTTTTTCTTCCACAGGATGTGAAAATAACTGTATTCCTTATGGAGAAAGAAGGTGGGTGGCCCGATATGCCTACCGGTAATCTCACGATTGAGAACCATGATCCATCCACGCCTGTAGTGGATTGGACATATTTCCTCCAAGGCATTTTATAAACTTGAATTTTACTACTGTGTTATTATCAATTTCTTGATTATTTATTCTTATAATAATTTTAAATGAATTAATAATAAACAAATATTTATATTTGACTTGTTATTTATTACCATTCATTAACACTTAACTCCTGTACAATATCTCCTTTATCGTCGATAATAGCACTGTCGTCATTTGTTTCGGTTTTCTTGTTGTTTACCTTTTTCTTTTCCTTTCTCTTGACTTTCTTAGCTTTCGGCGCGGGGGTCACATCATCGTCTTCGATTTTGAATTGGTCATTTTCATCCTCGTCGTCAGACGGGAACAGGACTAACGGTCCTTTCCTTTCAGGCTTAGCAGTTTGATTCTCATCAGATAATTTAGGCCTCTTAATCTTGGGCAGCTCACCAGCTAATTCATCGTTCTTCGTAACCTTCTTACGTTTCTGTATCTTGTTTACTTTACTCCAGTTCTCAAAGAATGTTAATAAAGGTGTTCCCTGTGTTCTAATACTTGTTTCCCAAGCTGTGATCATTTTGTCGTCGTTCAGTGAGAAACTAACTTTAGCTCTTTCGCGTTCTATAAATTTGGAGTTTTCTTCAATTTTATCAAGTAATTGACGCATTTTTTTGGTGTAGTTGGATACTGAGCATGTTTTTAGAAATTGTTTTAGCTGCAATAAATAAAGTGTTATTTGAAAATTAATGTTATTAAGTAAATTGTACTGTGTAACTGATCTTACTACTCCTTCATAGCAACTGTTTGATAATAACTTGTTACGCTGACTGACGAGGGTCTGTCGCAGGCTTACTTAGAGGCTTAGAGAGGGGTTAGAGGGTAGATGGCAGTCGATCCAGTAAAACAAACAAAATGAATATCAAAATATGGAAAAAAAAGATCAGCACACTAGGGCATAAGCAGGATACGGGCCTTATCACTTGTTTCGAATGCCTGCTTGTTAAATAATAATTTTAAAAAAATTCACATTTTGCCACTAAAAGTGTAATTTATGAAATAATATATGGTAGAAACAAATTGTATATCTCTCATAGATTTTACCTGCATCACAGCCAATAATGTTACATCTGGAAAAGCAATTGAGTGGGACTCATTGGCTGTATATTCTAGCATAAGTCCATAAATTCGTTCAATAACAGAATCCTTGAATCCATTTTCCATTAGTTGTGACTTTGCTAGTCGGAGAATACAAGAGAAGTCCAATGGCTTCATGGAAACTTTTTTATGCTTCTTATTAAAATCGTAATTTGTTAAAACCTGAAATAAAAAGATTGTGAATTAGGCTTTTAGATAATTCAAAAGTACTTTCAATAGGTAAAAAATAAATAATTTAAAACATTTACCTCTGCAAGAAATGGTAAAATAGGTATAAATGTGTTGGATTCTTTGGAAAGACCTATCAGTATTTCTACACAGTGGAACCTTAGAGGGTAATATTGATGTGTTGGCACCAGCTTTATCGTATTTGTAATAATCATTACAAGAGGGTATATCAATGGCTGCAACTGAGCCTTATTAGAAGTAGCTCCTAATAAGTCTGCCCACAGATGCAGCGAGTTTACAAACTGCCAGTTATACACAGCCTGTCTGTTCTCAATCTTTTGTACCACTATAGCGTTCCTCAAATGTATAGCTAGCTGACGTATATACAAGAACACATGTTGATAAGAAACATTCAGGTCCAAAGTAAACATTTCAACCAAGGATCTTCTCATAAAATTAATACCAGGCCAAGTTGAAGGACTTACAAATTTACAATTCTTGACATATGTCAAGTACATGGCCTTTAGCACAATATCAAGGAGCGCAGATTGTTGATTTCTGGTAATCCTCAATATACAGAGGAAGGCCAGCACTCTTACAGTTTCTTCTCCAGTGCTCCAGAAAGTAAAAAGCTTCTTCAAGGCTTGCTTTGCTATTCTCACAAAACATGCAACAAAATTGGACATCTGATGCAAATGTTTGAGTAGGACTGTCAATATATTCTCTGATGTGATTCCACTCAGGAGTTTCAGTAAATCACTAAGATATGCAATTAAATGAGTCTTAATTTTAATGAAATGCTTGCACTTCTGAGGGTCTTTTCCAGACTGCTCGATACCCAAGTATTTTCTAATAGCATTAGGCAGATACAATACACACATCTGAATTACAGCATTGAACACAGAAGAACCTTAAAAAAAAAAAAATTACAATAGTAAGGAAAATTTAAATCCCTCGATAAATATTTTCATGTGAAATACTGCCAAGATCATTCCATATTATTAGCACATTACTATTTCTTATCATACTTAACAATTTGTACAGTTGTTTACTCAGAACAGTGAATATCCATCATTATGGTATTATTGGGCAATTGGATGAAATGGCCCATGCAGAAGGGCATTTCTGGTCAACGGCATCCCCTGCTGGAAGTAAGTAATCATCATTATGGTATCTCACCCTCAACTTTGTACTCTCCTTCAGTGGAGGCACCATCTTCACTGGTGGCTCTCAACATGGCTGCATTAAAAGCTTTTATAACAGTGCTCAAAGTGGTCAGTTTGATCTTATTTTCATTCTGAAGTTCAGCTTGCCACTGTGCTACCATTTTGAGGGTGATTTTCCCACGCACTGGTTTGGTATCCTCATCCTGAAGGTATTGAAGTTTAAAATTAATCTGTCTATTTTTAAAGTGATTCTGAACATCAACATTTATTTAGAAATATCTAAAATTTTAGTTTGTTCTGATAGATGGTAATATATTGGGGTAAATGGGGTAAATAAATTTTGTGTCAGTCGTCTGCTTCACTAAGACGCCAAAGTGATGTCGCCCACTATGTATCCAAACAGTTAGTATTGAAATGTATGATTTCCAAGCTGTTGCCAAGGGAGTTAGGTACTATACATTTCAATATTAACTGACACATATTCAAGCATGTACGGACGTATCTGGCGACATCGCTTTGGCATCCTAGTGAAGCAGAGGAAAGTTGATTCCCCTTTAAACAAAAATTCTGCTGTGGCAGAAATCAAAAAGCAGGTTAAAATAAGAGTTACCTCAAAATCACTCTCATCACTGTCACCCTGAAGTGCTTGGGGTTTATGTACTTTTTCATCTTCATCTTCATCATTGCCTCCATCTGACACATCATCACCAGAATCAACATCAAAATTCAATAAATTCTCATCATTTTCCTCCAAGAAGGTATAGAAATCAGGATCAATCTTTTTCAGCTTTTCCAAAGATTTCTTGTGAGACTCTGGATTCAACTCTTCGTCTGAATCTGAAAATAATAGCATGGAATACGTGATTCAAATTTTTAAATCACCTTTTCATATTTCTTTTTTTACTAAACTTCATAACATTGTGTGACCACCTGCCCCAAAGAGAACCTTTTTAATCAAACTGTAAAATCAAGGCTCAGTGTTAACTTACAATAGGTAGTGTGTTTCTAAGTATGGTTTTCAATTTCTCATACTTATTACTAGTCTAACCAAGGAATGGACAAACTTGTATATTATTCAGTTCAATTTAGTAAGACTGTAGACTATAGTAGACAATGAATAGTAAGAACCTTAGGAATTTGATAAGCTAAGGTAGCAAGTGACGCATAAATGAATTCAACAGAATTTATAAAAGTGGACACAAAAACAAGAAGAGCTCGTGGTAGAATTTGGTGACGACTGTAGAATACACTACTGAAATAGTGAAAATTCTCACAAGAACCAACCGCACAAACTCACCTGAGCTGTCTGAAGGATCTTTAATTTTCTTCATTTTTAGCTAATGTTGCTTGAATTTTTATAAATTATAAACTTTTGATTAAACGCTCAGTGAACTGAACTTTATTTTAGAACACTACGATCCACGTGCTTTTGTTTGACTTTTTTGACATTGACAGTTGATATTGATAAGTTTAGATAACCTTTTTTTTATTAATTTGTTCTTTTTGGAACAGTCTAAGGTGCTAGGGCCATGCTGCCTAATCAGCAGCTTATTATTTTATCTTGGTTGGAATGATGATGAGTTGATGATGTTGATGATGAGTACGATCAATGAGGTGATTGCTGTCTCAGTAATGTGATGTAGGGAAGAGAAGAGGGATTAGGGATTGAAAAGTCACAATCCACTATTAATTATGCTACTTTCCCACATCATTTTTCATGAAATTTGGCACTTTAGAGAAAGATACTTTCTCTAAGGTCCAAAGATTTGATAAACAAGTACTTACTTTGAGAAAGAATTCTTTCTCTAAAGTATACAAACAACATTGAAAATGAAGACATGGACATTGGACATTAGAATTAGAAGGTTTCTTCAGGGTCGGCAGCACGAGTGTAAGTGTAACGTCCCTGGTGTTGCAGGCGTCCATAGGCCACGGTAATTACTTTCCATCAGGTGGGGCGTGTGCTTGTCCACCACTTAAGTGGTATAAAAAACAGTAGAACCTCTGTAAGTCGAACTTGAAGGGAGACGACAAAAAGTTCGAGTTATAGAGTTTTCGACTTATCGGGAACTTCGACTTAAGCTAATTTTAAGTCTTCAGGCTTTCACGGCCGGCGTTGCATGTAGAATATACTATACTGATATATTCTATTAAACATTTATAGATAGATAGATAGATAGATAGATTAGATATACTATTAAACATTTTTATTTGTAAGTTAAATCATACGCAACATTGGTGTTAATTCGGCATGTCCACCCGACTAAACTAAACTAAACTAAAAATTATCTTATTTTTGTTTAGTTCAACGCTTTGTGTATTCGGTTTGGCCACCGAACTAAAAATAGTGCATGCATTTTTAGTCAAGGTCACACGACTAAATTGAATAAACCCTTTTTAATCTGTGAATTCAATGAACGAATGACAACGTCCTTATAGAAAGAAAGTAGGCCGTCTAAGCTGTAAATTATGGTAAATTAGTACAATCACAATAAGAAGTTGTTGAAGTGTGAGAGAGACAACTTAACTTCTTGTCAAAAAACATGTGTTCAAACGTGACCGTAAATTAAACCTCTGAAAAAGTAAACAAACCAAAACAACAAACTTGGCGGCATGGTAATGGGAATATTACGTGAAAAGAGGAAAAATAACAATTTTTACATATATTACAGATGTATTGGCAAAAATTTAATTAAATTAATAAAGTTACTATATATACACAATACTAAATATAATTAGAAAAATAAAACTAAAAGTTAAAATGCGTCGTGGAATTCATCCGCATCGCATGCCTCTTGTGGTAGCGTTCCCAGAAGACTAGCAGCATTGCCACGTTGTATGGCAATACTTAATCTCTGACCTGAAAAGAGGGCAGCCTTCTGGTCACGAGAAGCGTCAACCATACGTTTGGCAATCTCCCTGAAGAGATTGGGGGCGCTCGGCACAAATTCGTAATCTCCAATAAGATTGGAGTATTTGCGCCGCTTAACAGCCTCTTCAGAAGCTGCAGTGGCACCGGTACAGCCAGCCGTGCCAGGTATATGGGTAGGGGCAATGGTGTCGACGCATGTTGCGTCCCACACCAGAGTCCTACCCATTTTCCAAGGCATTATTGACATACCATCCAGTCTCTTGCCATCGTCGCGCGCCAAACCGTTTGGTTCAAGCACATCTGGCACACCAGCAATGACAAGAGTACGGCGGATTATGTCGTTGAGGCTGGCGTGCCGTGGAATTCGCCCTGCGCTCCTGCAGCATGACAGGCCATGGTGTCCGAGTCGGTCAACTGCTTCTCAACAATGGCATTGATGCGGAATTTTTTACTGCTAGGTCAGTTTTGAACAAATAAACATATATTTAGTTGATAAATTTTCTTATTTACCTTTCTTGCTCCTCGAAAAAAGCAGCCACAATGCATACGTTCATTTTTCTGTAATTTAAAGATTTCAACCAGCACAAACAATCAGCAGAACAAGGTCATTGACGTCGATTCGGTTTGGCAAAATTCCGACTAAACTAAACTATAATTAGTTTAGTCACGTCAAATTGCGGTTTCTTATTCGGGAAAACACCAACTAACTTAATTTGACAGGACTAAACTATTTTTAGTTTAGTCGAATTCAATTTAGCGAAATCCTCCATTTTGCTATTCGGTAAGGCAAAATTTTATTCCTGTCAAACTAAAATCCGACTTATTTTAGTGGCCATATTTTTGGTTGCGATTAAACTAAACTAAACCTTGTTCTGCTGATCGTTTGTGCTGGTTGAAATTTTTAAATTACAGACAAATGAACGTATGCGTTGTGGCTGCTTTTTTCGAGGAGCAAGAAAGGTAAATAAGAAAATTTATCAACTAAATATATGTTTATTTGTTCAAAACTGACCTAGCAGTAAAAAATTACGCATCAATGTCATTGTGGAGAAGCAGTTGACCGACTCGGACACCATGGCCTGTCATGCTGCAGGAGCGCGGGGCGAATTCCACGGCACGCCAGCTTCAACTACATAATCCGCCGTGCTCTTGTCATTGCTGGTGTGCCAGATGTGCTTGAACCAAACGGTTTGGCGCGCGACGATGGCAAGAGACTGGATGGTATGTCAATAATGCCTTGGAAAATGGGTAGGACTCTGGTGTGGGACGCAACATGCGTCGACACCATTGCCCCTACCCATATACCTGGCACTGCTGGCTGTACCGGTGCCGCTGCAGCTTCTGCAGAGGCTGTTAAGCGGCGCAAATACTCCAATCTTATTGGAGATTATGAATTTGTGCCGTTTGGAGTCGAAACGTTTGGGCCTTGGGATTCGAGCTCCCCCAATCTCTTCAGGGAGATTGCGAAACGTATGGTTGACGCTTCTCGTGACCAGAAGGCTGGCCTCTTTTCAGGTCAGAGATTAAGTATTGCCATACAACGTGGCAATGCTGCTAGTCTTCTGGGAACGCTACCACAAGAGGCAATTCCACGACGCATTTTAACTTTTAGTTTTATTTTTGAAGTGAAAACTTCTTTAGCGGCGTTGGATGGGTGTAAAATGTTAAGGAAGCGTCAGGATTAGTTGACCTTTGAACCGTAACCGACGACTGACGTCATACAAGATTAGGTACAGACTATGTATTTTGCAAGTTTCATTAGATATCGTCGTAGCTTAAACGGTAAGCACGTCGACTGTAAGTCCTTGTAGTTTCAGATAGTATCGGGTTCAAACCACCTGGCCTTCAGGGATTTTTTGTGATTGTTTTTTCTTATTATAATTTATTACCTTTGGTAATTATTTTTTCTTTTTGTAATTTATTACTTTTTATGATAATTTTTTCTTTCTGTAGTTTTTATTATTTTTTGTGATTATTTTTTCTTTTTATAATTTATTAATTTCTTCTGACAGAAAATTAGCAGAAAATAAGAGATAGGTTCTATGATTAGCGCTATATTATAGGTATGGTATGGTATGTTCTTTTTTATCTTTTTCTATGTATATAACGAAGAAAGAAAAAAGAAAATGTTTTCACTTCTGCCGGCACTCCCAGAGTGCAACCCGTCTTTTTTTTTTATAATATTTAGTATTGTGTATATATAGTAACTTTATTAATTTAATTAAATTTTTGCCAATTGAAAAATTAACAATTATCATAAAGGTTGGGTTTGAAATTTATTTTAGGGTTAGAAATTTATTTGTTTAACAGAAATCGGGAAAACGGGCCAGGTTGCTTCGGTTGAGGGATGAATCAAATCCGTTTGAGATGGCCGACCGCAAATTTAGAAAATTCTTTAAGGTCCCGTCATCAGCGACCAAGTTCCTGTTGGAGATACTTGAAAATCACCCTAGATTAAGCGAAGAGGATTTTTTTGTGATTGTGACATACTTATATTTATTTTTCCTCTTTTCACGTAATATTCCCATTACCATGCCGCCAAGTTTGTTGTTTTGATTTGTTTACTTTTTCAGAGGTTTAATTTACGGTCACGTTTGAACACATGTTTTTTGACAAGAAATTAAATTGTCTCTCTCACACTTCAACAACTTCTTATTGTGATTGTACTAATTTACCATAATTTACAGCGTAGACGGCCAACTTTCTTTCTCTGAGGACGTTGTCATTCGTTCATTGAATTCACAGATTTAAAAGGGTTTATTCAATTTAGTCGTGTGACCTTGACTAAAAATGCATGCACCATTTTTAGTTCGGTGGCCAAACCGAATAGACACAGCGTTGAACTAAACTAAAATAAGATAATTTTTAGTTTAGTTTAGTTTAATCGGGTGGACATGCCGAATTAACACCATTATGTATTTCCTATAAAAAAATAAAATTCTTTGAGCTATAGAGGTAATTTGTTTCAAACAATCGAGTTGTAAATGTTGTAAAATCAAACATTGCTATTTTCGGGATGCAGAGGTCAAATTATTTTTTATGAATTATTGAGAGAAAATGGTGTCGATTCGGGTTGGCAAAATTCCGACTAAACTAAACTATAATTAGTTTAGTCACGTCAAATTGCGGTTTCTTATTCGGGAAAACACCAACTAACTTAATTTGACAGGACTAAACTATTTTTAGTTTAGTCGAATTCAATTTAGTGAAATCCTCCATTTTGCTATTCGGTGAGGCAAAATTTTATTCCTGTCAAACTAAAATCCGACTTATTTTAGTGGCCATATTTTTGGTCGCGATTAAACTAAACTAAACCTTGTTCTGCTGATTGTTTGTGCTGGTTGAAATTTTTAAATTTCAGAAAAATGAGCGTATGCGTTGTGGCTGCTTTTTTCGAGGAGCAAGAAAGGTAAATAAGAAAATTTATCAACTAAATATGTGTTTATTTGTTCAAAACTGACCTAGCAGTAAAAAATTACGCATCAATGTCATTGTGGAGAAGCAGTTGACCGACTCGGACACCATGGCCTGTCATGCTGCAGGATCGCGGGGCGAATTCCACGGCACGCCAGCCTCAACGACATAATCCGCCGTGCTCTTGTCATTGCTGGTATGCCAGCTGTGCTTGAACCAAACGGTTTGGCGCGCGACGATGGCAAGAGACTGGATGGTATGCCAATAATGCCTTGGAAAATGGGTAGGACTCTGGTGTGGGACGCAACATGCGTCGACACCATTGCCCCTACCCATATAACTGGCACTGCTAGCTGTGCCGGTGCCGCTGCAGCTTCTGCAGCGGCTGTTAAGCGGCGCAAATACTCCAATCTTATTGGAGATTATGAATGTGTGCCGTTTGGAGTCGAAACGTTTGGGCCTTGGCGTCCGAGCACCCGCAATCTCTTCAGGGAGATTGCGAAATGTATGGCTGACGCTTCTCGTGACCAGAAGGCTGGCCTCATTTCAGGTCAGAGATTAAGTATTGCCATACAAACGTGGCAATGCTGCTAGTCTTCTGGTAACGCTACCAAAAGAGGCATGCGATGCGGATGAATTCCACGACGCATTTTAACTTTTAGTTTTAGTTTTTTTATTATATTTAGTATTGTGTATATATAGTAACTTTATTAATTTAATTTAATATTTGCCAATACATCTGTAATAAATGTAAAAATTGTGTAACAATAAAAATAATTGAAAAATTAACTATTATCATAAAGGTTGGGTTTGAAATTTATTTTAAGGTTAGAAATTTATTTGTTTTACAGAAATCGGGAAGAACGGGATAGGTTTCTTCGGTTGAAGGATGCATCAAATCCGTTTGAGATGGCCGACCGTAAATTTAGAAAATTCTTTAGGATCATCAGCGGCCAAGTTCCTGTTGGAGATACTTGAAAATCACCTTAAATTAAGCGAAGAGGATTTTTTTGTGATAGTGACATGCACACACATACATTGTTTATTTTTCCTCTTTTCACGTTATATTCCCATTACCATGCCGCCAAGTTTGTTGTTTTGGTTTGTTTATTTTTTCAGAGGTTTAATTTACGGTCACGTGGTCACGTTTGAATTTGAACACGTTTTTTGACAAGAAGTTAAGTTGTCTCTCTCACACTTCAACAACAAGGACGTTGTCATTCGTTCATTGAATTCACAGATTAAAAAGGGTTTATTCAATTTAGTCGTGTGACCTTGACTAAAAATGCATGCACTATTTTTAGTTCGGTGGCCAAACCGAATAGACACAGCGTTGAACTAAACTAAAATAAGATAATTTTTAGTTTAGTTTAGTTTAATCGGGTGGACATGCCGAATTAACACCAATATGTATTGAATTTACTTGTAGGGACTCACTTATTATTTTGACTTAGAGAGGGTAAAATTTCGAGCAATGGAGGTTTTGAGGCTTGAAGGGAAGGGAACACAATGTTTTTTCGAGTTAGGGAGGTTCGACTTAAAGAGTTTCCACTGTAAAATAAAGATGTAAATCTCTAGATATTTTTTTATTTAAAAAATGGGTTATTGTTGTAGACAGATAAATACTATATTTATTATTATTATTTGTCTATTTATACCTGAATATTTTAAGTATATAAATAATTCATAACTCTTATCTTTGACCATCCCTCACTTGCCAACCCTTTTTAACGCCACAGATTATAAATATTTTCCAGAAAATTACAGAAACGACGGAGTTTTCATTTCATCAGTTTTCATTGGTTTTCATCATCGTGTTGATCTTATTCGTAACAACTGTTACACCGGTTATTATTTGGATACAATTACAACTAACATAGTTAAAAAATCCTCATCCACTTTTGAAATATAGACCGACAGTTACATTAAACGTAAGTGTTATTTTCTTTCTTTTTACTTGATTTCGAGATTTTGGTCATTCATTGATTGTCTTCATTGTTTTTTTTAGACTGCACCATGCTGTCCCGCATGTGTCCCGTGACTCGCTGCTCGCTATCTATAACGCAGACCTTAAGATCACCAGTGCCACAAAAATTTGTACCCAAAAATTATGCTGTTAGAAATTATGCTCGTGAAACACGTACTCGCGTCGGAACTCGCCCTGCACCAACAATTTGGGAAAAATTAATGGCCCCAGCTGGATCAAATGGTGAGTCTTATAATTATTGTAACTGTAGAAGGTGTCTAATATTTTAAAATCCAATTAGAGTCATGATTAATCTTTTCAAACCGTTTTTAGCATTCAGCTTAGGCAAAGGTGCACTGGCAGGGGCCTCAGCTATGGGACTTGTTGCACTCTGTTATTATGGAACAAGTACCAAGCCTGGAACTTTAGCAGAAGCACAGTAAGTACTAATTACAACAAATCTATTCTCAGGAATATTGCTTCTTCTTTGCTGAGGATGGATATTCATTAATAAATGATGTGAGAATTAAATTAATCAGTACTGTATATAAAACAGTGACAATACAAAAAATGTGATTAAAATTGAACTTTACTAAAGTCCATTTCAAGACAAGTGCCAAGTCATGGTAAAAACCCATTTGATAATATACTACCTGTGCGGTCTGTGCTCCATGGTTTTACCTGCTGCACTTGGTTGTATTCTCATGGCATTTTTTATTGTTTTTTCATTGCTGGGCTCTTATGAGCCATAGCATGATGATATGTAGCTTATAACAATCCTAAAAAAATAGCTATGAAATGGGAAATCATTTTTTGAATATACACTATGTAGTTTCAGCAATTAGCACATTCAAACAAACAGTAAAACTTGAGCTGTAATATCAGCATAGATATATTATGTCACAAGGAAAAAAAGCATAATCATTAATTAGTGTTATTGAAAAATAACACCTTTAGTTGAAATATTTTATAATTATGGTACAACACCATTGATAATTTCCTAATTTATTTTCTCAATTTCGAATGACATCACAACTTTTTCATTGAACAATAATTCATTTCAGCCTCTGGCCACAATATGTCAAGGATCGTATCAGGGCTACATATGCCTACATAGCCGGCTCTTTGGTCATAACTGCTGGTAGTGCCATAACTGTATTCAGGACCCCAGCACTTCTTCAGCTGGTTGCTAGAAATGGATGGGTGGTAAGTATATATTGAAGTCCTATATAGGTGACCTGAATAACACTGTCACAGGTTGGCCACATACTAACCACACGAAAAGAAGAAGTGATTATCATATTTTTTATTTCACTATGTGGATGCTGGAGGTCAGATGGATGATCGAGCCGTGACTTCTGCGGGCCATTTTATCCAATTATCGTTAAAAAAAAACTTCATCCTTATTTTGTATTACACCACACAAAATTAATATTGCTACTAAGGAATATTATTATAGAAAGCTTATGGCCTATGAAAAAAATAGCTTGAAATAAGTCAACATGCAGGATTTGACTTGAACCTGCTTTTATTGAGCAATAATCTACCTAATGAATGAGCTATTTAGCCCAATAGGCTAAGTAAGCCCCTGTTAAGAATCCTGGAATTCTATAAGAAGAAAAGGAAAGTGCACAGATAGATCATTCCAGTTCTCTAAAAATGCATAATTTCAGGGTTTTCATTGGTCATTCTCATTACTTTTAAATTCTTTTAATATAATATATAATAATTCTATTTCAGTCAATCATAGTAACCCTGGGCTTAATGGTCGGCTCAGGCATGGTAGTTCGTGGCATGGACTATCAACCAGGGTTTGGAGCCAAACAACTGGCATGGGTAGTGCATACTGCTATAATGGGCGCTGTCATTGCGCCTATGTGCTTCCTCGGCGGACCTGTATTGACACGAGCTGCTTGGTATGTATAAAAGATCAATAATGAAGAAGCATAACATATTATTAATTGCATTGTTATCTTTAGGCCCAAGTCCTGACAAGGCTCTCGTGCAGGATTTTCAGTTTCATCGACATTGCTGAAACTGAAACTCACAATCTGTTTATCCTTTTTTATTTCTATCTTGTGTGTATAATCTCATTAGCTTAGATCTAGTTAGCACGGCATTGAGGACTAATGAACAGTGTAGGCGTGTTTTTTTTTTAGTTCGATGGGTAGTAGTTGCAATTTTGTCTCATAAAATTTTTACAAATTTCTAATTAATCTGAACATTGAGAACAGGTACACAGCAGGAGTAGTAGGAGGGCTAAGCACGATCGCCATCTGCGCTCCGTCGGGCGAATTCTTGAACCTCCGCGCGCCGTTGGCGATGGGCCTGGGCGCCGTGTTCGCCGCCTCGCTCGCGGGCATGTTTCTACCGCCCACCTCAGCGCTCGGAGCAGGTAATTTATTAAATGTGCTGATGAAGTTTCAATTGAAATGAAAATGTTTATGTTATAAGTGGGTGTAGTGTAGACTTGTGAAATCTGATTTTGACACTTCTATACCTTTACGGGACAACCAGTTAACAGTGTAGGTATATATTTAAGATAAATCAAACTTTGAAAAATACTTTATTTTCAGGATTGTATTCTTTGAGCATGTATGGTGGTCTGATAGTGTTCAGCGGTTTTCTCCTTTACGACACACAAGCGATCATCAAGCGCGCTGAAATGCATCCTGCATACGGATTCAGGCCATACGATCCTATTAACTCGTAAGTATACTTGCGTTACTAATTGCTATTTCAACCATTATTTACCGACTAAAAACGCACGCCGACTGACACATCACACGCCCTATGTACTTATTACTGTAACTGTAATTGGGCAACTTCACAAACGATTTTTTTGGTTGAGTTAATTACATTCTTATGCAGACACCTCGTCGTATCAAGTATCTAGTCCTAACTGGATTTGACCAACTTTGCAGTGCAGTGGTAAATGCAGTTCTGTACTATGTTACACGCAGCGAGTGTCGATTTATTTGAATGCCGCGATTATTATTATAGTCTGTTGACTCTGAGCTCTACCTGGCCTTGAAATGTTACTAAAACGATAAAGAATACTGAAACCAAAGATAAGCTTCAAAGCGTTAAAAAAAAAAGGTTTCTTATTTTGCACGTACTGGATTTTATTATATTATCAATCAACGTCAGCCGTGTCTTGATTAGGTTGATAATAGTGGCGGTAATCTGCATTTATGTATAGCAGATAGCTTACCCACGATATTTTGCCATACAACGATATCTTCATAAAGAAGTTATGTCCCGATTGCCCAGAGTTCGCCTTTTGGCTTTTCTCCTTCACGTCGCTGTTTAAAAAAATGTTTTTGTTCAAAAATTATATTATTAGCTATAAATTATAAAGCTGTTTCATATCTATGGATTTTAGTAATACAGCTTCTGTGGCGTGACGGTTATGCATCGACTACTACGCAGGAAGGCTAGGTTCGATTCCCCTTCTGTGCAAATGTGCGTGTGCATGTACATGTCTATTTGCTCTAATCTAGGTGGTACCGTGCCTTGGAAAGCACGTTAATTCAACGGTCCCGGTTATCATATGAACATCATCGTTACTCTTAATATAGGGGAAATAGGTGAAATAGCCCACACTAGGCTGATCAAATGATGGAAGTTCGTGCGAGTGCGACACTGCCCGGTTTCTCGCTCGCTCTCTTTTCTCACTCTAACTCGCACAACTTTCCAGCCGCTATTCAGTTTGAATCGAGCTATAATAAGAGTCACTTCATTTTTTATTAAATCACTTTTATTTGTTACAGAGCTATATCAGTGTACTTAGACATCCTCAACATCTTCATGCGCATTGCTATGATCATGTCTGGAGGCGGCAACAAGAGGAAGTAAACCAACGAACTAAGTCAACATGTTGATGAAAGCCAAATCAAAAAGTGTATAAGTACTCAACGAAAAATCTCGACAACATACGCCTATTGAAGGGAGAACACACAAATGTGATATTGTTTTATAGTTAGTAAGATAGTTAAATAAGGTGGCAGTGCGATGTTGTTTTTTGGGTATTTGACTAAGATCATCAAAAATCAACGGAATGCGTTCGACAAATAACCAAAAGCATGTTGCGATTATTGTAGCTTAACGTTATAATCAATTCGTAAACATTATTTTTAAATAGTGGAAACCCGAAGTTCGTTGTCATGATTGTTGCCATGTGCGCAGAACACATCACCGCGCTTTAGACAAAAACAAATTAATCAAGTAGGTAATTTTAAACGTTTACTTATTCTTTACCTTTCATGTTTTTATTATAGTTGCTTGACATTACTGTAACTAACTGGTGAACATTATTATAAATGAACTTCATTGTCACAATACTTCTTGTTTGCGCAGAAAATATCACTGTGCTTTACGAAAAAATAAATTAACAAGTAATTTAAATCCATATTTTGCGTATTATTTACCTTTTACCGTGCTTTTATTTTGGTATGTATGTTTGTATTTAACAAATTAGTGCTGCTGTTTAGCCTTGGGTAACATGTTTAGGGAGATATACTTTCCCTATCAGCTGGTTCTAAATTCGTACTCTAAATCCTCGACCCGGAAGGTCGAGGTAAGGTAACTCTGTCGAGGAGACCATTCAGGTTAGGTAAAAAGGCGTTATACGGTAGGTATGGACAACCGTGACACAATCATAAATAAGGTTGGATATCACAGTTAATTCCTGTTGAGTCAGACCAATTTGGTAGGCCACGAGTCTGCAGAGCTCTAAAAAGTGGTTTTAGTAATTGGTTCCTCTTTTTAGCGTATTTCCACGAGGCATGGAACATTTCACATGATATTTCGCACCATCAGCTAAATAAAGGTGTAAATTGAAACTTTATTTATATCAATACAGAACTTAAAATATAAATCATACTAAATTAAATTTAAAACTAGAAACTAAAACAAGCTAAACTAAATAACAAAATAAAAATACTAAATTGAAAACGTTAACTTTACGGAGTTAACAGGACAGCAAAAAAAAAAATTCAGGTGTACTTCTACTTTGACAAACCGACTTTTTTTTATAGATCCTTCATTTTACGTCGGTATATTACGAAAACATTTGATCGTAGAGGTATGTATCGTTACTTGTACTTACAATTCAAAACTGCAAGATTTTTTTTACATATTCGTACTTTCCCCTTTATTTCCCTGGGAGTGCGATTTTATTCGTCACACTTCGTGCACTACCTACGCCTATTGTGTAACGTTACATGAAAATCACTCGTGATAAGACTGTTAAGTGCAAGGTTGTAACGTTGTGGATTTTTTATAAATCTATTTTTAAATAATTTGTCTAAAATAGTCGATAATTTAGTATTTTCGATACGATATACTAATTTGTCTATGCTGTGCGAGCGAGATTGGACAACATTACTTAAGTGTCTATTCACGGCGCTAAAGTGGGCCCTTTCTTCGGCTACTCTTGGCCGAGGGAGGTCGCTTTGACCCCGGCGGCCAACTGCTGTCGGCACCGGGTAAGTTTTGAGATCAACATTTCCTACTTCTTCTACAGGTGAAGACTTTCCAGCGGTGCAGCTTTATGCCTGCTAATATGCATGGCTTATTTATGTTTTATTTTAATATGTATATTTTGTGCTATTTCAGCCTACCCATTAGTGACACGAGGCCGATGACCCCTATGGTCAGAGGTCACGTCATCAGCCTGCACTGCTTAATTATTTCTTCCTTTTTATAGCTTCTAGCTACGCTGTTCTACCGCTGGGGAGAATATCTTCACCTGCTATTATTTTCAGCGGGTCACTGGACGAAGTTCCCATGTGACATACTGACCCGCACTCTTTCTTTTTCCAGGGTCTTCGCACCGGGCTTCACGCCATCATTCGGTCGTGAGGCACACCAGCGAGGACCCTGGCACGCCGGCAACATCAGCAGCCGGGAGTGAACGAGCTAAGTGCATACCACCATCTCTGCACAACGGATCAAACAACGCCTCGGCAGAATATTTATTGCGAATCCACCCTGAGATTCATTTCTATAATACCAGATACTATAAATTCATGTAACGATTTTTATCGCTTTTATATCGATTACAATTATGTTATCAATTGTTAATCTATCTTTTCATTTCTCTGCTCAAACCCTAGCCGGTATAGACTTTATATTATCAATTTTACAGCTTCCATAGCCACACTTTCATTCACTTTTATTTACTAGAATTAACTTACCATAAAATCCCTAATATAAAACCAGCATCAACTTTTCTTCCGTTACATTGGCGCATGAAAAGAACAACAAAGATAATAAATACTTAAATTAATAGTCCTTCATCTTGTTCTGCATATTGGATTGTTGAGTCTGTGATTCAAGTCTTTAAAATAATTACCTTTAATATAAATTTACCGTACAAAGTATACATTACCCATTTTCCCTGAGTCGTTTTAAGATGACTTGTGTATTAATGGAGTTTTCATGACAAACTGTGTGCTTCTATCAAGTTATTACCTACTTGTTAAGTAAGCTTCTATTGTAAACCATTTGATTCAAATATATTTAGCAGTGTCATTCAAATAATCACATATTTCCCATAAAACATTTTAATTAAACAAAATAATACATAAAGTTAACCTAACCTAATCAATTAATTTAAAGTAACAACTTAAATAATCACTATTGTTTCAATCATAATACGTCAATTCCAATAAACTTAACATTGCACTTAAATAATATTACACCACTGTTGTGGCAAACAAGTATATACCAACACAATTTAAAATATAACTAAAACTTCTTGTTATTGTACTGTGCTGTTACACTGCCTACAACCTTTTAATCACTTCATGGTCGTAATGATATACACTTTTACCTATAAAAGGGTCAACAGTTATAACTTTAATTTAATGTACCCAACTTTGAACACTTATTACGAAAACTTTTTACGACTCGTCCAAGTTATGATTCCTGTTCGTAGACTTGGTTTACACTATATCTTAAGTACTAATGTACTATTTTTCAATTGTTTATATCTTTGGTTCTTATAATAGAACATCAAATTAATTTCATCAAAACTTTGTTTTGAATTGTTCTGAAAGAAAAATGTAACTAAACTGTCAAACGTCATATAACTTTGACAATCAAAAAGTGTTGCCAGTAGTAGAATTTAAAATTACTACTAACTATTGTTTCAAAATTGCCTTGTTTTTTTTAAAACAAAATAAGATTATTCTTTTGAGAATAACAACTTTTGGTCTTTTGTGCTAAATATTATACAATATCTTTTGACCCTATGGTTGCCTCCGTATTCTGTTGTCTGACTTTTCCTGGGATGGCTGTTTCGTTTTTATGTTCCTGTTGTTTTTATATCAACGTTTGATTCACTACAATATGGTGAATAATACTAAATAAAAAATAAAATATAAAATTATAAAAAATACATTAAATAAAAATATTAAATATTTTTAAAATCTCTGTTCCTTGGAACTAGAACTTAGAAATTTTTCATAAATTTTGACTTTTGCAAAAAATATCTTATTCTTTGGGTTAACCCTAAAATGCCTCCATGGTTTTCTTGACTCATAAAAAATTTTTTTGGAACTTTTTGTCACAAGAGGAACGCAAACGACTACAAAACATATTAATTTGTTTGTTGAACCTTGGGTTCTGATTTTTTTTACTTTATAAACTTTGGAAAGTTTTTAAAACTTTTAAATTTTTTGAACACTCGTTGTTCCTTTTGCAACTCATGTTTGCATATATAATACTCACTGTATGTGGGTCAAATAATAAGCCATTTTCCTTTGAAAATAACTCTTTTAATAATAATTTGACTTGGTCATAACTTTTAAAAGTAGTTAATTATACTTTTGCTTTGTTCATATGTGACAATGACACTTATACGGCTTGAATAAAGTTAACTTTTTAAATCTTATTACCCTACCACTGCTATATATTTTCTTCTTCTTTTCTCCTCTCTTTGAGATGGAACTTAGAACTTCGTGTTCGTTTTTCTTTATTATTAGGCTTTGCCTAGTAATAGTTGTTGTGGGTCGGTTGGCGTTTTAAACCAACCGATGTTGTTTTTGGGTCCGTTGGCGTTTTAAACCAACGGATACCTTATCTTGGTGCTGGGATACTAAACCAGTCACCAGGAATTTTTATGGTTTTATACCATTTGTTGGATCTGTTGGCGTTTTAAACCAACAGATACCTTTTTCTTCGAGCTGGGAATTCAACCAGTATCGGGGTACTGTTTTATGGTTTTATACCATTATGCTGAGCGGTCGTGCAAACTCAGTTTTAAAAACAAGCCTCATTGCATCCCTTTTTGTTATGTCTTCTTACGAGCGGTTTGCAAACTCGTGAAATAAGCCTTATTGCAGATGCGGTAATGTATACATCTAAAATAAGCCCTATACTAAAAACATAACACTTTCCTTTTTTAAGTTGAAAATATATAGTGGTTCGATTGCTCCTTTTCTTCCCATTGAAATTGTTGTCTGTGACATTTCAATGTTTTCCATCTTGTTCGATTTACGTCTGAGTCTCCAGTGCCTATTAACCTGGAAACTCTTCGCAAGGAACGCGTGTGCTACATTTCTGAAGTGGCAACCGCTAAGTATGGATGAACATGATAGGGGAGGAATGTAAGGAAGTATGTATGTGTAAGCGTAAGTCAGGCATTTTATTGAGCAGTCCAGTATCGGGTTTTTGGGTAACAAAAACCCAGAACTAATTGGGGGGGTATTGTAACGTTGTGGATTTTTTATAAATCTATTTTTAAATAATTTGTCTAAAATAGTCGATAATTTAGTATTTTCGATACGATATACTAATTTGTCTATGCTGTGCGAGCGAGATTGGACAACATTACTTAAGTGTCTATTCACGGCGCTAAAGTGGGCCCTTTCTTCGGCTACTCTTGGCCGAGGGAGGTCGCTTTGACCCCGGCGGCCAACTGCTGTCGGCACCGGGTAAGTTTTGAGATCAACATTTCCTACTTCTTCTACAGGTGAAGACTTTCCAGCGGTGCAGCTTTATGCCTGCTAATATGCATGGCTTATTTATGTTTTATTTTAATATGTATATTTTGTGCTATTTCAGCCTACCCATTAGTGACACGAGGCCGATGACCCCTATGGTCAGAGGTCACGTCATCAGCCTGCACTGCTTAATTATTTCTTCCTTTTTATAGCTTCTAGCTACGCTGTTCTACCGCTGGGGAGAATATCTTCACCTGCTATTATTTTCAGCGGGTCACTGGACGAAGTTCCCATGTGACATACTGACCCGCACTCTTTCTTTTTCCAGGGTCTTCGCACCGGGCTTCACGCCATCATTCGGTCGTGAGGCACACCAGCGAGGACCCTGGCACGCCGGCAACATCAGCAGCCGGGAGTGAACGAGCTAAGTGCATACCACCATCTCTGCACAACGGATCAAACAACGCCTCGGCAGAATATTTATTGCGAATCCACCCTGAGATTCATTTCTATAATACCAGATACTATAAATTCATGTAACGATTTTTATCGCTTTTATATCGATTACAATTATGTTATCAATTGTTAATCTATCTTTTCATTTCTCTGCTCAAACCCTAGCCGGTATAGACTTTATATTATCAATTTTACAGCTTCCATAGCCACACTTTCATTCACTTTTATTTACTAGAATTAACTTACCATAAAATCCCTAATATAAAACCAGCATCAACTTTTCTTCCGTTACAAGGTTCTCGAAAAGGCTTAGTACCTGTCAGTGTAGGCCCTAGGTACTTTCCTGTGACGCCGATATTTTCAATTTAAATTGGTTGGTCGATATCGCAAGAACTATATTATATTATCTGTGGTGTAAACGCTGCAAATGAGGTTTCATTTAGGTTAAAAGAAAAGAAAGTATACTCTTGTTTTAGCTCTAGCTCTTTGTTCGTTTGGTCTAAATCCACCTAAATTATACGAGGCGCTTAGCACCGCGAGGCCGTGGGCGGTCGCCCAGTCCGTTCATAGTCTCTGTCGCCTCTGGCATCCTCTGACAATTGCACGCTAAGCCCAAAAAAATTTAAGATTTCAATGGACAACTAAGTACTAAAAATGTGAAAGGGAAACTTATCTCTAAAATAATGACAATAGGTCTTCGTCTGAATAGTTCATTTATTTACAAGTCTAAATTGTAGCATTTTACAATTTGTATCAATCAAATTGGAATATATGGAGTTTTTGTTTATATTAAGTTGTAAATGCATAGGCCCGCAAGCAAATATCAAATTTTCAATCTTTATAAAAAACAAGACTAGAATTCAGTGAAGCATCCAATTTGTTAAATATAACAAGTACGATAAGAAAATAAATATTACATATTGCCGCCATGAATAGAATGCATAATATAAAGTGCATCACAACGTAAAACTTTAATTAATTATTGTCATAAAATAAGTAATAATACGAAAAAATAAAATATCACAATTATTTAACAAATAAAAGCTCTTTGGAATTGTTATTAAGTATACACCGCTAAAACTACAGATACATTACATAGTTAAATCGAAGTTACGTCATTGATGAAAGAGAACAAAGTGTGAATATACAGTAGGTAGGTTTAACATTAGAATTTACATTAAAGCTAATAAATACAGTGCACTATATAAGCACAAATAAATTGAGAATTCCATGTAAATAAATAAAATGAACACTCAACAGTAATGTTTCTCAGTTAATGAAGCTTGCTGTAAGTGTAAAACTTTTGGATTATCTTACAGAAAATTGAGACTAAATGTCTTGCTACAAATGTAGTATTACTTATTCTACTGGTGTTTTATTTTAATACACTTTAATAGGGACCAAAATTATATCTTATGAGCAATAAAATTATTAGCTATAAATTAGAAAGAGATCATACAATATTATGATTAAGTAGTTACATCGCCAGTCTTATGTGCTTGTTGTTTTAAATAAATAGCATACATTTGTCGCGCCTGATTTAATACCCTGTTCACATTGTGTTTACGAACCATTTTGTCAAAATGCATCGCTAATTCGTTATAATCCATACGATTCCTCATAACGTAGTCTCTATGTTGTAATAACACAGTCAAACATAGGAACATCAAGAAGGGATTGCCACCTCCGAACAGAGTAGGAGGCGGCAAGCTGCTCACGCTGCTCTTGGCAGAGCCGTCGCTGTTCACCGAAGATACACTAGCAGTTTTTTGCATTGGCGGCTTAAATACTTCGTACTTTTTTTGAAAACTATTAATAGTAGTAGCAACGCTATGTAAGTTCGGCTGTTTGGCATTTAGAAGTGATTCGCAATTCCTTTTCGCGTTCTCCAATTCTTGTGACATGCTAGAGAAAAACTTTTGAGATCTGGAAGTATTATTCTGTCCTGGACTACTTCTCACATTATCCACATTATTATCTGATTCGACTACATCTTTTTCAGAAGACTCAGATTCGCTGGAATGTATACTAGTATGTTTCGGTTCTTTATTACATAACTCTTGGGGATCTAAAGATTGATTTTTCCTCAGTAATTTGATGGGAGTGACCGACTTTTTACCGGAGTGTTCTTCAAATATTTCCCCCGTGTCACCGTCGAAGTCTAGCTCAGCTTGTTCGTCGGGTGTCTGTGGACAACTTGCAGAAGTTCGCGTCGTTGGAGTATTCCTATGTAATGGATTTTCCCAAATATAGATATCTTCAGCGCTTCTAGCGTTCGACCTACCAGTCTCAAGAAAAGGCGATTTCTTTATAGTTTCTAACAGCTCTGGAATTTCAGGCCGCCTAACTGTTGTCTCTTTTCTAATTTCAGTGCAGTCGTGTGTCTGCTTTTCATCTGTGCTAGTTGAATCTGAAGGAGTGTCACACATCATGCTGCACCTGTTTATATATGAAGGACCAAAAACCTGCCGATCCAAATGCTCTAATTCAAGTCTTAATTCTCTCGTCATAGACGTAGTCATAGGATAGTACTCTTGCGAGTCGTCGGGGCTACTACCTTCATTTGTATCTAAATATATATTCTTATTAACCTTGTTATTTTTATCCGTTTTTGAATTTTGCACACTTATATCATCTAGAGATGTATTTGTAAGAGTTATTCTAGGACATTCTTTGGGAGCTGTTTTTTCTATGACAGAATGGGTTCTTTGGAGCTTTGCCTGGGTTACAGTGCATACTTTACTTCCCGTCGCGAAATTTAAAAATTCGTTTAAGTTTTTTATCATTCTTACTTTCGGTTTACTGGAAGAATCTATACTAACCGAGTCGTCAAGTTTATCAAGCGAGGAAAAGAATTTATTATTGTGTACGGATATTTTATCCCTTAACAGTCTTATTTGATTCCCTAGCGGTATGTCTTTTACTTCATGCGATGTTCCATTCATTAAATTTCCCGTGCTCGACCACGCACCGTGAGTATCTTGGGTTTGTGAACATTTGTCGTGTTCTGGGACACTTTTCATACTTCTGCCACGATGAAATTTAGAGTCTTTTGAAATGCTGTTTTCTTTGTGTTTCTCAGTCTCACTTCTATCTATTTTTTGTTTCTGAAGTTGTAAGGCAGCATCGTCTAAACTCTGAAATTCCTTGGAATGTCTAAGAGATTTATTATTTATTACTTTACGCGTAACATTTTCGTCCAAACTATGATTCATTGTCTTGGATGTACCAAGTTTTGGCGCTTTCACTTGTGCAAGACTGAAACTTGAACTTTGTCGTCTTATTGCACATACTTTCGTGTACGCATTTTCCCTTGGTGCTTTAACCAGGGGGCTCAAAGGTGGTGGATCATCGTCTATTTCGATCGAAGGATCAAATTCTTTTTCTTTTAGTGATAATTCTATTGTGGGAGTTTTATGTGGCAATGATGCCCACAAAACTTCCAGCATTCTAAGAGCATCATCAAAAGCAAATTCGCGTTTCATTTCTAACAGCAGCCATCGATAGCAAAACAGTAAATCGTCTGCCTGTTGAGATTTCAAGTAGTTGTAAAAGTCGGGGTCATAAACTTGAAGCGATTCAGTTAGGTGTGAGAACTTAAGTGTCATGGCTTCTCCATCAAGTAGGAAGTTTGGATATAGTCGGGTCATCAGCGCACACAGGCATATATACGCGTGTGCTTCGTCACCCATTGTCACCAGCAGGGGCGACGCTAAGTCAGACATACCTTGGCAATAGCTTACAGTAGGATGGTTCAGTGCGTACCTGAATGCAAAGAAAAAATCTTGTGAGATAAGTGTGTCAAAAGGTCAACAATTTTTTTTTTTTTTTGCTATAAACTGGACAGAATATTTTGATAAAGTATTGTTCTCTTAAACGTATAAAGAACAAGAATACAACTTACGTCGTTAATATATTAAAGAGGGAAGCTATGTTCTGATTGTCGTCACTGCCAGCATAGAAGTTGTGATGTCTGTCGGTTCTCAACACATCTTTTCGAACCATGCCGGTCACATAAGCTAAGTCAGGGTTTACCTGTCAATGAAAATTACAACAATTCCATTAAAATATGAACCGTACGCAACTCTCAAATCAAAAAAGGGAATTAGGTACTAACCATTCCTTGTTGTATACAATCTTTCCATCGAGTTCTAAGTGCGTAGTATTCGTTTGCTTTCCTTTTGATATAATCCATACGTTCCTTTCCGGTCATTCCATCTGGATATACATTTAAGATATGTTTCCAAACTACTTTCCTGAAATACATAAATTATAACTAGGATATATCTACTAAGATCATCTAAAGCTACGTACGTAGCTTTAAATGATCTTAGTAGAGAGATCAAATAAAGCTAGATTTTGAAATCATCAGATATAGAGAGATGCTTATCCGTATCTCCGCGCCCTGCTTTTCCCCTTACATGTCAACCGGCAAATTACAACCATCTCTTATAATACTACGTTAGCGTAACGCTCATAACTCAAAAACTACCCAACCAATTTTCATCGGGTTTTTTTTAAATAAAAGCTTAGGGTCCAAAGGGGTGCAGAAAAATAGGACATCATAAACAAACGGGCGGAGCCGCGGGAAAAGCTAGTATAGAAAATAATATGGAGAATATGTCTACAAAGAGTTTACAAAATATTAATTAAATCGATTGATATTAATTGATTATAACATTGCCAACAAACCACACAAAAACAATACAAACCTTAGGCTAGGATCAATACCTCCACAGTAAATAACTTCACGGAGCTTAGAGGTATTTGTGATTTGCCCAACAGCATCAAGAAACGCTCTAAACTCTATGTCACTCAAAGGAGGTCTAGGTGGCGTGTTGGGGTCTTCATAAAGGTTTAGTGCTCTTGACACCATGTTAAATGTTTTTTCAACCTGTTGAAGTTTAAATGTGGGTTTGTTTATTTAATTTTTTGTAGACTGATATCACACAGGATGTACATTGTATCTACCATATCGCAAGTAAATAAAGCTTTTGGGCCGCGTTCAGAGGGAGAGGGATAGAGCTATACACGCCATATATTTCTATCCATCTCCCATAAGATCGGAGTCCAAACGCGATGGCTTATAGCACGTTACACGTTATGGTAGGGTCACCGTACCTTAAATTAACAAAAGATAGTAATTTAACAATAGCCTTTAATTTATTAAGGCGTCTGTCATTTATTCGTCTGTTCGATCTATGTACAGATGAAAAGTACATCTCACATCATCTTTGTACATTTAAATATTATGCTCAAATTAGTCCTTTGCTAAAGTTATATTAAATAATGCTTATTCCATTGGATTTACCAACATTTATTTCAGCAAAGCAAAGTATATTTCGTAATAGACTAGGACTTAAATTATCAAATTATGCATTCAGAACTTACATAATAAATAACAGACAACTATTAAATTTTCGTAACATAAATGGTCAAAGCGGCAACAGTGGGTTACTTTTTTAAAAATATATACTTATAAAGTTTCTTAAGTGTTAAAGCTAAGGGTGCTTACATAGATAAGCGGTTTGCCCGCGCGATCTTCGATTGTTTAAACATTACAACAAACTTGACTGGTGAATCGTGGTGAACAATCGACGATCGCGCAGGCTCGTGTGGGTAAACCGCTTCTCTATGTAAGCACCCTAAGGCGTATATAGAAAATTACTATAACTTTATTTACATAATTTATTTCGATTTCATTCGAAAATGTAATGCAATTGGCGTAAAAGGGTAAATAAAATGGAAATCCACAGTTGGCTAGGGGTCGGGTACAGTGAATCATATGGGTTCCTAAGCATATTTTGGCTATCAATCTAAATCAATCTTTAATCAGTAACTAATACTAAATTATTCTAATGCCTACAAATCGTTACTCAGTCTCAAAAACTTAGATCTGCACGAACTCGACAGCTGAATCCGCGGTGAGATTTCAATTACGCACGCTAGAAATTTGATAACGTCACGCTGTCGAGCACATAAACATACATCATTGTCGACTTCGTCAAGTCCGTTCGATCGTTTGAAAGGTTCTTACAGCATGTGCCTGCTGTTTCGTGGAGATACCTAGAGCGCGGTTGCATAAATTATATAAAAGGCAAGAAGCGTTAGGCGTAAGTATAATCAAAGCAAAAATGTGGGTATCGACATCGACTGCGATCCTGTCGATAGATACTTACGATTTTCTTTGATTGTGTTTAGGTCTTATAGTTATACCTCTTTCGTTATAAGCCTAAGTTACGCCTAAGGTGTGTCACCCATTACACGATATTTTCATGATGAAATAAGAGCGCGGGTGAAGGAATGCGCTTGCATCTGCTACATGTAACTTCAATAATAAAATCTTCCGTATAATAGCTGGACATGACTGCGGGCGCGGTGTAATCCGGCATGGAAGGAAGACGCGGCGGCGTGCACATAAATTAAAAAATACAGCTGTTCGCGTGTCACGACCCGTACACACACGAGCGTGCTCCGTCCATCTAGCGGGATTCGGCATGCTATGCGTTTGTGGACGGTACAGACACCAAAAACCGCTTTCGCCGATCTAAGAATAATTAGGAACTTGTCTCAATGGAAAAGGTTCGTTTTCAGAATCGGCGATAATAGTTAGCCACCATTTGATTCGGCGCGGCACGTTTAGCACTAGAATACGATATAGTGCAGTGACTTTCTTTCTGGGTATGATAACATACAGTGGCTCATCAACTTAGTTCAGTGTGAATTGTGGTCATACAATAAGTTTCGTACGAAATTACAATCTCAATTAAACTTAGTTTCAACTAAAAGTATCAATAAACGGGTTTCACAGAAGTTTAGAGAGAATAAAGACAAAACATTTCATACCTTGAAACGCAATTTTTCATGTATCATAACAAAAACTATCTTACTGCACATAGTAGTTCTATTTTAGTCACACACTAACTACTTACAATTTTTACTTATACTGTGACCTTTCTAAGGAAGCGCAACAGCTAATTATCTCTATTACTTTGTTGCCAAAGGCCAGTGCGCCACTACAGTTGCTATAACCACTGTTGCCACATTGACCCTAGTATATTCTGATGTATGCAGACAAAGATAAAATGGATCCATCATAATTTAAATGATTTACCACATACATTTAAACCTTTTACATTATTTTGTGGTACAGTGATTTTTTCAGTCAAGGTGATTCAAACATTTCTATTTTGATAAAAACATACCTGGTTCATGATCATTCCTTGAAAACCTGACTGTGTTTCCTGCTTTTCATTTTGTTGCTGGACTGGGGCAACTGTGGGCTGTTCCTTATAATTTTGATTGACTAGTGGAGTAGTAGAAGTCACACTTGGTGGTTCCCAATCTTCTGATGCTTCCGCAAAAGGCTTCATATCTACTTTCAACTGAACACATGGCTCTGATTTCTGAGTGATAGCTATATTATGTGCCCTAAAATGTAAGAGATGGTTAACCAGTGTTTGCATACTGATTCTTGATACTTGATGATCATTTATAAACCATCTCACAAGTTATTTGTAAACAAACTACATTATTTATGTTTAGGTGATCTACAGCAATGAATGTTCAATAACAAATCAATGTTAATAAAACATTTCCAAAGCAGTTTTAACACAGTATCTAAAATGACTCTCACTAAAATTTTAGAATGTTACTGTACATAAATAAATAATAATGAGTGTAGGTACTTTTTCACAAACTTATTACCTAACTTTAAATCTTAGATACCTAATACAACATTTACTTTTACAGTTCTTGTAAAATATAAGAATGTGTGTATATTCTGACATTTTGCAAGTTACAACTTTCTACTTACTTAAGAAAAGCAGCATCCAAATCCCAGTCAGAAAGCAGTGGTAAATAGATCTCTTGGCCATAGTCATCAATGCTTCTATATGAGAGTGTAAAGTCAGATTTTATATCAAAAGCTTTCACCAAAATGCTCTGTAACACTTCTAGAGAAGTTATCTGAGGATCAACTGAAAACTTTCGCAATTCTGGTTGCAGCTTGCCCTCGCATTTCTGTCCAGACAATAAAAATAAGTAAACATATTATCTACCTTTGAAGAAATTGAAATTGCATTACAGTTTGCATTAGCTAAAAATGCCGTTAAAGTCCGATTTCCATAAAACTATACGTGATTTCGTTCTAAACAGTGAGCTTTTCTGACACACTTACATATTTCTAATGGGATTTCCAAATATTGATTACTGATAATATAGTGAGAGGTAAATAAAAAACTGTTTTAATTTACACAGACATATGGTACATGTAAAATATAAATCGAAACCTTCATTCAAACAGATGTTTATTGTTATAATTGAGAAAAAAAAAGAAACTAACACAATACAAACCTTGACTTTCACTCTAACTGCTTCTTTACTGTAACCGAACATGATTTCACATTACTTTACTTTCCACCGTAAGGAACTTATTAAAAATGCATTATTAACAGTTAAACATGCCAAATACAAAGCAGAGAACATCCAATTCATCCAAATTTTAAACTATCGCAATTATTTAGAAATCTCGACATATTTGACAACAGTGGCATTTACAGAAATATTGACATATCCCTAGATTTTTTTTAAAATCAGAACTGCCGCTTCAGGGTATGAATACAACACAAGCGACTTTCGATTGCCACGTATGCCGTGCCAATATATCATCATCATATCATATCAGCCCCACACAGTCCACTGCTGAACATAAGCCTCTCCCAGAGACTTCCAGAACGACCAATCTAGAGCATCTCGCATCCCGCGCTTCCCGGCGACCTAATGAGGTCGTCCTTCCACCTGGCCGTTGGGCGTCCTACACTACGCTTACCCGTACGCGGTCGCCACTCCAGAACATTTTTGCTCCATCGGCCGTCTGTTCTGCGCGCTATGTGTCCTGCCCACTGCCACTTAAACGAGCTTATCCGCTGGGCTATGTCGATTACTTTTGTTCTCCTACGGATATCATCATTTCTGACGCGATCATGTATGGAAATCCCAAGCTTAGCCCTCTTCGTAGCTCGTTGAGCGACTTTGAGCTTTTTTAGGTGACCCATTGTGAGGGACCACGTTTCAGATCCGTAAGTCATCACTGGTAACACACATTGGGTAAAGACTTTCGTCTTCAGGCACTGGGGGTATGTCGGACGAGAAGACATCTCGTAGCTTCCCGAACGCTGCCCAGCCGAGTCGGATTCGTCGATTTACCTCGTCTTCGAAGCTGGAATTGCCTACCTGGATCAGTTGACCCAAGTAGACGTACTCTTCAACAGCTTCTAAGAGTGAGTCCCCAACATGAGTGCCAATATAAATAATTCTCAAATAATTACGCCGGAATTGACTATACAATAATAGAATAGAATTGTTGGGTTGCAGAGGTCAGGTTGCAGTCGTTTCACAGAAAATATCGAAGTTCAGCCAAACAGCAGTTAAACTGGTAAAGCGGTAAAGCGTGCCCCAGAATCCAAGTTGAAAAGCTTCGGATGCGACTACTACTAACGATAGAATGAAAGAAGAAGAAGAAGAGAATAGAATAATCAATACATTAACAAAATATATACATAGTTTGGCTTTTCACTCATGAGCATGCAGTGCGTGTACGTGCTTACGTAGTTAGAGTGCGAGGGAATGAGGGTATATTTTGGCCAACGAATGATGATACAGTTTTTTCTGTTCGTGTGATATGATCAACAGATCATTTCTTTTTCATTTATATGGCAACAATTTTTCCTGCCAGTGTTGTAGACGGAGAAAACTAGTTGTCAAGTAAGGTAAAAGCACCAATGGTAAACACTTTAGGGGCAAATTAAACTTCACTCTACAAAATTACACATATTTTTTAAAAGATGGTCTCTTTTAACTCATATTTCATATATTTCTCATATTTCTCAACATTTCACACAACGCTATCTAGACCCATGGTAAGCATAGCTTAACTAGCTTGTGTTATGGAATCTAGAATGCGGATAAACATACTTAACTACTTAACTGTTAAAGCAAAATTTAGATATTCACTTTAGCAGATAAATGAACACCAATAGTCAACAAGTTACATATTATTATTTATGACATTGCTCGGTACTAATAAATAATATTGAATAATTACAACACTTGTACTTTTCCACACTTTATTTTATTTTTATTTTTAACCTGACCGGTTTCACCTTACGGCATTATCAAAGGTTTACTGAACACATAATGTATATGTATATATACTAAATGTACTATGTATTCAGTAAACCTTTGATATGATGATGATGATGATTATCAATTTATGTCAATATTTCTGTAAATGCCACTGTTGTCAAATATGTCGAGATTTCTAAATAATTGCGAAAGTTTAAAATTTGGATGAATTGGATGTTCTCTGTTTTGTATTTGGCATGTCTAACAGTTAATATTGCATTTTTAATAAGTTCCTTACGGTGGAAAGTAAAGTAATGTGAAATCATGTAGAATATACTGCTTCCGGGCTGATTGGCCGTGGTCCATGTGAAACTTGCGTTCCAGACGTTTCGTCGATCACTGCGGTCGACATCTTCAGTGGCGCAGGGCCGGGCGACGACAACTTCGGAGACCTTGCCTCGCCGGCGGCTGACGTGCGACTGGCGCGATGCCTTGAATCACGGCTGTATATATAGGCACGGTCGGAGCGGGGAATCGACTCACTCGATTCTGATTGGCCAAGCGCTGTGGCGCGGACGTACTCGATCCTGATTGGTTGTTTGCACTGTGATACCGAGTGGCTCTCAGTGCTGGGTACCAATCTTTTTGGAGCTGAAATCCCTCGTTTTTCGGTTAAAGTTGTTGGGATGCTTGAATATTTCGATGGCTTCTCGAAGTATACGTGGGAAAAAATGTGTTGTGGTAGCTAGAACTTTCGTGTTCTGAAATTCGATGGTATGATTCCCATCCTCTTGGGTGTGTTCTGCAACCGCTGACTTGTCGAAGTGGCAGAGGCGGCAATTACGTTCATATTCCGACAGGCGGGTCTTGATGCTTCTTTGGGTGGTGCCCACGTATACCAAGCCACATGAGCAGGGGATTCTGTAAACTCCAGCTGACGAAAGTGGAACACGTGGGTCCTTGACCGAACGGTGAAAATTCCGTAGCTGCGTCGTGGGCTTGAATATCGGCTTGATTTTATAAGCTTCTAGCAGTCTTTCGATACGATCCGTAATGCCACGAATGTATGGCAAGAAAGCCTTCCCTATCGGAGCAGGTTTTTCCTCATCCCGGTTTGTCTGCGAAGCTTTCTTTGGGTGAAGAGCTCTCCGTATCTCATGTGCAGAGAATCCATTAGCTTGGAAGGCCGAGTGAAATCATGTTCGGTTACAGTAAAGAAGCAGTTAGAGTGAAAGTCAAGGTTTGAATTGTGTTAGTTTCTTTTTTTTTCTCAATTATAACATGAAACATCTGAATTTAGGTTTCGATTTATGTTTTACATGTACCATATGTCTGTGTAAATTAGAACAATTTTTTATTTACCTCTCACTTTATTATCAGTAATCAAAAAAAACACACACTTTTTATAGAGAATCGAACTAAAAAAATTGAAAATTAGATTCAATAAATTTAAATTAAGAAAAGTGTTAAAATTTTCAAGAAATATAAATTGATAATAGTGTAAATAAAAAAATGTATTTTTAAAGCATGTTTTTTTAGTTTTTTTTAAACTATTATTTATTTTCTACTTTTTAGTTTGGTTTATTTATAATAGTTTTTTTAAAGCTATAATATGTTGTCTTTGATGAATCGACTAAAGATTTGAGGATAAAAAAATCTGCCTTATCGACTATGATAAAACTAATTTTATCAAATTAAATAAGAGCCATAGATAAATGACAGCATTAACAGTTTTATTTGTCAACACAACGGTTGCTATGAAAAAAGGAATTACATAGAGATTATCAAAAATAAGAAAAAAGGTTTTGGTATTAATCAATCCTTAACATCCTCCCTTTTTGATAACCCTCAACGGATCATGTCAATCTTCTTCGCAATAGACTCGATCCGTGGCTTATGTAATGCCTTGGTTAGAAAATCTGCAAGCTGGAACTCGGTGGGTACATATTCCACATGTATTACTCCATCACTAACGAATTCTCTTACGTAGAAGTGTCTAAGAGCAATATGCTTAGTTCTTCTGTGGAGCTCTGGGCTATGTGAGATCTTTATGACTGCATCATTGTGATATCTCACCAAAGAGTCTTTTGATCCATACTATCCCTCTAGCTGCTTCACTTGCAGCAACCAGTTCTGCTTCGGTACTGGACAAAGCGAAGATATTGCTCCTGCCGAGTATAAGCATAGAATGCCTGACGTCAATCGTCTGGTCCGTCCGTCACTATAGCATTCTAGAATACCAGTATTATAACCTTTCTTAAAGATTATGCCACAGTCCATAGTTCCTTTAATATATTTTAGGATACGTTTCAACTTCTAAATATCTTTTTTAGAAGAGTTGTCAAGAGTTCGGGATACAACACTTACAGCGTATGATAAATCAGGTCTAGTTCCAACGGTTAAGTATGCTAGTGCTCCCACAGCTTCTCTATACGCATATGAAGCGTATTCCACCAACTCTTTATCCAGATCTGGCAATCCATCATTCAGCATAAGAGTGCTAACGGGTTTGCATTCACTCATAACAAAGCGATCTAGAACTTTCTGAGCGTAGTGTTTCTGTGACACTTTGATATCGCCGTTCTGATTCTTTATTTCCAATCCTAGAAAATACGATGCTTCTTTTATCGTCATTTTAAATCTTCTTGTCAATTCTCTCATAAACTTTTCAGAATCTTCTTGATTCGTTGCGGCAACTAAACCGTCGTCTACATAAAGAGCAAGAATGCTTTTGTTACTTCCACGATTTCGAATAAATAGGCAGGGGTCAGTATCACTTTGTTTAAAACCAATAGTTTTTAAATATTCCACCATGCATTTATTCCAGCATCGGGGTGCTTGCTTGAGGCCATAAAGACTTCTCTTAAGTCTACACACCTTTTTAGAGCCATCTGAGTAGCCATCAGGCTGTGTCATATAAATTTCTTCTTTTATTATACCATACAGGAAGGCGGTCGAGGTGTCCAACTGTGTGAGTTTTAAACCTTCATCAGCAGCAACGCTTAAGATGGATCTAATCGTAGTCATCTTTGCGACTGGGCTGAAAGTTTCGCTATAATCTATACCTTTCTTTTGCGTATAGCCTCTTGCGACTAACCTCGCCTTAAATTTGTGTATAATTTTCTAGCCATCTGCATGGGTTTTAACCTTATAGACCCATTTACAAGATATGGGTTTTCTGTCTTTAGGAAGGTCAACCAGTATCCAGGTTTTGTTCTCCTTTAAAGACTTTACCTCATTCTCCATTGCTTTGACCCGCTGATCTTTATGAGGACTAGAGACTGCTTCTTTGTAAGATTTCGGTTCATTAATCTCATTAACATCTTTAGCTGACATCATAACATAATCTCCGAATCGATTCGGTGGCCGAATCTGACTTCTGTTCCGTAAACTTCTTGTAGCTATCTCAGCCATATCATCTAAATTACTTGGTGCTTCAGTATCATCATCCTCATTATCAACATCATCACTATCTAAAGCATCTTCATACAGAGGTGATCCTGGCTGTGATGCTTTTGGAGACAGTTCGTTTTTGGTTCCTGTGTCTCAACATGTTCCGGTGATGTGGGAGGCACACTCGTATTAATAAGCTCATCAGTGCTACTTGCAGTGCGATCCAAGCTATCTTCGATACGATGCTCATCGGTGCCATTAACAGTGCGATCTGAGCTATTCTCGGTGCGATCATCCCCCCTTGCATTACACATCGGTGGTGCTGAAAACGGATAGTAGATTTCAGGTGTTCTGATCTGAGGAGGGAAGTCGTCAGACGGTGCAAGTAAGGACTCATTAAAGATAACGTCTCTCGACCTTATGAGTTTTCCGCTTTTACTTAGGAAGCGGTAGCCTTTATCTCCGTCATATCCAATTAGAGTGCATTTCTCAGCTTTTTTAGACAGCTTTGTTCTCTTTTGGTGAGGAACATGAGCATAACAATCGCATCCAATGATTTTTAGGTGACTTATTGCTGGTTTTTTCTTAAACCACAATTCAAATGGTGATTTACAAATTACAGAAGTTGGGCCAGTTCTGTTCAAAACGTACGATGCTGTATTTATCAATTCTGCCCATGTGGCCAGAGCTAATTCTTCGTGAGCATGCATCATTGTACGTGTGGCTTCGACTAGAGTTCTGTTTTCACGTTCGCTAAGACCATTTTGCTGTGGCGTATAAGGCATCGTGAGTCTCTGTCTTATTCCAGCTTCACTTAGAATGCTTCTGACGTTCTCATTATCAAATTCAAATCCATTATCACTGAGGAATTCTTTAATAGTGTGGCCAGCCGCTTAACATTCTTGCAACATGTGTCGAAGCTTCAGGTGAACTTCTGATTTCTGTTTCATGAAATAAACGTGGCGGTACTTGCTGAAGTCGTCTTTGAACAGAACGAAGTAACGGGATTTATTGAATGAAGGAGGGAATGGGCCGCATACATCAGCGTGTATAATTTCCGCAGGCTCCTGAGCTCGTTCTCTTGTTCCAAAACTTTGCCGGTGTATTTCTTCGTAAATACATCCGATCCGGTACACAGTTCAGAATCTAGACGAACTTTAATTCCGAGTTCCCGTTCAATAACTCCTTTGACGTGTTTCTTATTCTGATGGGCTAAGCGTTCGTGATAAAGTTGTAGCAAGTTATCTGTTGACAAGGCGTTAAGATCAGGAGTTGACTGTGTAATAGTCTCTACATTTAGCTTGTTTAAGCCTCCATTCTTGAATCTTTTGCCGGTCAATATAACTTGTCCATTGACTTTCAACGAGCAGTGTTCCCGTTCAGACATGGACACGCTATTATTAAGCCTGTCTTGAGAGGCCAGTACAGAGTAAAGATTTCGCATAATAAACGTACCATACATCACAGAGTCTTACGGCCCGTTCACGACCTTGTCACTGCGAGCGGCAGCTAAGCGCGGGGCGGCGAGCGGTTAAATCAAAAGTATAAAAATGTTTGAAGCATACCACGAGACGCCGATCATAGCGAAAACGCGCGCGGTTTTATCCAAGCGAAACGCTACAGCGGCGCGCGGTGTGCGGAGCGGCAGGAACAAAAGTACGAGCGAATGAGTGCGACACCACGAAACTGAGTAGTTGGTGGAGTGAGGAGTGTCGTACTCAGCGGCGAAGATAAAAACAAAAAAATTAGACGATTTTGTGGCGGCAATGGATACCGAGGCATTTATTACCGAAATTTTAAATCGACTCCCTATTTATGGACGTCAAGACATCCCCAACATAACTATAAAAACATTATAAAAAAGTGGTGGGATGAAATTAAATAATTTCTTCTGGAATATGATAGTAAGTTTAATATAAATTAATAACACAAAAATATAGTACCTATCAAATGAAGCTATTATGAAAAAGAAACGAACTAATATGTGGACGAAACTACTGGTATGTTTACTTAATGTATAGATAGTTACTTAATGTAGGTAGATACTTCTATGTGCTGCAAAATATAATAAGTTTTCACACTCATTCTTGTGTACTCATAAAATTATTCTTGATATTTTCTGTAAAGATTACAGAAAATATCAAGAATAATTTTAATTTTAAATTTAAAATATCAAGTATAGGTCACGAAATTCGCCATTTAAATACTGATCTTTAGTCGGTTCGTGCACTCCTCCTCTCATATTAAGAATGTGAGAGGACTTGTCTTAAAAATGTATTGCTTTCTAAATAGAGAAGGGAAAATTTGGTAAACACCATGATTTTGAGCACGTTTTGACGACCTAAATACGTCCACCGCGGCCGCTGCAACTTACCGCTACTGAGGGTACGTGGCGTGCAAAACGCACCGCACACCGACGCCGTGCCGCTCACCGCGCCGCGCCCCGCTTAGACCGAAGTCGTGGCCAGGCCGTTAGTCTGGATTCTTTACCATCAATAGTTGTCTTCAAGTCAACAGTACCTTTGCCAATTGCTTTGACAGTACCTCCATTAGCAGTTGTCACTGTACGAGTTTCCTTGAAATGCTCAAAACTCGAAAAATAGTCATTTCGGCAAGTGACGTGACCTGTTGCCCTATTATCTGCAAACCAACTTGTTGTATCGGAGTTCGCATTGAGTTTACATCTGTAGTGACTGGCAAAAGCATTAAGTTCAAATTGCTTGATGTCTGTTTATTGACTGGCTTTGCTGGTTTCCCATCAGCTTTCCATTTATGACACTGTTTCACCTTGTGACCGACTTTGCCACAGTATCCACATTCCTTCTTTACTTTGTTGCTATTTTGTAACGCTAGAGCTTCTGTAGGACTTTCGTTCTTCACTGAGAGTGAACGCTCATAGGCACAAAGCTGGGTAGTCAGGTTCTCTATAGTTTTGTCTGTCTTTGACATCAACATCCAACTTGATTTAAGCAAAAAGAAGGATTCAGGCAGGGTATCGAGAATTTTGCAGATTAATAAAATATCCGGTAACTCCGATTTTTCTACCTTCATTAATTCTGTTTTCAAATCTGACCAAATAGTCTTTACTTTTGAGATATGAGTCGTAATTTCATGTGACGGATCTTTGCTATAGCCGAAAAACTCCATTAAAAGTGCGTAACTCTTGTCTTCGGACCTTCCGTCAAATAAACGATGTAGTTCGTCCCAGACTTCCTTTGATGAGTTGTAACGCATGATCTTTTGTAGGGTTTCGTCTGACATATTTGCAGTAAGAAGCGGAACAATCTGTCTTGTTATAACTATCCAGAGCTGTGTTATAGCGAGATACTTCGTCGACATTGCTAGTAGTGGGTTTCTTAGGTTTCTCAAGAGTGCCGTTAACGGCATCTAGTCCACCAGATAGACCTCTTAACAGTAATGTAGCTTTAAATTTGCATGTTGACCAGTTCTTTGCACCTTCCAGGCGACTGATGTCAATTTTACAACTTGGTGATTGCATTATGACCAGTCTTCCCGAAATGTTTTGAAACTTTTTTATTGTAGATACACCCTGGTTTATTTATAACTTTCAATCGATTTCTTACGCTCTGCTACTATGATAAAACTAATTTTATCAAATTAAATAAGAGCTGTAGATAAATGACGGCATTAACAGTTTTATTATACATATACATAGAGATTATCAAAAATAAGAAAAAAGATTTTAGTATTAATCAATCCTTAACAGACTATAGATGAAAATTATCTAAGTTAACAAAAATCTTATTTTGCAAATTGAAAAATGGTATAATTTTATCAAATTAGTGTATTGTCATCGGTCCTCGACAAATCTACAAAGTTTGAACGAAATCTGGCCGTTAAAAGTGAGTCAAAATCGCACCCCAATGAGTCAGTTACAAACAAATATACAGGTGAAGCCAATAAAAAGCGTATAAAAATAGTGATAATCATTATTAATAAACGAAAAATCACACCTATATAAAATCACTACCCTTAACAAAAATCTTAAGAAACAACTGGCGCCATTCACTCACAACCGTTGTCGCGAAGTTCCTTCACGAAATACAAACTTTTTAGGATTCGTACTCTTTGGTTGGTTTCACTAGCAGCTCAATCTATATAATTCTATTTTCTTTACTGACAAGTATAAATACGTATGTCAATGAAGAAATCGAAAGCAATCGGTGCGATTTTACGGATCTAGGAGATAGCGCGTCTGTACGCAGGATTCGAAGGTTGGTAACCTTTTGTGTATTTAGTTTGCATCGTAGCAATTTTGTCCTGTACCAGATATGCGATTCATTGCTCGCCTGCTGTCTTCATGCTGGCTCAGGAAGGGTGATTAATGCAGTTTTCGCCCAGCAGTGCCTGATGATCAATTCCCGCAATTCATAGAGTTGGGACCAACTTGCGGTGCGATTTGTATCAATCCGAGATCCATTGTTTGTCCCACGGAGGGGACTCAATGTAGGCGCCTTTCACCTTTAAAGTGTGAGGCGTGTTGTGTCATGGACTGTTAAGCAAATGTGTGCTATAAGATATCCAAAAGGCTACTAACTTACTCTTTGAGAGTAACAGATATTTTCATTGTCTACAGAAGGAGATCTACGGTGCGAGATGACAGAATCACTGGTAATCAGTAATCATGGATATGCCTTGCATTCAAGCTATTGAACCCTGAAAGAAACCTTCTGTTTCGCGAAAGGGTAATTTTACGAAGGCCTTTTCTTTTCGCGACAACAGTGTTGCGAATTTTTGAACATGCATTAAATATGCCATTAGATGTCTTTTAAGTAAATAGTCAAGTAAACACACAAAACACAGTAAACAAGTTACTTTTCTTACAATAAAGGTTTGACTATTGAGTCAGTGTCGACCATTAGGTCTTTTACCTTAATCTAGCGACATTTTGAAAATGTCATAATCTAAACGTCAAAATGACAATTGAAAATATGTCATAAAGAAAACAAATGCATTGAGCTGCATCTATCAGAATCATACCAAATGACTTTAACATTAATTTTAAGTAAATAACGAGACTGTTAATTCAATTGATATTACCTATATAAAAATGACTACACCTACTACTGGAGCCCCACACATTGACCGTGAGTTGGATTTGTCTAACACTGGAAGAGGTGTTTGGCTCGTGAAAGTTCCTAAATATATAGCCAACAAATGGGAAAAAGCACAAGGTAATATTGAAGTTGGGAAGTTAAAGATATCAAGAGTGCCAGGACAGCGTGCTCAAGTGCAATTATCGCTGTCGGAAGCTGTCCTTTGCTTGAAAGATGCTGGGGAACAGAACATACCTAAGGAACATCGACTTGACGTGTCCAATGTCACCAGACAGTCTTTAGGTGTATTTTCACATGTGATCCGTAAGTAACCTTTATTCAAATAGGTACTGTCGTGCCGTAAACTAATGACTTATTGATCTAAATACATATTATATTCATTACACTGCTGTTTATTTCGTACTACAGCTCATATGTTTCCTAAGTTCATTTTTACTTTGTGTTTTTACTTGACTTACATTCACATTGAGTGATGTGAACTTGTTTTCATGAACAATGCAATATCTTCCTCTATATTATTAAGATTGTATAAACCAGACTTACTGTAAAGTATACATATGGTGTGTTCTCTTGTTATTGCATTTCGATAACAATAAAGGTTGTTTTGTAACATTAATGTATGTAATTGTTATCAGCCCCCATTGCCTATTTCAGCTGCAAATACAGATGCAGTTGTACCTGAATCTGAAAAACTTTATATGGAAGGACGGATTGTTCAGAAGCTTGAGTGTCGACCTTATGCTGATACAACTTATTATAAGCTAAAGTCAGAGTCTATTAGAAAAGCGTCTATGCCACAGAGACAGGTTCAGCAATTGGACAGGATAGTGCAAAACTTCAAACCTGTAGCTGATCATAAGTACAATGTAAGTCAAGACCTATATTATTACTGCAGTACTTTAACATACAATGTGACCAATTGAACATGTAGGTACATCATGAAATCACAACTCTAAATTTGTATAAACCAATGCAAATAGGCACAGTTAATAATGAGCAGTAATCAAATTTTGATACCTGACTTTTCTATATTTTTTTACTGGCCATAGAGGATTTATTATATGAAATAATCATTTTTTTTAATGTTGCGTTCAGAATTATTTGAGACATACTATGCGTTTCAAATGAGAAGATAATCGCGACCGCGGCAACTTCATTCCGTATTCATGAAAAATGTACAGCTAAAAACAAAATTTCCATTTCGGACAGGTTCATACGTGTATGGTTACAACGACCTAATTATTAAATTCTTTTCATTAAGCACTTATCAAATTTTTTGTAATTATAATTATTCAAAAATTCAAAATTAGCGCCCGATTAAAAATAAATAAATATAAAAAGAACCGATAATTTAATTTTTACTTAATGTGCATGTACTTATCCTACCCTATCCTTATCTATCTTGAAAAGGGAATATGGTTCAACAATCATAAATATTTAATTGGAAATATATTAACAACAGTGAAGCAAAAGTGAAGCATAAAAATGTATTTGCTGACCTTACGTTACACAATGAAGTTATCGACAGGTATCAAAATGTCATTATGACAGTTATCAACTTATTTGAAACGCATAGTAGGTAGTTATTGAATACTAGTTTTTGTTATTAATTAACATTTCTTTCATGTGTATCTAATGGGTCTTCCAATAAGCATGTCCGAACTTGACAGTAGCGACCATCTTTTTGAAGCTACATCTGTCAAATTGTTTATTATTTATTCATTCTGTTTGATTCTGTTTTGCCAAATCAAACAACACTTGCAAATGATAAAATTGTTTTAACAAAATTAGTGTTCTGTTCGGGTAACGCCCCGCGCGCTTCGCCCATTTTATAGTCGCCATAATCGTCCTACCGAGAGGAGTATTCGTTGTGTGGTGGATAAATTTGAGTCCACTGGTTCAGTAAATGATCGACCAATACCCGTACGTTAACGAAACGCAAGGTCTGCCGAAAACATCGCCGCTGTCCGTGAGAGTGTGCATGAGAATCCGAGGCAGTCGACTTCGCGTCGCTCACAAGAACTCGGCCTTTCAAAGACCACAACTTGGCGAATTTTGCGTGGTGACTTGGGCCTGCACCCATATAAAATTCAACTCACCCAGCAACCATAGACAACGTCGTGTGTTCTGAATGGGCACTGGATCAGTTAGCAACTGACCCTAATTTTCACAGAAAAATGATCTTCAGTTATGAGGCCCATTTCTGGATGAATAGGTACGTAAACAAACAAAATTGTCGAATTTGGGACAATACCAATCCACATGAGATCCAAGAGCGCCCAATGCATCCCAAAAAAGTTACAGTTTGGTGTGGGTTTTGGGCTGGCGGCGTCATCCGACCATATTTCTTTGAGAACAACACTGGCCAGGCGATCACTGTCAATGGTGAGCGCTATAGGTAGATGATAACCAACTTTTTTTGGCATGAACTGGATCATCTGAACAACATGTGGTTTCAACAAGATGGGCAAGGCCCCACAGCTCATGCCACATTGAATATTCTGCATGAGAGATTTGAGGGCATGGTCATCTCACGTGAAGCTGATGTGAACTGGCCCCGAGATTGTGTGATTAGCTAGACTTTTTCTTGTAGGGTTCTCTTAAGTCGCAGGTCTATGCGAATAAACCACATACCACAGCGGCCCTCAAAGCCAACATAACCAATGCCTTAGGTCAAATTCAGCCTGATTTATGTGCAAAAGTCATGGAAAATTGGATATCGTGCATGCACTCCACCCAGAGAAGCCGTGGCGGACATTTGAATGATGTCATATTCCACACATAATGGCATCGCTACATCTTTCAAATAAATAAATAATTTCTACAATATCTCACACACACTTCGTTTTATTAAAATTTAAAGATAGGACATGCTTAATGAAAGACCCGTTATGTAAAAAGGTCAAAGTCACCAAAATGGAGTTTCATGTCCATACAGATGAATTCATGTTTATCTCATTCCATTTTCAGTATGATTGCCTTTTTTGGCTGTGCATCATTGAGAATATTTTTTATCATTAAATTACAGATTGACTACTTGAAAAAGAAGACAGCAGAAGGGAAGAAAGCCAGAGATGACAAGGATGCAGTCCTCAACATGCTCTTTGCTGCATTTGAGAAACATCAGTATTACAACATAAAGGACTTACAAAAGGTTACTAATTTTACAAATTCAATAATATTTCTTGATACAATATTTCTAATTATGTTAATTATGCTACACCCGGAGATAAATTCACAATGCATATCACATGACCCAATTGTAGGATATCTACCGATCACTGACCTGGAGCTGGACTGGCTATTCCATAGAAAATGATAGCTTACTTTTTGTGTCAATTTGAAGCACCACTGAGAGTGTACTGAGAACTAATTAGTTTGCAATGGATGTTGTTCATTGTTTCTATTTATGCGTTTACCATCAATAATGTCTAAAAAGGCCATATTGTTAAGTTAATTTGATACATAAGACCCATCGTTTATAATAGGTCGTTACTTATGAAATTGCCGAAATTTTCTTACAGATTCTAGCTATTTCCATTATTTATACTTTGTTTGAAATTGTTTTCAAGATTTTACAACTATCTATAAAATTTTGTTTTTATTGGCCGCTTAATAAATTCAATTCGATCTTCAAAAACAGTATGCTATCCATTTTGATGATTAGATTCGTATTACTTTTTTACAGCTGTCACTTTTCAAAAATGTGATAAAAGTTGCTGTTAGCATAATGTTGTCTCATTTGAATTATTAAAATTTGGATTTGTCATTCGTAAAAAAAATGCAAAAATGTTAGTACTGCAAATTGGGTTTCCTCCAATTTCTTCAATAAAACGGCAATTTTATATGTAGCGACCTATCATTAAATTATTGATACTAAGACAATGGGGATCTGTGATAATAAGAAACTCATAGCTGTCAGATTTAAAAAACAAATAATGTAACCTACGTAGATGTCAGCTAACATTGGCCATTACGAGGCGCTCTCTGTAGGGATAAAAGTGCAGTCGCTATCCCCATTGTTGTCCAACATTAGTATTAGTTCCAAGTACACTCACTACTGCGTACCGCAACTATCAACGCCAAAATACCGATTTTCAATTTTACACACTATATGGGTACCAATCACCAATTCAGCGAGTACTATTACAGGTTAGTGCTACCGTAAATTACACAAACAAACTACTTTTTATTAGCATATTACAACTCATTTACGTTAAGTTTGGACCTAAATTGTATGTAATATAATCAATGCCAAGTCCAGACTTGAAGTAAAACGGTTGTAAAGATTAAATAGAACTCACATAATTGTATTTTTTTTTTCACAGATCACAAAACAACCGATTGTGTACTTGAAGGAAATATTAAAAGAAGTATGTAATTATAATTTGAAGAATCCTCATAAAAATATGTGGGAATTGAAACCAGAATATAGACATTATAAACAAGAGCAACCTGCTGAAACTAAAGAGGACAAAAATAGTTCTGATAGTGACTGAAGTGAAAGCCTGTCAGACTTGCTAGGCCATATTAATAAATGTGCGTCAATATTAATTGAAATGTAAGACTAACCTTAGTTTCCCAATTTTTATTTAATAAGTTTGAGAATTTGAACTCTTATTTTCTTATCTATACTGGGTAAATTTCACTTTTAATGAGGGGTTCATTAATGTGTATATACTTATATCTGTCTGTATAAATAGGTCACTTAACTAATATGAATAAATATTTTACTTCATACTGAAATATCTATATTTTATTATTTGTTCTGTTAACATTTTTTTTAATTTTTAGGAAGGACGTCCTTCTGAGGGGCAGGTATACTGTGCCCATCGCAATTCCTAACAGTATACCTGCTGTTGGGAATTACGACTGACACATTATTCTTGAGCGATGTAGTTCTGTATATACTCCAAACTGCTCCAAACATACTCCTTGATAATCTTATAGCAAGCTTGAAATCAAACAATCTAATAAGTACCATGTCTACTCTACATACTACTCACGTCACGTATAAATAAATTATATAATAAAGTGAAAATTAAAAAAAAAAACAAATTGAGTCTGTTCATTACAAAATTGTACATTTCGCTTTCTTTTTATAAATACTAATAGTGCAGTTGCTATAGGTACCTACTTGAGTATGCAAAATGTGAGAACCGGCAACTATGATCGATCTCCTATACCTGACACCTCGAATAATTACAAAACATATCTAGCCGTCAGGTGTGATGATCCCTTCCAATGTATTATTCTACATTTATAAAATAGTCAAACCAATAATTATTCCTTGAGCTGAAGGAGGCCGCCACTTTCCCTTCAATAATATAAAATCGTCCCTTGTCTTTGGTTTCCATTAAAATACGCGGTACCTACGGTTGTCACTGTCGAAAGTACCACCGTAATTCATATGGTGGCCATGTCACGGAAACGTTGATTTTAATCGTCATTCTCTGAGCTTTGCCCCAACTCAGTTGGAGCTTGGGGCCTGCTTTCCAGTCTAACTGTGATGCGGCTGAAATTCAATATTTTCCGTGAACCGACAGCCATCTAACCTCCAAAACCAACTGACGATACCTATCGTAGTTACGCAGTTAGACTAAGTAGTCGGACTTTTGTGGGTTCTACTTTTACTAATGAGTAGTAAGATTTTGTTTTATTCTACAAGTGCTGCCATAGATGTCCGTTTGGCAACCGGGACCGACGGCTTAACGTGCTCTCCGTGGCACGACCAGACCAATGAAAATATCCATATTCATGCATACAAATATTTGATCTGGGGGGAATCCTGCGTAGCACGTTCACTACCGCCACGCAGCAGAGGTTGTCTGTCGGTTGCTTTTAAAATACCTACATGGTTTAGCACGTTCTCGTCAAATACATCGGCCATCGCTAAATGGGTAAAAGTAATGAGCACCGTCGGTTGCTTTTAAAATATGTACATGGTTTAGCACGTTCTCGTCAAATATATCCGCCATCGCTAAATGGGTAATAGTAATGAGCAATCTCGAAAATCTTGCAAACGATATCCATATCGATTTTATTGGAAATTTCAAGTTCACCATCTTTGATCGCTCAAAAACCCTGAAAACGATACTCATTTTTTTTTAACATGTGGAAGCCCCCACTGGCTTCACCCCATCATCGGTGCCGACGATGAGGTGGTAACGTCGTGTCGGAATCGGACCGACTAAAACCATACGGTGTCCTTCTCAAGTGTCCATTGCCGGGCCACCCGGGTAAGCCCTCGAAAGTTCCTGTTCTTCATAATACCCGCCCATACCATAACTGTTTAGCCGCTGTATGGATGAACTTCCTGAACGCACCTGAGCCTTTCAGTATTTCCGAGCCGATGGTACACTCGCACCCTTCTTGTATCAGGCCTAAACCCGAATCGTGACTCATCGGAAAACATAATTTTATCCCATTGTTCCTGGGTCCATGTTATACGTTCTCTACACCATTCATTTCGACAAACGCGATTCCCGTGACGTATCGGTGGGCACCTGATTGGGCGTCGAGCTCGTAGTCGTAGGCCGTACTCATGCAGTCGATTTCGCACAGTTCGGGGATTTACATCAACACCACTTGAATTTTGTAGCTTCAAGCTATCATAAAAACTATCTCTCAGGCGGTTAACATCGGCTGGCGTCTTGCAGTCACTTGTATGTACCTGTCTTGCCGAGTGGTTGTACTCCTTTTACGGCCTGGATGCTGTTTAGCGGGTTTCCCTATATTATTGCAGCGCTGCCAAAGACGATAAATAACACTTCTATGAATGCCAAAATGTCGAGATACCTGAGATTGATTACTTCCCGCTTGCAACATCCCTACAGCTCTTTGCATTTTATCTGCCGTCGAATGACGTCGCTCCATGACGTAAAGAATATCTAACGATTCAATTTTGTCGCTAACTTTATTTAAATGGTTGGTAAAATTATAAAATCAAAAGTAATCATTAGAATGCTCATCATTAGGTACATCGCGAAACTGTCCATCCAAGTCAATTTTTGTGTTTAGGGGATGTTTGGTCATTGCAATTTGTCTGACTGATTAAATATAACACTGTAATAGTTATCTTTATAAAATTCTCGTGTCACAGTTTTCGTTGCCAAACTCCTCCGAAACGGCTCGACCGATTCTCATGAAATTTTGTGGGCATATCGGGTAGGTCTGAGAATCGGCCAACATCTATTTTTCATACCCCAATTCGCGATAACCGACATCCACGCGGGCGGAGCCGCGGGCGACAGCTAGTAACATATAAAAAGCAGACATTTAAAAATAAATTAAGTCCATTTATTTTTCTTAGAGCTTTGGAGCGTCTGATAAAAGTTTTGGCCCATGGAAAGCGTCTGATTTTTTTTATTTGACTTCAGAGTAATATTTTACAAAACATTTATAAAAATCAATCATAGAAATTTAAGTTAAGTAACTCTGATTTTTAGTTACCTTTCTCACCTGCCCCTCTAGACAAGTGGCAATTCGCTAGCCGGCGTTTCATGGAATAGAATGACGAATGTATGGGATTTGACGTATATGACATGCGTTAACGACTGTCATATACGTCAAATCCCATACATTCGTCATTCTATTCCACCCAACGCCGGCTAGCGAATAGCCACTTGTCTAGAGGGGCTGGTTTGCGTAGGTGTCACCGGGCAAGCTCCACAAACATTCAGGTATTAAAAAGTACACAAGAGACTACTGAGAACAGAAAGTTATATCGACTGCAGCTATTAACAAAGTCGGAACTACATTTTGGCGATTTTCGTTTTATTGCTCCTGAGGTCTTCAAACGTCTATATCTATGTTCTCGCAAAGTTTCAAATTTGAAACTAAATGCTATCATAGTATTTCTAGATTAACAAAGTCGGATTTTATAGGAGGGTACGAATAATAATGTAGGTAAGTATGTTACTACAAAGTTCGCGGGGCTAAGAAGTGGAAGGGGCGCGCGCGCAACGGGCGGTTCTGCCAGTTCGCTCATTGTTAGCGGGGCGACTGCGCGTGCGTGTTTTATATTTTTATATTATTGTTTTACGTAAATGTGCAGTATATAGTATAAAATAACAATGTCTCGATCTAGACGTACTTTAACGGTTAAGATTGTAATATGTGTCAAATCCCACATTGTTAACGGATTATTATTTTATTACCTGTGTCGAATGTACCACATTCTACATTATTGTGCGCTTTGAGTTCGTTCATTTTTGTTGGATATGGCACTACCGACTTTGTTTCTTGTACCTAACATTCCCGTTTTTGTCGGTTATGGTACTGTCGACTTTGTTACTCGTTCTTCTATTAAACGTTTTTGTCGGATATGGCACTACCGACTTTGTTATTCGTTCTTATAATGAAAGTATTTGTCATATATGGTACTACCACCATTTTTAATTGTACATTACTAAATTTAGATGTTGGATGTGTTAGTATTGACTTTATTTCTAAAACAGTTATACAATAATGTAGGTTGGATATGGTATATAGTGCTAAAATTAGGAAGAGTTGACTGGTTTTCTATTGCCTCATGTGACATTTTTAATTGCAACATACCTATATGTTATTTTAGAAGGTAGGACACGATGGTACCTCCCGTTACAACGGAGCAGTCCGACTGGGGAAGTACCTTCATCCTACAGAATACCGCGGTTATAGTAACCTTGTGATGTGTTCCAGACGGTGAGCAGGGTAGTCAGAGCTCACTGGAGAGGCTCTGTGTCGTCAGTGGGAAGGCCAAAGGCTTTGGATGTGACCACTGACTAGTGCGGTAGTGAAATGTTGGCGCGGCGGTCAGGGAGACCCGGTGAAACGGTTAACCGCTGGCCGCCCGCAGGCTGTACGGTTCCCGAACCCAGGGATCACAATCTCCATTCCAGGAGGCTGAACCAGCAGCCTGTGTAAAGTTCCCGGTGCAGTTGTCGTGCCGGAGAAGGAAACCGGAGTAGACTTGGCAGTATCTGGCGGGGACCCGGGGCCCGTCCGCCCACCGCACCAGCCAATCACACAACCCTAGCTCGTTTGCGGTGGCGAGAAACCTTACTTTGTCTTCGACACTGACGGCATAGAGCCTCTCTATACCTCCCCCTCCCATTTTTATTATGGCCAAGAAAAATAAGAATAGACGTTCTACAGCGGCACCTTCATCCACAATGAAAGTTGACTTCTGTTACATCAGGGGCCTCCTCACCAATCTTAACGAGGTCCATCACCATCTTGAGACAGCAAAGCCGACCTTATTCTTTCTGAAGGAGACCCAAATATCATGCCAGGCCAATACAGCCTACCTTATGTACCCCGGGTACAAACCCGAGCATAACTTCCTGAGTAAAGCCGGGTTATGCATGTACGTCCGGGATGACGTTTGCTGTCGCTGTCTAAACGGCCTTGAAGACAGGGACCTGTCCACTCTATGGGTACGTATGGATCACGGTGGCCCTACCCGTATCTATACGTGCGTCTACAGGTCCCATAGCGGTGACCTGGGCACGGCTCAACTGTTTGAGCACTTACAGCGGTCGCTGGACAGAGTAATTGAGCAGTACCTTGCTGCGGACTTGGTATTCTTGAGTAACTTTCACGCTCACCATGTGTAGTGGTTGGGTCGTACAGAACTGATTTTACGGGAAGGGCTGCTCACTACGCCCTGACCTATGGGTTCTCGCAACTGGTGCATTCTATCACTAGAAAACCAGATATCGCGACCCACAGAGAGTCTTTATTGGACCCTCTGCTGACTACGTCCCGAGTGGAGGCACCACTCGGTACTTCGGACCACAGCGTCGTCTGGGCGCAAGTGACTCTCGCGTGGCCAGAACCACCGCGGCCACCTCAGTGGTGGCATGTCGGGCACTACAAGTCGGTAGACTGGAATGGACTGCGAGAATTCTTCTCGTCGTACCCGTGGAGGTGGTTTTGCGTCACTTCAAACGATTCAAGCTCTTGTGCAAGAGCAGTCGCTGAAGCGATTCTAATGGGTATGGAATGCTATATTCCCAACCGCTGGATCGCATCAGGAGCGAGCAAACGGCCAAACTTCTGCCACTCTTGCCTTCCGCCGCCGCAGAAACTCGACGGTAGCCTTGCCCATGGCGCTAAGGAGAAAGCCGATCTTTTGGGTAACCTCTTTGCGTCAAACTCGACAATGAATGACGGGAATGCCGAGCCAACCATTCTCCCCAGCTGTGGTGTTTCCATGCCTGAAGTTAAAATCACGCAACGGGTGGTCCGGCGGGAACTCAAGTCCCTAGATGTTTGGAAGTCGAGTGGGCCGGATGGTATATATGGCGATGGTGCTCAGGCGCTGTGCCCCCTAATTGTGCCCAGTACTTACGCAGCTTTTCGCGCTTTCTTGCTCTGCCTCGTGGAAGACTGAGTTCGTGCATCCTGTGCTAAAGAAAGGAGATAGAACAGACCCGTCCAATTACAGGCCTATTGCTATAACATCCCTTCTCTCGAAGGTTATGGAGTGTGTGATTAATACACAGTTCCTGAGATACCTTGAAGGAAGCGATCTACTGAGCGACCGACAGTATCCAAGCCGTCGTCGATGGCAGCTGCTCGGACCCCATGGACACAAATGCTGGTGTGCCACAGGGCTCCGTGCTGTCTCCGACCCTGTTTCTGCTGCACATAAATGATATGCTGTCTGATGACTCCATCCATTGCTATGCGGAAGACAGTACCAGGGACACGTGATACACGGGCCGTGCAAATATCTCTCAGTCTAAGGTGAAGGAGAGTCGCTAACAACTTGCGACCAAAATCGGGAGTATCCGATTGGGGTCGACTAAACCTAGTCCAATTCAATCCCACTAAGACGCAAGTGTGTATACACCTCTAAGAAAACCCCATTTGTTGTAGCGCCGCAATTCCTGGGTACACCGCGTACCATTTCCTCGAGTATCGGGATCCTAGGCGTCGACATCTCAAGCGACGTCCAGTACCGCAGCCATTTGGAGGATAAGGCCTAGCTGGTATTGAAGAAACTTGGAGTGTTTAACAGGGCGAAGCAGTACTTCACTGCGGGGCAACGACTCCTTCTTTATAAGGCAAAAGTCCGGCCCCATATGGAGTACTGCTGTCACCTTTTGCCAGAGCATCTGCATACCAGCTTGACCCCTTCGAATCGATACAAAAACGTGCGTTGAGGCTCGCCGACAATCCCATACTCGCAGGCGCTGTGGAGCCTCTCAGCCACAGGAGGGACTGGCATCCCACACGGCATGTACTGCATGTACGACTGTAATTACTTGTACTTTCCATTACTTTTGTGAATTTTTAACCTGTTCGATGTACTAACCGTACACTATCTTGATTTAATTTACATTTAATTGGATAATAATAAAACATATTATCAGTTTTAAAACCTTCTTTTAATACATAAGGCCTATGAACACCCCCACATCCGACATAACCTTGTAATTACGTACCGTGAAAAATTGTTGGATGTGACACTTCCGACTTCCCTAGTGCGTGAAATATTGTAGGATGTGCCACTTACGACTTTCATAGTACGTGAAACATTGTAGGACATGTCACTTACGACAAGTGTGCTAGTATCGGTTTCGGTTAACAATGTAACAACTGCTTTTTCTAGAATTTCCTAGATTTATTTTTGTTATTCACATTACGACCTTCATTATCTTTCAAAACTGTAGCACTACGCGAAATTTGGTTTCAATATATGGGCATTTGTGAATTTGGTGCAAGTTCAAAACTTTATTTGGCCGTACTGAAAAGTAGTGATTTTGTAGTTCCGACTTTGTTAATAGCTACGGTCGATATGATTAAAAAATAAATTATGTCTTACGGCTCTGGGATCTTGGACTCATACGGTCTTATTAATAAACATGGACTAACTTTAGTCCCAGACTATACAAAAAATAAGATAGCCCATCCTTATTCATTACTTAATGAGGAATAAGGATAGACTATCTTAATTCTTGTCTAGTCTCGGACTAAAGTTAGTCCAAGTTTATTAATAAGGGGGTTACGGTCTTATTAATAAACATGGACTAACTTTAGTCCCAGACTATACAAAAAATAAGATAGCCCATCCTTATTCATTACTTAATGAGGAATAAGGATAGACTATCTTAATTCTTGTCTAGTCTCGGACTAAAGTTAGTCCAAGTTTATTAATAAGGGGGATAGAAATCTTATCGCTAAGATGTTTTGACTACCGCCAGGGTACAAGGCCTACGGCTATTTGGGTACTGTGATATTTAGGTAAGGACAAGTCTACGTAGCTTACCCTGTGAAAAAGTAATCAGAGCCGAGCTCTAACTAAAGACTGCACGTTCTAAACTTACAAGCTCTACACTAGGTACACCTTACTCAAAATATATGAAAAAATGGTCAGATCTCATGTAGAGCCGTGATTTTTGATCTATGCGTCATAACTGTAAACCTTAACAGTACCCTGACAATTATCATGATTAGTGAGTGAGTCAGTGACGAAATTAAGGGTTTTCAGACAGTAATAAAATCTAAAGTATAATAGCTACAATATTCAAACTTTGTATATTTAATGATAGTACTGATGGCATTCTATCTGAAAATTTTAACTATATGTAGCATCATCCAAAGCAAAGTTATGAGAGTTTAAAAAAATAACGAATCGTTTCGAGAAAAGGCCGGTAGTGCCCTTGCGCTTCGCCCTCGCTTCGCTTTGCCGTGCCCCCAGATTTTTGGAACATATTAGGATCATTTTGAGTAAGTACCTACCTACTCCCTTGGTGGTCAAAATCAATCTGGCAAATTCATGGTGATATAGTAGGTATCAATGATTGTCCGCCATCACTGACTGACTTGTTTTTGACAGATAGCATATCAGAGTTGACTGATAATGAAGATAGTTTATTTATTATAAACAGTATCCGTATTGCTTTTAAGTGGGTACAAACAAGTTCATTATATTTTGAATATTATCTAGTTTGAATCTGTGAAATATTTAGTTTTGATAACAATAATTAAGGTTCTTAACTTGAAATAAAACAGTGGTCTGTAATAAAAAAAAAGTATTTTTCTCAAACATGCAATGAAATATTGACATTACGTTCCTCTTAATAGGCTGCGAAGTATGACGTTTCAGGCGCGGCTAGGACCAGAGGCCGGCAATGGAATTTCATACAAACCTTGCAGGCCTAGGCCGGCAAAGTCCTCTTTTTTAATTTCGATTTCACATAAATTTGTGGCAAAGGCATCGACACTCTGCCACTATGCGTATTAAAAAAAAAATATATCTTTAATTTTTTTGTTGTTTATTTCGTTGGCATGTTTGAGAAAAGCACTATACATACCTCGGCGGGATATATGGGGTTGCCTGCCTCAGACCTATCCGGCCTCGCTTCGCTCGGCCGTCTATATGTCTTCGGCCGGCAACCCCTTTCATCCCGGCCTCTGTAGTAATGTACTATAGGTACGTACCTAGTCTGTATAGAGGTACCTACCTAGTTTATAGTTCGCGAAGCATAAATTATAATGGGAAACGTAGCCACATAGGCTCCTTGTCATGTGCTGTAGGTATGTTTATCTCCGGATGGAGAACTGCTCTATCCCTTAAAACCTAGTCTTCTCCGACACCCACACGGGAAGAGAGGGAGTGGCCCTTCTTCTTCATCGGGAACAACCACGACCATGCAAAAAGAACTTAGTAGTTAGGTAGGTAGGTACAAAGGGGTTTGACGCAGAATATGCATTTCGCAAAATGTGCAATCGACAAAAAACGAGCATTTCGCATTTGGCACACTTCCCAAAACAGGCATTTCGCATTTGGCACACTTCTCAAAATGGGCACTTCGTGGAATGGGCACTTCGCAAAATGGGTACTTCGCAGAATGGGAAATTTTGAAATATTATACGGATAATATAAAGTGGTATGGTTTTTTTTCATGAAGGTGCCAGACGAGGGAGTGAAATTTTAAAATATTAATAGGCAATTCGTAATTTTATGTGTTTAAGTATTCAGCTGACGGCTGTAATTATTTTATGATCAGGGGAGGTGAAAAAATCCACTTTTATTGATGTTTGTGCACAAATTAAAAATAGAAAGTCGACATTGCGATATGCATATACGTAACAGTTTGTTTAAAAATGTAAAAAGAAACCCTAAATCCAGAGATGTTTATTTTGATAAAAAATGTTTATATCTTTTATTTAATATTTATTCAAATTAGAAAAATGATGATTTTGACAGTCCCACACTTTATGAGGAACATAATGTTTTGTAAGTAGAATATTTAGGAATTAATATACAAATTGTTTTTTTTCTTGATGACAAATGATTACCTACCATTGTGATTTTTATTGATACTTAGTTTAAAAATCTTCGTGACCTATTTTTATCAAAATAGAGAAGGGGATTTGACTTAGCTTTTTTCACATCTATACCATTTTACATTTCCTGGATAATATCTCAAAAGTGCACATTCTACGAATTGCCCACTCTGCGAAGTGCCCATTCTGCGAAGTGCACATTCTGCGAAGTGCCCGTTCTTCTTCTTTTCGCGGGCTCGTTTTCCGCATGTGGGAAGTGCCCGTTAGGAGAAGTGCATATTATGAGAAGTGCACCAAATGCGAAATCGTGCATTTCGCATTTGGTGCACTTCTGTGAAGTGCACATTTTGCGTCAAACCCGGTACAAAGAAAGAGGAAAGAAAGGAGTTTTTATTACGAATCACTTCACACACATTCACTTAAATAAGAATACATTGACTAGTGTAGTGTCATCCTGTTCACCGAGCACCAAATTGTAATGTGCACTGCCATAACCATACTAATCCTGGTCAGCGGCACAAAATTGTACTAACCCCGGTCCTGGATCACGTCACCAAGTTGTACTGATCCTACTGCCCGGACTAAATTGTACTGTCCAGCGCCGCGACTATAGTATCTTGGTTAGATGCAGCCAATTGTAACTAATTCTACGTCACGACACACCCGAATCATAATGTATAAAGCTATCCCCGTACACCTCTCGTATTCAAACCTACAATTCCCAACCGCACTATCGTCTAATGGCCTTTTAGAACGCTTATCGTGATACGTAGTAATCCGCGATTCTATAGAAAAATGGGTTGTGAAAGATCTATTCCTATGTCGAAGTTTAACATTTAATAATATATATATCTTAACCCACTAACTCGTCCGATCTTAGTATATACATCTATAACAACATAAAACTCACCTAGATTTCAACATACGATATAAATTTGCCGGTTTCCAACGCTCCTACAAGTTCACCCAATGTCTCACCGTTTCTGATACACATCATTTAATATCATAACACCTCTCAATTCATTTTATCAATTAATATAACCAAAATGCTAACTTTATTTATTATTAGTAGCGACTAACGCCTTTGACAACTGACATTTATAATGACACTTGAAATTTGAGGTTACGTCTCTTCCTACGTTCAACATCCCAGCACAGAGACACCTACCACAATACGCTTGTACTACATGTAAAATTAGAATCAACAAAAACTAACTGTCAATCATTCGATACTTCAAATTATAATTGTTTTCGAGGATACCAACAGAGGTCCCGTTATTCAAGAAAAATATACAAACATTTACTATCAGTGAAACTTTATAGTTAAGTTCAACTCATCATTGAAGCTTCTATAAACCTTTATTATTTCTGTAATATAGTGTATTTCCCCCCCCCCCCCCCCGTGTATAAGAAATGTGGCCCCGTGCTCGCCACATTCAGTAGGACCCGCCACTAGTACTAAGATAGTCCTTCCTATGCCTAAGTAGGTATTTAGGAGACAATTTTAAAGTCCCCTGCCTACTGTATCGAGGCATCCGGTATACAAATCCCCAATTCTATTTTCAGAATAGCGTAACTCTAACGCAGGACTTCAATCCTATTGCCGTAATTCCTTTAATATAAGGTATTAAGATATTATCGCAGTATCATCGCTCTAAGCGTCACTTTAGGACAATTATATTAGTATCTATCACAGTAACTTCTGCGCTGTTTGATAACGATAAGTTTAATTAGGTAAAGCTCATTTATAAGCACAGACTTAAAATAATTATAGTAAATACTAGGACCAATTCACTTCTGAATAATATTGTCTGTATAGACACTTCAGAGAGAATATATTCTCACCGAACACATGATCGAACTACAATAATTCAGCTCAACTATAGCTTTTGCTTCACCCTAGCGGGTGATAAGATTACTATAAAATAGCGATCGAGCGACCATGTGCATTCAGTACAGTACATATAACAACTGATTATGCAACAATGATTAAAATATCCAAACATCATTATTTGTGTGTTTGTAGCCACGGTAATCTTATGTGTAAGATCTTGCTCGTACACAAAGAACAATAGTAAAATAACTACCTCTGTAGCTAATCCGTTAGATACTTTCGATCCTTCAGACTTCGGTGGTCTTGCACATAATTCTGTAGCCAGAAAGGTTTCACTAGTGTGAATGTACAATATACCGTTGTGTTGTTGTTCAATAATGAACCAGCAAGGATCTATATGTAAATAGTAAATATTATATCAAAGATGGTTAGGACAGATCAATCACTGTGTATTTACCTTTAACAATATCTGAATTCTGTAATGAATACACCAGTTCACTGCCTCCATTTCACTCACAATCACTCACTTCACTATTAAATCACTCGTCGTGGTGTTGCAGCATTCGCTTGTAGTTTTATTTTCACCATAATTAGCGTAATTATTACACAATCCTGTCACTATAATCCCAGTAAATTCCAACAACGTAAATCGACAAGAAAATTGATTAGCAAAAATTAGCGGGAAAACTTTCATTCTTCGGTCACAAGATGGCGGTCATTTACAAATCTGCTATGTTGTTATTGAACCAATTGCCTATCTAATTTCCTAATCAGATTATTATGATTTACAATAATAACAACTTAGATCACCCCTTTACAAACGCGATTCTACCTACCTAATATATATATTCATATGTTTACTATTAGTGTGTACCTACTCACCTACCTGACTAAACTAACCATGTATCAACAAACATTTAACTACGTTAAACGTGAAATGTGTAAAGCTAATCTATCTGACTAGGGCGCAGGTAGTAAGCCTGACTTTGAACTATCACTAGTACCCCCTACGAGCAAGAGACCACGGCCGAAGCCAAGGATGTGTTCTCTCACAGGACAAGGACATAAAAGTGTGTATATATACATATATAAAGATAGACAGGACTGATCCGCTCTGGAGAGCGACAACCGCCTACCCTCCAGTCACAAACCATCCTGGAAGCTCACGGATCCCTTTCAGGCAAAATCCGTGTGCTGAGCGCTTCAGACTATCCTCAGCATGCCTAGCTGAACAGAGGACAAGAGCTTCGTTATCACCGATAGGTATCAACTCAAGGCAATCACTTCGATTGACTTCCTAAGCGGGGGAACCTAGCTAATACCTATGGCCTCAACCATCCCTAGCCCTACCAAAGTCCCACAAAGAATCCCTATATAAACATTTTATCTCATGTATGGCCCTGTACCGCAGACTCACAGTACAGCTGATATTCTGAATTGAACACGAGATTCAATTCTTAATCCCAGAGATAAAGGTGTCTTGTCTGGCTCATACGATAAAATGTTCATTTCGCGAATTATAAACTTCAATAAAGGCGAGCTACCTAATTCCTCTTTTCACTAATTTAAACACTATAGATTTACTAATTAAACTCAATTATTCACAATCAAAGTAAAAAATCTTCACGACTTTAAATGTAAAATTCTCAAAATTCCCGCCAAAGTACACTATATAGAATACCTTTCGCGAATCGACCAACCCCGAAGCCAGCTCAAAGAAAAAGTGTCCTTGAATTCCCTCGTAGACCTTGCTTCCAGGTCTCCAACACCCCCACAGCCAATCAGAAGATTCGATTTCCCCGCCAAAAGTCACAATTCATGAATAATTGACAACAGCGCTAGGTTTTTTATGGCGCCTGCGTTATAATTATGAACTAACTTAAATCTTCCGGGAACCAATGGCTTTTTTTAAATTTTTATAAGCTATTTACATACTTACACTCATTGATTCTAACTGTCAATATTTTCATAATAATATAAGATTAATTTTATGTTTAATAACCATCCATATTATACTCAATAATAGATATAGAAAATTATTCAATAATCATTTGACCTTTAAACAATAGTAGCCAATCAGAGCCATTTCCTGCATTTTTCATAGCTCTGAAGCACACAGATAATAAATAGTATTTATAATCTCTCTTCAACAGTACTTTATTGCATTAAATATTATAATTATTGTTCTTTGTAAATAATTAATAAGTTTTAACTTTATCTGTTTATTCTTTTCTTTATTATTTTTCTTTATTAATTTTATTATAAACAATACACAAAACTATTATAATATTATTCTTGTGTAAATATCCATAGACTATTTTTCTTAAATTCTTTCAATCATAGTCCCGTCTATACTGTCTATATTAAACTACATTTTAAATTTATTTGTTCATAAAACATATTTACTTGCCCTTTGCAATTTAACAGTATAATTTCTTTATGAATCAATTTTTCTTTAACTACATACCATAGTGTACATTTATCCAATATTTTATTTACGTATAAAAAATCCTTACTTGATCAACTAGATGGCGTTTTACGACATTGAATTATTTTCGTTTTATAAAAAACTATGAGATATTCTATTCACTTGTAGAAATTCTTACTTAATCACTAGATGGCGTTTTACGACATTGAATTATATTATTTATTTATGTTTTCTTGTTTTATAAGAACCTCGAAACGGCGTTTCAGTCCGTTACATCCGACCCCCTGAATCATTTACGCAGGCACAACCATTCCCCCTTTGTGTCCGAAGTAAAGATTCACTAACCTAGCTATAACTCTAGTCTAAAAGATCTGCATGAAATTAAAATTTATTTTGGTAGTATACATATTGTTAGATTGGTTAAATCCAATTGAGGTCCAATTTCTATATGTGTGTGTGTGTGTTTCAAAATTGGGACACGATATCGCTTGCTCACACATTCAAGTTTTAAGGCGAAAACTACGGGACCACGTTATTTCCTGCCAGCCTGACCAATTCAGCGGGAAAAAATGGTTGTGAATCATCTCAGCGCTGTCGCATAGAGTAGAAGATCATAGGGGACTTTGTAGCATGATCCATCTACGTCGCCCATGATCCGCCTACCCCGTTCCCCAAAATTAGCCAAACCTTGTGGACAAACAAAAATAAAGGGGCCAATAGCCCTCACTCCACCCGAAGTAGACCCAAGGACACACATCCCATTTCTCAAACAAGCATGTAGAGTGTGCTTTCTTAATTGTTCCTAACGTGTATAGTTGAGACCCTGTGAAGGCCCATTAACGGCATGCTTAGACTTCTAGTCCTTCCTTAACCTAACACCTTGCATAACCTTCACAAAATCTATTGTAGTGTACATAGATAATTGAACCAAACTGGTATAATAATTTTAACACTTTAATTATAGTATTAATCGGGATGGCCCTCCAGTCTGATTTTAACAATCCCATTCCATCAACTCATGCAATTCGCTAACATATACATCTCATATAACGAAGAAATTCATCATACACACTTTCAGAACCAACTTCCGCGGTTGTGCTCACTACCAACCGACCAGTACTAATAAAGTAAAAGAGTTCTCATTATTTGTCTTCCTTCCACCCCCCCCTTTTTTGTCTCCTTTAATATTGATATTATACGTAAACATATTATTTATTTATTTTATTATTATATATTTTTCCTTTATTTCTTTTTATTATTTTTTTTATATTCAACTCTACTTAATTATTATTATTTTATTTGGGTGGAGCCACCTCTACGCCCCACCATCTGACGAAATGAACAAGATATATATAAACATATCTAACCTTTTTAATATTTGACTACATGTATACAGAACTTAAGAAATTCTTAAACTGCCACATTCTCCTTCACGTCCTCAGATGGGCTTCACCCCTTTCCTCCTTTTATTATCATTTATTAGTACAACAAAATTACAATTCCAACAATTTTAACATTAATTCAAAATCTTACAATTCTTTGTTTAATTCATTTTTATTCATTTTATTTTGAATTTTTACTTTACAATATTAATTTTACTCTACCTCAATAACTATCAATCATGTTTAACAATTGTTAAACATTTCCTCCCCTTTTTAAGTGTTAATTAAATCTTACAATTTTCAATTTATTACTTTCTTTAATTTTAAAGAAAATTTTCAACCTTTAATCAAAATAAATAATATAACTTTCTGTTAACAACACATTAGTTACTTACAAACGTAAAATTATCGTAACAAATTTCTCCTTTTCTGGAGAAAGAAAAGAGAAAAAAAAAACTTCCAATAACTTCACTAAATACACATAGTTAACCTTTCAACCAATCACCAATTTACTTTGGTGTGACTTCGAATCACCAATTCCTAACTCAGAAGTTATAACACAAATACGGTTCAATTTAATTTCGACAGATACAGTTAGCCATTCCCATTGTTCCCCAATCCAGTCTTAACCAAGCCTTAATAACATCTCCCACTATCATCCTTTATGACTCCTTGGAATCAACCCATTGTGTAGCAATTCCTATCATGGTTCTTTATAATACCTCGATAAATGTATAGTATTAAACTTTCCTTTCACTTCGTCTGTTAATGGATTTACCAAAATATAAACATTCTTACAGGGACTCCCCGCTATGACATAAGGCCCTTCATATAAATTTTCAAATTTCTTAGTAATTTTTAACTCAGCATTAGATTTATTTAATTTCCTTATTTTGACAAAATCTCCCACTTGATTACTCTATCAACCTATTTCTTTTATTGAATCCCAGCTTCCTTTTTTCCGCAGCTGATTTCAGGTTCTTCCTCACTGAATTCCTAATTTCCACTATATCTAACCTATCACTATCCTTCCCTATAGCTTGGTCAAATGATAGTTCAGTGCTAATCCCATATAGAATTTCACAAGGAGTATAGCCAGTACTTTCATGGTATGTATTATTATACAAGTTTTCTAATTTCGGCAATGTATTAACCCATCCCCTGTGATTACTACTATTATAAGTCCTAAACAATCTTCCCAATTCTCTATTTACTCTCTCTACAGTATTAGGCCTGGGATTTCTAACTGTGGTATAAATTACTTTAATACCTAACGATTCCATCCCTTCCTTCCATACTCGACCAGTGAATTGCGTTCCATTATCTGACATAATTGCCTTAGGTTTTATTATTTCTAAATATTTTTTTCACCTTGCTAATTACCGCTCTGGCTGTTGCCTTCCTCAAATCATAAAACTTCACAAATTTACTAAAGGAATCCTGTAAAACTAATATGTATCTCATTCCAAACTTCCCCACAGGTAAAGGTCCATATAGATCTACCATCACTAAATCTCCTATATCTTTAGACACAATGGGGCAACATGGACCCACTTTATTATTATTATTATGTTTAGTTAACTGACATACATTACACCCCCTTACTTTGCGCTTTACATCCTTAGTCAAACCTTTCCAATAAAACCTCTCCTTTATATATTTTAACATCTTATAACTACCTTGATGTCCCATCTCCAAATGTACCTGAATGAATGAATGAATGAATGAATGAATGAATGAATGAATGAATGATAATTTATTCGCACGAAATACGGTACATTACATGTTACAGTGGTGTTCGGTTATTACAATAGGTAGCTTAACGTATTTCACCAAAATTGGCATGCAAAATTTCAAAGAATGTCAAATGAATATATAATTATATAAAACTATGTCATTGAATTGATGAAAATAATAAAACAATATATTTTAATTACGAATGAAAGGGAATGTCAAGTGTACATATTATTTCATGGTCATAATTAATAAATAGAAATAACAAAATAATAGCAGATTAATTACAAATTTCCATTCTCTCTGTAGGATAAGTATTCTTGCATAGTGTAGAAGCACCTATCCTGCAACCACGCCTTGAGCTTCGACCCAAAAGCTCTAGGAGGGAGCTCTCGTATTACTTGTGGTATTTTATTATAAACCTTCGTACACATGAACAGGCAATTTGTGTGGTAAAGTTCAGTTCGACACTTCTGGACCACTAGTTTAGTGGGGTCTCTTTGGCTATAACGACTCCTATCACCAATCCTCTCAAAGATATTTGGGTGCTTCCTGACAAAGAGTCCAGTTTCTAGAATATAGAGACAGGTCAGTGTCAGTATTTTGGTTCTTTTAAAAAGAGGTCTGCAGGAATCTAAGGGTTTCACACCACATATTGCTCTTAAACATTTCTTTTGTGACAAGAAGACTCTGTTGTTATGTACTGAATTGCCCCACAATATTATGCCGTAGCGCAATACTGACCCTATGTAACCATGATAGGCTGTTATTGCCGTACTCTCAGAAGCCAGCTTACGTATGTTACGCAATGCATAAACAAATTTATTTAGTTTTTTGGAAACTTCGTCTGTATGTAGTTTCCAATTACAGAGATTATCCACGGTAATACCCAGAAACTTTATTTGGTCAGTTAATTCTATTATGTGATTGTCATATTTAAGAATTATGTCATCTACTTGCATTTTATTATTACAAAATTGTATATGTTTAGTCTTCGTGAGGTTTTTACCTCATCTCTAAGCTTATCTGGCAAGTATATCGAATTTCTCTTTCCACCATCCCTCTCTATAACCAAAACCCCATCTTTTAATCTACACTTATTAATCAGCCTAGACGATTGTCTACCTACCTCACTAGGATTTTGTAATATGTTAAGTAATTTGCTAATCTCTTCATCTTCCCTTTGATATAATTTTATTTGTTCAAGTCTTTTTAACAATTCTTTATTTTGTTTTGACTCCATGTAAAGAATACTAGGCATTTTAATCTTTTCTTCTTGTAAAACCTTCCCCTCTGGCGGATAACGTGATAATATATCGGCTACTATATTATCCCTACCTTTAATATGTTGTATTTCATATTGGAAATTTTCCAAATAATTTATCCAGCGAGTTATTTATGCATTATATAATTTCCAAGTCTTCACGAATAATAAAGCCTTATGGTCAGTCTGAATAATTACCCTTGCACCCCGTAAATATGATTCAAATTTCTCTAAACAACAAATCACTGAATAAAACTCTTGTTCTGTTGTAGTCCAATTTAATTGTGCACCCCTCAAAGCTCTACTATAGAACCCCAATATCTTCTGCTCATCATTACTATCTATCTGGTATAGAACCCCGGCCAGCCCTATTTGTGAACAATCAGTTTGTAAGTAATATGGCCTAGTAAAGTCTGGATGATGCAACATTATAGTTCCTAAAAACAATGATTTAAGTTGTTGAAAAGCTATTTGTTCCAAATCTCCCCAATTCCAAACCTTACCCTTTTTTAATAAATTATATAATGGCTGAGCCTGTCTATGATAATTTGGAATAAATTTCCTATAAAAATTACATAACCCTAAAAATGCTCTTAATTGTTTAATTTTTCTAGGTGCTGGAAAGTCTTGAATAGCTTTAACTTTCTCTGGGTCAGTGCGTAATCCCTTTGTAGAAATAATATAACCTAACATCTTCACTTCCTCACAACAAAACTCACACTTCTTGAAATTACAAGTAAGGCCTGCCTTTTGTAATTTCCCAAGTACTATGTCCAAATGCTCTAAATGTTGATTAAATGATCCTGTAGTAATAATAGCTAGGTCATCTAGGTAATTTACACAATACTCCCTAACCTCATGTCCCAATATAGTGTCCATAGCCCTACTAAAACTCCCAACAGATGTCTTTAACCCCTGCGGTAATACGTTATAAACATAAGACTTCCCATTAAAGGTGAATCCCGTATATTTCTTACTATCCTGAGATATTGGTATTTGAAAGTACGCATTGTTTAAATCTATTATACTAATAAATTTAGCCCCATGGAATGAGTTCATAACGTCTAATTGTAAAGGCGGTTTCTCAGTCTCAGCTACCATAAACTTGTTAATTTCTCTAGCGTCTAATAACACTCTGATGGAATCATCCTTGTGGCGATACCACATGTACCCAGCGCCATCTAGCGACATCAAGCCGAACTACTACGACACTACAAATCCTGCATCGCGATAGTGAAGTTCCCGCGCTGGTACAATACATGAACAACATCCCAACGACAATCGTTGGGCCGCGGCCCGCCAGGCGTGATCACCTTGCCTGGTCGGAGGATCCTCCCTTTGTGTTGGAGGAACATCACACCTCGTTCCTCTACAGTGGTGACCCCGACGTGATCTGATCACGTAACCTTCGCTGAGCATATCGGCAGCATTCTCATCGTCACATCCTATTCACTTCTTCCGCATGAGCGGTAATCAAGTCTTCGCCATCCAGCACCTTCGGCCCTTACAAGGCTACCACAGCATGCAGTGATCGCTGCAGCCTGGTTACCCTTCGGCCACGCCTGCATCTACGGCACACACTACACGTTCATACGGTCACGTAAGAAGAGGACATCTCTCCCGTCTACGTAGTAACTCGAGCCATTTCGCCCCAATACACGGGGGACTACCTCGCCTTATCGAGGATTCGCCCCGTCACTGCCGAGGACTCACCTCAACTCACCGAGGATTCGCCTCGCCTCACTAGCGGCTCGCCGAGGTTTCTTCTCGACGCTTCGAGCCCCAACTCGCTGGGCATTCAACGCAGGACCGCAGCACCGCAGCGCCGCACTTGCCCCGCATCTTCGGGACCAGCGGTAGTCCCGACTCACTGGGACTAGCGAGGATGACTGTTCCACCAATGGAATAAGCGGCGTCCAGATCCGACGAAACGGAACTACTCAAGACTGGCAGTGGCACGCTCTTCAAGAGAGCTAAGACAGCTGACTCATCGCAATCAACCTCCGGTCTTGGAGGGGAGTGATGTGGCGATACCACATGTACCCAGCGCCATCTAGCGACATCAAGCCGAACTACTACGACACTACAAATCCTGCATCGCGATAGTGAAGTTCCCGCGCTGGTACAATACATGTACAACATCCCAACGACAATCGTTGGGCCGCGGCCCGCCAGGCGTGATCACCTTGCCTGGTCGGAGGATCCTCCCTTTGTGTTGGAGGAACATCACACCTCGTTCCTCTACATCCTTTTTGATTGTAAAGGTTAAGGGACTACAATATGGAGTTGAAGCTCTACTAATAATACCTAGATTTTCCATTTCGTTTAACTTTAATTCCATTCGCTCTCTGTAAGCATAAGGTACTGGATAACTCCTCTTAACAATGGGGACGTTCGATACCATAACTATTTTATGTTGATAACAATTAGCTCTACCCAACCGTGATGTAAATAAATTCTCAAACTTTTGTAACAATTTTAACAGTTTATCCCTTTGATTATTCTCTAATACAACCCCCGTTTCTAACTCTGACCAATTAACTTCATCTAATCTAGTCTCTATTAATAAGGACTCTTGAACTTCTTTAAAGCTACACCCGTTGTTACGTTTAACGAACGGAATTACGGATAACTGATCCCGCTGTTTTATCACTAAACCTCTATTTTCCCCACTGCTATTAAGAGTTACTCCATGTCCTTTCAGCCAATCAAACCCCAATATTAAAGGATTTATCAACCCCGGAACTACTATGAACCCCGTCTCCGCAACAAACTCTCCTAACTGTAACGGTAACAAAACTACCTTCTTTATTTCCAAACTTTTATGTCCTACAGCTGTTCTTATTTGAAAGGGTTTAATTGGTAACCAGGGTATCTCTACCTCCCGGCCTAACTTTAACTCGTTTAAAAACTCTTCTGACACACTAGTAATATCACAACCTGTGTCAATCAATGCCACTACCTCACACTCGAAAACGTGTACATATACCTCCGAAGTAAAACTAATTTCTCCCTCTTTACCTTCCTGTTCTTCAAATACTACCCCTTCTACCCTTGGACTTATACATTCTACTTGTTTAAAGTCAGCCTTCCACTTAATTAAATCTACTATTTGCTCGTCAATATATAACTGTTTTGGTTCAAATTGTCTATAACCTAATCCTTCTTTTGCCTTCCTATCTAATAATACCGGTGCCAATGGTGTCCTAATTCCCCTTCCCCCTTTTCCTAGCATTTCACCTGGTTTCCACCCCATTTTACGCATAATTTCTAATGCAGCGCCCCCTTTAATTGAGACTGGACCGGGAACCAAATTTCCAATCCCTCCTAGTTTAAACCTTCCCTCGCTGTATCTTCTAATACCACCGATGAACCCGAAGCTGCAACGGCTGCTACCTTTGACTGCTGACTAATTGCTGGTCTTGGCCATTTCTTATAATTTTGACGATGCTCCTTGAAATTACGGTCCAACTCCTTCCTCCTCTCCGCCTTTGCCTGTTGAACCCCACTGTCTACTCGTGCGATGTCGTCCATCTCCCTTAAATAATCCGCCGTCTCTATGATTGTGTTCAATTTAGAAGTATACCATCCTTGTTGTATGTACTTAGAATACTGTCTGACTATATCATTCACTAGTTGTCTCTCTGAGATCTTATAGGTAAGCATTTGCGCCTTTCCGGTTAAATTCAAAAAGTGCCCCAACATAGTTGAAGATTTATCTTTATCCCAAACGCCATTTACGATCGACCTCCGCAGCTCATTCTGCTTGCTCTCACTCCAAAAGGTGGATAGAAAATCCATCTTGAAATCTTCAAAATTATTCCAACGCAACTTATAAACCCTCGCCCAATCCCTGGCCTCTCCTGACAGACATTCTTGTATTAATTCTAGTTGATTACCCCCTTGTCCAATCTTCTTAAGGTAAGTTTCTAAATCTTCTAAAAAGGTCACTGGGTGCAAACCCATATCATCTCCATACTTAGGCTTATCTAATGTGATATTCCGTATATGATAATTAATATTTCCTGGTAAACCTTGATTATTAATCTCTTTACGTTCTCCATTATCCAAACACACTCTGGTTTGTTCGTGTGAAGAATTCGAAAGTTCTGGTTCCACTGCAGAAGGATTCCCTACCTCGGATGACATTTCCTCATTTTGATTGACAGACGCCGATTTAACCTCTTTCACCTCGGCCCTCAATGCCTCTATCTGTGAAGTCAATATTCCCAATGCCTGGTTTATCTTCTCTATCACTGAACAATCCATTGGCTCCACTACTTTATTAGAGTTCAAACCCCCACTATTCCCTTTATTTACTCGCCTAGAAACTGGATGAACGTTGAACGACTCCTCAGAACTCAGATCTCCCATGCTATTTGCACATGTAAACCCAGTATTTGACTCCCTATATCGAGCAGGTGTCTTACGCACTACCTTTTGGTTTAACTATCTTCTCTTAGACAATTATCAAGGTGAAATTCTAAATATATTTAGTTCACTAGAACCCACGCTTAGTTCACTCTTTGTGCCTCCCAATATCAAGTAGTACCACAACACAACAAAGTCACACCGTATCTAGTTATACTTCATTAAATCACAGTTTATCAATTACACTTTATTACACTTTACTAAATTTACACATTTTCAAATTACACTAATTCAGAGTACACTTTATCAAATTACATCCCTTTCTTTTTTAATAAAAACCGACCTTTAGTTCTAAAAATTAATTCACAATTGCATTAAACTTTGTATATTGTATAAATTTATTCACTATTATACTACACTCCTGTTCCCCCCCATTTACTCCCTTATCTATCATAAATTCTAAAGACGACCCCCCAATTATTAATATTATACTTCATCTTAGTTTAATTACTATCTCGACCCCCCATTTTCTAATATTTTTAATTTTAATTATTACTATGTAACCCCCACTAATATATTAATACAACCCATTTCCCTCTTACCTATATATATTCACGGCAACAAATTGTACGGTATAGCATAACCATACCGTACCTTAACGAACTCATTAACTTATATTAACCCCAAATAATTTCACTCAATACTTACTTACTTTCCTCTTACAAACCACCCCATAAGACCCTCCTTTTTTCCTAACCTTATACCAATATATTTTTGCTTTAATAGCAATATTTCTCCCTCTTATTTCCAACTCATAATAATTCTTTAAATCCATTTTTGTTATATTTTTTTTTATATATAAATACCTAAACTGTAAAGAAATCAATTCATCAATCTAACTACAACTATATATAATTCTTGTTTTTATTTAATATAACCAATAATAATATTTTCTGGTCAATGATATTTTTTGTTTACATCTCAATTATATTATAATTCACAGAGTGATTGTACCGATACCTAATATATTCTAATTAATGATACTAAATTATTAATACCATCTTGTGACCAAAATACTACCATTCTATTCCACTCCATATTCTCCGCTTAATATAAATGCATTTACTTGTTTAATACCAGACCCTACTGGATCCTGGTTTCAAGATATTAGTATTATACCTACTCCCGTGCATCCCTAGCTAGTCTTGGTCGCATAGTACCAAGTAGCACCGTGATATTGACCTTCCCGGGACAAACAAACGTTAACATACTGGTTATCGACACAAAATTGTAGTGTCATCCTGTTTACCAGGCACTAAATTGTGGTATTATCCTGGTCACCGCACCAAATTGTAGTGTCATCCTGTTCACCGAGCACCAAATTGTAATGTGCACTGCCATAACCATACTAATCCTGGTCAGCGGCACAAAATTGTACTAACCCCGGTCCTGGATCACGTCACCAAGTTGTACTGATCCTACTGCCCGGACTAAATTGTACTGTCCAGCGCCGCGACTATAGTATCTTGGTTAGATGCAGCCAATTGTAACTAATTCTACGTCACGACACACCCGAATCATAATGTATAAAGCTATCCCCGTACACCTCTCGTATTCAAACCTACAATTCCCAACCGCACTATCGTCTAATGGCCTTTTAGAACGCTTATCGTGATACGTAGTAATCCGCGATTCTATAGAAAAATGGGTTGTGAAAGATCTATTCCTATGTCGAAGTTTAACATTTAATAATATATATATCTTAACCCACTAACTCGTCCGATCTTAGTATATACATCTATAACAACATAAAACTCACCTAGATTTCAACATACAATATAAATTTGCCGGTTTCCAACGCTCCTACAAGTTCACCCAATGTCTCACCGTTTCTGATACACATCATTTAATATCATAACACCTCTCAATTCATTTTATCAATTAATATAACCAAAATGCTAACTTTATTTATTATTAGTAGCGACTAACGCCTTTGACAACTGACATTTATAATGACACTTGAAATTTGAGGTTACGTCTCTTCCTACGTTCAACATCCCAGCACAGAGACACCTACCACAATACGCTTGTACTACATGTAAAATTAGAATCAACAAAAACTAACTATCAATCATTTGATACTTCAAATTATAATTGTTTTCGAGGATACCAACAGAGGTCCCGTTATTCAAGAAAAATATACAAACATTTACTATCAGTGAAACTTTATAGTTAAGTTCAACTCATCATTGAAGCTTCTATAAACCTTTATTATTTCTGTAATATAGTGTATTTCCCCCCCCCCCCCCCCCTCCCCCGTGTATAAGAAATGTGGCCCCGTGCTCGCCACATTCAGTAGGACCCGCCACTAGTACTAAGATAGTCCTTCCTATGCCTAAGTAGGTATTTAGGAGACAATTTTAAAGTCCCCTGCCTACTGTATCGAGGCATCCGGTATACAAATCCCCAATTCTATTTTCAGAATAGCGTAACTCTAACGCAGGACTTCAATCCTATTGCCGTAATTCCTTTAATATAAGGTATTAAGATATTATCGCAGTATCATCGCTCTAAGCGTCACTTTAGGACAATTATATTAGTATCTATCACAGTAACTTCTGCGCTGTTTGATAACGATAAGTTTAATTAGGTAAAGCTCATTTATAAGCACAGACTTAAAATAATTATAGTAAATACTAGGACCAATTCACTTCTGAATAATATTGTCTGTATAGACACTTCAGAGAGAATATATTCTCACCGAACACATGATCGAACTACAATAATTCAGCTCAACTATAGCTTTTGCTTCACCCTAGCGGGTGATAAGATTACTATAAAATAGCGATCGAGCGACCATGTGCATTCAGTACAGTACATATAACAACTGATTATGCAACAATGATTAAAATATCCAAACATCATTATTTGTGTGTTTGTAGCCATGGTAATCTTATGTGTAAGATCTTGCTCGTACACAAAGAACAATAGTAAAATAACTACCTCTGTAGCTAATCCGTTAGATACTTTCGATCCTTCAGACTTCGGTGGTCTTGCACATAATTCTGTAGCCAGAAAGGTTTCACTAGTGTGAATGTACAATATACCGTTGTGTTGTTGTTCAATAATGAACCAGCAAGGATCTATATGTAAATAGTAAATATTATATCAAAGATGGTTAGGACAGATCAATCACTGTGTATTTACCTTTAACAATATCTGAATTCTGTAATGAATACACCAGTTCACTGCCTCCATTTCACTCACAATCACTCACTTCACTATTAAATCACTCGTCGTGGTGTTGCAGCATTCGCTTGTAGTTTTATTTTCACCATAATCTTAGCGTAATTATTACACAATCCTGTCACTATAATCCCAGTAAATTCCAACAACGTAAATCGACAAGAAAACTGATTTGCAAAAATTAACGGGAAAACTTTCATTCTTCGGTCACAAGATGGCGGTCATTTACAAATCTGCTATGTTGTAATTGAACCAATTGCCTATCTAATTTCCTAATCAGATTATTATGATTTACAATAATAACAACTTAGATCACCCCTTTACAAACGCGATTCTACCTACCTAATATATATATTCATATGTTTACTATTAGTGTGTACCTACTCACCTACCTGACTAAACTAACCATGTATCAACAAACATTTAACTACGTTAAACGTGAAATGTGTAAAGCTAATCTATCTGACTAGGGCGCAGGTAGTAAGCCTGACTTTGAACTATCACTAGTACCCCCTACGAGCAAGAGACCACGGCCGAAGCCAAGGATGTGTTCTCTCACAGGACAAGGACATAAAAGTGTGTATATATACATATATAAAGATAGACAGGACTGATCCGCTCTGGAGAGCGACAACCGCCTACCCTCCAGTCACAAACCATCCTGGAAGCTCACGGATCCCTTTCAGGCAAAATCCGTGTGCTGAGCGCTTCAGACTATCCTCAGCATGCCTAGCTGAACAGAGGACACGAGCTTCGTTATCACCGATAGGTATCAACTCAAGGCAATCACTTCGATTGACTTCCTAAGCGGGGGAACCTAGCTAATACCTATGGCCTCAACCATCCCTAGCCCTACCAAAGTCCCACAAAGAATCCCTATATAAACATTTTATCTCATGTATGGCCCTGTACCGCAGACTCACAGTACAGCTGATATTCTGAATTGAACACGAGATTCAATTCTTAATCCCAGAGATAAAGGTGTCTTGTCTGGCTCATACGATAAAATGTTCATTTCGCAAATTATAAACTTCAATAAAGGCGAGCTACCTAATTCCTCTTTTCACTAATTTAAACACTATAGATTTACTAATTAAACTCAATTATTCACAATCAAAGTAAAAAATCTTCACGACTTTAAATGTAAAATTCTCAAAATTCCCGCCAAAGTACACTATACAGAATACCTTTCGCGAATCGACCAACCCCGAAGCCAGCTCAAAGAAAAAGTGTCCTTGAATTCCCTCGTAGACCTTGCTTCCAGGTCTCCAACACCCCCACAGCCAATCAGAAGATTCGATTTTCCCGCCAAAAGTCACAATTCATGAATAATTGACAACAGCGCTAGGTTTTTTATGGCGCCTGCGTTATAATTATGAACTAACTTAAATCTTCCGGGAACCAATGGCTTTTTTTAAATTTTTATAAGCTATTTACATACTTACACTCATTGATTCTAACTGTCAATATTTTCATAATAATATAAGATTAATTTTATGTTTAATAACCATCCATATTATACTCAATAATAGATATAGAAAATTATTCAATAATCATTTGACCTTTAAACAATAGTAGCCAATCAGAGCCATTTCCTGCATTTTTCATAGCTCTGAAGCACACAGATAATAAATAGTATTTATAATCTCTCTTCAACAGTACTTTATTGCATTAAATATTATAATTATTGTTCTTTGTAAATAATTAATAAGTTTTAACTTTATCTGTTTATTCTTTTCTTTATTATTTTTCTTTATTAATTTTATTATAAACAATACACAAAACTATTATAATATTATTCTTCTATAATATTTTTCTTAAATTCTTTCAATCATAGTCCCGTCTATACTGTCTATATTAAACTACATTTTAAATTTATTTGTTCATAAAACATATTTACTTGCCCTTTGCAATTTAACAGAATAATTTCTTTATGAATCAATTTTTCTTTAACTACATACCATAGTGTACATTTATCCAATATTTTATTTACGTATAAAAAATCCTTACTTGATCAACTAGATGGCGTTTTACGACATTGAATTATTTTCGTTTTATAAAAAACTATGAGATATTCTATTCACTTGTAGAAATTCTTACTTAATCACTAGATGGCGTTTTACGACATTGAATTATATTATTTATTTATGTTTTCTTGTTTTATAAGAACCTCGAAACGGCGTTTCAGTCCGTTACACTAGAGAATTACAAAAATTATTAAAACATCGTAAAAATTACGTTACAGTAGAAGGGCTTTGTGCTAACTTACTTTAAATAAATCTGTATTTATTTTTTGCTCCCTAACTGGTGGACGGATCGCCGCAAACTTCAGGCAACTTCGGAAAGCTCGGCAAAGAATACGGATAGTAGTATCATCTCATTTTTTTTCATATTATTTTTTCATATTATTATATTTTTATTTTTATATTTTTATTAACAAAGAGCCTCGGTGGCGTGGTGGTAGTGAACTCGACTGCTACGCAGGAAGCGCGGGTTCGATTTCCGTTCAGTGCAATTATTTGGTTCACTAATGTTTGACCAAAAAATAATTGACAAATAAATGATCATTTGACAAACAACGTTTCACCAAATGTTTATTTGGCAAATGAGACATTTGACAAAAGTATCATCTTAAAAAAACTCACTTAGCAAATGATCCATTAACAAACACTACTCTTGGCAAATGTGTTAAATATTAAAATGTCAATTGACGTTTCTTCATTTAACCAAAATATGTTTCGCAAATTGAGCATGTATCCAAATGTCATTGTAGTTAATTATAATATAAAGTAAAGTAAAGTATAAATAAAATCCTATATCTGGGTGGTTTAAAAAAAAATAACCACGAAGGCTCCTGAGTTATCTGATAAAACTACTACTGGTCTAAAAACGTTTGATATAATGTATTAAGTGACAAACGTAATCGAAAATCATTAGGTCTAACGGTTAATATATATAAAAAACGTCATTATAGTTAACACCCCGACTCAGATTACCCCGACTCGGATAGGTTAGGTTAGAAGGCTAATGCAGGAGCGGAGCGTAGCGAAGCTCTCGCATTAGGCCTTCGTGGTTATTTTTTTATAAACCACCCAGAAGTAGGAGCCCCGCGTAGCGGGGCTCCGTCGACCTTGTAGACGCATCAATTGTTTAGTTTATAAAGTTTTCTATTAAATAAACAATATAATGATTAAGAATATTTGATTTGATATTCTATGAAATGATTATTCTAATCTTTAACTTTATATGAAACAAAATTCAATGATTTAAAATTCTTTAAAGTAAGTATTCTGTATATTGATTATTCTATGAAACGAAATTATGCGAAACATTTTCTGTAATACGAAATTATACTAAACAATTGTCTATAAAACAACGCACACCCCTTATTTCTGCATGGTTATAAAAAAAAAAACCACGAAGGCTTAATGGATTTGACATATATGTACTAAGTATTTAATGACCAATCAGCGCAATATTACATCCGTGGGGATTTCCCTCACGTAAAAAAAGGGATAGGCAACAATTGGATAGACGAATGAACACCAGTTAGGTATAATAGATAAATAAAAACAATATAAAAATACTTGCTTCAAATTTAATAACATTTAAAAATATGGTTATAATTTTTTCATAAAGAATACGTATATAATTTTTCACATAAACACTAATAATTGTAGTATAATTTTCTTTAAATATATGTAGGTAATGCAAATGTCCAAAATGGATAGCGTCAGTCGAAAGTTTAAAAAATTGAAAATTCAAGTATGAAAATCAGTCATTAGTTTACGGCGTCGTATTTGGATTTCTTGATGTAACTGGCGAGGAAGCAGGACAGCAGCGTCCCAATGAGGGGCAGGAAGGCTGTGCCGATTGCGATACCTAACAGTATGTCCATGTTGTTCTGCACATATTCCGTGATAACCTCGTAGCAACCCTGAATTAAAAAAATGAATAAGCATCCATCATATCATATTAAATAAAATTATGTACCTAAAGAGAGAAATGTTTATAACTCAAAATACTAGTAGTGCAGCCACTATTGGCAACTATGCAAAATGTGAGAACCAGCAACTATGACCGATCACCTATACCCGAGACCCCGAATAGGTAATTACAAAATGTTGTTAATAATTTCTTCAGAAACAAGAAACCGTTACAGAAATCATTGTAAGTTATTCAGAAACTGTTATGGCCGTTCTACGAAAGTCGAATACATTACTTTTTCCTGCGTAACGCGAAAATTCATTTGATTAAACGTTAAGATCCATAAAAGCAGCGACAAATCTAAGTTTCAACTCTTCATATTACTCGTAATTAAACCACAATATATATTTTACAATTTACCAGAGATACCCGAGGAGGGCCAGACCAAGAGGAATGGCCCTGGGTCAGCCGGGGTGCGAGGGATATGTCACGAGACAACCTCACCTTCGGTAGGCCGAAGGTGAGGTTGTCTCTGTGCTAGGGCACAACGACCCATAGACGGCGTGCGGTTTAGTCGGTTCGAGTCCGCAATAACCTCCCCCTCCGGCTCCGGAGAGTATGCGTGGGGATTTCCCGCACGTAAAGAAAAAAACCCAGAGATCTACCGATTAAGGTCTACTTTTAATACCACTTAGCTACAAGCACACATGATGGAAAGTGTTTATGTGGCCTATGGACGTGTACAGCACCAGGAGTGTCACACTCGTGCTGCCGACCCTGTAGGAACATTATAATGCCCCCTTGAAAACCCTCATATTGTAGTCGCTTGGAAAAAGCACAGCAGAGAGTTCATTCCACAGCTTGAGCGTGTGTGGAATGAAGTGCCGCCCATTCGATATTTCGATTTGATATTTTTTATATATACGTTCACGTCAAATAAACAAAAACGGATTTTGTAGTGTTTTTAGTACTTATCTTAATAGTAATTTGAACACTTAGAGTATGAAGAAACTTACGCGTTGGAAGACTTTACTGTAATTGGCGGTAACGCAGTTCTGCAGATCGAGGCAGCACGACCGTGGAATCACCTTCTGCGGTGACAGCAGCGTCCAGTCCGTGTAGTTAGATACGCCACAGCAGTGGAACTGTTACACAGAAGGGAGACAGAATAAATAAACTAAGTTACTGATGATGAGGAGTTAAATTGTAAACAACAAGTAAAAGCAGGTGATTAACGTTGAAGACCACTTATAAAGTAGATAAAGTCAACGATAGTATTGGTTGCAATTTGCCCTATTCAAAAGTAGTAAGCTGTCCCGAATCGTTCAATTTACTTTCCATTATGAATATTTTCTTTGCCGAACATGTCATTTACTCTTGCCACAGATAAGTGGGCATTCACCACAATATCTTCGCTTTAAAAATGTTTTAAAACATTATACATTCGTCGCAGTTCACTAAACGAGAAAAACCCACTGTGTGTTATGGTTTATTAGTGATAGGTAACTTACATTTTCTTGCGTGAAGTCAAAATTAGTTTTGGTCTGATTAGAACTCATGATGGTTTGAGTAAGTCCGTCCCGTAGACTCTTGGCAAACGTATCTCGATAGCATGAAACTGCAACGCCGACACCAGCATCCATCATGAAGATACACGCTAAACATCCACCATACTGGAAAAAAATGTAAGGGATTTCTATTTAAGAATTAATAGTTATTATGCTAGTACCTCTGCCTACCCCTTCGGGGATACAGGCGTGAGTTTATGTTTACACTCTCAACAGTGGATTGCGAAGGGCTAAGTGAATTAATGAATGTATGTAGAAGGTACCTACCGTCAACCTCATAAGTTTTTATCAAAAGTATTACAAGTTCCTAATTACCACTGTGAAATAATAAGATATATTCGAAAAACCTTTTTAAAAACAATCTTTTTTTTTTTTTTTTCTTGCATTGTCATCCGAACTGACCGTGCATACCAAATTTCAGCTCAATCGGTTGAGGGCAAGTGCCTTAAAATTGAGTTGTAAGATTCCACCCGAACAAACATACATTGCAAGTTAAATAAAAGCTTGTAAAAATGAAAACGATTTTTTTTAAACGCGTGTTAAAAAAACAACTTACGATATACAGGAGTACAGGTTGGCCTTTGATGATGCAGGAAAATGCAATTGAGGTCACGACGATTATTAGGCAGGCAATTCCGATTATAACATGAGGTGCTGTCCCAGAGAACTCTGGCGAGAGATCCATATATTTGTGCAGGTTGAATTCAGCCCATAATCCCACGATGAATAGCAACAATCCTGTAAGCTGTAAGATTATATTTTTGAGTATTTCTACTAATATGTACATCATTTTCATAACAATTTCCCAGTTGCGTCGAAAGTTTTGCACTTAGGAGCCACACCCGTTCGCTCTGCTGGCGGGGAAGGAGGAAGACCCGTGCGTATTTCCATACGTTAAAAATGGATCTCAAGCCTTTTCGAGGTTTTCCGGGAGCGACTACCGTAACCTCTTGAGGGAAAGCCTGTGCCAGAGGCCTCGTCCGTTGTTTAGCAGATGTAGTTGAGGTTGACTTGGTTCTCAAACATATTAGTAGATTCTTGTACACCACTTCTAATCATTTCTACTGAATCTATACCTACTTAACAGTTATAATATCCTTACAAGTACCTGCAACAATATAACTTGCTAGGTAGGTGCTTAATATGTTATGCACGCCAGGACCGGTTTCACTTCGGTTTCTATTTCTATTAGATAGTAAGTATTGTCTAAAAGTGCCATAAAATACTTTTCTTCGGTGTTGTGTCGAGTCGAGTAATACTTATATCTACGCTCATATAATATTTACCGATAATAACCGGTATTATTTATAGGTTTTTGCGAAAATCTATAATTGCAGGTTTATTATATGATATTGCGTGATGGCTTTTTATTAGCTTATAGCTTTTCTAACTGATTATTTGCCTATTTTATTTACATAGGTAAGTTGACTAATTAAAAATTTAAATTTTTTTTTGGTCTATCTTGCACGTTATCCTCATGATCATCTCAGCGTTGAGGCCTAGGTGTAAAAAAAAGTCAGACCCCGGCATTTGCTTTCCAATTTTTAGTCCGCCACTTCGCACTTTCTTTGGCATCCCTCACAGTGAGATGCATTTCATCCCTAAAAACAGATCTATTTGCCAGCACTTCTTGGGTACTCCGCTCCTACTGGGGCTCAGGCCCAGCTCGAAGGTGGCGTAACATGAGTACCTACATGACCAGACATTTGTTGCACTGACAGACTTACACATATGGATACAAATTAAAGTAGTAGATATAATTTTTTACTAGTTTACATATTTAGATTTTTGATAAAAATATTTTTGTAATTAATTACTTCAGATTATTACTTAAATTTTTAAACAAACATTGCGAGGCATTATAGTAGTATGTACATAATCACAATTACTTATAATATTACCGATTACGTACCCAAAACACAATGTTGAAAGCAAAAAGAAATGTTTTTAGGCAAGCGATCACCGCCACGTTTTTAAACTGATTACCCATTATGCTTTTGATCACTTATTTCACGAAAATCACCATGGTTTTATGAACCATATGTTGTTGCGAACACCGTCAGAGAGCGACTACCCCAGGGGTGGGAAATTTTCGCGCATGCGCAATCAATAGGCGTCGTACTTGTTGACAATACTCTGTAGATGTAGGTGTAAACTTGAGCTTTATTATGTGACCTCGGAATAGATTTTATTATTTAGATTAGCTTCATGCACTGACCGTAGAGGTTGTTAAGCATTGGCGGACTAACGTTTACGAGGCTCTTGTCCTTTGCATCACATTTTATTGATATAGCTTTGTTATTTTCTTTTTTAGGAATTATTATAGAAGACTATTACGGGTCAATCCCGACTGAAATGGCAGTTACCGGAGCAGCCGGTGGCGCCCAGAGTTTGTTACTAGAAATGACTGCGAGAAGCCCTTCCTCACTCCTTCGCCTTCAAATGACTACGATCTTTTCCCGACCTCAGATCGCCCGTAAATTATTTTTCCTTTCATTTTTATGATTGTAGGAGACAATGACGTCGATTCGGTTTGGCAAAATTCCGACTAAACTAAACTATAATTAGTTTAGTCACGTCAAATTGCGGTTTCTTATTCGGGAAAACACCAACTAACTTAATTTGACAGGACTAAACTATTTTTAGTTTAGTCGAATTCAATTTAGTGAAAAACTCCATTTTGCTATTCGGTAAGGCAAAATTTTATTTCTGTCAAACTAAAATCCGACTTATTTTAGTGGCCATATTTGTGTGATTGTTTGTGCTGGTTGAAATTTTTAAATTACAGAAAAATGAACGTATGCGTTGTGGCTGTTTTTTTCGAGGAGCAAGAAAGGTAAATAAGAAAATTTATCAACTAAATATATGTTTATTTGTTCAAAACTGACCTAGCAGTAAAAAATTCCGCATCAATGACATTGTGAAGAAGCAGTTGACGGACTCGGACACCATGGCCTGTCATGCTGCAGGTGCGCGGGGCGAATTCCACGGCACGCCAGCCTCAACGACATTATCCGCCGTGCTCTTGTCATTGCTGGTGTGCCAGCTGTGCTTGAACCAAACGGTGTGGCGCGCGACGATGGCAAGAGACTGGGTGGTATGTCAATAATGCCTTGGAAAATGGGTAGTACTCTGGTGTGGGATGCAACATGCGTCGACACCATTGCCCCTACCCATATACCTACCTGGCACGGCTGGCTGTGCCGGTGCCGCTGCAGCTTCTGCAGAGGCTGTTAAGCGGCGCAAATACTCCAATCTTATTGGAGATTATGAATTTGTGCCGTTTGGAGTCGAAACGTTTGGGCCTTGGGGTCCGAGCGCCCGCAATCTCTTCAGGGAGATTGCGAAACGTATGGTTGACGCTTCTCGTGACCAGAAGGCTGGCCTCTTTTCAGGTCAGAGATTAAGTATTGCCATACAACGTGGCAATGCTGCTAGTCTTCTGGGAACGCTACCACAAGAGGCATGCGATGCGGATGAATTCCACGACGCATTTTAACTTTTAGTTTAATTTTTTTTATTATATTTAGTATTGTGTATATAGTAACTATTTTTGCCAATACATCTGTAATATATGTAAAAATTGTGTAACAATAAAAATAATTTAAAAATTAACAATTTATCATAAAGGTTGGGTTTGAAATTTAATTTAAGGTTAGAAATTTATTTGTTTTACAGAAATCGGGAAAACGGGCCAGGTCTCTTCGGTCGAGGGATGCATCAAATCCGTTTGAGATGGCCGACCGCAAATTTAGAAAATTCTTTAAGGTCCCGTCATCAGCGGCCAAGTTCCTGTTGGAGATACTAGAAAATCACCCTAGATTAAGCGAAAAGAATTTTTTTTTTGATTGTGACATACTTATTTATTTTCTTCTTTTCACGTAATATTCCCATTACCATGCCGCCAAGTTTGTTGTTTTGGTTTGTTTACTTTTTCAGAGGTTTAATTTACGGTCACGTTTGAACACATGTTTTTTGACAAGAAGTTAAGTTGTCTCTCTCACACTTCAACAACTTCTTATTGTGATTGTACTAATTTACCATAATTTACAGCTTAGACGTCCTACTTTCTTTCTTTAAGGACGTTGTCATTGGTTCACTGAATTCACAGATTAAAAAGGGTTTATTCAATTTAGTCGTGTGACATTGACTAAAAATGCATGCACTATTTTTAGTTCGGTGGCCAAACCGAATAGACAAAACGTTGAACTAAACTAAAATAAGATAATTTTTAGCTTAGTTTAGTTTAGTCGGGTGGACATGCCGAATTGACACCAATAAATATTTGAAACAGTAACTACAAAAGTAAATAAATTTTTGCACTACCAATTTACATAAATTTTGAGGTTATGTGAAAAAAGTGTAAATACAAAAGTTTTAGATCTTTTTATTACCTACAACTTTGCCATTAGACTTTTTTCCATAGGACTTTTAGTTTTGCCGGAAATCGAGAAAAGCCGTTTTTTACCCTTAAAACTCACCCCCATCCCCTTCCCGACCTCAGATCGCCCGTAAATTATTTTTCCTTTCATTTTTATAATATTCCCCCTCCTTTTCTAATGGGTTTCATCGTACTATTTTTTTTTTTTGGTTTTAAAAATTATCGACCCTGGTCTAAACAGGGTCGAATACTGTCACAGTGATAAAAATGAGAGCAATTATAACTTAAAATAAATTATTCTTTGCCTGATTTATGCGGCTCTAAGTTAAAACGTGTGTTTTAATTAAATGAAATATTGAGAAGATAATAATATTTATTACACTATTATTATCATCATAAAATATACATAAGTGATAATATACAATTGTGCGAATCAGGGAGTTATGAATGCCTACTTCACTAGCGCGTTTATGTCTAAGTTAAATCAAAAGTTACGTCATGTCAAGTTTAATAATTAAGAGAGATTGTGTATCAAGAAATTATTTTAATTTTTGTATGTAGTATATTATATACTTTTCATCATCATTTTATTGACTAACAAGTCAGTAAAATAAAAAAAGTCATCAAAAGTTTTTAGGCAACCCAATTGGTATGTGTTCAGCAACACATTTTATTGGCAAAATTATTCATTCGATATACAGATAGGTGAAGGTTATCTTTATCTCATAGGGATCCTAGATAATAAGGTGAGTAATAAATAATTATGTTATGCTATTTTTATCGTTGACTGAAATTGTTCAAAAATGATGTTATAATTTACTTACCAAGTTTCCTGTATCAACCCCGTGCCGTCTTCACATTTGAATTTTAAATCCTTTAAAACATGAGGTCGTGCGATTAACTGTGCAGATCCAAAAGAGCGTAACGGCATCGGCAACTTTATTTATTGGTTAGTCAGTTGTTGTCCGCTGCAAGGAAAGCGCACGTCACACTCTCAAACAGCGCTCGCGCATCACGAACTCATAGACGTAAACCGCGAATTGTTTATTCAATAAAATATATCATTAATGTGCTCTGTCAAATATATCGGGGCATGATGGCTTACCATATTCATATATATTTAATGGGATTATTATTTTGCCAAATTTCTGCCGTCGCTCCCATCGCTGAAATTGACTCCAATGAAGGTAAGATTTATATGCCGTTTTACTGAATATAATTAGGTACGTCATGAATAAATGAGAATTTAATAAAAAAGATTATGTAAACAAATGCTATGCACATGAGTAGGTAGGTTTTCACTTACTGTTTCCGCACATTTGTTTGTTTTCATACATTAATAATATAATTTCATTTAAAAAAAAATCAATTTCTATATCTATCTAATAAATAACATTATTAGAAATTGTAACTATTTGTTTGAAGAGAACAAGCAAACAATTATTTTTTAATATTTTCTTTGAATGTGCTGTAAATATTTACTCCTTCAGGCATAACTTATTATTAATTTTTATAGGTAACATTGATGTCAGAGTCGTAAAGTACATAGGTACCTAACTCATTATTACCTTTAAAATTGCAAATAATTTCCATTTATACATATTATCGGTTTTTCGTAAATTGTGTATGTCCGTTAGTGAGCTTTTACCTCGCTAACAACGGAGTTCGCATAATGTGATTCTTTTGCAGTGTGTATTAAATTATGTATATAGTCATATTCGTAATTACCACACTATGTATAGGTATAGTTATATATAGCGTCGGTAGCTTAGCGGTTATGGAGTCGGCCTTACGATCGAGAGGTCCCGGGTTCGAATCCTGGCCATTACACTACCGACGTGAACCCACTCCTAGCACAAGCAATTTAGTTTAGTTGGAGGGGTTAGAGGGAAATATTAGTAATTTCGATAACTTTGGTTGCTAATATTCTTTAAAAAAAAAGTATGTAGGGTGTATGGGGCTCCACCGAGATCTTCGGAGCCCCAGCCAACTTCAAATGCGGGCCTGTAATCTGGTGCAGTATTTCCTTTCGATTCTCGGCAGTCACACACACGGAAGTCGCTTCTGTAAAAGCCAAGATGAGCCACATAAAGAGGGGAAAGGGTGGGAGAGCGGACCATGGACTCCGAAGTGCAAGTTTACAACCGAGATGAACGTGGTTCTTGATGATAAGTTAAGATCACTATAATGTAACAATACAATCTATTTGTCGTTTCCGTGATACGTGCTACAAGTGCAGGATACCTAGTTGCTTTCGCTGGTGCGACTAACAGTTCAGTTATTTATTAGATGTTTTAACGATACCACTTCTATTATTTCTCTTGATTTGGCTTACCTTAGCTTTTGTTAGAATGAATGCCGTTTGAACTCTAAACCCCAGAACCTCGTGCACTAAACAGCAGGTGGATATACCGGCTAGCAGTGGCCCGAATCCCAAGGATGTGGCCACCATACACCCTGTGTTGGTGTAGGTATTTAATAAGAATTTTTCTATGTATATTAATAGGTAGGTGTGTGTAATGGGGTTATCCTTTCGAGGGCTTATACCCGGGGTGCCCGGCAAAGGACACTTGGGAAGGACACCGTGTGGTTTTAGTCGGTCCGATTCCGACACGCCCACCCCATCGTCGGCACCGAAGGGGTGAAGACCGTGGGGGTTTCCACACGTTAAAAAAAAAAGGTGTGTGTAATTTCAATTTAAAATAAATAAATATATATTCCACATTGTACACAACATTATCTAGAGCCATGGTAAGCATAGCTTAACTAGCTTGTATTATGGAATCTAGAATGCGGATAAACATACTTAGATACTTTTTTAAATGTAAATTCATAAATATTATAACTACATAGAAACTCCCAGACCAATGCAAATATACATATTCATGCAAACTGCGCAATTTCATTTTAATGTAGGCCGTTATCTAAATGTAGGGGATTAGTATTTACGGAAAACCCTTTATCCAAGTTGAGTTTAGTACTTAACAGGACATGAGTCTTTTGCCAGACTCCGTATCCAAAACACAACCAGGATTCAAAGCCCATACTCAATCGCACTTGCCACCACGACGCTGAGGTATTTTGTAGTTACCGCTCTGCGCAATTTGTAGGTATCTACTTACGATTACGATTTGATTATTCAGAGATTATCTTACATTCTGAATTAAAATTAAAAAATGAAATTCTAGTGAAAGCTACTACATTAGATTGTACTTATATTACATATTAAATTTTACTTAACAGTGATATAGTGTTTCCGTGTCCAGTAGATAAGTAATCAGCAGGACCGTGGTCAAGTTATAAAATATTTAATTCGCTGTTGTCTCTTTAATTTTACGCTTTCAGACCACACCAAACCACGGCCTAGATTTTACTTTTAATTACTCTCTAAATATTTCTTTGTAATATAAATAAATATAATTACTATTATGACGTGAATATACCTATTAGTAGTGTTCTTGTTCATCTATCCAATTAAGACAGTTTAGATGGTAATCGCTCCGTGAAAACTGTTATTCTTCCACGAAAGTAGACCACGTAGAAGGGAGAATGATCTATGGCACAAACCTTAAAAGTGAAAAGCAACCTAAATATTGTCAAATATAGGTACTACATTTGACCGCAGTGATGGTGAAGTGGGTACGTCACCATTACAACTCACCTACTGTTAATTAACTACTGCGTCAACGATTGTTAATTTGATACCAATTTTAGAAAACTATTATATATACTAAGAGTAGGTGTTCTAAGAAAGAAGTTATTGATGTAATGGCCTAATGCGCTGACCCCAAATAATTGGAACAAGTGCAGGTAATTAGATTGATTCACACCTACTAAATTACGTATCAATTAGATTTGGTACAAAAGAAATGGATATAAAAGGTCATATTACAATGAACGAAAAAACACGCAGTATGGACAAAAGAGAGAGATTTCATTACAACCTTAGCCAGTCAGTCGGGCGCCATATTTCAATATGCTACAAGTGCCACAGTTGAGTGGCTGATAATATAATATAATTCGTATACAGATGCACAATCAGAAACAAAAAATGGTCACACTCGTAACTTCAATAAGCAGGCAGGCAGTTTTTTAGTTCAGGAGTTATGACTAGATGGCGACACTGTTTTGGCAAACTTTTTTGAATTTTTAGCATTAAAATTAACGTATTATTGAGCACGACTGAATAAAACTATAAATATTCTAATCTAAATTGATTCTGGCAAATTCTGCAGTAATTGTAAAGGTGACAGACAAAATGCTCTGGACCGCTAGATGGCACTAAAATAAATAAATTGCACGATTGTCGCGAAATCTTTATTTATTACATTATCATGTGTATAAGTTCTGAAATAATTTACGCAATTCTAAGACAGCAAATAAGCGTTTTAACTTTTTTATTTCTTTAAATGAGTCTACTAGTGCCATCTATTCATTTTTGGGTATTACTAAAAATATTTTCTTCGTATCGGTAGCCCATGTTACAATTCACTTAAATTAAACCAGACGCGATTTGACGTGCTCTGTCGAAATAGGTACTTACCTACTTTTGTCTATCTTAACTTCATAATATCAATTATATTAAAACCGTAGATGGCTCAGGTCAGCCGGGGTGACTTATATGATCTTGAAATAGGTTATTTAGTGCACTGAGATCCACCTAACAATAAATGGTTTAAAATAGGGCTGCCATCCGTCCGGGATTCTTCGGATTTGTCGTAGTTTAGAAGGCGTCCGAGGAGCATCCGGGGCGGTTTGTAATTGAATTCCGGGTGAAACCAGTAAAGAGGTACTACGTGGTACTCAAAAGCCTCCCTCATGCAATTCCAGGGCAAAGTGTTGAACTCATCACCTCACCCTTGGCGACCGCATCCTCTGGCAAATCCCTTACGCGCATGATGGCATCCACGTAGGAGCGTCTCTAGCGGAAGCCATATTAGTCATCTGCCAAATCCGGCATCACTCTGGAGAGGTGTTCGACGAGGTACTTCGCAATAACTCTTTCAAAGAGCTTGCACACCACCTCGTTAAGCAATACTATGGGCTCCGCCTTTCGGATCAGGATCAATTTCTCCATCTTGCACACTTTCGAAAACTGGTCCCTTGAGCCCTGAATGATAACCCTCTCATTCGGGGTTTGTATCGTATCGGGAGTGTATCCAAGGGGGTAAACAAATTTAACTGTCCGGGGTGAGAGCATCGGTTTTCACGCTTCTTGACCGGGTATACGAATTTTTGAGATGACAGCCCTATCTAAAACAATAAATATATTACACTTATTAGTTTCTATTGTTTAATTCAATAATGTGACAATTAAAATAAAAAAATATTTACATACATAATGCGTCGTGGAATTCCTCCGCATCATCACCGACCGGTAACGTTCCCAGAAGGCTGGCAGCATTGCCACGTTGGATGGCAATGCTTATCCTTTGTGCAAGATAATAACCAGCCTTCTAGTCACACGTGGCGTCGATCAGCCGCTTCGCCAATTCTTTATAAAGAAAACGGGCCCTTGGACCCCATGTCCCCAACGTTTCAACCCCAAACGGCTCAAAAACATAATCACCAGTTAAATTACAGTATTTGCGCCGTTTGAGGTTTTCCGCAGATGCAGCAGCAGCGCCGGCACAGCCTGCTGTACTTGTTTCTATTGTTGATTCTAATAAAACTTTTATGATTATTATCATAATTAATAAAATTTAAATCATCAATATAATTTATAAAACTTGGATCTAAGGAATCTTCTGGTCAATTAAAAAATAACGGCTTCCGGAACATTGCTAACATTCTCATTTAAACGTACCTCCTTTCTACTTAGTTATATAAAACAAAAAATCATTTAAATAAATAAATTTGTAGCTCACACTGTTCACATAGTCACACATCGCAATCAAAAGTTTCAATATAACAATAACTGTCTTTATGAATAGGTCGCTTGGATGGGCGCTACTGTGGGTAGGTATATTCTATACTTTTAATTTGGTAGTATTACTTGTCTATTATTTGAATAGCAAATGCCTCATGCTGAAGGTGTGCTGAATTTGACTTAACTGCCGCTACCCCGTAATGTTGTGTAGATGACCCCAATGTCGACGATGCGCAATGTTTTGGCTAATACTATATATTCACAAACAGCCCACGAGTACAAGTAAGTGTACCAGTCTGATGTTTATGGCTAGCAATGTGTAACGACACGCACAATGATAGGGCTTAAGTATGCTAAAATCGGGTGTAGGTATGTACCTAGTGATCCACTCGATCAAGGGCTACTGTACCAGGCTAATCTCATCGGCACGTTGGTATATTTTATGTCGCTCGTCGCAGATTTCTACGAAACAAAGTTGGAGTAGCAAGATGCCATTTGTATGGTGAGCCCTTTAAATTCTATGGGAGCGGTGAAAATACTTAATCTGGGTCCAAGCATAAGAACTGTCAGTCTCAGTCTCTCACTGTACGAAACCGTCTCCTTGCCATGGCATGGTCCATGGACCTCTGCGTGCCTAAAGACAAACGTGACTGCCTGCTGCAGCCATTCCCTATGTAATAATCCTATGTCAAGGCACCAAATTGTGGTCACCCCGGTCCTAGATCACGTCACCAAGATGTAATGTCCTGGTCACGCGGGACCAAATTGTAATAAACACTGCCTTAACCATAGTAATCCTGGTGAGCGGCAGCAAATTGTACCGTGATCCTGCGTCACAGCACCAATACGTAATAAAGCGGTGGTCATACCCGCCGCATTTCACCACACTAAATAAATCGTCTATATTGTTAATTCTACTTTGGCCAATGATCGTATAATGGTCAGAGGAGACCCTAGATGAGCCCGCATATCCCGGATCCTATAGAGTTCTAGGAATGCTGGTATTTATATAATGAAACATTACTATACAATTACTTAATTCTACCCCCACTTATTTTAACTGATTTATGTTAAGGTACAACAATTTCTCAATGAATGAGTCTCTCACAAATAATTTTCTCACAAGCAACCTACAACCGTACTAGATCCTAACACTGCCCTAATTACTACTACTGTGGCAAACAACCCGAATAACTTTATTGATCTAACTTTTTACATTGTCGACTTAGTGTCGCAAGCCTAACACTGCCCTAATCACTACTACTGTGGCAAACAACCCGAACAACTTTTGCTCCCCATAGGCATATACTTTGAATTTGTTAGTTTTTGTTTCCCCGTTGACACAGGCTCCACCAATCGCCGTGTGCAGTGGGATACTACCAACTTTAAATATCCCCCCTCTATCCTTTTGTAAGCACGTAGCCCCAAATGGAACTTACGCGCCTTTAGAGAGTAGGATAGCTGACTCGTATTTTCCCTCCCCCAATATCTGAATCCAGACAAATGTATACGTCTAATTAGACTTGAATTAGAAAGGCGTTGCCAATTAATTCTAATTCAAAATAAGATTATTTCTTTCACAATATTGTCAAAACATAGTATGACTAGTACAGATTCAATGAATAGTTTCATGTCGTAGCGCGGTCTGATGACCAATCCATCAAATGAGATTCTGTGTCCAAAATAGGATCTTTAACATGTCAGAACTGACTCATACTTGTCACGTGCATAAACGAGATCGATATAGTGTCCCTGGTGTAGAAGACAGCCATATCTAGGGTCAATTGCCCAAATCAATTAAGGTTCGATACAAGTTCCAAATTAGGAAAGCGCTCTGCTAAGGTGAGCTAGATGTACCTCGCCAAAATGATTCCTCGGCTACGACGCTCCGAGTAATAAGTATTATTTATAGCATAGTATTTTATTCAAAGTCAATTGGTAGATCAGTCAAACAAACTTCTCATTTCGGAATAATTTCCATTACGAATTTGATTAATTATGATGTGGGTGGATTTAAAATATGTTATGCCACCAATCTGAGTTTCATTGAGACCATACTAAGTCAGTTGCTAGGCAAGTAGAACATTAGCAACGCGGTCCGACGACGGCTCGCTTATAGGTCTAATCCGAATACAACGAACGCCTACTAAAATATACAACACGATAGCTCGTATACAATTTACTCAAATCACGATTTCACCACGGCATTAACGCACGAAAAACCTTAACTAAATCAATCACAAGCATCACCAAGGAATGATATGTCACATCACCAAGCACAGGCCCGATTAGCTCAGAACCGTTACAATACTAGTCCTTACTAATACACTTCCTAACCTATTCCCATTGTGTGAGTGCCTACTCTACCCCCAACTTAGAACTTCTGTTCAACCAAACTAGGTGTAACGTCACCTTATTTACATTTAAACGTGTGGTGTGTTGTGAGCCTATCATGTATTGATGGTATTCCATCAACACTCCTGCTCTGCTATGGGTGCAAGCTAGTTAGGCTTGACTGGCCTATCCTCATAACTGTGTGCTTGCTCCAGTCCACGAGCCGAAGCTCAGGGATGTGAACTGAAACCCTAACGAGATAATAGTTAGTGTATATATAAATAGATATATAAGACTGAACTGCGAGCTCTGTAAGTTCTGATCCAGGCCCAATTGGACGGTTCCACTTCGACGGTACCTACCCATCACAGAACAAACAGTCACCCACATTCAGGAAGCTTTTCCGATCCCGTTTCCACAGGTAAAATCGGAATGCCGCCCGCTTCAAAGGTTACCGGCCCCTAGCTATTCAGATAAATATGGAGTTGTTGCCACCGTTAGGTATCCCTCCATAACCAGGCACATCGCCATGGGTTTCCTACGGGAGAACTAGCTAAAACACCGCAGTGCTACCCTCAACTACTAACATAACAAAAGATGATAAAACGACAGCAATGACTTTACGAATGCACTGCCAGACTCAACAGCACAAGACAGTAATAATACGCATACATTTACACGTACTATCCCTGCCCAATGTAAGGTGTCTTCATTTTCGTAAAGGCCCTAAGTCCTGCTCCGATCGCGACCCATCCCAATATTCGACGCGAGAACTAGCCTACCCCACGCCCTAGTCGTAACAAATCTTAATCGCGCACCCTTGTACGTATCACGCCCAACCACACACAAAATCAAGATTTACAATTAATTTCAACAATTTCAACATAATAAAGATGATAAAACGACCGTAAGGACTTTACGAATGCACTGCCAGACTCAACAGCACAAGACAGTAATAATACGCATACATTTACACGTACTATCCCTGCCCAATGTAAGGTGTCTTCATTTTCGCAAAGGCCCCAGGTCCTGCTCCGATCGCGACCCATCCCAATATTCGACGCGAGAACTACCCCACACCCCAAGGTTTACAATAAATTTCGACAATTTATAATTTTTACAGAATTATAAAACTCTCGGCGGTACATTGGAAAAACTCTAAACTGTTCGCGTTAAACAAAGATAGCTAGTAATTCGTTTATTACACAACACCGGCAACAATTTCATATAATTCACAAAAGGAATTTAACACTATTTCTTTACAACGATAGAAATATATAACTTACAAAGACAGTCCGCCGAGCCGTACCCCTTTTAGCTATCTGGATCGAATGAATGACGAAAAAAAGTGCCCCGCGCCTCCAGAAAACCCATCTTTTAAAGGCGAGGTCTCCCTTCTCTAAACTAACCTCGCCGTTTCTAGAACTACACATCATCCTTCATCCAATCGTGAGCTATTTCCGGCAAGCCGCCTCAGCGAATTTGCTCCTTTTTTATAAAAACTCCTTAATTCATATGATTGGAATAAGAATAATCCAAGATAATGTCTAACTAATTTTCCAGTTAATTATTCGTATACTAATATTTAGAATTCGCGACTAGTGCAATATCACAGAAAATGCAGCCAATAGAGATTCCTGGTTACATCAACCGCAGGATCAGTAGCAGTTGATGTTAAATCTTATTTCAATTTTTTTTTTACGGATAATCTTACGTTATTTCGCTACCAATAAAACAAACATGGAATTTAATTATTTACAATAAAGGAAATGGCTCAATCGCAACGCCATCTAACATCCCTCTTAAATACCACACCCAATTTTTTGAATTTTGAATTTTAGCTCCATCTACCCATCTAATTGTGAACTACTTCCACTTAACGACTGCAGTCCGTTACATCCCGACCCCCGAATCTTTATGAAGGTACATTCTCTTTTTTTTTTTTTTTATGACCGGAATAAAGATTCTACTAATTTTAATACAGAACAATAAAAGACAACCTGATTTAAACCTCACACGGGCTGCAAATCGAGGTGAAGATACTTCTTTACCCACAGGCCCCCCTTTTTTTTGTATATTTCCCCCTTAGCTAGAATCCAGTCATCCCACACATTAAGTGTCTGTGTAGTTTAACCATATCAAGACAAACCACTTCTCAGTCCCGATACCAAGCTTGATAGTAGTCCCGCAACACAAACTATCTCCTCGAACCAGGACATGACAGTCTAAAGCAAGGAAAGCCTGTTTGTGAGGCAAGCTCAGTCCTAGCGACTCAGAGTAAAAGTTTGTGGAGCGAACCTATCTTACGTTCTTCCACAACCAATTACCCCATCCCCCAATAATAAAGTCATCCCTTAACAGCCGTCAAACATAGTAGGTGCAAACGGTCCACCCCACTTGGCTCGAAACCCAAAAGCATTTGCCCCGAAAATGGCGCATGTACAGTGTAGCTCGTTATAACCTAACTGTATAGTTGAGGAAGTGTGAAGGTACCTTAACGGTATGCTTAGACCTCGGATTCATCAATCTCGAGCCCGTCTATTATCCTAACTCTTAGCAATCCTTCATAATTCCGATTGAGGTGCATGCAGAATGACTAGACTATAACCAAGCCTCGCGATTTTACTCCCCATAGTGCTGGTTGGGAAGGCCCTTCATACTGAATTTAAACAAGTACTCATTCAACATACAACCTTTCCATGACCATTCCTTAACGTGAATATTCCTTTCGCTCTAACATAACCAACTTCCATGGTCATTCAGACTACCAACCAATCAGCACCCGATACAAACGCATGGTTATTGTTTCGTAATTTCAGGAATGCTCCAGCTTTTGCAAGGAAAAGCGGATTTCAGTATCCCCCTCTATTGCACACCACGCGTGGCAAATTGATAAATTTTGATTAAGTCTTAAAGTCGAACTATAACGAACCTTACTACAATTTTTTCCTTTTGTAATATTTAATTAAATTTTTTTTTTTTTTTTGGTAAAGCCACCCTGCTCCCCACCATCTGACGGGATGAGAATATATTTCGTTAACAATTTAGGGTGAAAGTGACTAATGTGAAACTAAGTGAAAATTACTATGATCAACTCATTCACATGATGGACTACTGCTCATACTATCAGATGGGCTTCACCCTATCCACCAAATTTATTGATCACATTTTTTTTTTTTTTTTTTTTTTATTTTTTTATATATATCCTCAGAACAGATCTAAATTATTAATTGAATATAATTTTAAATCAATCCTACTTACTAGTTCTACTTAGCTAACTACATTACTTAAATCTACAAATTCTTACATACTAAGTAAAGTAATTGCAAAATCTAATCAACAATTCAAGCTTAAGTTCACGAACCTTCTCTTCTCTTCCCGATCCAGCCCCAGCCTACTGCGTATAATATCTAGACAGATGTATAGTATTGAACTTCCCCCGAACCTCATTAGTTTGGGGGTCTAACAAAATGTACACATTTTGGTAAGGATTTCCCGCCACTACGTATGGACCTTCATACAACGCCTCAAACTTCTTGGTTACCTTTAATTTCGCGCTAGATTTATTTAACTTCCTAATTTTTACTAAATCGCCGACCTGATATTCAATCAACCGATATCTACCATTAAACTTTGCCTTCCGCTTTTCCCCAGCCTCTTGTAGATTCTTACGCGCTATCTCCCTGACTTTCTGTACGTCTAGCTCTCCATTACTCCTACCTATAATTTCGTCAAACGACAACCTCGTAGAAGTTCCGTACATTATCTCACAAGGGGTAAATCCTGTGCTTTCATGATAAGTGTTATTATATAGCTCCTCCAACTTGGGAAGAGTCTTTACCCATCCTTTGTGATTCGTGCTATTATATGTCCTAAACAAACGCCCTAACTCCCTGTTGACTCGCTCTACTGTATTTGGTCGTGGGTTCCTAATCGTAGTGTATACCACTCTAACCCCCAACGTTTCCATGCCCTCTTTCCACACTCGACTAGTGAACTGGGTCCCATTATCCGACATTATCGCCTTCGGCTTTATTATGTCGAAGAACCTCTTTGCCTTATTAAACACTGCCACCGCCGTTGCCTTCTTAAGCTCAAAAAATTTGACAAACTTACTAAACGAATCCTGTAGAACGAGTATATAATTCATTCCAAATTTACCCGTAGGGAGAGGCCCGTATATATCTACCATCACTAAATCGCCAATATCTCTTGTAATTATTGAACAGCATGGGCCTACTTTGTTTGAATTAGAATGCTTTGTTAACTGACATACGTCACAAGTCCTCACTAAACGTTTCACACTCTTAGTTAATCCTTTCCAATAAAACCGATCCCTTATATACTTTATCACCTTGTAACCTCCCTGATGACCCATTTCGAGATGTACTTGCCTAACTAATCCTTCCCTAAGGACATTTGGTAAGAAAATGACTTGTCCCCTTTCACCCCCCTTATCTATATACAAAACGTCATTAATCAATCTACACCTACTCGCCAAACCCGCTAACTCTCCTCTTGTGCTGGCCGTACTTATCTGATTAATTAACCTACTTATCTCTACATCAGCCCTTTGTAATTCAGGTAGTAGTTTTAATTGGTTCAGTAATTCTTTATTTCGTTGCGCTTCCATATATAGGATGCTCGGTGACCTAACCTTTTCTTCCTGCAAAAGTTCCCCTTTAGGAGGATAGCGCGACAATACGTCCGCGACCACATTATCTCTCCCTTTAATATGTTGTATTTCATACTGAAAATTCTCTAAATAGTTAATCCACCGAGTTACCTTAGCGTTATATAACCTCCACGTCTTGACAAATGCCAAAGCCTTATGATCCGTCCTAATAACTACCCTAGCTCCCCTCAAATACGTTTCGAATTTCTCTAAACAACAGATTACTGAATAGAACTCCTGTTCAGTCACTGTCCAATTTAATTGAGCCCCCCTTAATGCCTTACTATAAAACCCCAGCACCCTCTGCTGATCATCATCGCCTACCTGATATAAAACCCCTGCTAATCCCACCTTAGAACAATCCGTTTGCAAATAGAAAGGTTTAGTAAAATCCGGATGATGCAATTGGATAGTTTCTAAGAACAAAGCTTTAATTTGTTCGAACGCCCTTTGTTCGAGTTGACCCCAACCCCAGCCTTTACCCTTCTTCAACAAATTATATAATGGTTGCGCTTGAATATTAAAGTTAGGTATAAACTTCCTATAAAAATTACATAACCCCAAAAATGCCCTCACATGCTTTATCCTTCTAGGTATCGGAAACTCTTGTATAGCTTTAACCTTATCTGGGTCAGTGTGTAATCCCTGAGTAGAGATGATGTAACCCAACATCCTCACTTCCTTACAACAAAACTCACATTTCTTTAAATTACACGTTAAACCTGCCTTTTGCAATTTACCTAAGACTATGTCCAAATGTTCCAAATGTTGTGTGAATGACCCTGTCGTTATTATCGCTAGGTCATCTAAATAATTAACACAAAATTCCCTGACCTCATGTCCTAATATTATATCCATGGCCCTACTAAAACTTCCCACGGACGTTTTCAACCCTTGGGGCAACACATTATAAACGTAGGACTTCCCATTGAAGGTGAACCCCGTATATTTTTTACTATTCTGCGTAATAGGTATTTGGAAATAAGCATTATTCAAATCTACTACACTTATATAGTTAGCCCCATGGAAGGAATTCATGACATCAATCTGTAGTGGTGGTTTCTCCGTTTCTGCCACCATATATTTATTTATCTCTCTAGCGTCTAATAACACTCTAATCGAATCATCTCGCTTAATCGTAAAAGTCAATGGACTACAATAAGGAGTTGCAGATCGACTAACTATCCCCAAATCTTCCATTTCCCTTAGCTTTTCTTCTACTCTCCCCCTATAAGCATATGGCACCGGATAATTTTTCTTAACAATAGGTACATCTGAACACATCACTATCTCGTGCTGATAGCAGTTCGCTTTCCCTAAACGCGAAGTGAACACACCCTTATATTTATGTAACAATTTTAGCAAGCTATTCCTCTGTTCTGTCTCTATAGCAACTCCGGTCTCTAGACTTGTCCAGACTAGATCATTAAACTCGCTACAACTATCCATGGCTGATATTAATTCCTCACTCTCCCTTAGGTCGGATCCCTTTACTTGCTCTAAAAACGGTATTACCTCTCTTTGCCCTGCCTGATCCAGAACTAAACCTCTATCTATTTTTCCCGTGTTGATAGTTACTTCATTCCCCTTTAACCAATCAAATCCTAAAATCAACGAATTAACTAGGCCTGGAACTACTACAAACCCCATATTTTGTACACACTCTCCTAGCTTTAAAGGCAATAGAACTATTTTCTTAATCTCTCCGCTCCTATGACCCACAGCTGTCTTAATTTTAAAGGGTCTAATCGGCATCCACGGTATTTCGCGACTCCTATCCGACCTCAGTACATCCCAGAATTCCTCTGAGATGCTGGTTATATCACAACCAGTATCCACTAATCCTATAACCTCATGATCAAAAATATGCACTATTACTTCTGAACTAAAGGTTCCCTCATCGCGTTCTGTAGACCTTTCATCAAATACCGCCTCTATCGACACAGGATCGCCTTGTCTCAAAAGTTTCTGTTCAATATTTAATTTAATCACATCAACTATTTGTTTATCGATAAAGAGACTCTTTGGTTCTACTGTTCCAAAACCCAATCCCTCACGTATACCACGAGTAGTCATCTTGGCCACTAGCGGCGCCCTAATACCGTTTCCTACCTTACCTAAAGCTAGCCCTGGATTCCAACCCATTTTGATCATCATATCTAACGCTGCGTTCCCTGTGACTGAGGCTAGATCGGGAACAGAACTTCCAGCCTCTACTAGTTTAAACCTGCGGGTGACGCTAACGCCGATGTATCACTCTGCACTACCGTTGCCACCTGCTCACCAGACGGTAGAGTTTTGCTTGGCTTAGGCCAACTGCGATAGTCCTGACGAGAATCCTTAGCCCTTTTCTCCGGTATCCTCTTCTCGCCGCCAGAGGTTGGAGTTGATACAGCCTCTTGCCGAGCTATATCGTCCATCCCTCTCAAAAACTCCGCTGTTTCAATGATGTTATTCAGCTTGGACGTATACCATCCCTGTTGCACATACTTCGGAAACTGCCTAATTATGTCCCCAATCAGTTGTTTCTCGGAAAACTTATAAGTTAGCATCTGAGCCTTCCCGGTCAATCTTAGGAAATGGCCTAACATAGTAGGCGACTCCGCTTTATTCCAAACTCCATGCACTATAGACCGGCGTAATTCGTTCTGTTCGCTTTCTCCCCAGAAGGTAGCCAAAAAGTCCGCCTTGAAGTCTTGCAATACGCTCCAACGACATTTGTAAACTCTTGCCCATTCTCTGGCTTCACCCACTAGACATTCTTGTATCAAGTCTAATTGATTGCCGTCCCGACCGACCTTTCCCAAATATGTTGTTAGGTCTTCCAAAAACGTCACCGGATGCACATCGACTTTGTCTCCGAACTTGGGCTTCTCGAACGTTACATTTCTCACATGGTAGTTTATGTTTCTAGGTAACTCCGAGTTGACACACTCCACGGAGATCGAGGGTTCCCCATTTTCCCTTAATCTAGGAGAGTCTGTATGTAGTTGTTGATTCAATTCCGGATTAGCCTGTTCCCTAACCACAGACAACGCTTCTGTGGGCACTGCCCCCCATTCGCGACTACTTCCGCTTCTGTCTGCTGGAGAAGCTCTTGTCTCACTCATCTCAGCCCTTAACGTCTCCAATTTCGCAGCTAAATCTTCTATAGTACGATTCAACTTCCTATACCGAAGGTTAGCTAAAGAAGTGTTCACATTCACACTTCTCCCCTCCGGTCTCCTTCTAGCTTCAATTGTCCGTCTCACACGCCTAGATGTGGTAGGTACAGGTTCATTGGGCGTCGTAGTTTGCCTTACAGGACTAGTCGTCCCTTGCTCACTTGTCCTGTTTTCCCCATAACGGGCAGGCGCCCGCCTTTTCCTGCTCGGCTTATCCATACTATATTTATCACTGATCGAACACTCAAAGAACACTACACGTAACGATTCGTCAATACAATCACTATAAACTCCCTTTTAACTTATAAATCTGAACACCACTTTCAGCTAAGACTCACGGCTCATAACCGGAACTATATAAACACGATAAGTTAACAAATAATACATTATAGTGTTAACTGTTGGTTGGGATGCCTCACTGTCATACAATGTTGCACTCCAACGATATGTGTAGGTATTTCAATTCAATAAATGTTTCTCCCGAGTTCGACCTACTCAAGTCTATAAGATACTTAATATCGACCCCCCAACAATTCGACTGATAACATCCTAACCCAGACTTTACGACCCCCCATTGTTTATTATTCTCACCATTTTTCATTTTACACTAAATTCACCCCAGCATAATTTCCTAGAGACCCTTACCTATAATACAGCAACAAATTGTACGGTATGCAACATACCGTACTCCTACCCTCAACTAACCCACAACAAACAAACACAATGCCAACGACCGATGGTCAGAATATAGTGTCTATCCCGAACACTGCAACGAAATTGTCCCAGACTCTGATCTCAGGTCTCGGCTCCAAATCGTACTGGCGCCTGACCTTCCAACCTATCCCCGGGCAGACAAAATGTTACCATCCTGGTTACCGACACCAAATTGTGGTGTCGTCCTGGCCACCAGGCATTAACTTGTAGTGTGTAGTCTTGATCCACGTCATCAATTTTTAACGTGTAATCCTGGTCACGGCACCAAATTGTAATAATCCTATGTCAAGGCACCAAATTGTGGTCACCCCGGTCCTAGATCACGTCACCAAGATGTAATGTCCTGGTCACGCGGGACCAAATTGTAATAAACACTGCCTTAACCATAGTAATCCTGGTGAGCGGCAGCAAATTGTACCGTGATCCTGCGTCACAGCACCAATACGTAATAAAGCGGTGGTCATACCCGCCGCATTTCACCACACTAAATAAATCGTCTATATTGTTAATTCTACTTTGGCCAATGATCGTATAATGGTCAGAGGAGACCCTAGATGAGCCCGCATATCCCGGATCCTATAGAGTTCTAGGAATGCTGGTATTTATATAATGAAACATTACTATACAATTACTTAATTCTACCCCCACTTATTTTAACTGATTTATGTTAAGGTACAACAATTTCTCAATGAATGAGTCTCTCACAAATAATTTTCTCACAAGCAACCTACAACCGTACTAGATCCTAACACTGCCCTAATTACTACTACTGTGGCAAACAACCCGAATAACTTTATTGATCTAACTTTTTACATTGTCGACTTAGTGTCGCAAGCCTAACACTGCCCTAATCACTACTACTGTGGCAAACAACCCGAACAACTTTTGCTCCCCATAGGCATATACTTTGAATTTGTTAGTTTTTGTTTCCCCGTTGACACAGGCTCCACCAATCGCCGTGTGCAGTGGGATACTACCAACTTTAAATATCCCCCCTCTATCCTTTTGTAAGCACGTAGCCCCAAATGGAACTTACGCGCCTTTAGAGAGTAGGATAGCTGACTCGTATTTTCCCTCCCCCAATATCTGAATCCAGACAAATGTATACGTCTAATTAGACTTGAATTAGAAAGGCGTTGCCAATTAATTCTAATTCAAAATAAGATTATTTCTTTCACAATATTGTCAAAACATAGTATGACTAGTACAGATTCAATGAATAGTTTCATGTCGTAGCGCGGTCTGATGACCAATCCATCAAATGAGATTCTGTGTCCAAAATAGGATCTTTAACATGTCAGAACTGACTCATACTTGTCACGTGCATAAACGAGATCGATATAGTGTCCCTGGTGTAGAAGACAGCCATATCTAGGGTCAATTGCCCAAATCAATTAAGGTTCGATACAAGTTCCAAATTAGGAAAGCGCTCTGCTAAGGTGAGCTAGATGTACCTCGCCAAAATGATTCCTCGGCTACGACGCTCCGAGTAATAAGTATTATTTATAGCATAGTATTTTATTCAAAGTCAATTGGTAGATCAGTCAAACAAACTTCTCATTTCGGAATAATTTCCATTACGAATTTGATTAATTATGATGTGGGTGGATTTAAAATATGTTATGCCACCAATCTGAGTTTCATTGAGACCATACTAAGTCAGTTGCTAGGCAAGTAGAACATTAGCAACGCGGTCCGACGACGGCTCGCTTATAGGTCTAATCCGAATACAACGAACGCCTACTAAAATATACAACACGATAGCTCGTATACAATTTACTCAAATCACGATTTCACCACGGCATTAACGCACGAAAAACCTTAACTAAATCAATCACAAGCATCACCAAGGAATGATATGTCACATCACCAAGCACAGGCCCGATTAGCTCAGAACCGTTACAATACTAGTCCTTACTAATACACTTCCTAACCTATTCCCATTGTGTGAGTGCCTACTCTACCCCCAACTTAGAACTTCTGTTCAACCAAACTAGGTGTAACGTCACCTTATTTACATTTAAACGTGTGGTGTGTTGTGAGCCTATCATGTATTGATGGTATTCCATCAACACTCCTGCTCTGCTATGGGTGCAAGCTAGTTAGGCTTGACTGGCCTATCCTCATAACTGTGTGCTTGCTCCAGTCCACGAGCCGAAGCTCAGGGATGTGAACTGAAACCCTAACGAGATAATAGTTAGTGTATATATAAATAGATATATAAGACTGAACTGCGAGCTCTGTAAGTTCTGATCCAGGCCCAATTGGACGGTTCCACTTCGACGGTACCTACCCATCACAGAACAAACAGTCACCCACATTCAGGAAGCTTTTCCGATCCCGTTTCCACAGGTAAAATCGGAATGCCGCCCGCTTCAAAGGTTACCGGCCCCTAGCTATTCAGATAAATATGGAGTTGTTGCCACCGTTAGGTATCCCTCCATAACCAGGCACATCGCCATGGGTTTCCTACGGGAGAACTAGCTAAAACACCGCAGTGCTACCCTCAACTACTAACATAACAAAAGATGATAAAACGACAGCAATGACTTTACGAATGCACTGCCAGACTCAACAGCACAAGACAGTAATAATACGCATACATTTACACGTACTATCCCTGCCCAATGTAAGGTGTCTTCATTTTCGTAAAGGCCCTAAGTCCTGCTCCGATCGCGACCCATCCCAATATTCGACGCGAGAACTAGCCTACCCCACGCCCTAGTCGTAACAAATCTTAATCGCGCACCCTTGTACGTATCACGCCCAACCACACACAAAATCAAGATTTACAATTAATTTCAACAATTTCAACATAATAAAGATGATAAAACGACCGTAAGGACTTTACGAATGCACTGCCAGACTCAACAGCACAAGACAGTAATAATACGCATACATTTACACGTACTATCCCTGCCCAATGTAAGGTGTCTTCATTTTCGCAAAGGCCCCAGGTCCTGCTCCGATCGCGACCCATCCCAATATTCGACGCGAGAACTACCCCACACCCCAAGGTTTACAATAAATTTCGACAATTTATAATTTTTACAGAATTATAAAACTCTCGGCGGTACATTGGAAAAACTCTAAACTGTTCGCGTTAAACAAAGATAGCTAGTAATTCGTTTATTACACAACACCGGCAACAATTTCATATAATTCACAAAAGGAATTTAACACTATTTCTTTACAACGATAGAAATATATAACTTACAAAGACAGTCCGCCGAGCCGTACCCCTTTTAGCTATCTGGATCGAATGAATGACGAAAAAAAGTGCCCCGCGCCTCCAGAAAACCCATCTTTTAAAGGCGAGGTCTCCCTTCTCTAAACTAACCTCGCCGTTTCTAGAACTACACATCATCCTTCATCCAATCGTGAGCTATTTCCGGCAAGCCGCCTCAGCGAATTTGCTCCTTTTTTATAAAAACTCCTTAATTCATATGATTGGAATAAGAATAATCCAAGATAATGTCTAACTAATTTTCCAGTTAATTATTCGTATACTAATATTTAGAATTCGCGACTAGTGCAATATCACAGAAAATGCAGCCAATAGAGATTCCTGGTTACATCAACCGCAGGATCAGTAGCAGTTGATGTTAAATCTTATTTCAATTTTTTTTTTACGGATAATCTTACGTTATTTCGCTACCAATAAAACAAACATGGAATTTAATTATTTACAATAAAGGAAATGGCTCAATCGCAACGCCATCTAACATCCCTCTTAAATACCACACCCAATTTTTTGAATTTTGAATTTTAGCTCCATCTACCCATCTAATTGTGAACTACTTCCACTTAACGACTGCAGTCCGTTACACCTACCCCAACGTTAGTCTCACACTCAATAAAGACTAAGCATCACTACCCTTGTCTTCAAAGGCTAAGGGGCGCTGCAGGAGCGTGGGAGTCAGCGTTATGATAAAGGTCCTACAGCATGAATTTCTACAAGTTTCGGAGATCTTCCTAAGGGCAAAAACCGAACAACCCTTAGGATTGTTGCGAAAAAATGGAGGATAAAGAATTTCCCTCTGCATTGCCTGTTTTTGCCCATGCATTAGGTCTACGACTCGCCACTGTTTATGACGTCAAGACAGCTCTTCTTGGATCTAGCTCTCCTACCGCGCGTCCCGGCGGGTGTGCTATTATTGTTTGACATTAAATTTGTCGCAAAACGCGGCTGCACAAGTCAAGATGACCTTCCTGCATTTTATCTGCGATGTCACGGACTTGGAGGCTGCCGCAGACGTGGGAGTTCTTCATGTGATCATTACACGTGACTCCCTCAGCATTTTCATCTCCTTGACACGCAGCTCCTGTTTATTTTCTCTGTTCTGTGCTTGTAGTTAAGTTGTGCCAAATGTGTTACAATCATCTTGATATTCTAATTCATCATGCTCACTGAAGTGTACTTACTTGAGGTGGCGGGCGCAGGACAATATCAGCTACATACTTGAAAATAACATGTCACTTATTGTCATTATAGAGCCTCTGTCGCATGTTTACCATTACGCAACACGGGTTCGATACAGCTACAACGATGCTCACTTACCGCAAACTATCAATGTTTCACACTCTTCCCACATTATTGCAGCTATAACCTTAACGGCACTCATGTAATTCACGTCAGCCACGAAGATGAACGTGTGATACGGGATTCCCTCCGATAATATTCTTTGTGAATATACTTAACTGTAAACTTATTTATGTAACTATTGTTTATAAGAAAAGGCTTAATATAAACGTAAAGGATTTTTCACTTCTCATGCTCTTAAAATGTTACTTTACTCCCTGCATATCGGGACTAAAGTTCCTTTTTAATCTCTAGGGACTAAAGTAATTTTTTTTTAATTTACTTTGATAACTCCTAAACAGCCAATCACGGTGTTTGTGAATGGGAGGATTATCACCTTTTTAGTGATTGTGTAGGTATAGAAATAACCTCAAAATGACATTTGAAAAAATCAAATATCCCATTTAATTTCGTGAACCACGAATAATGATATTAATTTAATTAATTATTATGTAAGTATTAAGGATAAGTCCATTTTATTATTAATTTCCAATTAGTTTTAAATTATTTTTCAAGTTTGAATCTGTTGGCTAAATATTTATATGCAAGCATATAAACCGTACGTCACTTAACAACAAAAAAAACCGCGGGACAAATTTCTTTGCAATTTGAATTTTGAATAGATTATTCGTAATAAGCTTGCGTTGTAATCACCAATTACTTACACCAATTAATTGTGCAACTTAGAAACTTTGTTATTATAAATAAATAAAAATAAATAAATATTCCCCAACATTTCACACAACGCTATCAAGATCCATGGTAAGCATAGCTTTACTACCTTGTATTATGGAATCTAGAATACGGATAAACATACTTAGATTTTTTTTTTGCAAATGCATACATATTATACATAGAAACACCCAGACCAATGCAAATACACATATCCATGCATACAAATATTTGCACTGAGCGGGGATCGAACCCGCGCCTCCTGCGTAGCGACCGCGTTCACTACCGCCACGCCCCGGAGGCTTTACCCCGTTATCGATATGATGAAATTATATTGATTGATATATTCAGGTTGAAAAAGATATTTGCACATTTTTTAATTTTTTTTTTTAAATATTATAATTTTGTATAAAAAGTCGCTTTTTTTCCTCGCATTCAAAGTGAAAAGTAGAGTGTTTAACGTGGGACTAAACAACCATAATGACACTCGAACTATTAGCCACCCTCGCTTCGCTCGGGTGGCTAAAACATCTCGTGTCATTATGGCTTGTTTTAGTCCCTTGTTGAACAATCTACTATATTAAAGTTGTCGAAATATCGGTATACTCAACTATGCTCACATTATTACAAACTAACCGTACCCGAGTGTACCTGAGACATATTCAAACCAAGCAGGAAACGTTCGTCTAATGTTATCTATGTCACAGATCGTAGTCGCAGCGGGAACGCGAGCCCATTCTGTATAGCTTATCTCATCATGCATCGCCGAGATTGCCTCGTTCAAATTAACTGCTCTTCAGAACAATTGGTTCCAGCACAATATTGCTATATCTAAATCTGATTATGAGCCTCTTATCAGCTATCTATTTATATTATTTCTATTGTTTACATGACATGGATCGATTCCATTGATAGTTACCAAATCATCGTCTTAAGTGGGCCGTGAACAATGACAGATGACTTGTAACGAATTCAAGTCTTTAAAACTTCTTTCATTCCATTAAGTACAATATGGAAGTGAAAGATTTTCACCTAGTTAATAGTTATGTTGTATCAGTTGTACGTTGAATGACGGATTGTACACTGGTAGTTGCTGGTAATTTGCTGTAACAAGAGACATGCCTCGAGCTGGGCGTATGCGTTGAGCTCACTTGAGCCAAATCACAGGTATCACGAGGTCGTCGTCAGCTATGGGTCGCGAACATTATGATGGATTACCCGTGTCCAATGTAAACTATGTACAATAAAAACGATGCAAAACTAGCTTTAGATTTATTTCACTTTTTTATGCTCCCATTTGCAACATGTAAACACAATTCTATATGAGTTGTAAGTATCTTAACGCTTCTTATTGCTTTGAGTTTTTTGCTTGGGACCGCAATGAAATTATGTCACGATAATAGACATAATCAAGGTCAAAATAGTTATTACTTTGATTAAACTTTTGTCGGTATTTTATTACTTATCATATCAGCTACTGGGTCATCTCATTGCTAGTCAATAGTACAAGTCTATAAGATTATCTGTACAAGTATCATATTCTTTGATGATGAAGAAGAACTAAGTCAATGCAGCTTGGTTTTTCTATCATTAGAGTCAAGAAAACGGACAACTAAAACAAAGAAATTGAAGCAGAAATATATCCAAACCGTAATTGCAAGGAAATTGTAAAAGGAGGATCTAAAGTAGATATGTTAACCGATAGTTTTAAATTTTTTATTGAGCCTGGATTTCACCAGCAAGTTCCTGTTCTTAGTGAATTCCATTCTTCGATTTATAACGTAATGACTTATGAGCGAGTAAATTAATTAATGGTGGCCCAAATGTTGCTAACTCTGACATAACTGTCATCGTCATTCCTACGGCATCTACTACGCGAAAAAATGCGGGCGACCTGAAAATATGGTATAGCCTCTCTCTTGAAGACAATTTCCATCTCAGCACGACACTGTTTAATTGACGGAAACTAATATGAAACGTTTCAAAATTTAGTTATATTCAATGTCAACTAAAATCAACCAGCATTATTATGATGATTTACAAAGATGTAATCTACACATTCCATTGCGGTTTTCCGACACAAAAAAATATTTCGGAGTAATTTTTGACGGTCAATCGATTTCGGCGTATCGTCACGGTACAGTAACGTTACACGTGAATGTTTTGGGTGAGCAGGCGCTGAGTCCATAGTGCGCATGTCATTACATTGGCGGAATTTCGCGGTCGTCATTAACATACGATAACGGTAGCATGCGACTGCGATGCAACGTCGCGACGCCAACCCCGACATGCGGTGAAGCTGTTCTAATAACCTTCTCACATTTTATAATAATAATCATAATAATAATCATAATCATAATCATAGTTTATTTGCGAATACAGGTACAGTAAGATATTACACAGAATTGTAAGTTTGTTCATTCCATATTCCACCCAATTGGTATGCAAATTTTTAAAAAAAATTAAAAATAGATAAACAGAAGTCAATAAAATTAAGTCACTCAAACTGATTTATGAAATAAGAAATAAATGAAATTAATTATGTCAAAACTATAGAACAATGTCAATATCAAAATTGTAGGCAACAATCAATGTGTGTAAAATTAAATTTTATATAATATTGAAATTTATTTTCAATACATTTTTTAATTATAAGATGTCTGTTAGATATTCATCAACACTGTAGTATGCCTTCATTAAAAGTAAGTGAAGAACATTTTTCTTAAATACATTTGGTTTGTCAAGTTCTAAAATACGTCTTGGCAATTTGTTATATAAGCGAGGAGCCATACAAAAAACACTCCTATCGTATTGCGCTGTTCTATGTTGAGGGATACATATTCTATAGCGATTTCGGACACTATTATACGCAGTGAACCGGCTTATATTATTTTTTACAAAATTTACAGTTTCATATATATACAGACAAGGTAAAGTTAGTATTTTTAATTTAATGAAGTGTGGTTTGCATGTGTCTGTCTGTTGCAATTTACATACTGCTCGTATACATCTTTTCTGTGCCTTAAACGCCCTATCCCTGTCGGTTGAATTGCCCCAGAATATAATCCCATACCTTAATATTGATGTTACGTGGGCATGATATGCTGTTATTACCGCATTTTGATTGACAACTTTTGACATCATATAGATCGCATATGAGAAACTATTTAATTTAGGACATATTATATCAATGTGCACTTTCCAATTTAAATTTGCGTCAATATGTATTCCTAAAAATTTGGTGCTTTCTATATCAACATTAGTTTTATTTAAATGTGTTATATTCATGTCATTTAATTTCCTTATGTTATTTCCGAATGTCATAATGTTTGTTTTGTCAAGATTTATAAGAAGATTATTTGATGTCAGCCATTTGATTATTTTGTCTATAGTGTAGTTTATGCTATTTTAATAACCTGGATGGTTGGAATGAACTTTTTTATCTATATTCATACCTACTTAATATTATAAATGCGAAAGTAACTCTGTCTGTCTGTACGTTACGCTTTCACGCCTAAACCACTGAACCGATTTTGATGATATTTGATATGCAAATAGATTAGACCTTGAGAAAGGACATAGGCTATGTTTGGTCGCGATTATCGTCATCCACGCAGGCGGAGTCGCAGCCAAAGGCTAGTAGACTACCATAATGGGTGAAATATCATAATGAAACTCTTAGTCATTTTGCACTTATATTGTGACAATCTAAATGGACCGCGTGTGAAACCGCTTTCACTTAACGTGTTTGGTTACTCGTCACGTTAATAAACTGTTAATTTCTTTAGATCAGTCTTACTCAAAGTGGGCGATAACATCCACTCGTGGGCGCTGCAAGCTGTCAGAGGGAGAAAGCTTAAACAGGTTGATCTAGTAAAGGGATTTCAGGATATGAGGGCAGATTAAGAAAAGATCCGAAGGTGTATGGTCATTAAAGTCAATTACCTTCACCTTCAATAACTAAAATACCTTCAATTACCTACCTGATAATAACGATACCTACCTTACTAGTATCTACCCACTCATTAAAACTGCTGATATCAGGCATACTTCAAAAGAGACCGATATACTCAGCAATCCATGGATGTAGTCCTTTACACATTTTAAAAACCCGGGGTACCGGGTCCATTGCGTTGCTGAGTTGGGAACTCGGGACAGAGCTTGGGACTTGCGACCCAAGTGTAGGTTTAGAAGGAGGCCCGTTTGTTGATGTACCTACATCAACAGTCACTTTCACTACCCAAGTTCCCCTCACTGCCTAACAAAATTTGATGCGAATCTACTTGTGCCGCTTTAGACATTCGTCCTAGTAATGAGCTTATTGTAGCTCTCGATAGGCCTAAATCTTTAAGTAGGCTAGTAGGGTTAGGTTTGTTAATTCTTTAAAAGATGATGTACAAGTGAGAGTATTTGAGAGGAGCTCTCATCGATCGGTAAGGCCTATAAATCATAAAGACGTTGAAATCTGCGACTGCTAATCTGAATATTCTTACCAACGTGATGCAATATTTCATGATTTCAGATTTAATATGATTAACTATAGTGTGCCTATATACATGAATACTCACACTTTACTTCCTCCGGATTAGACAAAGACGATTACCCGCCATCTGCTACTGACCTTACAGGCTTTACCTACACACTTCACGATTCATAACTATAATCATCATTTATTTGTAATATAATGCGGTGTATGGACGCTTCAAAGTTCGCTGCAGTGGCTTCTGTTTTTATAAACGTCGCGTCGTCACAGAATAATTAATAGTACTAACGTCGGCGTCGTTAAGATGAAATCCGCATTCAAACTAGGAATCCGCAATTTAGAAATACCGTTAATTTAATTTTATTTCACTGGTAAGTAAATACTTCCGTCCTACAAAAGATCGAAAGATTGGACATATAAAAATCAGTTCTGATTGCCATGAGTCAGCTTCCGGAGATTTATTGTCAACTGCTCATTAAATGTCTTCGTTGGCGCAGCGGTAGTGAATGCGGTAGCTGCATTCCTAGTAAGTAGATTCGATTAGTTCACCAAACTCAGGAAGCATCACATGCTGTCAACGTGTAGAACGTGAAAATACAGAGCTGGTTAATATATAATACAATATAGTTCTTCCAACTCCTTCGGAGAAATATAGGCGTGAGTACCTACTTATAATAATAATGAAGATACTCATCACCGGGTAAGCCTTATTTATTTTCTTTGTCATAGATTAGGTCATAATCATAATACCTGGTTTTTTCGCCAATAGGTTGTGGATGTCAAATGCAGTCAGTCGCTTCGGCTGCTTCGTAGTTAGATTCAAAGGCGACCGCAACTAAATTGGTAATAAGTCCCAGAGATTATGAACTAACTTCAGAATCTTCAGAAGTAGGTTAAAATAATTAACTAGGTAGGTACATTATTATGCTATCTATCAATACTAAGTACCTATTACATAGTTACAAAAGTTTTAATAAGTAATACTTTGCTGTATTTTCTAATTATCTGTTTTATTTTCCCCTCACCTATTTACTGGCTATTTTGCTATCTAAACAACCTGAACAAAGACCTTTCCAGTTATTCAATTTTATAAAATCGTGCGCGACAATATCTGTTTTCCAATGGCAGCCGCTTGGTAACACGTTTCTGAAGTAGAAGTACTTTATAAAATTTTCTGTATAAAAATAAAATGCTGAAATTCTTTAATGCTTTTCAAGTGTTATACGATAAGGGCGAGCATTGGGAGACTCTGCAGTAGTTTTAAAAACCCTAATAGTTTCTTGTGTAACATACGGTAAGCTTGAATCGCGAACAAACGGACAACAATTCCAAAAGAAAGCATGCAGCCGCAAATGTAATAATATTGATTGGTATTAAATCACGAGTCGGATAATGACTTTTTTTCAATTTATTGGTTGAGTTGCATTATTGTCAAAAAAATTAGATACAAAAAGATCGTATTTAATAGAACAAATAAATTAATATAAGTACCTATGTACCTATTGCTTGTTCAATTCATGCAACTTCGTATTTAAATAGAAAATTTCATCTTGTACGTTTGTAATAAACAAAACTTTTACTCAAATATAACTTTTGTTTTCTTATCTCTCAAAACTTACGTTTAAGACTTTAAAGTAAATTCACATTTTTTTACACATAGAAAAAAATAAACTTCTTTCATTTAGTCTGTGGCCAGTGTTCTTTTTTTATTATTCCCGCCAGTCCGCCAAATCGGCTTTACTGGTGAAATTATAGTTATTAAATTAATTAAAATGTCTACAAGTACTAGTTATGAAGAGAACGATTTATGAACAAAGTACACCGCCCGATAAATACACAAACACTGTACAACGTCCGATATAGGTGTGATGTGATTGATGTGAAATCCTTAACGTTATGGAATGTTTACTCCCTAAAAACTGCAAGGGCGAATATCTATTTTAGTATTACATTATTCAGAAGAGAAATGAATCGTCGCGCGTCGTATGATACACGTGTGTATTCTTGATTAACGTCTTCGGCTCTCTTTAGACCCTCGCTCACGGCTCGGGTCTCAATATCGCCTCAGCGGCAATTACCAACTTTACACACTTGAGACTGATGGCACTTCATGGATTCTACTACACATATTGAATAATAATAGCACTTGTACTTTTCCACACTTTAATTTTATTTTTAACCTGACCGGTTTCACCTCACCGCATAATCAAAGGTTTACATAATAATTTTTGTGAAACCGGTCAGGTTAAAGATTAAATTAAACTGTGGAAAAGCACAAGTGCGTTTATTATTCAATATTTACACACTTGTACCATAATCTACTATTATTTGAGGCGAAGGCGATGTTTTTTCTTTAGAACTTTAGATCCTTTGCAATTATTTTATTCTTATATTGTCCGAATTACAGCAGTTAGGTAGGTACATATTATCAAGACTAATTGGATAAAAACAAAATCATATACCAGCCCTGTCCCTATTAAGCATTTGGGGGTCGGCGAATCATATCATTCTCCTTCATACATTTCTGTCAAATGTGATTTCTGTTTTTAAGATTACGTCTTGATGTCGGATTAATTTTTTTCATAATTAAAATGGACGTAGGTACATGGACCTTTTAATGAACGCACTAGTACCTATGTTACTAGCATACTAATATCAGACATAACGCCTTAGGTTGTATGGTAAACTGATGGCGTGTTGGCTCCTGTTGCGAATAAAAGCGGATTTCGCCTTCTGGGGAGACTCGTTTCACCGAAAATAGAGCCTCACTACCCACATCCTCTACCTACCATAATCACCTAATCTAAGTAGGTTCCTTCTAGTCATCGTGTGGAATATCGACTTCGATCGATAACGGCACTTTGGCCTTATTAAAGTTTGCCATTTTTGATTAGGTACCTTATCCACTTAAATTGCCATTCGGAGCGGATTGTGAGTCAACGTTTAGATTTTACTAATTAGTTATTAGTCGAAGTATAAAAAAACGTTTAACTAGATTATACTTGTACCTTGTAATGTTGAGAGGCCCGTTACTGTACCGAGGTTGGTTAATTGCATAGGGATTTGTAGTAAATAGCTATACGGCTAAACCGTTGTCCGTAAAACAACACACAAAGAAGGTGTACTTTATGATTTTCATATGGAATCCAATTTATTTTATTAGCGATTGAGTAGTCGTTGCATACTTACGGCTATTCCTCAGTCACCTCATATTGTTTACTTAGTAACTGAAATGCAACATTCCTTGCTACGTACCGACTTACATAGTTGGCAACTCGTTGGAAACGCTTACGACGTGTAATTGGATTTTAGGGGGCGTAGAATATACAAAAGCAAGAGAACTTAAAGCTCACTGTGACATTCTGATCGGTCACTATTGAATAGATGTATTATGTAGTACTTGCTAAGATAATGACTTTACCTTTTCCAAAATCGAACCTATTTATTTATTGAAATTTATGCACAAGTACATAGGACTTAATTATAATAACATTCTCTAGCAGTAAAATCAAAGGTTATGCCGAGACATCAGAGATAAATTTAGTATATGCAATATTGTGCAGTATATTATTCGTAGAATAAGTAGGTAGGCCGCGTCGTCAGTCATCACGTCTAGTTGAAACTGTTGAAAGTAGATTATTGGTGTTACGGTAGGCCAGCAAAGGGCACGAAGTTCCGTAGACACATTCAGTAGTTGAGCAAACATAACGGACACGCGTAATGTCACCTCACCTGTTGACTCTACAATGTTTGGTCAATAAAGACACGCTGCCGTGTCGTTTTTTGGTCATTGGTCGTTTTATGAATTTAATATATTGAGAAATGTTTCTGACATTCAACAAAGGAGCTTTAGGTTACTCCGAAGTGTAAGCATCGAAGAACAACGCTAAGGTTATGATGATGAGTCAACAAAGGCATTATACGTAATAACTAATAAGTATTTAAATGCCGACCTGTATAGCGTAGCCTGCAGTGAAGCGTTCGGTTGCTACGTCAGGGGTCGTGAGTTCGATTTCCACTCGTTTTCTTTTATTTCATGGTGCAGGTAGGTATTAAGGCAACGTAAATAACTACCTATGTTTATCCATGTTTTTGAATTTATTCATTGTACATGCTATACTTTGATGAGTCTTAGCATACTTCATCTCCTACATAATCTTTGATTAATAATAGGGGTTAAAGTATGAAATTGCCGTTTCATTGTAATAGGTACTTCGAATTGACATAGAACCTTCATGGTTTGAGATTTTTGAGTGAAACTTTTTCCACATGGTACCTATGTAGTTCTTCATTTAAAAATGTGCAACATTCGATTATCGACTTTCAGTTGTTTTTTTTATTCAGCTTAGACAAGAAAGAGGGATACTTCGAAAATTCTAGTGATTTTTGAATACGAGTTCCGACGCGGAACTAACGCGGCAGAAACAGCTCGCAATATCAATGTTGCGTTTGGAGAGGGGACTGCTAAACGCTTTCGTGATGGAAACTTTGATTTGAAGAACGAACCACGAGGAGTGCCGTCCACACAGGTGAATAACAATGAATTGAAAGACATGGTGGAAGCCGATCCGAGCCAAACTACCCAGGAATTAGCTGCATGGTTTAACGTTACCTTACCAACAATATTGACTCATTTGCGTCAAATCAATAAAATAAAAAAATGTGAAAAATGGGTACCTCATGATTTGACCGATCTGCAGAAAGAAATGCGTGTTGAAACTTGTGTTGCCTTGTTGAATCGATACAGAAATGAAGGAATATTGGATCGAATTGTGACATGTGATGAAAAGTGGATTCTTTACGATAACCGTAAGCGAAAAATGCAATGGCTGACCCCAGGTGAAACGCCACAACAGTGTCCTAAAGCAAAGCTTACCAATAAAAAGGTAATGGTAACTGTTTGGTGGTCTCAGCATGGTGTTATTCACTATAGCTTTCTACGATCTGGTCAAGCAATAACGGCAGATGTCTACTGTGCCGAACTCCGAACAATGATAGCAAAACTAGCAGTGAAACAGCCCCGAATTATTGCTCCATGATAACGCGAGACCTCATACAGCACGAGAAACCGTTTTAACTCTACAGGAACTGCAATTAGAAACTATCCGTCACCCTCCGTATTCGCCAGACCTTGCTCCAACAGACTAACATTTTTTTCGTGATTTGGACAATTTTCTATGTGATAAAAAGTTTTCTTCTCAGGAGGCAGTACAAAATGCTTTCACACAGTTTGTCGAATCTAGATCACCAGAGTTCTATCGCAAAGGCATAAATGACCTTCCTACTAGATGGCAGCAATGTATAGATAATAATGGTAATTATTTTGATTAAATAAATACTTTAAATTAAAAAAAAAACGAATTTCAATTTGTCAGTACAAATCGGCAATTTCATACTTTAACCCCTTCAATACCAAACTTTAATACTTTAAACCCTTTAATACCAAACTTCAAGAAGTATCGAACGTGTTCGCATAATGCACGAGTCTTCACGCAAACTCTCGGTAATGAATGGCCCACCTATTAAACAGATTATAAAAGCTATTCTGTGTAAACAAGTAATTAAACACGACGATTAAAACAAAAAAAAATAACAAAGCGTCCGCGTAATTGGTCCAAATTTCTCAATTACAAGCTTACAAAAAAATTATCGTTTCTACCTACTGTCAGTATTATGTTATCTGTGCTACCGTGTACATTATGACTACTTTTTATGTTACTACTTAGCAGTAAACAAAAATTTAATACAGTTACTGTTAGGCAATTTTTACTCAAAAATTAATCTTTCTTGGCATGTATCTCCGTTTTACTTGCCCTCATTTCTGAATGTACCACGAAATACGACTGTGAGAGTGACAAGTTTTGGGTCTGTTGTGTTTCGTCGAAAAAGACCAAGTAGGTAGGTACATGGTCTGTTTTGTTCTGTACGCGAGACACCGGCAGTGGGTCACTTTTAATTGAACTCGGTAAAAAGCGTGATTATACACGCACGTCCAACAATAGAATATAGATTTCCTTGGTACCTCCATCGTTTGTCGGAAGCTGTGAAGTTTTTTAAGATACAAGTAACTAGTAGCACAGTAACATTAATGTCAAAGTAACACGTACAGTCTTGACGAAGTACGTACTTGTCGACAACAGTTTGACCTCGAGATCCTTAAGATTGCTGTCACAGACATCGTAAATAAAGTCCAGCAGCTGGAATCTCGGCGAAGGCATACTTAGAGACAACGTTAAATGGAATGTCGTCAAGACCAGAAGATTACTTCATATTGTGTTAAATTGCCTACTGCGGCTTTATGCTTATGGGAAGTGCCTACCTATCTACGCTATATACGTACTACGTACTATATACGTACGACCAATATATAAATAATTACAAGACCTAACCGCCCTGACAAAAAAAATAATAAATAGTTATAACCTTCTTTACTGAGTCATTGTCACATGGATAATGTAAGGATTATTACGATACACCTAGTAACATTCACAAGACATTTCAGACTTACCCGTGTGTCTGTTATGCTAAGCAAGCGCTCGTATTCTGAGCGGGATAGCTCGTATTCTGAGCTGATTTTGATAATAAAATTATCAAAGAAACGCTTCATTGTCAACTCTCTACCTAGAGCCGCTTAAAAAATTTGGGCAAAGATGTTTCTATAAAATTGCTCGCCGTGAATGACTAAGTTTTCTGTTTCTACTTTCCGTTCAATATAAACGAATCTGGAACAATCGCATTACAATCCTTGTCGCCATACTTCGAAATATTGGCTACAGTACTGTACTGTTCTGTTGCATCGCGAATCGGGATCCAAAGAATGGGATCTTGGAATTCATGAACGTGCGCGCATTGATGCATATCATTGACCATGATGTATTTTATAGCTTTTGCAGATACGCGTGTAGCAAGTCATTTGTTTAATACAACTTTGGCATTGCAAGTATTTATATAAAAGCGAAAACCAATGATAAAAAGTTTACCTAATAGTTGAATTGCATTGAATATCCTACCTATATCTGATGCATATCATTGACCATGATGTATTTCATAGCTTTTGCAGATACGGGTGTAGCAAGTCATTTGTTTAATGCAACATTGGTATTGCAGGTTTACAAAAGCGAAAATCAATTATAAAAGTTTCCTAAAAGTTTAATTGAATTGAATTAGGTACCTATACCGCATCTTATAGTCGATGGCTCCAAACGAAATATTCATGCAACTCCGCACCTTTTTGCGCATAGTCAAAGTCAAAGCCAATAATCATTTATTCTGCATAGACCATTAAAACGGCACTTACAAAACGTCAAGTTTAAAACAAAATCTAGACTAGTTTAGCTAATGGACCATCGGTTCGAAACGCGCCCCGACCTGAGAAGAATCCGGCAAGAAACTCAGCGGTCATTTTATTTTTTTATTTTTGTCGGGCATTTGATAGGCAGTCTTCTGGTAATAAATAGGGGGTAAATACTACCTACTACTGAATAGGGGATAGTCAGCCTGGTATCCGCAGTATGTATATAAAGGCGATGAATTCTTCACGTTTTAGTACATACTTTTTCTCTACCCGTTAAAGAAATTGTGCTTTCAGAATCGCAGATCTGTGCTGTGACCTAAATTGATCAAGAAGCACGCGATATGATATGGATTCATTTCTAATGAAAATTCAAATGACGTCAATCACAATTCTGAATATATTCTTAAATCGTGATGATATTTTGATGGTATAGAAATCTACTGACACACAAAACATAACTCAGTTATGGTGATCAAGGGGAGGTTGTTTGTACAGTAATCTTCAGAATAATCTTGATGTGAAAATGATTTAAAAAAAAAACAAGATTTTAAGAACATATCAAACTGTTTAATTGATTTAAATTGTATTATTGACCGAACTCAAGGTCATCAGTCAATCAGTCAACAGGGGGAAAATCAAGGCATTAAGATCATTTTCAGCACTTTGACCGTCAAGATTACTAGAAACAATATTTATTTGCTTAGTACGTGGGTGGAACTGCGCGTCCGTATTTTCGAAACACATTGATTACTTCGTGGACAATACTGTGAGTAGTGCGTTTTTATTTTGACCTAGTTTTTAAGAATTATTTGTAACGCGTAACTGTCTTTGCACCTATTAAACAAAAAAATGAAAATAATAAAAGATCGAACTTATGCAGACTGTACACTGGTTTGATTGTTACGGAGCAATTGAGGTTAGTATAACACGGTTCTTCCCTTTCAGATAATTTTCAAATTAATTATTTCCTAATTAATGTGAAAGGGCTGTGAGAAAAATACCATTCAATTTATTAAAAAAAAAATCAAGGTGACACCATAAGTATTTGTTTGAAGCGTTGGTACCTTAGTAGTTAAAGAGTCGTCCTTCCGACCGAGAGGTTTCGGGTTCAAATCGTGGTCAATATCGACGTGAACCTCTCTTAACATAAGCAATTTAGCATTTAGACGGGTTAGAGAATACTAGTAATTTTTCTATCTTTGACTATAATGCAAATGTTCGAGTAGATACCTAAACCTATACACGGTGTTCACCAGCCGGAGTAGGCAAAGTAAACAGTCCTCCGTTAACCCATAAATTGTTTCAAACAGTACCTATCAGCTTCCATCACTAGCGGTAGGTAACCGCTAAATACAAACATCGGCGTTGACACTATGGAACTAGATGGCCTCATAAACGTCGGCACTCGGCTCTCGACAGGAAGAGCATCGCGCGTGAAACGCTTATTGTTTGGTTAGTGCCGTTTCGCGCCAGTCGCTGGCTACAATGATGCTGTGAGGCTGTTACAAATCCATCAACATATCAAACCACCGTCCATGTGCAGTTACATTATTATAAAACATAGCTGTAGGGTACCCGAGATTTTTTTAAACCACTTTGGTGGTACATAAGCACGAGGCCCCCGGATGTTCGCAACACAAAAACTTGTCACACACATGCTCCGACCTATTAAGAATATACTTTATGTGCCGTCAGTTCAGAAGACAAAGCCTTTGGTTTTCCCACTGACAGCACCAAAATTCTCCAGCAAGCTATAGCTACTCGAGCTTATTACGGCCGCGGTATTCTGTACATTCTTTATTGGGACAGAAATATCTCCGTGAATTCATCCTGGTAAAAATTCATCCTGGTGGACTTCAATTTGGACTTTTAAAGCGGTACCCAATTTTTTTTCTGAAATAGAAGTAGCTTAGTTGCGGCTGGCAGATGGCTAATATTATAATATTAGCCACCTGCCAGTGAAAATCTCGCCAAATTCGGCCAAGATATTTTGGAGATTAGCCGGCGCAGACTATATATGACGGAAAGGCAAAAGTTTAAAGCATAGTTTTTTTTTTAATGAAATTTTAAAGCATTTACTATGCTAACTTTTCAAATCGATTAAGATAGGAAAAAGTGAATGCTCAGGTTGGACTCGAACCCACGATCTTTCCCTTACAGGGGGAATGCTTTGACCACTGAGCCACCGAGCCACACCTGAAGCTATCCAAATTCTCCTATACTACCGTCTTAGTTTTTTTGTCATAAGTAGAATCTAAACACGGTAGGTACCTTACCGTGTATAGATTCACATGCAATCATTAAAAGCTGTTATTTTAACAGTACTAACAGACAATTCAATTATATTAATTTGTATAGAACAATGAGCATATTGTCCTATTTAAATAAATACGATACCTGGGCATAGTAACAGTATCCATATGCCTACCTGGAGGGAAAATACTATCTTACCATTGATGTTAAGATAACCATTGTTATAAAGTTACATCGGCTCGTAAGATTTGCATAATCCAATCGTTCAACGCATTTCCTGGGCAACGAAGCGCAAAACTGTATAAGTACACAATACACAAGCGAATATTGTGTTAACTTACGTAGTATTCTTACGTGGAAGAATATAGACGACATATCGATGCAATATATAGTAAGGTAATATCTATAGAATAGTTACCACAAAAAGGTGTGGTGAGATCATTACAACCGCTTTCGGAAGAAAGCCGGTCCGTTTCACTAATTACTACCATAACAGCGTTTTTTACTTTCCTTTTTTTTGCTATCAATGTTATTGATTACGTTAGATTAGACCGTATCCGTCTTGATAGGATCCCCTTATTATAAACGGGGACTAACAAAAGAGAGTCAATCAAGTCATCAATATATTGTTTGCTATGGTTTAAATTTAATTTTTGTTTGTGTTTAATAATCCAATTATCCTATAGTTGTATGGCATTTTTGGTCAATACGATTCAAAATTAGTGCGGCCTTTTTTTAAACCACTTAGGTAGCAGACAAGCACACGGCCCGCCTGATAGGAAGTGGTTACCTTGGCCTATGGACGTATGCAAAACCAGAGGCATCACAATCGTACTGCCGACCCTGTAGAAATCTGCGAAGAACCTTCTTGAAGAACCCCATATTATAGTCGCTTGGAAAAACCACATCATGTCCGTTTATTGCCTACCTATACCGTATATAACGTAAAGAGGGTAAGGGCGGATTTCATCTAAATTGAGTAATTTAATTACAATTGCTTTCTTTCATTGGTGAAATCGGCTTTACCATCACTATTTCGAAATTTAATCTTGTAGGTACATAATTTAGTTGATTTATACCAACAATTTAGGACTTAGAACGAAATTAAGAATGAAATGATAGCTGCTTCACCGATGACATCATCTGGTTTCGCAAAATTGAAAGCGTTATAGTACCTATACTGTGAACCTAATGATAACGATAAATGTAAATTCTGACACTCATATGCCGAAAGTACTTAATTAGTGGTTAAGTAGGGTGTGAGTGCTGTGACCAGGCAATTTTTTTTTTTTTTTTTTCTCCGTGCTCATCTGCGATCAGTACACTACCATAAGCAGATATGTTGTGTGGATTTGTCAGGTCGAGGGTATCCTCCAGCGAGGATATCCACTCATCATTTTCGTTTAGGTAGGTTATTCTACAATGTCCTTCCTTCTAAGGCGTTTTTGGTAGCTGCGCGTAATTAGACACGCTGCAAGTAAGTTTGGGTGATTTTTCAGTCGTTTTTTATATTTTCGTGCGGAAACCTCAATTTCCTCTTTCACGGTGGCCATTCTCAAGTGCTTGTGGATTTCGGCATTTGTGATGAACCAGGGGACTTGCGCTATTGTTCTGAGTATAGTATTCTGTGCCCTTTGCAAGATAGTTATGTTGGAGTCACTTGCGCTGCCCCACAGTTGTATACCATACATCCAGGTGGGCTTTAATATTGAGCTGTATATCAATAGCTTGTTATCTATCGATAATTTACTGTTCCGACCCATCATCCAATAGAGGTTTCGATGCCGTATGTTAAGCTCCTCTCTTTTGCTTTTAATGTGCTGATTCCATGTCAGACGTCTATCCAGGTGTAAACCCAGATACCTTACTGTGTCTTGGTGTGGTAGAGTACAGTTTTCAAGGAGCACAGGAGGGCAGTTTCCGCGTCGGAGGGTGAAGGTGACCTGTACTGACTTTGTTATACTTGCTCTAATCCTCCACTTAGTAAGCCATTTTACGATGGCGTCGAGTCCTTTTTGGAGTTGCTCTGTGGCTGCTTCAGGGTGCCGGTTACTCGCCATTATTGCGGTATCGTCGGCGTAAGTGGCAATCGTGACTCCCTCTGTCTGTGGCAGGTCAGAAGTATACAGGGTGTATAAAATAGGTCCCAACACTGATCCTTGAGGTACGCCTGCTTTAATTTGGTAGAATTTGGAAGTGGTTTCAGATTCTTTGACTTGGAATATTCTCTCGGAAAGATAAGATTTCAGAAGGATGTAGTAGCTGTGGGGGAGACATGCCCTTATCTTGTAGAGAATCCCATCATACCAGACCTTGTCAAAGGCCTGCTGTATGTCTAAGAATGCGGACGAGCAGTATTCCTTTTCCTCCAAAGACTTTCTTATCTTTTCAACTACTCTATGGACTTGTTCTATAGTGGAGTGTTGCTGCCTAAAGCCAAATTGATGGTTAGGAACAATGTTGTTATTTTCCAATATTGGCATGATGCGGCGCAGGATCAATTTTTCACAGACCTTTGACAAAATGGGTAGTAGGCTGATCGGCCTGTATGAGATGGTTTGGGTTACTGGTTTTCCTGCCTTGTGTATCATAAGGATTTGTGACACCCTCCAAAGATCCGGAAAATGTTGGGCTCTTAGTATACCATTGTAGAGCATTGTCAGGAAGACCAGCGCCTTTCTTGGTAGTTCTTTCAAAATTTCTTTTGTAATGAGGTCATATCCTGGTGCTTTTTTATCTTTGAGGTCTATAATAGTCCTCCAAACCTCTTGTACCGTGACCGGAGTTGGTGGCAACGACATTTGTAAGGGCTGGGTAAGAGCAGATTCTACCTCTTTCACAGCATTAGTGTCACGGACGCTGTTTGGAGTGAAGACATTCGCTAGATGCTCTGCGAATAGGTCCACCTTTTCCTGTGGCGTGCGCGTCCAGCCACTGTTAGTTCGAAGAGGAGACTTGGCAACTTGTGGTCTGTCATACGACTTCGTGAATTTCCAGAGTGAGTAGTTGGTGGCTGCAGTGGGTGTCAGCGATGCTAGGTGAGTCTCAAGAGTCCGATTATGCCACGTCCTTAGCATTTCCCGCAAATATGACGCTTGCCTGTTGAAGTTAGACCTATCAGATGCGAGTCGGCTTCGTTGCCAAACGCGGCGCAGCCTACGTCTTTCTTGGATAGCTTCTTTTATTTCTAAGGGGTAGTTATGTATCCGTTCCTTATGGTTCAATATAGGCGTACTTCTCCAGCAAGCCTCCTGGATGAGATTTGTAAGATACTTGGTGGCACTCTCAATATCCGCAGGCGTTTTAAGAGCCACTTGTAGTTTGATGTTCTCTTCAATGAAATCTCTAAATGAGTACCAGTCTGTCTTTTTGTTGTACAGCCTATCTGGGATGTCGTATTCTATAATCTTCGAGCTAAGAGTGAACAATACTGGGTTGTGATCTGACGAGCCGTCACTACAGGGCTCACATTTGACATAGTGCGAGGAGAATCCCTTTATAATGAAAAAGTCAATCAGGTCGGGCACCTTCGAGTGGTCTGACGGCCAATGTGTGGGTTCATAAGTTGAAGCAGTAGTTAAATTGTTAGTATCCAAACTGTGTTTCAGCTGTCTACCTCTAGTATTGGTTAAACGAGATCCCCAGTGCGTGTTTTTAGAGTTCCAGTCTCCTCCTGCGACGAATCGATTCCCAAGTGTATGGAAGAACTCTGTAAACATTTCCTCAGATACTTTATGTCTAGGTGGACAGTACACTGAAGAAACGTTGAATATGCCATTTTTGTCTTCGACTGCTATTGTAGTAGCCTGGATGTAACAGGTTCTATATTCTGGCATTAGATAGTGCTTCACTGATTTCTTGATGATGATTGCAGTACCAGCATGTCCGGTCCCATCCGGGTGTGTAGTGACATAGCACTCATAATTCTTGTACTTAATATTTGTATTTAAAGTACCGTGTGCTTCAGTTACCAAAAGCAAGTCCAGATTTTTTTGAATCATGAACACTTCAGCATCATGTTTGTTAGGCGTCAGTCCGTTTATGTTCCATGTTGCCATGCGAATTGAAGTCATTTTGTCAATTTGTCGACAAGTTGTGTTATGAGTATCATCAGATTGCTCATTTGTTGTAGGATACTGTCAAACATTTGAGTGTGTTTCTCTAAAATTTGCGCTATTTCCAGTGGAGGTTGGGGATTTCTTACTTCTTGGTCTGATGCAACTTTGTTCTGTGTGGCGTCCGAGTACGTTTTCCTCTTAGATTCAGATTTTTTTTCAACTATTTTAGTAGCTATGCTTGGCACTGGTCTTTCCTCTGTGTGTTTATATGATAATATAGGAGCTTGAGGATTGGGCTTAGAGCGTCTCGACAGAATTTCCCTGTATACTTCACACCCCTTGTAGTTCGCAGGGTGTGGGCCGTTGCATAGTGCACATTGGGCAGGAGTAGTGCGGTCACGTTTTTGGCAATCTGATGTCTTATGTGATTGTCCACATTTGACGCATCGGTAAGGGCGCATACAATAGTTTTTTGAGTGCCCATATTGTTGGCATCGTTGGCATTGTACTATTGAGGTACGTTTCCTCGGATCTTCAATAATAACCGACTGATGATATATATATCTCAGTTCCTTAACGGCCTTGTTATTTGGTCCTGGTGCGAGGTTAACAAAAAACGTTGATGTCGGTTTTTTGTCAGGTCCAAACTTTGCATTTATGATTTCTCCTGAGACCGTGTTTCCCGTTGTTTCGATATCTTCTTTGATCGCGGATAATGGTGTAGTTGGGTGGAGGTTACGTATCACCACTCTGAAGCACCTCTGGTCTTTTCGATTAAAGGTATGACCAATCAATCCACTTTCTCGAGCGACTTTAATTATTTGCTTATAAGCTTCAATATTTAGGCTACTTATTCTGAGTTGACTTCGGTTCACAATTTTTAAAGTAAACTGGTCCTTTTCTACCACACTTTTGAGTAGATCAGTAAGCTCATTAACATCTTCTACACCATATAGAACTATTGGTGGTGGTTATTGGGGTGTTTATTTTTGGATACTTGATCTGTTTCAGTGAGATCTATTGTCAGACCTGTGAAGCTATTTGATGTTTTAATTTTCTCAGAAGTAGGGCTGTTTGAAATCTTTTTTCTCTTGGAATTTCTGCTCTCAGGGACTCTTTGCCATGGTGGAGGACAGGCTGGCCTAATCTCCGGTTGTGTATTAGAGGTTGAGGGTGAACAGCTATGTGCAGGACTTGGTCCAGTATATTGAGGACTTCCAGTAGTTGAAGATCTTGTAAACAGGCCTGGATGGAGAGCCTGCTGAACGAGCTTCTTGGTCTTGTATTGAGCTGCAGGAAGAGACTCCCCATGCGCGAGCAAAATTTTGTCCCCCCCAGATACGGTGGGACTGCCTGAGTTGCCCTGTGGGCTCTTCTCAGAGAAGGATTCTCCAGCTTGACTGGTACCTTCCTGGGGTAATTTGTTTTCTAATTCTGCTTTCATTTTGTTGTCGGTACACTTATCGGGTGTACGTACTAGCCTTTGGTGAGCCAACACCTATAACACGTACAAGGCAGCACGTCTGGTTTGTGTTCGGAGTACCCTCTCCTAGACCAATAGCCAGCCAAAGCTAACGAGGTTGGTCTCCCCGTATTACCATCGGAACTGCGACAATTCTTGCTTCAAATAGCCGTTTAAGCATTGTACGCATAAGTCATTTAGCTTATCAGGTCTTGCTATCATTTGTGCGCATCTTTTCCGGTTTTTATTTATTTTTATTATTATTTTTATCTTCGGGGTTGATTTCCCCTGGCCAGGATATTCGGTTAGGTGTCATTTTAATTAAGAGTAGATATTATTTTTTGCTTTGAGTTTTACTTATCTTCTATAAAAACACTTTATTGCAATTCATCCTCCAAGTGATTTCCTTTCTGCGTTTTGAGTAGTCTGCTTAGCTTGTCTGCTTATTGAGTATTTTAGAAAATATCGTTTAAGAGAGCGACTGTAGTCTGACTGTTTTCTTTTTTTTTTTGGTTAGGCAGGGTGGGGAACTTGTGTTGTGAAGGTGATGTTGATGTACAGTCCACAAAGGAGATACGATCACACTTTTTCATATAAAGTTGTATGTAAAGGTGCATCCGTATTTCCTTTGTCGACTATACATTAACAAAACGGGCATCTTATAAACCTACATCTGGGTAGCAAGTCCCAAGGATTGTCTCGAGCTCCCAACTCAGCAATGCGATGGACCCCGGCACCCGCGCGGAGAATCCATGGATTGCTAAGAATATCGGTCTCTTATAAGTACATATATACCATTATTCTCCATTATGTAGTTCATACAAAGATTTTAATGCTCAAAAACTGGAATCTCTCAGTAATTTGAAGATACGATTCATTTTACGTATGGAACTTTCAGAATTTAGTAACGTTAAAGGTGTGAAAACTACACTGCACTCCTGACCATTTTAAGAATAATCACGCTAGGATGAAGTAGAATGTGAAGGCTCATATAAGAGAATCTGATGATGAGTTATGGTTGGTACATAAGCACTGTGTACTTAATGATCGAATCGGAAGTCCTCGAGGGAGAAATTCGTGAGTAAAATAATTAAATATGTGTAGGAATGAATGCCATATAATATATTTAAAATTTCCATATAGACCGCTTTTATTATCTCACAGATCGGTCTGTTTTGTATAAAAACAATGATTATAAAAGCACTCTGGTGTTTACGTTGTTGTAGATAGGTATTGTACCACAACAATGGACGTTCTGGTCTAGTCGCCAGGTCATGCCTGCGCATCCGTCATACCGTCAAATTTGTGCCATTAAACTCAACACATAACTATAACGATCACGGCACTTAATGTTATAGCACTTATATAACGTACCTAGGTGTATATCTCTTGATTTAGATTGTATTGCATTAGTTCAGGTTAGGAAATTTTCTGGAAAACCTCTGAATGCTTCTTTTGTGTTGAGAAGTTTTTTGATAATTTGCTTGATTTTTCGCGTGATCTTTTGATCAGCAAAGCACAAGGCAAGCTCAATGTAAGGTGTAGACATCCGCCTTCGTGACAGGAATGGCATCTATCTCTTCGGGAGTTTGAATATATAAACATCTAAGCATATGTCGCAGCCAACTAGCTTATAAACGGCTCCGTTCAATTAGCGGGCTGAATGATGTTCAGCCAGTTGATTAAACGGCTAGGCAAATTGCATGGATCGATGACCTTTAATTACTTGCCTAGCCATTTCATCAAACAGTTAAAAAATGATTTATTTCGGCATTAGTTATAGAAAAAAACTTGCGCAGCTATCTCAATAAATCTCTCGCTAATTTTCTGTGAATACACCTCTATTTACCCCCTCTATGTACGTAATTTTCTATCTTATTTTAGGGTGGTGCCCCATCTTACGAATGGCTTAAGCATTAGCCAGCCAGTTTATTAAATGTTGTAATAAACATGACGGCTAATTATCATTCAGGCCGTTAATTGAATGGCGCCGTTTAGTTACTAGCCTAGGCAGTTAATTGACCGGCTGATTAAGGTAGTTGGTCGCGACATATATACTTAAAAAATTGATGAGTACCTATCTACTAAGAGTTTGTTTATGGGCACATGTAAAATATACCCACTACATGTAGAGATCATAATGTCAATGCGTTGTTTAGTTATTTCTTCTCTTAGGTATTGCTATTGAAATAAACCCCTACCTATATTCATCGATTGAATAAAACTTTCCATTTTAGTTGTATATGTATCAATCACTTTTTTCTTTGACATTCTCACGAAGATAGGGATTCTGATCGTCGTCCGTATTTAAATTGCACAAGTATCCCAAAATAGACATAATTGGAAGCCACATTAGGAATGGTATGAATAAGTATAGTAATTACATCATATGGCGTGTCTTATGCACCGAAGTGTGTAATCAAAAATCAACTATGGCCGTATGGTATGGTGAGGCATGACCACTAACTACATACGTCATAACAAGATAACAAGTAGGTCAACGAGCTATGAACAGATATAATTGGGAACAAAGAAGTCTAAGAAAGGAATAGCCGATATCAATCAATCAATCAATTAAGTACTTAGTTAAATTAATTATGCTGGACACAGACCTCTCCTAATGTAGCCGATATATTATGTATCTATTATAGTATCTTTCTTCTATCAAATAGTTCTATGGCCGTAGAACCGATACTTAAGTCTCATAAGTACCTACTGTAGCATCTTGATAATTTTTAAGGGAGTCGAAGCACCGAACCTCTTTATGGAAGTCTATGAAAAAATGTGAGTTAGAAGGGTAATGTAGAAGGTAGAAAGTATCGTAGTAAAACAAATGTATCGTTTTAACAATTAAATACGTAGACACACTACCGATGTTGCTTTGCTTCATCAACACTATTCTATTTATTGAATCGCAAACTGCACCACCAAATCTACATTCATTAAAACAGTTCGTTATTTTTTGCTGTGTAATTCAAATAAGTTACCTAGATAAAGGTATTCAAATCGATTAATAATTTCATTGGTTCCGATAGTTCGTAAGAATATCGGTAGACGTTCCACTGTCGCCTCAAAGATACATATATGTAAAAGGAGAAATTTGGATTGGTTCCGATAACGTCTGGTAGCTTAGTGGTGAGTTCGAACTCCGCCTAGACCGATTCAAACTATTCCTATTTTAATAGATTTGAATATTAATCATGTGAAATACTTTAAAAAAACTCTTTTTAATAGTTGTAGGTAATTTAAGGCTATGTTGTATCTGTCTATAGTAGGGGAGCCCACGAGGCTAAATGGGGATTTACTCGAGCGTCGTAGAGACCTATTGGGATGCAAATCTTAGATGATAAGAAGAAAAAAATGTTATATGATATATACCTTTACATCGCTGGGGGAAGCGGCTATCGATTTTTAAATATGTAAAAAAAATCTGTTGCATGGACATCCTCGAACGCGTCAGATATTGATAGCATCAATGCCCTACGTATTTTTAATAATGTACGTATGTTAATCTGATCGTTTGCATGATGCGGGTGGTTGGATTTAAGGGTTGAAAATGAAAAAAAAAAAAGTTATCGAGCTCGTCAGATTTTCTAAGGGAGTGTTAAGTGCACCAAAACAAAGCTCTCATTCACTAATCTGACGATTTCGATGGGACGCAAACTCGCGGCCATTTTCATAATATACAAAAAAATTGGCCATTTTGAAATACTCAAGCGCGTCAGATTAAGATATATATGGTTCATCTTTATGTTCTAAACGTACTGTCTCATAATCTGACGATTATCTAGAGGGATTCGCCTGATCTGACAAAAAAAATTAGAAAAACGGTTCACCTTAAAGGCCCCATTCCTGGGCGCTTAAAATTGTACTTATGACATTTTTAAGCTCAAAATATAATTTATGTGATATTTTGAGCTCGCTGAGTTCAAAGAAATAATATTTCTATGCATTTGAGCTCTCCCAGCTCGAAAGTCTGATAGAAGTTTCATAGAACACTATTTTTGGAATTTTCAAACCGCAATAACTTTTGAATGGATCAAGCAATTTTCACGCGGTTGGCGGCATTTGACGCAGTTTTATCATCCTCATAAGTAATTTTGCAATTTTAATTGATCGAACCACAAATTTCGGAGTAATCACGAAAAAACACTTTTTTGGGTTTCTTTCATTCACGATATCTCTCGGACGAATCAACCGCTTTTGACCAGCTTGGTGGCGATCGACGTGGTTTTTCAAGCTCAAAGGCGGATTAGTTTTTGAAATTGATCGATAAAGCTGGTTAAAACTTATTCCAAAAAAACCACTTTCTAAAAAAAAATCTTATTGTTTTTGAGATTTTTCAAAATTTCTCAAAATCTAATTTTAAGGGAAATATTTAGAATGCCGTTTAGTAGATTCCGAACGGTTTAGTCGTTCAAAAGTTATAAGCGAGTCACACACACACACACACACACACACATACAGACATAGTGACAACATCACGGAGGTAGTCAGGGAAGCTTCCTATGACCTTAAAACGTCAAGATCTGATGAAAACGGTCTGAGAACGAAGAAATATTGATGGAATTAGATAATAAACTGCATTGCTGCTCTAACAATTTTTGATATTCTTTTTTTACGAAATCAAAAAACAAACATTCACTATTCTTGACAGTGGTCAAGAATAGTGAATGTTCTAACATTAAATTCTAACATTTCACAAAGAATAGTATACGCAGTATTGGTAACTTTTTTTTTCCTTACAAATTCGCTATTATCATTCTTATAAATATCGCGTAAGTATTGATCCTTGCAACATTTATGGTAGGGAATTTTGGTATCATCAGAAAAAGAACTGAGCTTTTCCAACATTTGTACATCATTTTGTTCCATGGCCGCGCTTTTCAAATTCTCAATAGTTTTTAATCTATTGACAGCTAAACGAACTTCACGGCCATGATGCCGTTTACGCTGTTTTTGGCAAATGAAGCACGTTTGTGATGCTGAATCCTTATGAGCCACAGGCTCATCTGTACTGAATGAATTGTTGAAATCCTGAAAGCCTTCCTGAACGTTGCTGGACTCTCCCGCTCTGAAAATTTTATAACAATAATTTAAGTATAACATAAAATAAAAATATTGGTTAAAAAATTTCAAATTCGATAGAAATAACACTTACTCGTCTGTCGATGTACCAGCAACCTCAGTAGACAAGGAATCAACAGTACCATGTGCTTCGGAACACTCTCCAGAATCAGGAGCATGTGTTTCGGAGCTATTTCCCGAAACTTCCGGTGTATTGTCATGTTCCAAATACTGAAAGTCTCGCGGTATTTTAATTGCAGTAAATAATTTATAGCACTGTGCGTGATATAAATCATTTAATGATGATTCCATCGACAATTCGAGGTTATCATATGTTCCTCGAGACTTTCGGATAACCGGCTTGCTCCGACGATATTCCAAAATATTTCCACATTTTTTTAATGTTTCTACAGTAAATTTAATTGTTTTTTGTAAGGTACTTTCACCACAAAAACACATTTCAAATTAATAGCACTCATATTAAATATTTATAAACTTTAATTCACACAACTAATATTAAAATGTCATGACAATCATGGCGTCATGGCAACAGAAACCAGAGTGGGGACGGAGTGAGAGAGAATAGATAGAGAAAGAGTGAGAGAGGAATAGAAACGCGGAGAACGAAATGTAGGCATCACGCAGCTGCACGCATTTAACTTTATCGACGAATTTTTGTTATTTCGGCTCGCGGAAATCGTCAGATTATACATTTTTCATTATTCTTGAATTATTTCCTTCAAAATAAAAAAAAAGTTTAGCTACGCTCGAAAATGTCGAGATGACGTTTTTTTTACAACTTTGTTGCCTTCCCCTTTTTTTACGTCACTCTCAAATTGTCAGATTAGTGGAATATACACTTTTTAGGATGTAATTAACTCACCCTACCTTAATCTGACGCGCTCGAGAATTTCTGATGGTCATTTTTTTTTACTAACCTGATCCTGTATCCTTCACGGGCGGCCTTATACAGGGTGTATTTTTGAAACGGGGCAGTAAGGGCAAGTACCTTAACCGTTGCAGTTACAGCAAAACGTTCTTAGAAGACCTTCCCTAACTTTTTGACATATTTTGAACTGCATTCACAGATTTTGTAAAAAACTTACAGTTGGCAAAAAAAATGCAAAAAGTCCAAAATTTTTTTTTTATGCCAATCGATTCTATTTCATGTGGGGATCAAAAAACTCTATGAGACCATTTTAGCTTTCAGTACTAGGAAAGACAGAAATCGCCAAAAACGTTTCCCATACATTTCGGCAACAGAAACAAATTTCTACGATGGTCTAACTTTTTGTTATGGCCAGGAAGTGGGTAGAATTGACTGTAAAGTAAATAAAAAGAATTTTTACCCTCAAATTTCGAATTTGATTCGAAAATCTGTGTGTTATTCTTAGTTTCAGCTGAGAAACTTCGTATGAGTTTTTAATTAAGGATTTTCGCTAAAATGTCTTCTAATCGTGAAAAAATTGACTTATTAGAAGCGTAATTTGTCAATAATCGAAATGCGGGAGCTGCATTAGTGTGGTACCGCAATAAGTATCCGTTGCGGCATGTGCCAACAAGAAAGGTTATTACAAATCTTTTGAAAAACCTGGAATTGCAGGGTTCTTTCAAAAGAAAGCGGCAGCCTCGTGTGGACATGGACACGGAGATTGCGGTTCTAACTTATGTCGAAGCATATCCAGAGGTATCGTCCAGGCAAGTCGCCCTTGAAGTAGGTGTATCCCACTCCTTTGTGATAAAGATATGGAAGAAATACGGCTACAAGTGCTATCGATATGGGCGCATAGTTCAAGTGTTACATCCGGGTGATGATGTTCGAAGGCTTACTTTTTGCAGATGGCTAAGAGGAAAAATAAGCAGAGATCATGAATTTTTAAATTACATACTGTGGTCAGACGAAACGAATTTTTCCAATAACGGTATGTACAACAGAAAAAATCACCACTATTGGTCCAAAGAAAATCCACTAAGAGTTACGGCAAGTCATAATCAGGTTCACTTCTCATTCAACTGTTGGTGTGGTATAATGTCCAATCGAGTCATAATGGTGGAATTTTATGAAGGGAAACTGAATTCTGCCATGTATAATGAAGTCATTTTACACCATCTTGAAAACGAGATGGACGAATGGCCGCTGTCGGAATTGCGAAAAGTTCATTTTCAACAAGATGGTGCTCCGCCACAAAACAGTCACCTTTCACGTTCCAATTTGAGCCGCCTATTCGGTACACAGTGGATAGGTACACATGGTCCAACACAGTGGCCACCTCGTAGCCCCGATCTAACACCACTTGATTTTTTTTTTATGGGGCTTCGTGAAAAACGAGGTGTATAAGACGACGTACGCCAGTGTTCAAGAGCTCAAGGATGCATTAATGACCATTTTACGTAATATTCATCCCAGAACATTATTAGCCGCCATTCGTTCAGTGCAAAAAAGGATAGACTTATGTATTCGTGAAAATGGAAATCATTTTGAGCAATTTATTTCATAAACCAATTTCTTAAATGTTTAAATGATTTTTTTTATTTAAAAAAGTTCAAAATTTTACCTGACCTATGAGTTTCGAGTTGATTTATCATATTTCCGTACGAAATGTATGGGAAAGGTCTTTGGCGATTTCTGTCTTTTCTAGTACTGAAAGCTAAAATGGTCCCATAGAGCTTTTTGATCCCCACATGAAATAGAATCGATTGGCATAAAAAAAAATATTTTGAACTTTTTGCATTTTTTTTGCTAACTGTAAGTTTTTTACAAAATCTGTGAATGCAGTTCAAAATGTCCCAAAAAGTTAGGGAAGGTCTTTTAAGAACGTTTTGCTGTAACTGCAACGGTTAAGGTACTTGCCCTTACTGCCCCGTTTCAAAAATACACCCTGTATTGTATATGGGCCTCATGTTTTGTGGAGGTACTTAACCGGGTACAAGGTATCCCCCTGTATATTAATCTGCCGCGCTTTAGTAAATCCCGAAATCCCCGCTTGAGCTCCCCTACCACTAGGGGAACGGTAACATCATGCGAACTCCTTTCGGACGGAAAAATATACAACACTCTAAGCACCTCCCCCATACTCTCCCTTTCTAGGGTTCGTCCTTCCTACACACGAGGCGGCCATTAGACCAGGCAACCGTAGATGGTCTACCTATAGGTCTGCCGAGGGTTGCGAGGGAAATGTCTTATTGGGTAGGTAACCGTAAACCGCGGTAATGGAGATCTGAGAAGGCGTGTACTTTTAAGCTGGTCCGATTTCGACAGACTTAACAACCCCCGATGGCTGACGGGATTGGTATCGGCGGATATTACCGTAGATGGTCTACCTATAGGTCTGCCGGGGGTTGCGAGGGTAATCTTTTATTGGGTAACCGTAAACCGCGGTAATGGTGATCTGAGAAGGCGTGTACTTTTAAGGTGGTCCGATTTCGACAGACTTAACAACCCGCGTTGGCTGACGGGATTGTTACCTGCGGATATTACCGTAGATGGTCTACCTATAGGTCTGCCGGGGGTTACGAGGGAATTGTCTTATTGGGTAACCGTAAACCGCGGTAATGGAGATCTGAGAAGGCGTCTACTTTTAAGCTGCTCCGATTTCGACAGACTTAACATGGTAATTGTAACTTCTCTTTACCTATGATTACTTCATGTACAAGTTTTGCATTAGTTTGTGCTCTAATCTTTAATAGTAGATACCTTAATACCTACCTGTGGCTACCGCGCTTCCTCTCAGAGCGTCGCGCGAGGCCACATCCGTTTTTAAACATCCAATGTATAGTAAAAATGATAATGAGATTGCAATTACATTACGAGGTTCAAGCAATTTCAGTTTTAGTTGTACTCATATCGAGGGCAGCGTACAAATATAAAAATTAAATTAAATTATGTGCCTACTTATTCTACCACTAATTTGTGAGGCGCGGTGGCGTTATGACTCGTTTCCTTATACCTACTTAAAGTTTAAGATTATACCGATAAAAAAATAAATTAAAGTCAATAAAACTTACAATTGGATTGACCTCCTTTTTATCAATTAGGAAACACCAACCTTTTTAAACGTTCCAAAATCAAAATGCCTCCTTTCTCTGATTTTGAGTAGGTATCCAATTTGTAAAAAGCGTAGGTAGCTTAGCGGTTAAGAAATTGATCTTACTATCGAGGTCCGTACTTCTAATACCAGCTTTTTTAGCTTTAATTTAGGTAAGACTAGGTAAGGTATAAGACCTAACCTTAAAAATTCACATTACGAGATATCTACAAAAATTATAAATGCACGTGAACCGCCATAACACTTGAGTTTACGAACATAACGGATTGTTTCGTGAGGTCACCACGCTCAGCAGTCAAGTTGTCTGTAATAGTTACACTGGTTAACAGCATAAACTCAGTGTAGCTTCTGTAAATAATTACTTTTATGTCATCACAATAAAGTACGACTTACTACTTGTTTTGTATAAATAGGAGGAGGTAATGGTTCTTGGACCAATGTTGTTAAATTAACCTTTGTAGGAAAGAATTCAGTTTTCGTTTTTAAATCAGACGTTTTAAAACTGTTACTCAAGTAATGGGTCTCAGGGTGAAGCAAGATTGTTCGTCGATTGTCCTATCAAAAGGCAAATCAAAATACGCCGGGGGTGAAAAATAATGTTTTGATTTCTTATTCGCACTTGTCCATATGTATTTTCTTATATTAAAAATGAGTTTTAATTGTAGATAAATAAAAAATATCTTATTAAAAAAATATTCTGGCACAAATTACACAACACATAAACTAAGCATAGCTTGTAAGTAGTAGATATGGATTCTAGAAAACGAATTAACATACTTATACCTATTCATTTTTATTCATATAATAGGTACTTTTTCGCATTAAATTTCTGTATTTTGACCTATATTATCCTTTCCGCATATACATAATATTAGGTAAGTATATTTATGTATCAAGTGGTTATTAAATTATCTATTAACTAACTTGAAACAGTTTTTGTAAATGAATACATTGAAACACCCAGACTCATTCATATACTTCAATACATATTCACATATACCTACAAGTTTTGCACTGAGTGAGAATGGAACCTGCGACCTCTGATTTTACCACTATCATGCTATTAATACTGTGATAGAATCCATAAATCGGGATTATTCGGAGATATCATTGCATTTAAAAAAGAAATCGCCTATAATGATGTTAGACCGTTCAGAAATGTCCTGTGCCGCTTTTTATGAAACCAAAAAAGAACGTAACGGCGAACTCACGTTTATTACAATTTTACGAGGAGCTTATTTGGCACTTATAGCGGCGTAAAAGCCTTTCTCAGCGTCATAAAAACTTTATTAGGAGTTATCGGGTACATCAGTCCTGACCGATGACCGAGTGGAACCGAAAAGGGACCGAATTTAAATTGTTATTTGTGATATAATGACATCTACTTATATGTGTTCTATTGTTCTGTACTTGAATGTTCAAAACACCATTGACCAAATTTTACTACAGGAAAGTTTTTTTATTTTCATGACGACGTATGAGATCAACTCATAGTTCAATGAGTTGTACACTAATCAATGTCATCTTAGTGATGTTCCCGGTTGCAAGGCATTCACTTCTGAAACCAGGGTCTGATTACTTCTTCATCTTTTTTATTAGTCTTATACTATCGAATGTCCGCGGATCCCATGTCAAATTTTAATCTCGTTCCCGCTACCCATGGGAACTTATTCCCGGGATAAGTAATGAAATGACACAGATTACCTAATAGTTGGAATTAATGTGTCATTCCAGGACATATTCTATCCCTGCACTAAATATCAGCCAGAACGTTTCAGCCGTTAGAGCTTGATTGAATAACAAGCATCCAAACATCGGCACAAACTTTCATATGGCTTGGCTTTTTTTTATTGAAGTGACTATCGTATAAATGTTGTGAGATAGGTGCAGATTTGGTTCTCGCTCCCCAGCATTCGTAAAGTTCATTAACACTGTCGAATAACTTTTACCCGTAGATGTCTGAATAAAAATATAAATTAAAAGTAATATTTATATTTATTCATTAAGATAAATATTATCATTAAAATGTAGATATACACTTTTTATACTTATTCACTACTGTTTCTTTATTTAGCGTACACCTACTGAATAAAAAAGGGTTTGACGCATACCGCCCCATTCGCATTTCGTCACGAATTCAAAAATGGTCCTATTCGCATTCGGTCCCATTCGCATTCGGTCCCATTCGCACTCGGTCCCATTCGCATTCCGTCCCATTCGCAAAATGGTCACACTCAGATAAAAGTTTATTTTATCTGATTATTGTTTCAACTGGTAGGTTTGAAAATTAAAACATGTAACTTTAAATAATTATGTGTAATTTTTCAAAATCAATATTATTCTTACTCCACAACATAATCAACATAACAATAAGAAGTAATTCTGTTTATTTTTATTATCAAAATGATGATACATACCTATATTAATATTACACAAATTATATATACTACCTATTGTATACTATTTTGTCAACTGTATAAATATAATTTTTTTCATAAACTCTTGCACAGTTATTGAATAACAATTTAGTTTTCTTAGAAGTTTTTTGTATTTCATATCAAAATCGATATACTTTCTGTTGCGTCTATAATTTGCAAACATACTGTTTTTTATTTGAATATCCCAATGTCTTGCTTCTTTTATCAGTTTGTAAATAAATAAATATAAGTTCGGTCTTTTTTCTATGAAAGTGTTAAGTCCGCGGTGCCAGCCTTCTAACGCATTTGTGGTCCTATGCCTTTGACCTGCACAGCTTAACATTGTTGTTGATAATTTAGGATACCATTGATTTTCATAATAATGTTGAAATCTTCGCATTATTGGTGTGTCTGGTGCTGAATCAAGTATTTTTCTCCAAGCTTCTGGAATTCGGTTAGCTGGAACTAATGGGATATTTGTGCATAATCTCGTTGTATTACGCCCTTCCTTTGTGTCAGTCAACTTTAATTTCTTAGATTGTTTCCAAATAGCTGAATTGTAATGCCGATAGCAACCTGTTACTTTTGCACTGGGGAAAACTTAACTAGATATTTACAGTTACATGTTTTGATTTTCAAACCTACCAGTTGAAACAATAATCAGATAAAATAATCTTTTATCTGAGTGTGACCATTTTGCGAATGAGTAGGAATGCGAATGGGACCGAGTGCGAATGGGACCGAATGCGAATGGGACCGAATGCGAATAGGACCATTTTTGAATGCGTGACGAAATGCGAATGGGACGGTATGCGTCAAACCCATAAAAAACAATGTATGTCAGGGTAATGTAATGTAATGTAATGTAACTTCATTACATTACATTAACCTGACATACTACCGACTTTGAGCGGAACAGTCCTGCTTATAAGCTATATATGCATCCATGCATAGGACCTAACAGTACCGAAAGGCCTAAGGGAAGTGTACTATTCTTAACAGAAAATTCTGATTAAACAATTCTCAATCACCTTTTAAAAGGTGTCTTCTATCTTTCAATGCTAAAATTTTTATAAAACTAATTATTATGGAAAGGGAAGCCAGTGGGGATCGTGTCATACGGAGGTTACGGAGGCTATTGGTATATAAATATGTATAATATTATACCCACATGTAGATGACGCACGCACCACTATCTTATTTTTACTTTTTTGAGCAAATCCCTGCACGTATTTTTGCGCCATATCGCAAGCTCAATGTAGTACTGTGGTAGTACGGTGGGAATATTGGGTAGCCTAGCGATGAAGACTGAAGTTATTGATGTTTATAATGCATTGTGAGCTTCAAGGGCATTAACAATTCAATTCAATGGGACAGTATTTTGTATCGTAAGCAGAAGCAACATCATTAATCTACTTACATTCTAAAAATGTATTGTCGCTTGTCCAGAGACGCTGTACCATAATAGTAGAGCGTTCGACTGCTTAGTTAGAGGTCACGGGTTCAATTCCAGCTCAATGCAAATTTCTTTTATTCATAAATTTATATAGTTGAAAGGGTCTCGTATGTCAATATGTATTTATTTAGGTACAAAATATGTTAATATGTAAATGTTTATCCGCTTTTTAGAACCTATATTTAGATATGCTTACTTCATACCTATATAAAACTGTGTAGGATCCTAAAATATCTTCTCATGAAAACATTAACCTACTTATCGCAGGTAATTTATACAAATTTAATCGATCACTCTTGAACTTAAATAATTTGATGAACGATTTGATCAATCATAACGTTTCTAAAAGTGACATACATAATATATACCTGCTTATGTTACTGGCACTTTCTACGGTAAAACATTTCATGTAGCTATTAATAATGTCTAAAATCTATGTGCGTAGGCACAGTAATATCTATCATCTTGTATTATTCAAGTCCAGTTTTCCAGTTTTATATAAACTGTATTTTAGATTTTCTTGCAGAAAAAGTGAGTAAGTTAAGCAGGAACTGGTTCTACGAGTTTTCTGGAGATTTTGTGAGTAGGGTATTGACATAGGTACTACTTATTGCTATCTGTTTAAAGATAAGTTTAGCTCTTTTAACACACCATTACACGGTATACGTAACCGATAAATTGCCGTGCCTCCGCTTAGGTGCGCCGTGTGTTTCTCCGCATCAATGCCGTTGTTGAGAGGCAGTTGACCGACTCGGACATCATGGCCTGTCGCGCAGGAGCACTGGGCGACTTCCACGGCACGCCAGCCTCAACGGCATAATCCGCCCTGCTCTTGTCACGGCTGGTATGCCAGCTGTGCTTGAACAAAACTTGGCGCGCGACGATGGCAAGAGACCGGATGGTATTTCATTAATGCCTTGGAAAATGGGTAGGACTCTGGTGTGGGACGCAACATGCGTTGACACCATTGCCCCTACCCATATACCTGTCACGGTTGGCTGTGCCGGTGCTGCTGCAGCTTCTGCGGAGGCTCTTTAGCGGCGCAAATACTCCAATTTTATTGGAGATTATGAATTTGTGCCGTTTGGAGTCGAAACGTTTGGGCCTTGGGGTCCGAGCGCCCGCAATCTCTTAAGGGAGATTGCAATGCGTATGGTCGACGCTTCTCGTGACCAGAAGGCTGGCCTCTTTTCAGGTCAGAGATTAAGCATTGCCATACAATGCTGCCAGTCTTCTGGGAACGCTACCACAAGAAGCCTGCGATGCGGATGAATTCCACGACGCATTTTAACTTTTTTTTTAGAATTGTGTATACAATATAGAAACTTTTTTTTAAATTTTATTTTATTTAAAGTTAGTAAAGATATGGTAATGCTTTAAATGTACCTACATAAATAATACGTTGGTAAAATAAGTTTAAGTTCTCCGTCGTTTTTGCATCGGTGTTAAAAGAAACTGTGATCAAAGGGAACCAAACTGCGTTACTACATTTTATGTAACGATTCTACATGAGAACTCAACACATCCAGCTCAGGCCAGCTCAATCAGCTAAAATCCACGTTTAATTTACTGCTTTTCACTACTGAAAACCGATCTTATCCGAATCTTATCTTCATAACGTAACAACTTTTGTTGTTAACACTGTACTGTGGTTTTCAGGCGAATAAGTAAGTCTCCATAACTACATTAAACTATTAGGCTCATACTAAGGATTTTAAATATGCTTAGTACCTACCTAACTAATGTGTGCTATTTTGGAAGCTGTAGTCCCCATTTAAACGGATAACTGAATCGCTAATAGAAAATTAATAAGTATAAGATTCTTCAGATTAATTCGCGCATAGGTAACTAGTGCAAGGGAGATACTATAACACCAATGATAGATAGGTACTATAATTATTGGAAGCAACAACGGCTCAGTGAGCAAGTCATTGGGTTAATAGCACGTCCGGATCGCTGCATAGCTTACGTACCAGAGCGTAACACTCTACCCCCTTTGCCTTTGAATCGTAATTTCTATTGTTTTGTGGTTTTCAGAAGTACTGCACCTGATTGGAGAGCCTGACTTCCGTGACGTCAGACTACGGTGGGAGTATGGAAAACCTGATGAGGAAGATCGACCAAAGTTGTTGGCGTTTCAAGTGCATTATTGCGAGCTTCAAGCGTGGGGGCAGTATCGTTGCAGAACAAAGGTGGGAACTTTTCTTCTGTAAAGTTAAATTGATATATCTATTCACGATCGTTTGACACACGTAATGTTAATTGAGTCTGCGTGATCTTCAATTATGGTTGGTGGTAACACGCATGGCTTACTGGCGTTACTGTAGTTAGATAGTTAGACTCCTCATCTTTAGGTCACTTATAACTATACTTCGCCTGTCGGTAAAGGAAAGGTACGTACATACAGAGGAGGAATTCGTAATGAGATGAAATCGATGGTAGTGCCGTAGGTACACCTACCCACCAAAATATAGATTTATCAAGAGAAATATCGAATTAAAGAGAAAAATTAGGGCGAGGTCTGGTAGCTTAGTGGTCAAAACATTGTCCTTGTAAGGCAAAGATCGGGGGTTCAAACCTCGCCAAGACCCATAATTTTTTTTCTCTTCAATTCGATTTGAATATGAAGCATGAATAATGCTTAAAAATTTAATTTAAAATATCAAAAGAAAATTCACGGTCCTATAAACAAATCTAATGACAATTTGATTGAATTTATGCAAGGATTTCTTCCATAAATTCGTGACAAAATAGACTAGAAAAATAGACTAGATAGACAATAACGTACAGAATGTCGAGACTGTATATGAAATTTTAAAGTAGTAAACTGTGGTTTATCTACCTAACAGAATATGATGTAATGTTCTCATCTTGCATCCATATCCCTATTAAAAGACACGACATAAGACAATAATGTGGGGTGAAATTATTAAAAACGATGACAATCCACAGTAGTTATTTTGTAACAGCGATAAACACGCTCTCCGAAACGGGAGATAATGGGCCCGGAGCTTGTGCGCCGAGCGTGACTGTGACAAGGAACATGCCCGCCAGTCATTACTGTATTTACCTCTTAATCTGGCACCGCTGAGCTTCTATTTATAATACTATTCTCTTTAGAATATATAAACAAGCGACTCATCCCAGCTTTGCATGAGGATAAATTCGTAGAATAGTCTGTAACACAAATAGGTACACACAGCACCACCTAAAAATCGAAAAAGAAAGGTCTCGTTGAAGCGTATATAGTTACTTATAGTGTCATGAGCTCAAAAAGTGCAGGACTTTCGGAGTTCTTGCAGGTTACACAAACCTTCTTTATATCATTGATAATAACTTTCTATCCAATAAGCAGCTCGGTAAAAATCGTTCTATACTGGGATCTTACACTATAACACTATTATAATATACATAATATTTTAATACATATATTTGATTGCAGGTTATAGACGCACTAGAAGAAGATAAAGCCAGCAGAACCTCCAGTACAACTGAAGCAACAACCACATATCAACCTACAGGATCAAATACCGTTCGACGCGGAAGAGTGTATAACACGCGTATCATCGGCTTACGCATGGCCACAACGTACTCGTTTGAAGTTCGTCCCGTGCGGCGAGACGCTAGAGACCTGGCAGATCCGCAATCTATTGGGTCTAAAATAATAATTGTTCCTACAAAAGGATGTAAGTATGTTATGTGCGAACGAATAGAAAATAAGGCAGAGCAAAGTTACAAATGAAATTGAACTGGAAACTGGAAAAATACGAACCTAATGTATGAAGTATTAATTCAATTTGATAAAAAATTTAAAGAAAAGCAAATATCTGATGGCATATAAGTAACAATAAGTTACAATAATGAGATTCGGCACCCTACAGTTCTAATTAAGCATCTTTAGATGCACAGGCGGATGTCGAACCAACGTGGTAATAACAGACTAATTATAATAGGTAACAGATGGTTCATGGGCTGCCTACGCTGCGACATAGTTAAAATTGTACGGTAACCTTGGACATAAGTAGTTCGTTCAAATGTCCTTTGAAAAGATTTCGAATTTTCATGAGTTAGTTAGAGCATTTTATAAAAGAGTCCTTCTTTGTCAACAAGAAATCATCTATTTCCGTTCCATTGTCAATGCTGTGCAACAGTTTCATTTATAGTGCTTTAACAGGTTTAGTATCACTGACAGTATATCTGTGGCGTAGCAGCAGTGAACCCGGCCGCTACGCAGGAGGCGCGGGTTCGATCCCCACTCCATGCAAATATTTATATGCATGAATATGGGTATTTGCATTGGTATGGTAGTTTTGGTCGTACCTCGGTGAGCGCGTTAAGCCGTCGGTCCCGGTTGCCATAAGAACATCTATGGCAGACGTTTCGGGTAGTTGGATTGTAGCCCTAAAAGCCCTACAACTGGTCTTACTGCAATGCTTCGATATCGCCTTTGGGTTGTGGAGGTCAAATTGCAGCCGCTTCACAGAAAATATCTTAGTTCAGCCAAATCCGCAGTTAGACTGGTAAAACATACCCCAGACTCCAAGTGGAAAGCATCAGATGCGACTGGGAATAACGCTAGAATGGAGAAGAACTGGTTTGGTATCACTCCAATGATGCCTCAGATGGTAACTCCTAGATGTATGCATGTATAATAATCAATCACATCAATATCAAGTTGTATTAAGAACAAAAATGAAAAATTCAATGGTTTTCCAGTTTCAGCCCGTGCAACACAGTGTCTACCGCACGCAAGTGAAGTTGAAGTATCCACGGGTCCATACTTCGGAGGTCGTATTGCGGTAGAAGCTGCAGACGGTGGTCCGGAACGTTGTTCTATTCAGGGCAACCCCAACAGTGCCCAAGACGCCTACATTCTACGTATACACCATGACGAATGTGGTTCTGAAGTGAACGATACCACCGTCGCTACATATGTTATAGTACAAGAGAACCTACCTATACTAACACATAGTACTCGACGGTAAGTACATAATATCTAATTCAAGTTTATTCCATACCATTATTTATGGGTTCAGAGATTAGAAACGATCAGTTTACGAGAGTTGGTCTCATGCAAAAGCGCCCTACATTTTAACAATAGAAGGTCGTGGTCTAGATAAGTTGAACGCATACCTACAACAAAAATCATAAATAATAAACTAGCCAGGCTGGATTTCATCGCTTATATTTATTTCAATTTTGTAATAAAAGTTAAGTGAAGTCATCATAAAGCAGGTAGGCATAATTAATGATTTTATTGTCTACTGTCGGATACGACCCAGAGACGGCGTGCGGTTTAGTCGGTTCGAGTCCGACATAACCCCCCCCTCCGGCTCCGTAGGGGTAGGGTGGGGTATCCGTGGGGATTTCCCGCACGTAAAAAAAAACTGTCGGATGTAAAACAGACCTATTGCAATGATGCCGTGTACCCACAATACTCACGGGAGGAAAGGGGGAAGATTAGTATTTTACAAGAAAAATACTAAATCTATGTATTTTACGTTGCTAACATCAACATGGACCATAGTGTGTCAACTTATACGAAGACAAAATAGCGTACAACTTAGAAAAGCGTTTCAGGTCGCAGTATTGTCTAAATTAATAAATCATAATAATTCATGAACGTGATAATTATGTTTACTTTAATTTCCCCACTATACGCACTAAGAGGGTTAAAAACTTGTTTTGGGCTACGATGGGGAAAATAATATAAAAATAACTGAACTAGGTCGTAATAAAGTTTGAAGACACGCTATCTTGAAAGGTTAATCACGTTTAACACATTTGTTACAGATTTTTAGTGTTGTGCACTTACAAACCAGAGACGTTAACAGTCAGAGCCGGCATAAACCTGCCCAAGTCTAACCCTGGAGACGTGCTGCACCAAAGTAGACCTTCCAGTGGATCTGTGGAGCCCTACGAGAATACGGACATGGACTACAATGAGCTACAGCCGGCCAGACTTGAAGCTAGAAAGGAAGAAACACAACAAAGTTTGTATTTAATTATTACATTTTGGTTTCAATTTCAAAGTTTTAGGTTCTTGCGTCATTTCGTATAACTTGTGGGACATTAGATCTCTGCAGACAGATGTATCTAACTAATTTTGACAAATAGAATAGATCCAACAGTACTTAAAGTAAACTGGCTGGGAGTCGTTGGATGGTAGTGGCGAACCGTACAGTATTAGCCAGTCCATGGTTAATAACTATGTTGACTGTAAAACCATAAAGGGCTTAAGGTCAACCGGTGTGCCAGGAAATCGCCTTATTGGGAAACCTTACACCCCGTTAGCGACAGCGTGCAGATTTAGTCATCGGGGGTTACCACACAAAAAAAAACACAAGTGATTGTTGATGGTGACTTGGAATGTGTTAAGCTAATACCAAGATGGCGACTGAACCAATATTTGATACTTCCATATTTAAAGATCGCTGCATTTACCAATATTTGATACATGGCTCATTTTAATATGGAAGTTTTATGTTCCAGACGTGTTCGGCGAGGTCACATTGGTTATGTTTTTGGTCGTGGCCGCATTTGGGGGCATCGCTCTGTTAATATGGAAGGTAGTACCGCAAGCTGAAAAGGACAACGTATCTATCGCTACCGTCTCCTCTCTGGCTCGAAGCGGCATCTTTAATAGACGGAATAGAGACAAATTTTCAGACCGAAGTTCAATATATTCGATTACGTTATCAGAGAAAGACGAGAGTATTAAAAAACCAAATGATGGGGACAATACATCTGAAGCGTGAATCGTTTAAAAGCAATTGTGATTATACTTATAGCTTATACATACCTAGACCTAAAATGCACTTTTTGTCACGTAATGTTAAGAAAAAGCCAATTGCAGCGTTGAATTCGAAACGAGTTTAAATGGAAATCTAGTAAAATAAAAATAAATTAATAACTACACACACCTATCTGTGGACCCAAGGAACTGTAACTTCTACCTAAGTTGAGTTCCAAAATGCTGACATTTTTTCAAATATGTACAAATATTATTATAGTCATAAATCATGCAGGCCAATTCAGACCTACGTACATATTCATGCATACAAATACTTGTACGGAACGGAAATCGAACCCGCGGTCTATAACTTAGCAGTCGAACACTCTACCGCTGCGTCACAGACCTTTATTGCTTCCAGAAATTCAGGTAGGTAACTACAGGATTTGAGTTATGTGAGCCGAATTTTCGGAAACTTGAGATTTGTCAGTTGAACCCTTTACGAATTCAACCCTCAATTATAAGCTACAGTAATGGACATGAACATGACAACATACTTACTTTAAGAACTAAGGTAGGTGTGGACAATCTGATCCAATTCTCTGATCTGATCTGAAAAGGATCAATTAAAAATACATATTTTAAATTAAGTATAGCAATAACACTTATGTAAAAATAAATTGAATAAGTGGTTTTCCAAGGTATGTCATTCTGAGGACTGATGCGGACCAGCATATATCGCGGAAAGTGCGTTGTGTTATCACGTGCTGGCTCTGCGTCTTCGAAACTGATATGACAGATATGCACCCTCAGCATGCATCGTGGACAGCAATGAAATGCAAATAGCATAGTAACCCAATGATATAATATTAAACTAAGGTAGATATTAGATAAATTATTAATTTTATCTCATGAGATGCAAATCTCAAATAATTACCTACATATGAAAAACTCGGTTAAATGAATTACAAAATGGTGTAAATATAAAAAAAAACGGAGGCAAGCATTTAGCACAAATATGTAGGTAGGTAATTTTAGAACTATCTATTTTAGTTAGACTAGAAGTTAGAAATTGACATAAAATATTCTTTAATTTAATGGGCCAGTAGGTATACTTCGACGGTTGAAAGGCCATAAGCGACAGTTGACAGGAAAATCACCCGGTTAATACAGTAGTTTTCATGTGGTTCAGGGCATTTTTCTATGATAAGTCTATGTCGTTTACACACTTTTGTCTTTCACCCGTCGACTTGGTTAACTAACATCATTGCTATGATTGCCATAGGTTTTAGCGAAGATATTCTAGCTTATGAAGCGTATCTAGTACTTAATTATATGTAAGGAAACATGTGAATCTCATATTTGACAGCAAACTAGATGTACCTTAAGCTTGGTTTCCATTGCGAGTGGAAAGGACTCCATACGGACTCCGTTTACACAGTATTGATCGATTACAGCAATGTGATAAATTCTTTAATGGTATTTAAACTGAGTCCGTTCCTTATGGAACCCTCTCCACCTTTAAGTGGAAACCTCGCCTAAATAGAGGTAGGTAGACATATTTTTTGTTTGCTTATTCCTACGGCCATTTGCGTCGAATGTTAATTTTAAGTAAACACAAAGAAAATATTGAGTGTGATTAAAATGAATATATAAGGACCGTTGTTTTTTTTCATTTCAAAACTTGCTACATCGTTATCATGCTCCAAGTCTTATCACAAGTCAGTAGCCTTTCAGTCTAACTACGAAACTACCGAACGTCGATATTGTGCGATTGGAGCGACTGCCATATGACCACCACCCATGTATAGGGTGTATAGGTAATAAGGTATGAAAGTTTGACAGTTTTGAAGATATATTTGGTACAGGGATTAATTAAAGCTTGGTAACGGACGTATGCAACCTTTTATGGCGAATAATGTGGTAAAGGGGGGGGGGGGGGGGGGTATAATTAGGAGGGAATAGGGCTATGGGATTAAAGTTTCTCACTTTTCAATGGCACAAAAAAGGGGGTGAATATGGCATAAATAGTAAGAATTCCTTTTAAGGTGTCCTCATGTTTGGTGAGGTGAATTAGAGCTTCGGAACGGACATAGTCGAATAGCGAACCAAATATAGAAGCGAGTGGAGAGGCGAGTAGAGATTGTTATAGGGACGAGTGGATAGGCGTGTAAAGATCGAAAGTCGAGTAGAGTCGACTACAGGGGCGAGTAGATATGCGACTAGAGAGCCAGTGGAGAGGCGAGTATAGAATCAAATAGAATGCAGTAAAGGGTTGAGTAGAGAGGCGAATAGGGAGGCGAGTGGAAAGCTGAATGTAGTGGCGAGTAGAGAGTTGAGTAGAGGTGCGAGTAGATAGGCGAGTGGGGAGAGTCAAGTAGAGAGGCGAAAAAAGAATCGAATGGATGGGCAAGTAGAGAGGCCAATGGATAGGCGAGTATAGAGAAGAGTAAAAAGTCGAGTAGAGAGGGGAACAGAGACGTCAGTAGAGAGTCGAGTATAAATTCAAGTATAGAGGCAAGTAGAAAGTCGAGTAGAGAGTCGAAATAGGGGCGAGTAGAAAGTCGAGAACAGAGGTGAGTACATAGTCGAGGATAAAGTTGACTATATAGAGAGGTGAATTTAATGCTTAATAGCGTCGGATCAACACTAAGCGATAACCGACATCCACGCGGGCGGAGCCGCGGGCAACAGCTAGTATACTATAAACTAAACGCTACAGGCTTACCAAAAAAAACACACTCAGTCCTAAGAAGTTTACAATCCTATGGAATATTAGATCATAATAGTTCTAAAAGGACTGAATTTCCTAAAACAAATTTGTAACTGTCCCGAGGTAATTGCTGATTTGCGTGGATTATTATAATTTCACTAGCATAATCCCTAAATTCGCGGCCCGATGATGCGTCATCCATAATTCGGCCGGGCAAATAGCAAAATAGCGGTAGGAAACTCGTTGCGTTGCGGAACTTAATGATTTTAAAATTAAAAAATACTGATTATTTTACTAACAAATTACTGATTATGATAAGAGACATCGTTATTTTTTGTTTAAATTAGTGTTGTGTCATTGTAATTTCTATAAAAATAATAAATAATGTTGGACTATTCGACTAACAAAGTATTTTTTGCCTTAGAAGCCTACTATCTATTTTTTATTACCTTAAAATAAAATAACCTTTTTTTCAATATGAAGTAATAATAAGTAACTCTTTCAGGAAGCTAAATTAAATCTTTTTATCCAGTAATAAAATATAGTCAACTAAGTGCTTGTTCGATTTTATGCTAAACTAAATGGGACAGCACTGATTTAACTGTAGAAAATGTCAAATGTCAATGTCAAATAATTTACTGTAGAGTACCGAAAAGCGCATTATTTGCAGAAAATAAAACAGAGTACTAAACTAGAAAAGACAGGAATAATTATTGTATTTGACCTACGGAGTATCCCTATATAAACTCATAAAAATGTTGATCAAAGTGAAGGTAAGTCTAATGAATGGAAGTATTTACTATCAGATGAATAGTGTTAATTCGTATTATAACCTCGTGAACATTGCAGACACTCACTGGAAAGGAAATAGAGATTGATATAGAGCCTACAGATAAAGTGGAAAGAATCAAAGAACGAGTGGAAGAGAAAGAGGGCATTCCACCACAGCAACAGCGTCTTATATTTTCGGGCAAACAAATGTATGTTTTCTTGTTTATAGTAGAAATTTAAAACCGTTACACATAGCCATTGTCTATATGCACTATCACTAACTAGAATGAAAATTTAATATTCCTAAATTTGCCTTAATTACCTAGATTTTAATTTATCTGTATGATTCATTTTCATTATTTATTGACTGTTGGCCCAACTGTTATACCCTGGCATAGATATATTCATGTTTCCCAATGTAACTCACAGATTTTAACGCTTCTTGTTCATGTAGGGCAATTAAACAGATGTCTTGATCATAAATGATTATGATTGCAAGTATACCTCGAACCAAACTTAATAGCACCTCGGAAATTTGTTTGAGTTTGGGTTCAGGTACATATGACTCACTCTCTTTTCTCAAAGGCCATTGACCTAAACCTGCACTCATACAATCTTCTGAGCCTACATTAAGGTTCAAGATATAATCAATTAAACAGTGCTGCTAGGTACCCTTTTCATGGCCTGGTGCCAGGTTGACATTTAGCAAACACTGATCTATACACCATTTGGTAAGGTATATAACTAAACATAAACTATCTTCATGTTTTTTTAATATGTTGATTTGAAAACTCAGATATATAGAAACTCAATTTAAAGTCTAAAAACCGACATTAAACCACTAGTTTGTTAGTTAGTTAGCCTAGTTTATTTGTTTAGTGTCTTGTTCATCCTAATGTTAATCTCAGTTGCATCCAAAACTTTCATCTTGGAGTCTGGGGTCCACTTTTATAAGTCTAACTATGGATTTGGCTGAACTTCAACATTTTCCATGAAGCTACTGCCATTTGACCTCTAACACCCAAAAATGATATCGAAGCATTGCAGTTAGACTAGTTATTGGATTTTTGAGGGCTCTAATCACCCGTAATGAATGCCTAGATGTTCATATGGCAAGTAAGACCGACGGCTTAACATGCTTTTCGAGGTATGACCAGACCAATGCAAATACCCATATACATGCATACAAACATTTGAATTGAGCGGGGATCGAACCTGCGCCTCCTGTGTATCGGCCGCATTCACTACAACATGGAGGCTGTTGGTTTGTTGTTGGCTGTTGGTTTATTTGTTTAATGTGTTTTTATTTAAAGTCACCACAAGAATTTGGGGTTTTTTTTATGTAGTTGTCTATAATTTGGTGTTTTGTACATTTTTCAGGAACGATGAGAAGACTGCACAAGACTACAAAGTCCAGGGTGGATCTGTGTTGCATTTGGTGTTAGCGCTGCGAGGGGGGCTCTGATCTGGCTTGTGATAATTACTACTTATATTTATAACATTAATTTTATTTGTCAGTTCTTGTATAAAGTGATTTTGATGTACTATTCTCTTTTAATTAAAGGCCTTAATTCTTATTTTAAAATCTATGGTATGCATGTAGGATTAGGGCCCAAGGTAGTAGGAAACAATGAAAGGCCTATGCAGACTGCTCTTAAATTGATTGCTTCTGCTATTTTTCTTAAGTGAATGATCGTTCAGAGTGTGGAAAGGATAGATAGATAGATGATGACATATAGTTCAACTCTTATGCTGCTGCATCACAGTCATTTGTTGAAGTTACACTTTCGGACTACATGCAACTCTATATTGTTTTATAACTAGTCTTAAGCTTGCGTGTATCTCCGGTTGCACTGGACCACTTGCAATCAAACAAATTTAGGACTTTAAGTCTGAACACGTCAGAGTCGTAAGACTTGTAACATAAAATACCACATTATCGGCATGTGACGATGCATAGCATCTGTGAGAGTGCGTCAAGTACTTCTCTTCCGTTTCCGGCGGTTGTAGTTCATTTTAGCATATGTTTCGCGCCTTCAGTGGCGCCCTCTGTAAGTGTCAGTCACTCAGGGGCCGATGGCGGCAACTTACTACATAGCGTCGTTACTTCTCGAACAGGCAACACGTGCCTGCGTGATATTAAATATAACCAAACTCTTTTCAAGTTCAATAACTTCAAAAAAGTGTTAAAGTGTGATTTTGCTTGCTACGATAAGAAAAGAAAGTGTAATTTTTCCTTGCTAAACAAGAAAAGTGGTGATGAGTGGCGGTGTTTCGGATAGCGCGTGCTCAGTGCACGCGATCGAGGAAGATGTGCCGCGCGGGCCCGCGCCCGTCCGGGCGGCGCCAGCGCGTCGCAGACTAAGCCCGCCTGCGCGCGGTGCAGCCAAGCGCCGCCGATCCCGGCCGCGGGAGTCCAGCACAGAGTCCGGTTCGCAATCATCCGACGGTGAAAGCGAGGTAAAAAGGAGCAAACCCGGTGAGTCAGTTGACTATAATAACTTAGCGAACAAGATAGACGTGCTGACAAATGTGTTATTACAAAATATGATCCTACCCTCAACATCGTCACATTACACCGAAAATGTCTTGATTACTAATACACCGTACAATAAGGAAAATAATTCCATGATTACGTTCCCCTAGCCCGTGCGCGAGCCGGTGCCGGCGCCGCCATCTGCATGCTCCGCCTTGGAGGTTAATTTACAACGACCCGCGGCCCCTACTGGCCCGGGACGTACGCATGTATTGAACTTTGGCTCAGTAATTACGAGTGTTAAAGACCCCAAAGTGCCTCGAGCCGATCCTGAGCACCTTAAATGGGTTGAAATGTTGCAAAAATTCGGTGATTCATCTTGGAAAGACGTGCGTTACGCGGATGCCTTGAAAATTCATAATGCAACGCCGGGTTTCGTAGACCTTGACGTGAATGATGAACTTAGGCAATTCGTCAAAGATAAAGATTATTCAGCGCATTCAGAAAAATTGTTAGCCGCAGTATGTAATGGTTTAATGACTCAGCGTGACCTGTTAAACCGAAATTTGCAACATTTTATAGACTGGACCGCATCCCCTGAAACAGTTCTATCAACCGATAGTCTTTTTGAAAAAATATCAGAATTATTTAATACGACTTCAAAATTTCATAAAGTAAGTGAGGAAGTAATCCAAATGGTTTGCGGAAAACGAGCAGAGTATATAGAAAATCGCAGGGAGCGTATCCTTGGCGAAATATCTAACAAAATCTTGCGAGAGGGTCTGCGTAAGATCCCGCCTAGTTCTAAACATCTGTTTGATGAAAATTTGCTTCGTGCTTACATTCAAAACACGGGCGGTATGGACAAGTGGGTACGGCCATGGTTTTATACTGGGAAAGATCAAAAGTCCAACACTAAACACTCTTATAAACCAAATAAGCCTTCATCCTCACGGGATTTTGAACAACGGTCATTTCGTTCACGAGCAGGTGAAAAAGCCACAAAAAGAAGTAAATCCCCTGTTGCGTTTCCTAGGCGACAAGATCAAGCAAAAACAAAGAAAACATTTAAAAAGGATAGCCAGACCAGTAAGAAACAATTTAACAAATGACTATCGACCACATCACCGCGATTTCTACGGAGGCTGCCTCCGAGCGTATCGGGGGCAGTGGCAGACGCTGGGGGCTCCGCAGGCCCTTCTCAAAATGATCACAGGAATGCGTCTGCCATTCACCTCCAAACCACTACTGGTTCAACCATCGAATCGAATTCTTCGTTCCTACGAGACCACTCGGTCTTCGAGCATGTCGCAGCAAATACAGGATCTAATAAAGCAACGTGTGTTAGAAATCCCAAATCAACACAAGCTCGGTTCCAGTTTTTTCTCCACAATGTTCCTTGCCAAAAAGAACGACGGGTCGGCCAGACCTATTTTCAATTTAAAGCGGTTGAACCAGTTCATCGTACCAAAACCGTTCAGGCTTATGTCTCATTTCCAAATTCCACAGTTTCTTCAGAAGAACGACTGGATGGCGAAGCTCGACCTTTCGTCAGCTTACTTTCACGTGCCCATAGCTCAGAGTCATCGCAGATTTCTTCGACTGGTGTACGAGGGTCGAGTGCTTCAAATGACCTGCTTACCTTTTGGCCTCTCTTGCGCTCCGAAAAACTTCGCTGCTTTAACAAACTGGGTAGCTCAATACCTGAGGAACAAGGGCATTCGAATAATAGTCTACTTGGACGATTTTTTGCTGGTGAACCAGTCACGAACTCTTCTCCAGGAGCATGTGGGTATAGCAATAAATCTACTGAAAGAGCTGGGGTGGACCATGAACTTCAAAAAATCGATCTTGCAACCTACCCAGGATATAGAGTTCCTAGGGATTCTCTGGGACACCAAGCGGTCCCGAAAAGCCTTGCCGAAGAAAAAAGTGAACACCATAGTATCCCTCTCACAGAGCGTCCTAAAGAAGGGAACAATTTCGTTAAAGGAAGCACAGGTCATCCTGGGAACACTAAACTTCGCCAATTTCGTTACGCCCAGAGGAAGACTGCATTGCCGACAACTCCAATGTTACGCTCGAACGCTGGCGAGATCTCTTACCCATCCTCAGTCTCCCATACCAACACAAGTTGTAGAAGAATTACACTGGTGGATCAGAACCACGATGAACCACAAAACATCGAGCAACCTATTTCCAAAATTGATTCATCACTTCCTTACAACAGACGCCGCAGATCACGGGTGGGGGGCGCAGATGGACGACAAACTCATATCGGGAGGATGGACAGCGAGCCAGGCTCGCTGGCACTGCAATCGCAAGGAAATGTTTGCAATAATAGCAGCAATAGAAAGGTTCAAGTATCAACTTCAAAACCGACATCTATTTTTACAGTCAGACAACCGCACAGTGGTGTCATACATTCGCAAGGAAGGCGGGACGCGATCAGGGACCCTTCTCAATTTAACATATCGGTTACTGAATCTTCTAGACAAATGGAGCATCTCGGTCACAGTAGAGTATCTCCCAGGAATGTACAACGATATTGCGGACAGATTGTCCCGAGGGAGGCAAGCGGCAGAGTGGCATCTACTACAACCAGCGATAACAGAGATTTTTTACAGATTCGGAACACCACAGATAGATCTTTTTGCCACCAAAAAGACAAGGGTTGTGCGAAAGTATGTCTCGAGAGACTGTCGGGACTGCTCAGCGTATTTTCACAATGCCTTCAGTCAGCAATGGCGATTCCAACTGGCGTGGGTGTTTCCACCGCCGAGCCTATTGCCTCGAGTTCTTCACCATCTGAACTCAGCACAGGGAGTATACTTAATGGTAGCTCCAATGTGGAAAAAGGCATTCTGGTTGCCAGATCTTCAACGCAGAGCGTTGTGCGAGCCTATGAAAATCAGGAATCTCAACAAGGTCCTAGTAGATCAGAGCACTGGGCTGCCACCGCCCCGGATTCAAGACATGGATTTATACGTCTGGAAGATTGGGGGTGGAGTGATATCACCAGAAATTGGACTGAGGAACAAAGAGTCCTGCTTAGATCAAGTTGGAGAGAATCCACTGTAAGAACTTATAAGCCTGCATGGGAGAGGTGGCTCCGATGGTGCAAAAACAATCATCAGAACTATAGGCATCCTAACGGTGACAGTTTATCAAGGTTTTTAGCATACTTGCATCTTGAAGAGAAATTGGCTTATCCAACAATTTTATTAAATAAATCTTTGGTTTTGACATATGGTAGAGCATTAAATGATGAAGACTTAAACTCGAATTTCTTAGTAAAACATATCTTAAAAGCCATTTCCCTTCAAAAACCAAGAGCAGAGAAACCACCCATCTGGGATGCGAGTGAGCTGGTCGCATGGTTACAAAATAATCCACCAAATAACATAACCCTCTTCGAGGCCTCTCGTAGACTGGCATGCATACTGCTGTTAGCGTCAGGTCGTCGGGTACACGACCTTACCTTGCTGAAAGTCTCTGCAGATTGTTACAATGATGCCGGCGACCATATCACTTTATGTCCAGCGTTCGGATCAAAAACCGATACAGGTTCTTATAGACAATCAGGCTGGAAATTGCTTAACCATAGTAACGAAAATGTTTGTCCTGTATTCTGGATACGGAAGGGGTTGAGTTAGGGGCGCAACGGCGAACGATTGAGTGTGGTAATTCTCTATTTGTCTCTATCAGTGGGCCCATCAAAGCTGCATCGCGCACAATGATTGGCAACTGGATTAAAACGGTTTTGAGAGATGCTGGTATAACAGCTTCTGCAGGATCTATGCGCTCAGCCGTTGCTTCCCTAAACTGGTATGAAAATTTTCCAATAGAGCAAATTTTGAGCCATGGGAACTGGCGTAGTGAAAATACATTTGCCAAGTTTTATCGAAGACAAATTATTGGTAGAAATGTATCAGAGAATAATATTTCTGTTAATTTTATACCTATCTAATAGCATATAAATTACCAATAATTGATAGTTCACTACATAACATTGATTGTGATTTGTAAATTCCCTTGAAACCTTTAAGTTGGACTGAGCAGTGTAGAATAAGAGTTTTCCAAAAATTAATTGATAAGCATATTTTTGTACAATGATTTATTTACCTACATAAATCTTACTATCTGCATATAAGTTTGTTTTTAAAATTAAGCATCACATAGCGTCTTTGGCAGTCACCAGGAGATATAAACACGTCTCTCACAGATGCTATGCATCGTCACATGCCGATAATAGTGCAAGTTTTACATTACAATAAAACTTGTATTATTGAGCAGAGACGATGCATAGCATCCCATTAAGGGCTCCTGGTGAGACTCCTATGAAGTAAGTTGCCGCCATCGGCCCCTGAGTGACTGACACTTACAGAGGGCGCCACTGAAGGCGCGAAACATATGCTAAAATGAACTACAACCGCCGGAAACGGAAGAGAAGTACTTGACGCACTCTCACAGATGCTATGCATCGTCTCTGCTCAATAATACAAGTTTTATTGTAATGTAAAACTTGCACTATTATAATTCAGTAGTTTTTGCATACATCGTGAACAAACATTTCCAATTTACAATTATATAATCTATACATCTATTCTATACATATAAATAAAATTGGAGTGTCTGTATGTAATATTGAAATAACCGTATTTTACTACATACATAATATGAATATAATACGGTACATACCTACAGCAAAATATTTTTTTTTTACAACTTTTGTATGTCTGTCTGTTTGTTCTGGCTAATCTCTGAAATGGCTGGACCGATTTTGACAGGACTTTCACTGACATCAGGCAGCTGATGTAATAAGGAGTAACTTAGGCTGCTTTTATTTAGAAAAAAAAATATGCTCAATAGCTTTGACTCAACACTAAGCGATAACCGACATCCACGCGGGCGGAACCGCGGGTAACAGCTAGTAGTATATTATAGATGGTGCCCATACATCATCATTCATCCATTCAGCTTGATCCAGCAGAATGATAAACGGCAGCGTTACGCAAATTGGACACATTGCTACCTATAAGCATGTTGTATGACCACCATACACGGAAGATGTAGATATATGATGACTATTTTCTAATTAGTTAGTATCTATTTAAAGAAGCAAGACTTTAGGTATGCTGTTCATTTGTACACAGAACAACCACCTTTTAAAACACTAAGCAGGGCCAAACACCAAAGCAACAAGCACTCAGCAAATTACCAAAAAGAATTCTTGACAAAAGATATCAAGAAGCTTTACAGCTTAAATGTGGGGCAATTTGCTGCATACGTGCTGGTTTGGAGGGTGGCCCCTAGGGATAAATAACTTGACACAAATTCTCTTTGAGCAGGTATTTATTATTACACCTTTAACATTGTACATATAATCAAATTTATACACATTTGCGTTGAATGAAGTTCACATAAAAAATAAAACATCTTTGGTTCACCACACAAATAAACAACATCAATTTTCTATACTTTACTAATTTACATTAATTTTACCACAAGCCTTTCATTTCACAATTTAAAATATTATTTACTATTTTGAGCATTTAACTACTCATGAAAACGTCTTCACTACAATTTTACACAAAGCATGCAGAGCCTAGATTGTTTTAATATGACATGTATTATATTAAGTTACACTTATCTCAGATATTGTAAATGACAAAGAATAGATAAAAGATGAAATTACTACATATAGGTAGGTACATACTTTAGAATTTTGGTGGATTTATAAAACTACCAATCTATAACTTTATCAAAATGATTTTTTAAATGACTTTGGGACGGAAACATTTCCTTTTAAAACATCAATATTTTAATCTGCAAAATATATATCAATTAGATATTTTTAATTTATAGTTGTTAAGACTTTTGTGAGTAGTAATCTTCTAAAAAATCACGGTTATATTAGAAAAAATTGAGCTTAACTATTTGGGCATGAGCAATCGAGTTTGGCACAACATAATTGGTTACACAAGGCAGAGAAATGCATGGAGAGACCACATATATTTTTATACATTTATTATTCCGTACAAATCTCTTCTTAATCATTATATCATTAATAACCTGTGCAATACAGTAGGTACCTATTACATAGGTAGGTATACTTACAGGGTGAATTTAATTTCTAGTATTTCTTTGAAAACATTTGCAAGAGCCTTTTCCGACTTATTGTTTGGTAGATTGTTTATTAAAAAAATTGCATTATATGTTTACACAGGGTTTCTCAAACTTTTGGTTCCACGGACCCCTGTTAAAGTTTCCAGATGACAGCGAACCGAAAGAAAAAGAAAAGAAATATCTTTTTAGTAGTAATGTGATGAGTAGTTTTCTTATTGCCCCAAAAGAGTCAATTTTAGAAGTATCTATCAAAGACCTTTTTAATAAGCTTGAAGAGCGTATTTCATTGAAGAGCGTATGAGAGCGAGTGGCGAACCATTCAATGGCGAACTCCTGGAGGTTCGCGTACCCCACTTTGAGAAACCCTGGGTTAACACATACCAATCTACCCCCACATCGACTACTTAAACTTATCAATTTGTTCAAACTAATCTGTTGGTGTTACTTTACATTGCATCACTCTTAACACACCCTTACCTTAACATTTTAATATTCCTATTTCTCGTGAGATTTTTTTAATACAACACTCCACTGATCTTATCTTAGACAAGATGATACAAATTAATTTTGTTACACAGAGCAGAGCGTTATCGAAATTTGCACTAGTTACGACTAAAAATTGTTCTTCAAGAATAACTAAAGGAGATCCTCTCTGCATTGAGGTTGGCCAGCAGGATCTGTAGAACAAATAAATGGATCAATTTATATCGCAGTTCAATACTGGACATAACATAGGCCTCTCCCAATGTTGGGAGGCTTTGTTTGGCCTACTGCTGCCACGCTGGCCAGACGTTCGGTATAGAGTTTTCCTTCTCTCGAAGTGATATCGTCTCCGTATTTTTCCGTTAATCGCATTTTACGTCACCCTTCGGATGAGATGGGGTGGTGATACTTGTATTCTTTCTACGTCAACATTAAATAAAATAAAACAGTTGTAGTTTGCAAATTAGATTTCGAAGCAATTATTTCTACAGTTAAGTTTTCCCTATAAATTTAAATCAGAAAAGTCAACATGCAGGACGCGGCTTGAATCTACGACCGGTACTCTTCAAGGGAGATTACTCTGACCAACTGAGCTGACACGTCCTGGATATTAGAACTTCCTATAGGTACATGCGTCTGGGGGCGATCATGGAGCCACCCTAGCAGAAATTCTTACAAACTAACAGAAACAATGAAAGGTAAGTTAAAGTTAGAAGTCCAGCAGTAATCTCCCACTATGTCGTGGGTAAAGAAAAGCACACGGCACGGTCTTCTAAATAGATAAATGGCTGACATGAAATATATATGTTATGGAAAATGAAATAAGTATATATATGTTACGGAACAAGTAATAAATTGGGCATTATGATAAATATTAAAGTTTAAACAATCAGGTTTAATTTCATGACGACTCAACTAGGGTTCGTGTATGAATGGGGCAGCTATAAAAAAATTACCATGAAGGCTAATGCGGGAGCTCTGCTCCGCTCTTCTTGAGTACTTTTTTCGTGCAGAAATTTCCACGAATACTGCAAGCATGGTGCCGAGTGAGAAAGAGGGATGTCGCAAGACTACGCCTCGGCGCCTCCCGTGCCGGATATTCCGCGTTCGCAAGTAAAAAAACAGGCGGGAAGGACAAGTACCCTGAAGTACTTAGTAACAGACGCTTGAAAGTAGTTACCTCAACCATCGGAGAGAGCTGGTGTGACCCAACCATATTTGTCATGTGTTTTGACGACGGAACGGAACGCTTCTTCAGCTCGTCGACGGCTGAACTCGCAGGAAGGCCGCGGCGGCGCCCGCGCCACCCTGCCCTGTCCCTTCACCACTGACGCCGCGAATTGCATCACCACAGCTTCTACTGTGTACGCGGAAGCCCAGCCGCGTGGGGTTAGTAATTCCATGCAAATTGCACCTCCTGAATAATAAAATTAAAACAATGAGAGAAGAGACGAAAGGAGGCAGGAAGATCAATAAATAAATAAGAATGTAAGTATAGGCATAGGTATAACTTATAACTACCCGGAAAACAAAAATATTACATGGGGCTTATAATGACTGGTGGGACACACCGTTTTTAGATATTAAGAATTGATTTATTAAAATTGTTGTATTTATTAGGGGCCTCTCGAGTCGTGATATTAAGCTTGTGTCAGCTCATGAAACTTAACTACGAAGCACCCACCAGTCATTGACTTCCAAAAATCAGCTGCTGACTGCAACCCATGTGCTGGACACACTGCTGGACATATCGATGTGGTAACACTACGCTTAGCAGTAGTGTCAATTTTCGCAATATCTACTTGAAACTGAACTTAAAAAAATTGGGTCACCCGATATTTTTAATATTTTTTATTCACATATTTTCCGATATCAAACCTTACGACGCGAAGTTCCTAGAGTTCATTTTGTTTAAAGTTATATATACCTATACGAGGATACCTAATACCTACCCAGGATTGTGTTAAACGCAAAAGTATCTAGGTATGTGCCACTTTCTGTGTATTTCCTAACATTAGTGCTTTAGCACTGTTGCGTAACCAGAATACGATACCTACTGATCTATGCAAACAACTGTTATTCAATGGTCTGAATAAGTACCTACCTACATTTTAATAGGCAATTTCGTCCGCTCCCGTACGCATAGGTACCTTCTACTAAGAGTAGGTACCTAGTAGATATTAGGTAACAAACATCCTGAGATGTAGGTATAAAAACGAATTAGGTAGGTACTTGACCTCATATAATCATAACAATTTTTCAATAGACGAAATTGATAACAGCAGAATTTATTGAGGGATCACTCAACTCAACCCGTTATTTATTACACAGACTCCGCTCTCTGACTATAGATAGGTACTAATCACTGGTGGGTCAGACAATTACCATTTACCTATTTAGATATTGGAAATTGATTTATTAAAATTGTTGTATTATGTGAAATAGGTTGTTTACTAACCTTCCATCACGAATCCTTTCTCTATTCTAGGTTCAATGACCCGCATGAAAGGTGGCGCAAAGGGGAAGTTCTCCGGGAAAACGAGATGCAAGAGTATGTGAGGAATGTGTAGTTCACGCAGGTCACTTGCTAATTCGCTTTCCGGATCTATTTGATGCAGTCGAACGTGCCATTCGAACAGGTTGTCGTTTACGAGTTCCACCTGGAAGTAGGTTATGGCGATTATTAAGATGATTTCTTTTCATAAAGCATGGATGTACTAATATCACTACTAAACTGATTATGTGGTTTTATTATACCTACCACAGATTATAGTTATGACACGTAATATAACTTTCTACACAACACTATTGGACTCATATCCTACCTACATACCTACATACCTACTTAGATACATAGATAGGGGCCATGTTATGCCTGTGAGGGTATTTTGGGACGTAATGTCATTTCATGCACATTTTTGTTTTGTTCTCTTAAACTCCCTGAAACTATACACGTGTTTCACGTTGAGTCTGGGTATTCATACCTTTGTGTCGTAGGGACAGAGGATGAAAGACTTAGTGAAGGCTTTATTGTCCATTTTATATCCCAAAACATGCATTATATGTATATAGCAAGTAAAAATGTATCCTTACCGTGAAAAGAGGATCAGGTCGACTATTCTGTAGCCGCTGTATTTCTTTCAATTCTTTCATCAGCCTGCGAGTCCGCACTGCTGCCGCTCGCTCTCTCACTTCAGTAGTTCCTCCTGCCTTCTTCTTGACGAGGGTTGTGGCAGGGCTTGCTGGCAAACTGGCTGCGGCTGCCTCAGCTGGACTCACGCCGTCGCTGTGGAATACAGTTGACATACTCAGATATATACGCAGATAGGTAGGAAACAAGCAGAACAATGCAAATAGGTATACTTATGCTTTGAAATAACATATTTGTGCTCCTCGGGAATCAAACCCGCCATCTCCGGCGAAGCAGTCAAGCGCTACGTTACAGAGCTCGTCAAGGTGGTGGGTTCGATGACTGGTTGTGAACTGATTTATGTACGCAAAGATACCTAATGTATTTCGTTATGTACGGTTGCACCCTACGAGTATTATGATACTGTAGAATTCCTTCGGCTGTCGTAACCATAGCTCAGCCTATATTTTTTCGAACTTCCTAACTAGGTATTCAATTTGGTATAGGCACAGATAATAATGATAATATAATATAATTATTATCGTATAGGCTGTAAGGTAACAACAGATCAATAAGATACATCTAAACCTTGGCAGCTTCCGTTCACACAATTCTACTCTTTACCACTGATTAATAAATATGGCCGGAAGGTAAACAACTGAACTAGGCCAAGAAGGAAGAACCTAGTTACCAATTTTTTTTACCACTAGACTACAAATTGTTTTTACATATGTCGGGCAACAAAAGCAAATTTATTAGTGGTAAATTAAGGTCGGGTTGTAGTGCGACATCCGTACCTAATCTTCGTACTGCTAATATAAAGTCCGCGAAAGAGAGAGAGAGAGGTGGCCGCGACAGTTTGAATGCAGCGACTTAGAGGACTTACACGTTATTTGAATAAAAAATATAATATATATATGTGCGTGATAAAATGTAACTTAACCAGTCCCCATTTATTTTTATGCTCTATATTTTAACACAAACTTCGAAATCATTGGATAAGGGCGGTCTTAGTGTAAAATGTGTTTGAAATACCGATTTGGAGCATTTTAGAGCCATGTTTGACGCTAATTTCTATTGAAGCAAATGTTATGAATTTAAAGTTGAATTTTTTGTCTTTAAACGTCCCTAGATGGTTTAGCATACTATAAGAATATGATTTTTATTTGGTGTTATTTGCTACATAACTTGATGATAAATGTATTAAAAATGTTAAAAACGGCTACTACCCGGCCTTAAGAGTTCAATCACCTATACCTACTGTTCAAGTGAAAATCTGTGAAAACAAATAAGTGTGGCACATATTTATTTTCATTCACACACCTTTTTGTGAGAATAATCCGGTGCTCAACTCAAGACGGTAGCCAACTGATGGAGGCGATAGGTATAGAGGTCAGATCATCGTACAATACATACCGATATCTACACATTTTCAATGTTACTAAATTAGTTGTGCCAAAACTCGACGTATTCTTGGCGAGGGAATTAATGTTAAATGCTATAATTATATTTCTCCTAAAATACGCACAAGCCTAAATGATGGACGACCTTTGCTAAGTTCATTAGTCTATCAAAACAAAAGTTTTTCCCCTGTGGAATGGAACTCATAAAATGATATTTATTTTCTTACTGAGTATTAAAGCGGTTACTAATGTCTTTATGGAATGGAATGCAATACAATACCAGTTAGTTTGCTTATTGTATTCTACTCTATCTTTATGAAGATATGTAAGATTAGAAGACAATTTCTCCACTGTGGTTCTCCATAAACTGTAAACTCCAGTTATGGGCCACCCGTCACATAGTCATGCCGACAAACACTATCAATGAAGCCGACAGACAATGAATTGGTACTTATTTACTAGTTAACTGAAGTTTATCATTCCCTTTCTGTACCTATCTGTAGACTTACAAGTCATTCATTTATAGTCGCAATGTGAAGTTTGATTTTAAATGTACTTATTGTTATGAAGTTGTTATCTAAATGGGTACTTAAGTATTCTACACTGTTGTGTTCTTCTACTTTACAATCTGAGACACTTGCTTGACCGAATAGACTTACTTAACTAGTGCAGTGTCCAAATTATTATATCTAACAATACAGTTTACAATAGAGTTTTCTAAGAGTTTGTTTTCTGTGCTGCGATCTGCGATGATAGCACAGAGCAAATTAGAGGTCAAGTCAATATCAAAACTATACGTGCTATTCCAGACAGATTCAAATCCGTTCAGCCGTTCTAGAGTGTGATTAAAAAAGAAACTTATTTCCATCCAAACTTTAGTATTTTCGCATATTTAGTAAAATAGTAAAATTTATTGTGAAATGAAATGGGAAAACGGAGACAGTCGGTGATTATTTGGTCAATGATATCTTAGTGTTATCTAAGTATTTGTTCTATAATCTAAAGTAAGCAACAGTGTCGGAATAGGGTAAAACACTCAGTAGTCAGCCCTGCACCAGTAGTCAGCCTTTAGACATAATTTGCAAATGGTGTTGAATTTGAATGAAATTCTTAAGCATTTTGCATGCTAAATTCTCAAATCGATTAAGATAAGTAGGAAAAATATTGAGTTTAGTGTGAGGCAAAGATCACGAGTTCTATGTTAATCGATTTGAAGTGTTGACGAATTACTCCTTCAAAATAACGTTTGGACTAATCCATGTCTCCTAATTGACAATAATCAAATTGACCGGGCATTATACATATTGCCCATCACCTTTTGGGCAGAGTAATAAATGTGTTACACTGCAAATTGTTGAAGTTTGCAATCTCGCTAAATGGCTGACTACTGGGTGTTTTACCCTACTCGGAATTGATTTTTCTAAGTGATTTCAACAATATAATTATACCAAATCTGATTGTCAACGTATCATAAGTAAATGACAATTAGTGCTTTCATACAAGAAAGCTGGGCCTTATTTGAAAGAACAAAGTTGTCAGGCATTCTTATAGTTGCACTTTTGACGAGGGTCTTCCTAGTTTCTGGTTATTATCAGCTCTTAGACATGCTTATATATCATTCTTATTGCCAAATGGCTCTCCTAGCATATGGAACTGACCACTGTGGGGAGATTTTAATACTTGGAGCTAGAAGGTGACTTCTGTATTGGTACAGGCTGTATCCATTGAACTCTAAATAATAAGACAGTGCTATGGCCCTATGACTGTACATGTGATACTATAAAATAAATTGATGACACAAAAGTAAAACTCAGCTCATACAGAATTATCAATTCGGTGCCTAATTACTAATCTGCAAACGCATATTAAAAGTACATACCTAGGTACCTGCTTAAATTGCTTTATCCATACGTGCTAAGAGCAGGTATGTACATACGGGTAATTAATTTAGTTTGCTAGTAATCAAGTTCCTACTTCTTTACAAAAATCAATACCTAGTAGGTATTCAAGGTTCATCAGTAGGTATCAAATGAAGGAAGTATACATCGAACCAAACATAATGGCGTTCGTACGAGTGCGGGTTTAGGCCAATGGCGTTTGAGAAAAGAAGAGCGAATCAAACGCCGATTGTTTTGAATCCCCATTCGTACGAACTTCGGAGCCGCCATTAAGTTTGGTTCGAGGTATACATAGGTAAGTAGGTACCAAGCAATCTCATGTTACACGCCTAAGAACATCATACTTTTGCAATCTTTATGTAGGTACATTTAAACAAAGAGCTTTGCAAATCCTACCTATAATGAATGACCTAGTTTCTTTTCATACACGCCTAGGTATTTAATGTATGTAACTATATGTATTATGTAGGTATAACCACATGTAGCAGGTGGGAAGACACTCTTAGATGTTCTGTAACACTCATGCCAATGAATAGATACTTAAATAAAAATAGTAGTCAGTAGGCTGGTAGGGGGGTATCAGAATTCATTAATGAGAATAGATTTATTATTGTAGTAGGAAAATGTTAGTAGGCACTCATAGTGCTAATCTTACTAGTACTTAGACATAAATATTGTCATAATTAAAAACATATCTTTCTACCTACCTACTGCACGTTGTTCACATTATAAAATATAGGATAAAAATTATTTAAGTCTGTGTATAAATCTACTAGACTACTAGGATTAGATATCTCAGGCCAAACAAAATTCTAAACTTTTCGTGCATTTTGATTAAATTTTTAGAAACTAAGTAGGTATAGAACTATTTAAGTACCTAGCTATAGGTATATTTTGTGCTCCACTTTTTGGCTAGGTAACTCTAATGAGTGTGTTTCCCTAAATTATTATTTCTTGTAACTCATTAGTTTGTTAACTGTTTATCTTTAAAATCATGTAGGTAACCTATTTATGAACTAGCCAAAAAAGTAACCTACATGATGGCTCATAATATTTTCCGTGATTTTAATCATTCTCAAGAACAAGAACTAGGGATAAGTTAATCTTTTGGGGACATTATTAATGAATTTTATAGTGAGAACTCAAGTGTTAAGTTAAACATGAAAAAAATGTTAGTCTTTCAATACGTGGGTAGTTACTCGATTGAGATTTCGCGCATACCATCATTTAAATTGAACTAACCCTCAGTTTTGGCTGTAATCCAATAAAAATGCTGGTGTTAAATGGCAGGTAACAATGTACATTCAGGTCAGGTCATTCACTTATTTCAGAGTTTTATGCAAAGTGCGACAGATTACGTAAACAACTTCCAGTCAACAGATAAGCTGTATTCTTGAACTATAAATAGTTTAACAGCTCATTGCGGTTATGCGAAACGCGCAGTTTGATTTGTAACATTAGCGCGTGGGCTTATTAATAATGCCATGAGCGTAGCACAGCTTGATGTCGGGTGTATCATTACGTTTCTATTAACATATTATTGTTATTAACTTTAATCATTATTTATATTATCTCATTTGAATATTATTTACCTATGAACAACAGGTGTTAAAGTATTTAATTTCCAACGGATTAGTCAATGTTTTAGTAAATGTTTTGTACCTATATTATTTAGCAAAACAACTTAGGTAAGGCCCTGAGCTTAATTAATATGAAGGATTTATTCAGCAATTAAATGAAAAAAAAAATAAGGTCACTTTTACTATAAGTAGAAGAATGGTAGGAAGAGCTGTCGGATACGGTTGGTATAGGTATCTCCGATTACTCGACCTCCTTGACCAAATATTCTCTCCATATCGTCATATTAACACCACCCTAGGCCTTCCACAACGGAAATCGGAATATGCGATGCTGTGTTTTAATTTTGGAGCCCTTGTTACTTCTTCCAGGTAATATTATACCAATGTAAAAGAATCTTAACGTAGAAGAAAAAGCGGACCCCGGACTCCTAAGTTAAAGCTTCGGATGCGACCGGATTAACGCTAGGTTGAAGAACAGAAGGATCTTAACGAAAGGGTAGAGATACTACTTTTCTGATAGATTTGATTAGTAGGGGTAATAGATCTGTGCTGGCAGTGGAAAGACCGAAGGCTATTCCTGCTTTGTCTTTCCACTGACGGCACAGAAACTCTCTGTGTTTACAGGGTCGGCGGCACGAGTGTGCCTTCCCTGGTGTTGTACACGTCTATAGGCCACGGTAACCACTTACCATCAGGTGGGCCGTGTGCTTGTCTGCCACCTCAGTTGTATGAAAAAGAGCTCGCAATGAAGGAACCACTCTCTCCAGTCTTTATATTCGTTCCACTTAAAACTGTAAATATGGTTGAGCACACACATCCCTCTATTCAAACTGTAACAATGTTACAGACTGCCGCGGCAGTCGGCAGCAGATAGGAAAGGAACGCGAAACTCTTCGCAGCCGGGAAAGATACACCTATGTAAAGAAATTTGTTCTATTACAGGCTTTCTTCGACAAGTAACTGGAATACGGCCCCCTCAAGGCTGCGAGGAAGATCACCATTAATAAATATTGTTACCTGTACAATGTTTGGTGCTGAGGAAAGACATCCTAGTTTATAGCGCATGTTATGCTATATTGCATAGAGTGTTGAATACATTTATGAAGCTCTTGTAGAGGAAAGATTGTATTTTTTTATACCACTCCGTTCTCTACTACGTCCACTACCGTGGTGCCGACCCTGTTAGAACAGGAAGTTTCTGTGCCGTCAGTGTAAAAGATAAAGCAGAACAAGCCTATGGTCTTCGTACTGACAGCACAAAAACTCTCCAGTGAGCACTGGCTACCCTACTCACCGCCGGGAACACAACACGAGGTTATTATGGCCGCGCTATTCTATAGGGCGGAGGTACTTCACCAGTCTGACTGCTCAATTGGACGGAAATACCGTCGTGTCCTCCTCCTATATACACGCTACTCTCGCTAAATTTTGTCAATATACATAGATATAGCTATGTTTTTTATTTAATCTTCACTTTGAGGTATTTTATATTCTTAATATGGGTTATAGTTCCATTAGTATAGGGTATGGTCACAGGTAGGAACCCTTTAGTATAAACTCTTAAAAGGTGTTGCCGTGCGTCAGTATGATAATTCCACAACCTGTTTCAACAGATGCTACAAGAAAATATAAAAAAATAACTATATTTATCCAATCAACTTTTCGCATTTATAACAGTAGTAGTGTAACTTATGATATAGGTACTTTTTTAAGTTACTTATGTATATAGAAAAAAACCTTGTCAGACATTGCATTTAAATACATATGTGTATCTATATAATACTTAACTATACTCTGTGCCAAATCGATTGAGAATAAAGTTTGCACTAAAGTTTTGACAGATAGAAGTTTGAAGTCGATAACACTTTAAATAAAAAAAATGAGATAACAACAATTTACAGTAAGGCCAATTGAAAAGGCCACTTTTAACTGGAAATGTCAAAAGTGGCCTTTTATTGTAACAGAAGAAAAAAATATTTCAAAGTTAGAATTGCACAATTGCTTAATTTTTCAATTAAATTCAATTAATAAATCTATACTTATACTATATCACCATAAATGCATTTGATTCAGTTCATTCAATTCTGGAATGTGGAAATGTTTATCAATTTATGCATTAAATTGGACGTCTGAGCATTTCACCTCATTATGGAGCTAATGTCAAATGTGCTCTATTATATTGACATCACTTTAAAAATGATAAAAAATGAGATGTTCACATTTCCCTGTGAGGACTTGACATAAAAAACAGCCAGGTGTGCATCACCCTGGGTATGTTTTAGTTAATAGTTACGATGTGAAATCTGTTCTCGATACGAGTGACAATATTAATTCCTTTATTGTTTAAAAAAATATATTCACTCATCAGGTAAATGAGGAATTAGTATCTTAATACAATATGAATAATAATGTTGACATATATTAATATTGAATCCTTTGTATTATCGCAGTAGTATTATGTTATTGCCCTTTTTTCCGCAATAGCTAGGTAGTAACTGCGTACTAGACTTATTTATCATGCATAATTGATATTAATTTACATAGAACATGAATATTGAATAGAATATCGGTTTATCAGTATACCAATTGCAATTACATGATTTTGAACATTTTCCAATGCTGCGTGTTGAGGTTGTCTGGTTCGATCAGTATTGTTATAACGCATGTATTTAGAGGCAAGACATTCCTATGTTGTGCATACTGATGCACAACATAGGAATGTCTTGTCTCTAAATACCGTAACTGTTATGGTGAGCATTAATACCAGTAACACACGCGCCGCTATGGCAGGATACGATCAACTGCCTACATCATTGTGTCCCACAGGGGGTAATGGTATAAAGTGGATTACGTTTGGCCATCGTGACACGCCATCAGGATGTTTTCGGCTTTCTAGCACCCTTCGAAGTATTGGTAGCGTAGCACTAAGCACGATTAGGTCTGATGATGAATGTACAGTCGTATATTGCAGAACATGCCCCATTACTTGCCACTTATGTACTTTTTTAACGTGCGGAAATTCCCCCGGATACCCCTTGCCGGAGCCTGCGAGGGTTATTTAAGACTCGGACCAACTAAAACCGTACGGCCATCTCGGGCCATCAGTTGCAGGGGTTAAGGTAGCCTCTGGCATATCTCTAGCGCACCCCGATTGGACCAGGTTCATAGAAGGCCTCCTCGGGTGTGGGACTATGGCGTCCCGTTCTTTCCCCAGAAAAGGAGGGGCGCACATCGCGCCGCCGTGGCGGCCTGCTTCTGCTTGGGTAACAGGCGACTCCATCTGTCACTCCCAGACTCTTGGCCGAGAGAAAAAAATGGTATAGTAATATTTAAGAACGGAAAGAGTTTTATCATTAAAGCATTCAATACCTAAGTGTTGACAAGAATGTTATAAAATAAACATCAGAGCGATAGGTTATTAACAATGCATGCATTACTTATGCCTATATCCTGTCTTAGGAATAGAGAAAGAATTGCGATTGATGAATGAGAGCATTCTCATATAACATTCCCATAGCCAGGTAGCTAAAAGAAAGTAGCAGCGTAGTGGGATAGGAAACAGTTTATCGATTGAGGATTTGGATGAAACATAACTACACAAGCATTTACTTATCAGGAATATCAGAATTAATTCTGACGGTATAATTTTTTACTTATGAAAAATGTTATTGAACTAGCTTTTGCCCGCAGCTCTGCCTGCGTGGATGTCGGTTATCGCGACCATACGTGGCCTATGTCCATTCTCAAGGTTTAATGTACCCTTATACCAAATTTTATCAAAATTGGTTCAGTAGTTTATGCATGAAAGCATAACATACAGACAGGCAGACAGACTGAGTTACTTTCGCATTTATAATATTAGTATGAAAGTATAGATAATATCCCATTAATTTCAAAGCTTTTAAAGTCGACTGCTAGGCTTTCGAAACTTGTAATATTGTGTTCCTGTACCTGTACCTGTAATAACGTAAACTCTCAAGTATTCTAGTTGAGGGCTTGACACAATAAAATATGAAATGCACTACGTCAGTACCTAGTCAGTTTTACTGGACTGGGTACTATGTAAACTAAATAGGTATACCTATACCCATTTATACACTCAAGATGATATCAAACTTACACAACTGCTGTAAGTCACCAATGAAACTCTCAGCTGTCTGGACTCTAGTTTGGATCGTTGCTAATAAATTATTTAGCCTTGAATCGAAATATACGCAAGTAATCAAGTCAATAGTCAGTTGAGTATGGTTGTGCTACAAAAGTGGGTCTGTAGGAGCATTGCCACTTGTAACTATTCACAATTTACGAGTAGAATAGGGCAATGTGTTTTGGTAGGATAATATTCACAAGGCTGCATTTCCACCGGAGATGTGCTATGCTACGTTGTTCACCAATTATATTCGTTGGTCGACATAGCATAGCACTGGTGGAAAGGGATTCAGTTAAGCTATTTTTTAAATATAGAAAGATGCGTGCTATCGATCCGTGCAATGGATGTGTGCTATGTATGCCTATGAGAAAAGGCTTGAATTTAGGAAAATTTGCTGGAGAAAGAGTTCGAGCTGCGAATCTTCATAGCACATCTTACTCGCTTATCTACATAGCATAGCACAGTGGAAACGGTCATATAATTTCATAACTTAGGTTTTACATCTTCGTAGCAAAGTTAGATAGCACATCTCCGGTGGAAAGGCCGCCTTAGGCTTACTTAGTTTTTTGGTACCTGATAGCTTTTGACGGTATTAATTCGGAGATTAGTACCGTCAAAAGCTATCAGGTACCAAAAAATTTAGATTCAGAGTTCACTCTCTTTGAATGTGCTAGGCTATGTTCGTAGTGGTAAAAAAATGGTCTGGCGTAGATCATCACCCGGCCATTTGTTATAATGCTGATAATAGAGAGGTACAATATAAGTACATAACATACTTGATTTGTGAATGTGCGAGGAATGGAAGCTCTATGTGTCACCTCATTAAAGTCGTCATCTTATCTTCTATAGGTACCTACTTAGCAGAAGGGTATGCTATCCTCCGAAAAGCTTGGATTTGCCAACACAGATAGCTTTTTGAGATTACAAAACCGTAGAATGCGCGGAAGTAAGAGCGGTAAAGCTCTATATATTTTATTGCTCTTTGCTAAAAATGGCAAGCAATGTAGTTATTATTCTGTCCGTCCGCTCGATTTTCACTCTATTTTATTATCATAAACATTTAAATGGGTTGGTACGTTAAATTTATCATAGTTCAATGACATCAAGTGAATTCTTAAAAGCTTTGTTTCTATTTTGGGAGGCTGAAGAATTTTTTTCTATGACAACAAACGACTGAAATCGTAAACACTTTTCAATATACCGATATAAAAATTACTTTTTTTAAGAATATTTAAAATATTTCGTTAGTTTACCATTAATTTATTTTTAAATTTAGTGTCAGTTAAAGCTGGCAATGAACAACCCAACGCACATTATACAAAAAATCACAAAAATCTATTCACACACGATTTTAGATAAAAATCTCGTATTGTTTATTGTTATGCCTCTCAATAACCATTACAACATCAGAAAAAACATGTCTGCTATGCTAGTACGTTGTATAATACGTCTAGACTATTCAGAAATCGATTGTATTAAAATAATTATGATTCTAAAGCAGAAATTTGAACGATTTCTCTCAAACTCAGCGTGGTATCAAGTTAGCGACTGATTATGTTGACCCTATAGTCGCCCATTATCTAATCTGATGACGTAGAGAGCTTCTAATGGATCGTTGCTTCGTTAGTGATGTTTAGCTATAAGTAACAATAGCTGTCTAAATACAGTATGATACATAATGTTGTGATTGCGTGTAGCCTGTAGCTGGGACTCTTTGTTGCAATATTTCGCATTGGTAAGCCTAGTCATTGTGGCGCCGGTAAACATACCTACACTTAACCGAATGCTGCCTGTGAGCTTGTGCAAATAAACAATGCCTTTGTTTATCGACCACGGGAGGCAAGATAATATGACGCAGCATCGGTTTCTCGCTTCCCAGAGACGTTCACGTTATTAGCTATTGTTACTTCATTGAAACTGAAATATGCGCTGCCGTCGTTGTTTGCACAACTTGAAAGTGATATAAGAGTTGGGTATAATGATACTGACACTGTTCTGTAGCATCGTTATTTGATTTTCCGGTCACTGTTATGGTAATTAGTAACGTAACGTACCTATAACTTACATTTTAGTTTATAGGTATTAACGTAAAACACCCAGTCTTCGACAAGGCACCATTATCCGACATTCAAAAAGTTTACAACAAAAAATAAGAGTATTTTCAGACTTCTGAACGCATTTGAAGCATAAACTATAAACGGGGATTATCTAGCTGTCATTGCGAATGACGTTCCATACATTCGGCCATTTTGTACAAAATGGTGTAATGATAAGTTTCGACCGGCGTAGATCTCCAACGAAATTCAGTTTTACCTATTTAGTGAAATCGCTAAGGTGGTGAGTAAGATTTATTGCCAATAACTTTTGACTGTTCTGATTTATAGAAAATGTAAGTTATTTTTGGTATTAGGATATAAATTCACAACTTTTTAATTATTTCAATAAAAGGGAGAGGTTATATTAAAATGCCAAAACACACTGTCGGTAATTGGAGTTTTTTTTTTTTGCTTTTTCCAATCTTCGACAAATGTCGAAACGTTTTTTATTTTATTTTGTGCACTTTATTACATTATTTAGCTAAGCTTGTTCAGCACTCTAAATATATAAGTCTTCCATTTAAATATTCAAACTGCTTCCAATAATCGACAGCCGTGTCGATGATTGGATATCCCATACATTCCAATTACCGACAGATGTCATGTCGATGATTGGAAATTCTATATGTTAGTCTGCATGTTCCAGTAACCAACATTTTTTGCAGACATGGCGCCTAAAAAAAATTACATGCCTCTTCAAATGGCACAGGCGGTAGAAGCAGTCAGAAAAGGCGAGAAAATTGCAACTGCTGCAAAAAAGTTTGGTGTACCCAGAATCACATTACACGATAAGATTACCGGTAAAACTCCAGTCGAATGTTCAATGGGCCCTAAAACATATTTGTCAACGGAAGAGGAGGCTATTTTAGAAAAATGGGTACCTGAAATGGCTGATAAACACATTCCTGTTACTAGAGATGAGTTACTCGACAGCGTACAACGTATCATAATTGATCAGAATAAAACAACCCCATTTACTGACAATAGATCGGGCAAGAAATGGTACAAACTTTTTCTAAATAGACATCCTATATTATCTGAGAGAACGGCACAAAATTTAACGACAGCTCGAGAAGCTGTTACAGAAGAGCATATAAGGCGTTGGTTTGAAGAAGTGGAATCTTATCTACGTGAGAAAGATCTCAAAGATGAATTAGAACAGCCAGCAAGAATATTCAACACAGACGAAAGCGCCTTTTTTTTGTCGCCTAAGGCTGGTAAAGTTCTCGCAAAAAAAGGTGACAAACATATCTACCAATCCTCCGGAGACGAAAAAGATAATTTAACAGTTTTAATTACTGGAAATGCCGCTGGACAATTGGCACCACCCATGGTGGTATTTGCATATGAGAGAATTCCGTCCACAATTTCCTCCCAGTTTCCCGAAGATTCGGCAATTGGACGTTCACAGAGCGGCTAGATGTGTGGCAGCACATTCTATGAATACATAGCGAACGTTTTTAATCCATGGTTGTTACAGCAAAATATCCAAAAACCTGTAGTGTTCTTCACCGTAGCGTATAATATTACATGCCCCTGTTTGTTTAATAAATGATTAAAAGACTGAATAAGACTTTTTTTGGGACTGGTGTTTGAGGTTCGGTCGATATTTGGATGTCGATAAATAGAACATGTTGATTACTAGATCACGATTATTGGAGCATGTCGATTACTGGGTGTCGAAATATGGAATTTTGTAGTCGATAACTGGGCTAAAAAGAGTCTAAATCTATCTTGTTTTTTTTTCCCAAGTTTATAGTATTACACTTCTTTTTACTTTTAAATAATATAGAATGAACCCTAAAATTTTATCCAGTGCATTAAATAATCATGTATTATCATAAAGAAACCAGATGTTCAAAAAATGATTGAATTCCGACGTTAAAGTGTCGATTATTGGGTGTTTTACCTTATATCGATATTTTCGTGCTATAATTGTTTGTTTTATAACTGACACCAAAAATATCTAAGTAGGTATTACTCGTGGCAAGGACCCGGGGTGATATTTCCAAAAATTCTTTCTTTTTACATGGTTAAATTATATAAGGCATAACTTGTCAAAGTTTGCAACGTTGGTGTGCTCTGAGGAATCATTCATAGTTTAACAAAATAATAAGATATAAGTATATTTATCCGCATTCAAGCACACTTAATACAAGCTTACTACGCTTGCCGTGCTTACTTTCAGTCTAAACAGCGCTGTATAGAATGCCCTAGAATATTACTATTGAATGAGCATTACAATCATCTCATTTTTTACCAGTAGAGACTTTGAACCTAACATTTAACCATTCGTGTTCGTAACCTTCCTTTATGTAGGTAACCGCACTAAGTCATCGGCGTGTGTTACTTATATGATTTGTTTTATTTGATGGTCAAGAACTTGATTATTTGTTCCGTAGTCAAGACATAGGTACATCAATGTAGTCAGTATTTAGTGGCCTTAATAACAGTAATATTCAACTAACGCTTGCGTGTTTAAAAATAGCGCCTTGATCCTAAAAATCCAACCTAAAAAAGACTGCTATGATACAGATTTTTATAGGTGAGTAAGTAGATGAACGAAATAACTCAATGTTGTGATTAAATAGGATAATTTAAAGAAGGTCATTATAATCCAGTCATCTTACTTTAGACGCTACGTACGCTGATGGTAAGCTAGCTAATCCTAAAAGTCAGTAGTGTTGGTTAGTGAATGGGTGCAATTATTTCGAATGCGGAAACGATTACACACTACATCAACTACTTAGGTAAATTCAAATAAATTAGTGGTTAAAATGCCTATAACTTCTTGTAAATCATTAGTAATCTTAACTAATGTAACATAACATAAACTGACACCTATATCCCCGATAACTGCATTCGATTCATCTTCAATCTTCGTAAATATGACCAGTCTTCATTCCGTTTGCAGCTTAATTGGTTACCCATCTCATTCATTCATTACTACTCTCTACAATATCCTCAACTCTCCCAGTATCCCTTCTTAATTAACTTCTTATTTTCAGCTTTTATCTTCCAACAATAATCGAAATCTTCGTTCTACTGACAACCGGCTCCTCGCATTTCCTTCTCATACAACGAACTTTTTAGGCTCTCCTTTCTTTGTTGAGGCTGTTCGTCTATGGAACGCACTTCCTCTAGAGATCAGGAAGAGCACGAGTTGCAGAGTATTCAGGTGTATGGTACGGCAATTGATCACCACTGAAATGGCAGAATCATCGTCTCAACTATAATGACATCCCTACTCATAAGGATACACCTATGTATATTTAGGTATATATATTAATGTTATGTATGTGTGTATATTTTATGTGATATATGTATACTAGTGAGATATATATGATATATATTATTTTATGTAGGTATATGTACTGTTTATGTAAGTATATGTTATTGAACTACAATCGCAGTCGGGATAGCTGCAACCTGTCAACTCTCTTATTTATATAGAAGCAAACGTATTATTCTTCTTTAACACGCGCCTACCTCGTACTAACTCTGCATCACCCAATGGTAGACTGGTAGAGAATGCCTACGGCATTAAGTCCGCCAATGTACATCGTGCATAAAGAATAAATAAATAAATAAGGTGCTAGCACTCACATTTCGCCAGTTTATGTTTAGGTCCCAATGTAATAGGTGGCGAGCCTATTACCATTAACCGGGCACTTATAAACCTGCGATAAATACACACATAACTTCGAAAAGCATCGAAAAGTCATTGGTGTGTGCCATGGTAAAACCTGGGATCAAAACCGAGACCTCGTCTCAGCAGTCCATTACCCTTACCACTAGGCTACCGCGGCTACCTCATGTAATGGTAAAATAAAATTATAATGATGGGTGCTCTACGACATACTATAAGGGACTATCTTGGTTCAAAGTACCTAGGTACCTAAGTCATAGAAAAAGAAGGACCTAAGCAAAGCGTGATGCCCGGTTCACTCCAGTAATCCAGCGAATCAATCCAGTCTAGTGCTGGACTGGTTTATAGTGTTTACATTACATTATTCCAGTATTTTAAACGTGCTTGAACTTGTACCTAACACTCCAGTGATTGGACTGGATTACTCACTATAATGAGAACATTCCAGTGATGGTTCACATAGCATTCCTGCACTAGATTTGCTTGCTGGACTGAAATACTGTGAACCGGGCATAAGTAGCTTGCACTTTTTATGGTTTATCGAATAAACATAATAAACAACTACCTACTATTTTTTTTTTGTACATAATGTAGAATATGCGATAATTAGATTGGTTTCTTTCAGAATGTCAATGAGTGATGATGGTGTTTTAAAATTTCCAGTATGTAAATTGTAGAGTAATTGAGTGATGTAGATATTAGTAATCATGGAATCTATTACAATGTAGTTTCGCTGAGCTGATTACGATGATAGTCATCGAAATGAAGGTATGACTTGCTATGTGATAATGTGACCATTCTTAGCCGGTATGTTATTAAACATGCATCTACCTCAGGCTAGTATTACAACAGCCAGCTACGTCCGCCATAACCGAGTAACTGACTCATCGCGCATTGTCAGTTTCTTGTATAAGTCACGTTAGTTTAGTTAATTCCAAAGACTTGGATGATTTATTCTAAGGAGAATGGAAGATATCCATTCCATAATGTATCTGTCATTGAGTGCATAAGTATTTAGTATCAAAAACCTTACCGGTGTCTACGCAGAATCCCTCGCCTTGCTGGCGAACCGCTGGGCCCTGCGCCATCGTTGTCCAGCTTCTCCGGAGATCGAAACAGCTTACGGAAGGCAGCCGCCACCTTCTCTTTAGACCGCGACGTCATATTGCACTTATCAAACTACACTTTCTAAACTGCACAATTCAATAAACAGATATTCAATGTTCACAAATGTTTATTTTATAATCGCACGTCTAGCGCACGTCTACACGACATGTCACGGAAACGTCAATTTATTGTTCGAATCTGGTGTCCAGTTGAGCTGTAGTATGAAGTATGTATTCAGTAATCATTCAAATCGACCGTAGCTATTAACAAAGTCGGAACTACAAAATCACTACTTTTCAGTACGGCCAAATAAAGTTTTGAACTTGCACCAAATTCACAAATGCCCATATATTGAAACCAAATTTCGCGTAGTGCTACAGTTTTGAAAGATAATGAAGGTCGTAATGTGAATAACAAAAATAAATCTAGGAAATTCTAGAAAAAGCAGTTGTTACATTGTTAACCGAAACCGATACTAGCACACTTGTCGTAAGTGACATGTCCTACAATGTTTCACGTACTATGAAAGTCGTAAGTGGCACATCCTACAATATTTCACGCACTAGGGAAGTCGGAAGTGTCACATCCAACAATTTTTCACGGTACGTAATTACAAGGTTATGTCGGATGTGGGGGTGTTCATAGGCCTTATGTATTAAAAGAAGGTTTTAAAACTGATAATATGTTTTATTATTATCCAATTAAATGTAAATTAAATCAAGATAGTGTACGGTTAGTACATCGAACAGGTTAAAAATTCACAAAAGTAATGGAAAGTACAAGTAATTACAGTCGTACATGCAGTACATGCCGTGTGGGATGCCAGTCCCTCCTGTGGCTGAGAGGCTCCACAGCGCCTGCGAGTATGGGATTGTCGGCGAGCCTCAACGCACGTTTTTGTATCGATTCGAAGGGGTCAAGCTGGTATGCAGATGCTCTGGCAAAAGGTGACAGCAGTACTCCATATGGGGCCGGACTTTTGCCTTATAAAGAAGGAGTCGTTGCCCCGCAGTGAAGTACTGCTTCGCCCTGTTAAACACTCCAAGTTTCTTCAATACCAGCTAGGCCTTATCCTCCAAATGGCTGCGGTACTGGACGTCGCTTGAGATGTCGACGCCTAGGATCCCGATACTCGAGGAAATGGTACGCGGTGTACCCAGGAATTGCGGCGCTACAACAAATGGGGTTTTCTTAGAGGTGTATACACACTTGCGTCTTAGTGGGATTGAATTGGACTAGGTTTAGTCGACCCCAATCGGATACTCCCGATTTTGGTCGCAAGTTGTTAGCGACTCTCCTTCACCTTAGACTGAGAGATATTTGCACGGCCCGTGTATCACGTGTCCCTGGTACTGTCTTCCGCATAGCAATGGATGGAGTCATCAGACAGCATATCATTTATGTGCAGCAGAAACAGGGTCGGAGACAGCACGGAGCCCTGTGGCACACCAGCATTTGTGTCCATGGGGTCCGAGCAGCTGCCATCGACGACGGCTTGGATACTGTCGGTCGCTCAGTAGATCGCTTCCTTCAAGGTATCTCAGGAACTGTGTATTAATCACACACTCCATAACCTTCGAGAGAAGGGATGTTATAGCAATAGGCCTGTAATTGGACGGGTCTGTTCTATCTCCTTTCTTTAGCACAGGATGCACGAACTCAGTCTTCCACGAGGCAGAGCAAGAAAGCGCGAAAAGCTGCGTAAGTACTGGGCACAATTAGGGGGCACAGCGCCTGAGCACCATCGCCATATATACCATCCGGCCCACTCGACTTCCAAACATCTAGGGACTTGAGTTCCCGCCGGACCACCCGTTGCGTGATTTTAACTTCAGGCATGGAAACACCACAGCTGGGGAGAATGGTTGGCTCGGCATTCCCGTCATTCATTGTCGAGTTTGACGCAAAGAGGTTACCCAAAAGATCGGCTTTCTCCTTAGCGCCATGGGCAAGGCTACCGTCGAGTTTCTGCGGCGGCGGAAGGCAAGAGTGGCAGAAGTTTGGCCGTTTGCTCGCTCCTGATGCGATCCAGCGGTTGGGAATATAGCATTCCATACCCATTAGAATCGCTTCAGCGACTGCTCTTGCACAAGAGCTTGAATCGTTTGAAGTGACGCAAAACCACCTCCACGGGTACGACGAGAAGAATTCTCGCAGTCCATTCCAGTCTACCGACTTGTAGTGCCCGACATGCCACCACTGAGGTGGCCGCGGTGGTTCTGGCCACGCGAGAGTCACTTGCGCCCAGACGACGCTGTGGTCCGAAGTACCGAGTGGTGCCTCCACTCGGGACGTAGTCAGCAGAGGGTCCAATAAAGACTCTCTGTGGGTCGCGATATCTGGTTTTCTAGTGATAGAATGCACCAGTTGCGAGAACCCATAGGTCAGGGCGTAGTGAGCAGCCCTTCCCGTAAAATCAGTTCTGTACGACCCAACCACTACACATGGTGAGCGTGAAAGTTACTCAAGAATACCAAGTCCGCAGCAAGGTACTGCTCAATTACTCTGTCCAGCGACCGCTGTAAGTGCTCAAACAGTTGAGCCGTGCCCAGGTCACCGCTATGGGACCTGTAGACGCACGTATAGATACGGGTAGGGCCACCGTGATCCATACGTACCCATAGAGTGGACAGGTCCCTGTCTTCAAGGCCGTTTAGACAGCGACAGCAAACGTCATCCCGGACGTACATGCATAACCCGGCTTTACTCAGGAAGTTATGCTCGGGTTTGTACCCGGGGTACATAAGGTAGGCTGTATTGGCCTGGCATGATATTTGGGTCTCCTTCAGAAAGAATAAGGTCGGCTTTGCTGTCTCAAGATGGTGATGGACCTCGTTAAGATTGGTGAGGAGGCCCCTGATGTAACAGAAGTCAACTTTCATTGTGGATGAAGGTGCCGCTGTAGAACGTCTATTCTTATTTTTCTTGGCCATAATAAAAATGGGAGGGGGAGGTATAGAGAGGCTCTATGCCGTCAGTGTCGAAGACAAAGTAAGGTTTCTCGCCACCGCAAACGAGCTAGGGTTGTGTGATTGGCTGGTGCGGTGGGCGGACGGGCCCCGGGTCCCCGCCAGATACTGCCAAGTCTACTCCGGTTTCCTTCTCCGGCACGACAACTGCACCGGGAACTTTACACAGGCTGCTGGTTCAGCCTCCTGGAATGGAGATTGTGATCCCTGGGTTCGGGAACCGTACAGCCTGCGGGCGGCCAGCGGTTAACCGTTTCACCGGGTCTCCCTGACCGCCGCGCCAACATTTCACTACCGCACTAGTCAGTGGTCACATCCAAAGCCTTTGGCCTTCCCACTGACGACACAGAGCCTCTCCAGTGAGCTCTGACTACCCTGCTCACCGTCTGGAACACATCACAAGGTTACTATAACCGCGGTATTCTGTAGGATGAAGGTACTTCCCCAGTCGGACTGCTCCGTTGTAACGGGAGGTACCATCGTGTCCTACCTTCTAAAATAACATATAGGTATGTTGCAATTAAAAATGTCACATGAGGCAATAGAAAACCAGTCAACTCTTCCTAATTTTAGCACTATATACCATATCCAACCTACATTATTGTATAACTGTTTTAGAAATAAAGTCAATACTAACACATCCAACATCTAAATTTAGTAATGTACAATTAAAAATGGTGGTAGTACCATATATGACAAATACTTTCATTATAAGAACGAATAACAAAGTCGGTAGTGCCATATCCGACAAAAACGTTTAATAGAAGAACGAGTAACAAAGTCGACAGTACCATAACCGACAAAAACGGGAATGTTAGGTACAAGAAACAAAGTCGGTAGTGCCATATCCAACAAAAATGAACGAACTCAAAGCGCACAATAATGTAGAATGTGGTACATTCGACACAGGTAATAAAATAATAATCCGTTAACAATGTGGGATTTGACACATATTACAATCTTAACCGTTAAAGTACGTCTAGATCGAGACATTGTTATTTTATACTATATACTGCACATTTACGTAAAACAATAATATAAAAATATAAAACACGCACGCGCAGTCGCCCCGCTAACAATGAGCGAACTGGCAGAACCGCCCGTTGCGCGCGCGCCCCTTCCACTTCTTAGCCCCGCGAACTTTGTAGTAACATACTTACCTACATTATTATTCGTACCCTCCTATAAAATCCGACTTTGTTAATCTAGAAATACTATGATAGCATTTAGTTTCAAATTTGAAACTTTGCGAGAACATAGATATAGACGTTTGAAGACCTCAGGAGCAATAAAACGAAAATCGCCAAAATGTAGTTCCGACTTTGTTAATAGCTGCAGTCGAAATGATCTGCATGTATTCACTTGCGGCGTCTCAAGTCTCGGGGACGAGGATTCCGTGGTGTGAACCGTCCTGTGGCACACATACGACTACGGTGCGCGCAGATGAAATCGAAACTTGGCACGCAGGAGGAGGTCGGTTATCGCACCTCGTCGGATGCGTGATGGAGTGAACGCAAGTGTGTCACAGTGCGTCGGCGCATGTCACGCACGACCGGCCGGCCGACACTGCGTACGCAGAGTGAACGAACTTCATCGACTAGCGAACACTGCCGCACGCAACAGGAACTTTGTGAACCAACTGTCCACAGTTCTCTGATCTAATTGCCCCACCTTGCAATTCCTTGAAAGCTCGTCATCACAGCACGTCACCGTCTGTAAAAGGTGAAAACAAGTTTAGAAGTGAATGACTCGTTAGATAAAACTGTGTCTTTATCTCGATAGAGTCGTGCGTCTAACACATCGATGCATAATACGCTGTTTATTGTTTACGTTTCAGATCTTTGCTTTATGTAATACGTAGGTAGGTACTTTGAATGAAAAGAAAAGACCTCAAGTCTACCATAATAAATAAAAATTAACCCTTGAGGTTGTCTAGCCCCGAAGGTCTTTTTATGGCCCCGTTCGAAAACTGCAATTCTACCTATGTCAGTAAAATCCATTCCAGGATATCATGAATTTCGTGCCTCTAATGTCACCAAAGCCGTGACTATAGTTCATATGGACAAACCACGGAGGACAGAATATGATTATCATTTCCTTCTTCATGGGACAAATCAATACACCCTGTAGTTAAGTAGTTCTATAGAGATAGCATCCTTCAGGTTAATTAGCGATAAAACAGACTGTCATGAAGTGTTGCTTTCTAAAAAATCAATCGATAAATCTATTTTCATTTTTATATTCCCCAATAACAGCTTTGTGCGTCACGCCGATTGTATCAACAATATTTACCGTCTTTCTGTTTTGTTTTTCCATCGCTAATACACATATTGAATATTTAATAACGAATAATTTATCAAAGGACATTAAAGCCTGATGTAGAGTTCGTTTATTCTAAGATTAAAGCTTTCCATAATACCTTCTTTTGAAGTGGATGCGTTTCACTTACTTTTAAGTAGATAGGTTCTTGACAGCATTAAGCGAGATTTACAGCCACAACAAGAGTGTGGGCGAAAGTATAGAGAAAACCTTCTCTAGGATTCTAATCTTATAAAAATCTCTCTTTGTACAAATCAAGAATCAGTTTTATCCACAGAACAGAAAAATTATCCAAAATTCATACTCTGTAAATAAAAATGTTTCATAGGTAGTTGAGCCAGCCATTTATGTTTTATTGTGTACCTAAGTAATATTCAGGACAAAAGGTTTGTATGAAAGAAAGCTTTGGAAAACGCTGGAACTTTTAGGTGACCCTGGATATATTACTTATTCTGTGCCCTGGGTACCTACATAGTGTTGTAATGTTACATAGTTCACCAATACGGGTATAGGGAATATCTAAAGTTTGTAGGTATTTGGACTCCGAAGTTCGCTTACCGTTTCTCGGAAAATTGACTGTGGTCTTACCTGCCCTGAGAGGAATGCCTGCGTCAATGACTCGCTCGTCAGTTGTTTAGCAAGTAAGGTAGGGCTCCGTCATATGTGTAATAAATACAAGTTTTTATACACATGGCACTGTGTAGTCATAAGTAGTTGTATAATAAAATTATAACAAAGCAAACAGAAGTCATAGTTTTCTTATGCGTCTATTCACTCTCGTCGTAGCTTCTTACGTGATATACCTACCTAATCTGTGGTTAATATTTTCAGCCTGAGGCGTCCTTGTGCTGCCCTTGACAGCGGCTAAGGACGTCCAATAACCAGAGCCTACAAAGTTATTGGCAACTTGCCCGATAAGATTATGTCTCTCAGAACTAAATGGCTCATTGTACCTAGAGGTGGTAAATAAATCCGCTTAATCAATACTTGCCTTCTCCAATAGATATAGATAAAGATTGAACAATATTGTTAAGTTATAAAAATATAAAAAAGTATGTAAATCATCATCAGCATCGAAGCGTTAGTCCCAGTTGCATCAATAGTTTGCATTTAGAAGACCATTCTCTTACTCTTTCTCTTGAAGGCACTCGTTTAAATTATATTGTTGATTGTTTATTCATCAAATTACAAATTATACTAGACAAGAATGCGGTAGTAACAACTAACGGTCGATACGTGTTTTTATTAATGCCTATTAAATGTAAACGTGTTTTACGTTTACACTAAAGTTTTTATGGCTCTCTATAAATAAAAAAGCTTAAACAAACAAGCTTGTGCCATTTGTCATGATACATTCTAAACATAGACATCACATAAAATGTTTATGTGGTCAGCTCGTGACTTAGTTTGATTAAAGTGCGGTACAATTACGCGTGTAAATATATATATTGAAGGGCCGAAAAAAGAACTTAACATTTCTGTAGGTTTGCACCCTGGGCAAATGAGACGGCAGCGCCTCTTTACGCAGAGGAGACGCTGCTGCCTAGGGCCATTTAGTCGCGGCCCGTTAGAGGGTTGTTCGGAGGGTCTCCACGTGCCCCACTGAAGTCTCCCTAGCAGAGGGTACAGTGGACAGCAGGGAAGGCCTGGTTCTTTAGCAGGCCTGGAGGTGTCGTATCACAGCGTAACAAAGCTTGTAATATGAGTTTTAGAATGCGAAAAAACATACATAAATACATTTATGGAATACATATACTTACACTAATGTAAATAGACATTTTCACACATAAAAAATTTGCACCGAGCGGGAATCATACCCGCAATTTCCGACGCGGCGTAACAGTCGAACGTCGCACTACATAGGTCGTCTATTATTGATTGCATACAAACATTGGTTATCATCGGTATAAAAATACAGTTATATCGATCGACCTTCTAGAACTCATATAAGTATAGGTAAGCCAAGCACCCTTGACCCTTACGAACGAACTAATAAAATCAAGCGATTAGATAACTCCTCGAGCGTGCCACCCCTTGTAGTATTTTCACTTGGTAGTCGTAGGTACGAGTTTATGTCCCTGGTGTGTACTACAATATAGGGATAATATTCTGAGTGTTATTTGTTCGAAATGAGACCTTTTTACGAAACATTTACTTTATATACGGAAAGTTTTTAAATATTAAAACAAATTTGTCAGTGTTGAAGCTAAGAATTAGGCTGAAACTTTACGATTTCCAGTTTTCGAACTTTGTCGATGTAAAGTTAGATATTCAAAGACATTTCTAATTTCATTTGCATATCTCAAATTTAAGTAAATGACGAATTGCGCAATTAAAGTTTGCGTCTACCCAATAAATATCGACTTATACGTAATGCAAAATCCGCTCTACAAAAGTTACACAAATCTGATAAAATAAAACCCGTTATGTGACCGATCAAAAGACATTAAAAGATTTCTTCGAAGAGAGTCGACTTTTATTATCTAAGGTTTAATAACTCCAGTATCCAATAATACGTTTCAATATTGAAGTGTTCGTCGCGTAGCCTTAACTTCGAAAAGCAGATAAAAAGAATTGTAACGCTTTTAGAATTGGGTAGCAATTCAAGTTAAGTAAGTACCAAGTTATAGCATGAAAGGATTTAAAAAAAGGAGTTGTCATTGAGGGGCACATTGTAAGGTTATGCAACACTTATCAAATCGGTCTTAGGATGGGGGAACCTGACTCCCGAGTGATATTGACCTTGACCCTTATGAGCCTCAGCACGTTAAGCCGTCGTCCTGGATTTCCATACGAACATAAGTATATAGCAGTCGTCACGGGTAGCTGAAGCCCTAAATAGTGCGACGTTTGGTCTAACTAAAGACCCCGATATGGCCAAAGGGTTGTGTAGGTACCTCGATCAGCAGTCGTTTCACGGAAAATATCGAAGTTTAACAGCGTTGCAGTTAGACTGATGATAATGGCTTCGTAAGCTGAAAAATACATAAATTCCATATTTGTATCACAATGGAACAAGTAGATACATGTCTATTAAAGTGAGACAGCTAAGACATCGAAATTCCGGCGACCCATATCCACCCAAATCCACTTTCTGGTACGACTGCAAAGTTCATAGCCACCTCGTTTAGAACTGTGATCGCACTACAATGAAACACGCCTCTCTTACTCTTCAAAAATCGAAAAATAATAAATCCTATCTCAGCTTCTAAGGTCATTTGATCCTCAACCCGAGAGGAAAGTCTACATCCGAGGTCCAGGTCCATCACCATTGCTGTTGATGTTGATGTTGGTACCTCCTTATCATGATGTTGTAAATTGTGACAAATATCGGATTGGTAGGTATAATTAATTAATTATGCTGTTATCATCTTTAGTGTTACGTATAAATCTTAAATTACTCCTAAATGCCGTTCTTTTAAACCGGGTACGTCAGTGAAAGTTGTTTGAAGGCATGAGATGATGTGATTCTGATATCTTATACAGTATTGTGTCTCGCCTTGACATTCAAATCATACGTAATTTTTAATTATACTTACACGGAAGGTATTTATCTTGTGAAAGTGTTATTATACGTATGGCATGGGTATTTAACTTCGAATGCGTTTATTGCATTGCATTCGGGATTCTGTAGAATAGACCAGAAAAGATAAGATACGATAAGATAAATCTTTATAGTACACCAAAGAATTGTAGTAGGTACATATGAAAAATGTACAAATGGCGGGCTTATCACTATAAGCGATCTCATTCAGGCAACCCTTGGATGAACTTAGTTAATTATTTTAATGATAATAAGAGCGAAAATTTTGGTGAAAATAATGTATTGGTGAATTTCTTCATATCTGTCCGTGAGGTAAGGTTATGGTGGCCTCACCTAATACCTAACCCAAGATAAAGTTATGCCAGTGAGGAAGTCTCTTTTAGTTTAATATGATTAGGAGGCATTTTGTAACTATAATTTACTTACCTACCCCTGTTTTTATAATTTCATTGAAAATTTTTAGCTGTTAATCTACAGCGAATAGCCAATACTAAATGCCACAGTACGTAAGTAATAGTCATAGAGTCTCTACCTAATACATGTCAAGTCTTTTTCAGTACCGACCTATCTAACGAGTAAGTTCTCAGAACAGCAATTACGGCGAATTCAATGTGAGAACGCCGATAATAGCGCCACGTTCAAGAGATGCGAGCGGGTGGACCCAAGGGCGGGGAGAAACTGGAGGAGGGGGATCGCGACCTCTACCTCTTGTAGTGACGTCAGAGCGCTACCGATATATGACTCCACTCGGAGTCGTTTATTCATGTTTTTGAGGATAACAAGCTTCGTATATTGTCGGATTAGGTAGGTACATTTCTAAGTTATAATTATAACTGCCGAAGGGTTCTTAATACACACGAGTTATTTTTGTAACGGCAATAATTGCCAGCAAGTTTGATTGACAACCTCAAATAGACGAAGAAGACTGAATGCGGAAGGCGGTGGACCGGATGTATGGCACAAATTCAGGGAATCTATGTATGGCACTGGACTGCAATATGCTTTTAAACTTGACCCTGAAGAATTTTGGTAGGGCCCTGTATTTCCAAAGTGGGGCGATGAATTAATTTAAATGACAATAAAACGTAAAAACTGAGTTTAATCAAAACTGATTTTTACTTGTCGTATCCAACCTAAGCTTTATAATCCAAGAATTGATTTTCTTCCGATTGTGTACTCATTAAAAGTCGGTTAGTATCTTGATGTTTTCATTACTAATTGACAATCGACAATACCTGTTTACTTTTTAATGCAGAATTATTTTGAGTCAGTCTCTACGATAATAAATGGATGAAAGTAATACCAACTAATTGAGTCAGTCTTCTTTAAAACTCATTAAATATTATGATAGGTACCTACTGTTGGAAGCTTACGCGAATGTTACACATTGAAATAATCTTTAGTCTATGTCTATGTCTAATGGTCTCTTATGTGTTTAAAAAGGCTTTTGGGTCCTAGCATAGGTACTAGCAGTTTGCGAGCGGTTTCGGGGAGAACGGACGCGCAGCGAAGACGTCGCGGTTTCGCAGCGGAGACGTCGCGGACGTATGGCGTATGGAAAAGAGTGTTTATTTTAAGAAGAAAGAGGACGTAATAATGATGCTTAAAAACCTTTAAAAACAAGCTTTTTTTAAAATTATCTGCAGGGCTAAAATGCGCGCGTCGTCAAATATCTCGAATCGAGATGAGATATCATCTCGAGTCTTCTCGAGCGAAGTAACGTCGACATATTTTGTCGCGTCAAATTTTTTCAATTATTGTCTATGGCATACAAATTTTTAAACATGTTAGTTGCTGTTTTCACATTTATCCGATAAAATCGGCCCGATACGGCCATTTGCTCGAAAGCACAGACTAGTTAGGGATGCTAGGTATGAAAAAGAGAAAAAAATAGTGCAAACAATTTTCGACCTTATTGACATGACATGCTATTGAATTTTTTTTCTTATATTCGTGATCAGCGTCATCAATTAATGCGAAAAGACACGTAACAAAGGAAATGTCATTAAGGTCGAAAATGGCTTGCAGTCGCTGTTTAAGTCCAAAATGAACCGAGCTCAAGAAAAGAATACACGAGATAACTTCTCGTCGACCAAATGAACGACGAGAGACAAAACATTTTAAATGTCAAAATTCGAGTAAATAAGGGCACGTATGTTACAATTTGCAGACACCAAGTAGAGATGATTTCTCGAAGTCGAGTTATGTCGACATCTGACAGATTGCCATGAAATTTGCCATGTTACCAACAGTCGATATCGACATAAAACGGCAAAATGCCTCGAGATAGCTATCTCGTGGCGCGCATGTTAGCCCTGCATGTTACCAACAGTCGACATATCGACATAAAACGGCAAAATGCCTCGAGATAGCTATCTCGTGGCGCGCATGTTAGCCCTGCTGAACTAAAACGAAAAGAAATATTTTATGCAAGGGTTGTGCTGATTTAAAAAGCTTGTATCGTGGAAGTTCTTTCCTTGTTTTCTGTTTGCACTACAAGCCTACAGTAATATCATGTAACACTAGAGCTGTGCCCAGTTTACGAGTTCCTTTGGCCACCTTCTGACACCAGCTCTAGAACCTGGAATCCATGTAATGACAGAGTGTTTGTTAATACCAAACAAATGAGCACGAACCCGATAGGTTCAATTCAATAGTTCTATCTTGTTTAGTTTAGGAGTTGCTATGGCCACCTTCTGACTCCATCAGACCCTGAAAACCATGTTATACCAAAGAGTTTATTAGGACAAAACAAATGAACCCAAACTCGATAAGTTTATCTTATTTAATTAAGGAGTTCTATGGCCACCTACCTACTGCCTCATCAGACCAGCTCCGTGGTACCATATTAATGCATTGTCATTCAAACTAAACGTGTAGGTATGCAAAAATTTCGTCAAAATCGGTTGAGGATATCGGCTTCAAAATCGAGGTGCAAGATTTGCCCCGAACAAATTACATACAGAGCAAGTTAATAAATAGTTTGTAAAAAAGTCAGCGCTGTTTTTTTTTCCTACCTACCGGTAGTATTCGAGGACAAGACATTTATGGCATATGTGTCTACATAGGTACTACTACTACATACTAGGGTACTCCACCTATATTAAATTCGCCACTTACTAGACGATTTCGCTAACGAAACTGTGTCCAAAATCTTAGTGCGTTCAATTAAATAAACAATTTTCCATACGCCACACGTCCGCGACATCTCTGCCGCGCAACCGCGATGTAACCGCTGCCCAACCGCGACGTCTCCGCTGCGCGTTTGCTGCGACCCGAAACTTGTATGATAGGCTTTTAGACTCGCGACTTTTATAAACCCGAATTCAACTGATTAATGGGTTAACGTAGTCGATCAACGTTCGACTGCATCGTTTTCAACGTCTTGACATGCCTACCTGCTCATTATCTACAACATATTGACATATTTATTACATATATTCCTAAGTTTATATGCAGAAATATGCAAAAAAATGTACTGTGTTATGCATTCATGTTATGAACCCAAAAAGATACATTGAATATTACAGGTAGATACGCATGTTTGTTTTCTTCTTTAACTTTCCAGTAAAACTAAACTACACTTTAAAAGGAAAGAAATTCAAATTATTTATAAAACAGCAAGAGTACTGTTCAAATTGTAAAACATTCTACATAAGTAAAATTTATTTCCTTTTGAATGTCAAATGAATTGATTTTTATTTAACTTTATGGTTACGTACGCTTGCGCAGTTCAAACAAAATTACAGTATAAAACTCATAAGTTTACTTATATAACACGTACTGGCTATTACGAGTACCATGCACGGAGAAAATCGCAATGTAGACAGTTTTATGTTCTGTCATATGTATTTGTGACCACAGGGAGGTTGGCTCGTCCCCCATAAATCGCATGGGGTGAGAGCGGGGAGGACAATTTAGGTATATCTCGTCGAGACGACTAACTCAGCTTTAAGTAAAGCTCTCTGTTGTAGGTGCTATTTAAATGATGATGCCCAGGCTTTCGAGCTTTACTTTTCAGTCGAAAATGAGAATGCTACGTAACTTTTATTAACCTTAAACTTCTTCATGAAAATTTAACTAAAAGCCCCTGTTAAATCTAATAAAGCACTTTAGTAATCTACTTAGAACGTATAATACTTTCATTCACGTTTTACTCCTAAAATTATGCACGCATAAGGATCTAACTTAACTGATAAATTTCCATAAACCTTGTATGAAGTTAATAACATCTGATACTATTTGACAAAGACAAACCGATATGTACGATATATCTGTTCCATGTTAAATAAACAATATCAGAAACCAGAGAGACTCATATTCGAATGTTCAACCAGGCATCTAATAAAGATACATATAAATATGTATATATAAATGTATCATTATATGATTATCATCAACAGAGCCATTATGAAATTTAAAAAAAAGTATGTTCGGTAGGAAAATTTTGTCGAATGCGGTCCGGCGACAAAAGGGACTTTTTGTAAACGGCGCAAAGGGGAAGGGTCATGCGTGATGTTATGGCCAGGGAAAAGTGACGAGGGAGGGGCGGGGGTCTGGGGACGTGTGTCGTCACTCGCCACCACAGTGCCACCCCCTTGATAACACTAACATCCCTCCACAATGCCAGACGAAATGAGATACGAATACGACCCTATTTTAGTTTAACATCTCTTGTTCATTTGCATATTAATTGATGCATTGAAGTTTGAAGCAATTTTGCAGTAAATAACGAAATTATACGATTCGTCAAAAAAAAAAAAGTTTTGCCTTTATATTTTGTATCCAAAAAATGTCTGGAATATTTCCCTCTCGTAACAGTTTTATTCGCTACGGAAATAAGGATGCGGTCTCACCAATTTCAGATAGTACTGTAGCTGAAACGCGCCGTTGGTACAAAATTTCTAAGAACTTTTAAAATAACCATACCATTATTTCATCTGTACCTAACACGTATAATTATTTCATCCGTGCTAAATAGGTACTAGGCCCATAGGAAATTCTATGAAAAGGACAAACAATAATAGTCATGCCTAAGTAGCAAATTATTACATACATCCATACATTATAATCAGGCATCCCTGGAGAGTTAGGCAAAGGTGAATTGACATCCGCATTTTACCAATCAGTGTATTTGGTTCCACGAAATAATAGAGGCGAGCCTATTGCCGTATTCCGGGCGCTATTGTTGACTCGAGTCATGCATCTGAGCCTGAGTCTAAGCTGTATTATATCTGTCTGATGTTAAACAGCCCAATCCCTTAGTCGCCTTGTACGACACCGCATAGGGTAGCCCATATTGTACTCTGCCGGGAACCACGCCGCGAAACAGGTTAATAAATATCTTATCTTTATTTTTATTTTTTTTAGTTGTTTTTAGGACCGCTTCTGTACAAAAGGATGAATGCTTTATCTAGCATTTATTCTCTAAATTATGTTTGTTGTAAGCAAGTGGTGAAGAATTACCTCCAAAGTCTGTCCTACGATGACACAGAGGAGATGTTGTCTGTGTTAAAATAGGTATAATCAATGATATGTTGCATATTTAAGATATTACTTTAGTTAACAGTAGTAACAACTTTGGCTTTATATTATTCAAAGTAAATATACTTGTAATTGTATTTGTAATTGTATTTTAGGATTATTATTAATCTGCACATGACGCCTGAAGCACAGGACTACCTACTACCTAGTACAGACATAACTTAGATAATATCCTTTACATAGATAAAATCTATGTAAGACACCTAACTGCGCATTTATATTTTACATATTTAAGATTACCCTACATGCACGATGTAACAACGCACGCTAGATAAGAATACTGTACAACGATTATTAAATAAATAAATTGAATTGAATTGAAGTGAATTAATTTTTTACAAAAATCCTTTATTATTATATTCAAAATTCTTGAAACCCTTTGAACCATAAACTATGTGGTCCTTGGAACCGTCTATGCCTTCTTCTTCGTTCTATTATAGAGAGGCTGTTCTGTATCAAATAATAAATGAACCACTGAGTGAGACGATTTTGAGAAGACGGTTATAGTCTCTTCAAGAGGCAAGCTCCTTTGATGTCATATCTGTAATCTTTGATATAGAAGATAGTAAAAGTTGCCCAAAACTGTTCAAAGTGGAGAGGGGTCGGGGTCAGCTTAAGCAACCAGGACTAACGTGAGGATGATAATAATGGATTTAGGAGATAGTATATAATTCAGAACGTGCAAGGTCTGAACAGGTGATAAAAATTTGATGGCACAAATTTGTCACAAGAAACCACAGTGCACGATTGCGAAAATCCCTCCATAGTAATCCAATCTCGTTGGATTGCGTTCAGGGGTCAGCAAGTGCATAGCCGGGCAGGGGGATTGTGGTCACAGCACTGGTGAGACCGGTGTGGGTGTCACGAGGTGCTGCGACGACAATCCTCTTTTGATGAGGCCGTCAAGCTGAGTGCAACCATTGTTAACACGGTACGTGTAAGTATGTAATGGTGACCCTCTTTATTGAGACTTTGCCTTCAGCTAACCATCAGGCGAGGTGAAGTCAAATTGACGTGTCTTATAATATATATAAAAAAGCTACGGAATGCGTTAAAAGCAATCTTCTATTTTTGGCCAGCCAAAACTGATTTTGTTTTGTTAGCGGTATGAGAACACGATACATCAAAACAAAATGCTTATTTTTACCAAAGCTGCCCACGTTATTATTTATTTGTTTACTAATAATAAATTCACGTTTAATATCCTAAATAGTATCCTGATTCCTAATTATGAAACTCCCTTCAAGTTTCCTATTCCTACAGATTTTATCAAGCGTTTATCTACTTTCATGATATAAATATTTTATTTAGCCTTTAATGCGCAAGTTACGACGTCTAAGATATCAAAGGCCTTTGAGTAAATTCTAAACAAGCCGAGCACAATTAAATGAGAAATTCTAACATAGCGGGGCTGATGGCTCTGGCCTACACAAACACTACTGCTATATAGTACTTCATGTTGTGAACGGTTTTTAATTTAAATCACACCGGATTAGTATTTTTTATTCATATCTTAATTGATTACTAAAGCATTTCTCTAAACTTATGAGCGGCGCTCTTGTGTTTGCTCTTCCGCTCTCTCCTACACCAAAAATAAAAATCCCATAAAAATAACAATCCTTGTCAAAATAAGTCTCGCCGCAGGTGTTCAATCGTAAAAAGTTGTGAGATCCATGTAATACCAAGTCGGTTATTAATTTATTCAGTCTCTACTTATGTGACCTTCTGTCTTAAGTTGTTACGTAATTATCTAACCTAACAACATCTTATAGTGACCATATCAATATGAAAAATCATTAACGTTTTAAATAAATTATTGACTCGGCAATCGCATGAAAATAATATATCTCACAAGTAATACATATTATATACCTAAATTAGATTGTTTAGTGCGATTGCCAAGTCAATATATGAAATATAAAATTTATAGGAAAAATGTATAGTAACATATACTTATATGTCACCGTTTGTAAAGGTTGGTCTACCTACTTAATACACTTAATTTTATTGCCGCCAGTGGAGTGCAGATTCTAAACACGAGTATCTTTCACAGCAGGTAATAATATAAAAGTCGTTAAATAACATTGGCTTACATCAGTATAATTACTTGCACACTGTAGGCCAAAACCCGCATTGCGTTATCCATACTAATATTATAAATGCGAAAGTAACTCTGTCTGTCTGTCTGTCTGTCTGTCTGTCTGTCTGTATGTTACGCTTTCACGCCTAAACCACTGAACCGATCTTGATGAAATTTGGTACAGAGGTATATAAGAGCTTGAGAACGGACATAGGCTACCTTTTATCACAAGAAAGGGGGTTTAAGTGGGGGAAATAGGGGATGAAAGTTTTTATGAAAGTTTGTCATTTCTGAAGATATTTTAATGAAATTTGGTACAGAGGTAGATTAGAGCTTGGGAACGGACATAGGCTACCTTTTATCGCGAAAAGGGGGGTAGAAGGGGGGAGGGTCTAGGGCCTTGGGATGAAAGTTTGTCATTTTTGAATATTTCTTGATGAAATTTGGTACAGAGATAGTTTAGAGCTTGGAAACGGATATAGGCTACCTTTTATCGTGAAAAGGGGGGTAGAAGGGGGGCGGACTAGGGCCGTGGGATGAAAGTTTGTCATTTTTGAAGATTTCTTGATGAAATTTGGTACAGAGGTAGATTAGAGCTTGGGATCGGACATAGGCTACCTTTTATCGCAAAAAGGGGGGGGGGGGGGGGACCAGGGCCTTGGGATAAAAGTTTATCGTTTTTGAAGATTTCCTGATGAAATTTGGTACAGAGATAGTTCAGAGCTTGGGAACGGACATAGCCTACCTTTGATCGCCAAAAGGGGGGTAGAAGGGGGGGACTGGGGCCTTTCGATGAAAGTTTGTCAGTTTTTAAGATTACCTGATGAAATTTGGTACAGAGATAGTTTAGAGCTTGGAAACGGACATAGGCTACCTTTTATCGCACAAAGGGGTAGAAGGGGGGGGGGGGAATATGGCTATGGGATGAAAGTTTGTCTTTTTTGAAGATGTCCTGATGAAATTTGGTACAGATATAGATTAAAGCTTGGGAACGAACATAGGCTACCATTTGTCGCGAAAGACGAGGATAAAGGGGGACGGGGGGGGGGGGTTATAGGGGCTAAAAGTTTGCCAGTTTTGAAGACATCCTGATGATATATTTGGTACAGAGATGGATTGAAGCTTGGGAACGAACATAGGCTATCTATTGACGCGAAAATGGAGGCATAGGGGGGGGGGGGGTTATAAGGTATGGAAGTTTAACAGTTTTGAAGATATCCTGATGAAATTTGGTACAGGGATTAATTAGAGCTTGGTAACGGACATATGCTACCTTTTATCGCGAATAATGTGGTAAAAGGGTGGGGGAGGGATAAGGACTGGATAGTTAGTATGAAAATTTGTCATTTCTGATGATATCCTGGTCAAATTTGGTACAGAGATGGATTAGAGGTCGAAATGGACATCATCAAAAAGGGAGTTGAAGGGGTGGAATAGGGTAAGGGTGTGTAAGTTTGACAATTTTGAAGATATCTTGATGAAATTGGTATCGAGATGGATTAGAGGTTGGAAATGGACATAGGCTACCCCTTATCGCGAAAAAAGGGATAGAAGTGGGAGGGGGGAAGGGGAATAAGGCTATGGGATTAATGTTTCTAATTTTTCTTTGGCACAAAAAAGGGGGTGAATATGGCATAAATAGTAAGAGTTTTTTTTAAGCTGTCCTCATGAAATTTGGTACAAAGGTGAATTAGAGCTTCGGAACGGACACAGTCGAGTAGCGAACCAAATATAGAAGCGAGTGGAGAGGCGAGTAGGGATTGTTATAGGGACGAGTGGACAGGCGTGTAACGATCGAAAGTCGAGTAGAGTCGACTACAGGGGCGAGTAGATGTGCGACTAGAGAGCCAAATAGAATGCAGTAAAGGGTTTAGTAGAGAGGCGAATAGGAAGGCAAGTGTAAAGATAAATGTAGTGGCGAGTAGAGATCGAATAGAGAGTTGAGTAGAGGTGCGAGTAGATAGGCGAGTGGGGAGAGTCAAGTAGAGAGGCGAAAAGAGAATCGAATGGATGGGCAAGTAGAGAGGCGAGAGGTCGAACATAGAGGCGAGTAGAAAGTCGAGAACAGAGGTGAGTACATAGTCGAGGACAAAGTTGAGTATAGAGGTAAATTTAATGCTCAATAGCATCGGATCAACACCAAGCGATAACCGACATCCACGCGGGCGGAGCCGCGGGCAACAGCTAGTGGTTTATAATTATTCCCGTGTGAATCCGCCAAATATGAAAAAAATTAGACACGTAAAATGCAGCGCAATAATATTTCGCTCCCAGATCTGTTTTGCCACAGAGTCCACTTAGCCACGAATGTTTTGTCCACCATTGTACAGGTTTATCCTTACTAGAAGATAGTTATGTCAATATACGCCAAACATGTACCTAAATTCAAAATTTGTATATGGATTATTACGTGCATCTACTAAACAACGGACGATGCTCTGATGAAGGCTTTTCTCTGGAGTTGGGAGGTCAGATGTTAGTTCCATTCGGGAAAGTCGACATATCAATCAAAAACTATAAGCGGATCACGAGCTCAATAGTGCAAACTTTGGACGTAACTAGGAAATCATTAAAAGGATGGATGATGACGCACAATTGGAATATCAAGCTGTACCTACCTACCTGACAAGTGACAGCGGCGACACAAAGTAATCGATACCGCACATTTTATAGGTACTTTGTGCTTGTAAATCCTGTTTTCTACAGGGTTTATTGCTAAGTTAGGTATTGAGATCGCAAACTCATTTACACGAATGACAGAGTACAGTTAAAACGAGAAGATCAAACCGAAGCCGAGGGCACGACGATGCGATTATGTTGGAAATAAACCGAATAAACGTAGCCCACCTCTTGGCGGGTAACCTCATCTTGTTTGAAGAGAATAAACGACTCCTATGCTCTTGAGAAGTAATATAAAACAGAAATGATGGATCAACCTCCTCGTCCTTTTTCTACAGTAAGGCAGGCTGCACATCAAAACAGCAAGTTCCTTCTGGTGTGTGTATGCGTGCTATATACGAGTATATGATGAGAGGCAAAAAGCAACCAATATTTGCTGTAAGCTTGCTTTTTGCTACTTTGGTGTACTGCCTCACTTAGAAGGCAAGGTATACGTGTTTCCTTCTTCCTATAGTAACATGCTACGTGTCTGTAAATGGAGACCCTCTTTCTTGAAGTGAAATTGTACTGCACAAATATAAAATGCGTTGGACGTTGTTTGATATATCTATTGCCCGCAGCTTTACCCGCGTGGAAATTAGATTTCGTTCATTTCCTAAAACATCTTCATAAACTATCACATTTGTAATCAGTATATTATTTCCCGGCAGAGTAGAATTTGGGCCACCCCTTCTCTTCCCATGTGGTGTCGTACAAGGCGACTAAGGGATTGGGCTGATTAACTTTAACATCAGACAGCCTCAGATACATGGCTCGAGTCAACAATAATGCTCCGGGTAATAGGCTCACCCCCTATTACGTGGGACTGAATACAGATTGGTGAAATGTGGGTGTTAATTCACCTCTGCCTAACCCTCCGGGGAGAAAGGCGTGATTATATGTATGTATGTATGTATTATTTAGTAGGATTTCATAATGTAACCTACATTACCATTATTAGGTTATACTCTGTTTGGGTGGTCAAGTTAAGTCGTTATCTATTAAACAAGTAATACGCAATTACTATTCACTGAATCAACCAGACCTTGTGCTATAGGACGTGTTCTGCAAATATTGTAATAAAACCTAAAGGCACCTCAGTAGGACCAATTACATAAATGCCTTATGCATATTTAATAATCCGCGCGCGTCATATCCTTTTGAACGTTTTCATTACAAATAAACTAAATATTTACTAAATGTGGCCTTTTCTTTGTCTTTTCGTCGTCAGGCACTTTAATTTTAGTTCGATTACTCTGTCATACTTGGTATATTTTTTAGATTTAAAGATTACCTTAGCAATCGTACTCAGTGTGTCAAAATAAATGATCTGACTAGTGATTTCGAACCTTTGTGTTTCGGTGTACCCCAGGGCTCTATACTCGGTCCAACTTTATTTTTGATATACATAAATAATCTTTGTAATCTACCACTTAAGAACTGCTCCATCTTTACTTACGCAGATGATACGGCCCTCGTAGTACACGGTAAGAACTGGCCTGAAACCGTAAAATACGCGGAAGAGAGCCTCAAGTCGGTGATGAACTGGCTATCATGTAACCTTCTTACATTAAATCTCTCCAAAACTGCTTATATACCATTCTACTTAAGAACTCCTACGTCTAACATTGTTAATTGTCTCAAAGCCCACTCTTGCAGTCCCGATGAACCGACGGTGCGTTGTAGCTGTCCTCAGATTACAAGGAGTGATACGGTTAGATACCTTGGAGTTCTGATAGACCACTCACTAACCTGGCAGTCTCAACTGGAAAAACTCACTGCCCGTACTCGGAAACTCATCGGCTTATTTAAAAAGCTTAGAGGTTCCGCCGATTTCTCCACTCTGAGGACAGTCTATTTCGCACTATGTCAATCCTTGCTCACATACTGTATTGTAGCTTGGGGTGGAGCTCAAAAAACACGCTTCATGCAAATTGAACGGGCACAAAGAGCGGTCCTCAAAGTCATGATGTTCAAACCTTTCAGATATCCCACGGAATCCCTTTACAGATACTGTAAGGTTCTAACGGTTAGACAGCTCTTTGTGCAGCAAATTACCATACGCAAACACTCCTTGCTGATATGTAATGATAACATTGAACAAAAGCGTAGGACATGTCAACAATATAAGGTGTGCCAAATCCAAAAAGCAAGAACGGCGTGCGCTCAGCGCCATTTTTGTGTACTAGCTAGTCATACCTATAATACAATTAATAAAGCATGCAATATCTACCATCTTTGTAGACTGGATTGCAAACGTAAAATCTATAAGTGGTTACTAACACGAAACTACGATGAAACGGAAAATTTAGTAACAGTGTCCATACTCTAAATGATCCACATACACACCGGCGTAAACGCGCACACGCACACACACACACGAACACATACACACACACACGCACGCACGCACGCGTCCGCGCACGCACACACACACACACACACACACACACACACACACACACACACACACACACACACACACACACACACACACACACACACACACGCACACACACGCACATCCATCCATCGCATTATATGAAATTGTTATTATATTCAAGTTAATCTACGTAATATGTACTTTGACAGACTAAAGAATGAATGTATACATGAGAGCTCTGATGCCCATAACACAAGTTTATTCTTAGCATGGGTATCAGTGGTCAACTTTTAACACTTGTTAAATGGTCTAAGATGTTAGTTTAAATGCATAATGTAGTGTTTATTACTGTAAAACTTATGTGACAAATAAAATTTACTAATTACTAATAATTACTAATATTATTTACCACTACTAGTACTATTATTTATTGTACCTATAAACATACCTAGCCTTTGTAATAAGCTTTTGAAAGTAATTAATTTAATTAAGTAATAACTAGAGGTATTTTAATGGATTCTATCTAGATTTATTCATATTTATTTTATGTTATCTTATTAAGTATTTTTTTTCGTTTTGTGCCTCTAGTGGCACATTCAGCAGCTTAAACCAGAATAGGTAGGTATATCGAATTTTACTCATCTCGACGGTTCTGTTGCTTTTCAACAGCCATGGATGGCCATAGTCACTGGTAACAGAGGTAACCCTTTGGACGGTTATACCTAACTAGGTTTAGGTAGGTAGTAAGTATTTGTTAACTAGCTACAAAAGACGGGAGTTTTATTTCTATGTGCAACATTTTCGTAAACTTCCAACGTTGTGTTGATGTGAAAGAAATTAGACTGTGGTATTTGGTGGCAGACGATGATGAAAAATAACTTTGTTCCTATAGACACCCCTAACATGTGAATTCGCCTGTCAATGCGCATTGCCAAGACGCTTTTTGTTGCTGTGTATTGGATTGCGTACAGGCGAGCTATAATGTTTATCATTCAAATTCATTGTCAATAAACCATTGTTTAAAACCGTAAGTCCCTGTAAAACCGACCTCATAAAACCTAAAATCTACCTAAATAAATATTTAAAACATTCCTCACTAGCAATTATTATGGGTTCTACAATGCGGAAAAACGTATTTAAATGTTTTTTTTTTTTAAATAAATACCGATATATACCAAACTACTTAGATACATCTAGACCTACATAAACGTTGAACTGAGACCATTGAAAGTTTCAAAGTAACTTAGTCTACCGTTCACATGACAGATAGGTTTAATAATACCTAAGAATGTGTGTATTATGTACCTAACCCCTTGTAGGTAGGTAAGTTCTCTGTCTTTACCTTTCTTAGACCTATCTACCTACCAAGGAATCGATAAACACGTGTTGTACCTATCTCTAATTTGATACACTTCGATCTAAACCGTGACCTTGTGAAACATGTGTCTATCGTTATGATTTTATGATACAATCAATATTATTGTGAGGGCCTATCACCAGTAGACAGGTATTACTTTAGTCCTTTCAGTTCTCTTATTTGCCCGAACCTGCAACTATTATTTTCATTCCAAACTCCTAAGATAGAGTTTACAAACAAAAAGGCGAACACAGGAAGTTTTTCCATAATTACGAAGGTAGTTCGAGATATGTTCAAGATGTAGTTGACACTGCGCTTCCGATCTGAATAACTACGTTACCATAAAGCTGCTGGCGTCTACCTCAATATGGGTGCGCTAATAGTTTTCTTGCTGAGTATTTATAAGTTTTACCAATACGGTGTTGCGGACGGAACTAGGTATATACTGAATGAATATTGACGTGTTGCCATTTAAGGAGACGTTCTTAACTCTTCATTATTGTATTTATGTATTTGTAAACAATGTGATGGCCATTGGACCGAGGCGTCGGGTAAGGGGGGCTACACACCAAATCAGTACATTTACGCATTCGCAGCAAATGCTGCTATTGGTACAGAGATAGGTCCGACCTTGGGAAAGGACAAGGCTATGTTTGGTCGCGACAACCGACTTCCACGCGGGCGAAATCACGGGCAAAAGCTAGTCTACCGGGTGTTAGGGAAACGCTCCCGAAGCCGAAGGCACCTGGTAGTACTCCGGGTATCCTATATAATGGCATGAAAAAGAATGCGATTTGTATTATTATATTTTTTTATTCCTTTCAATTAGCGTTTTTTACTCTCCATTGTGTTAGTAAAGCTTAATGAAACTATAATTTCATAGAAAAAGATCACACTAGACGCTATTTGATTTTTTTTGTAGAGCCGTTGTTTTTTGAAATTATCGCTTCATTTAGGTTATATTAACAAGATGGAGATTAAATAATGTTAATTAGACGGTTTTTTTTTCTTTTTACCAAATCGTATTTTTTTGTATGCCATATATAGTGTATCTGGAGTTCCTATTACCAGGTGCCTTCGGCTTCGGGAGCGGTTCTCTTACACCGGGTATAATAATGTAATATTGTTATGTATCCGTTTCAGAAAGTCTAAAAAATCAGCATCGATTGTGCTCGGTTTAAACAGGTTATACCTAATGCCTCCAATGTTAATATTAATATCAAAAATATCCAAATTAATAGACAGGGCGTCCTGTGTAGACACTTTCAAGATTTGCTAAATAACCCAACATAAAATATCTACTAAGATTTCACCAAATATTTTAATTAGGCCTACCTTCAACAAACAATCTGAAACTATTTTATTCATTTTTTAATGCAGCGTTTGTCATAGTTACAGAGATCAAACACCAAAGGCCATAAAATCTCCATGGTTACTTTAACAATAAATTGAACGAATAGCTATAAAGGTTTCTGTATCCACTTATCTCGATTTACATAGGCTTGCGAGATTCTAGCGAATAAATCCGCACGGTCGTATAACAAAAAAATGTAGGTTTCAGCAATAAAATACAAACATACATAACAACTTCTTTGGAATATTATTAGTGTCTGTGGTGCCTACAGTAACATTTAGATACATATAAAATCAGTAAAGGGATACATTTGAAATGTCTACTAACAATGTTATTGGCCGATTGTTTCTTATCATTGCCTGAACGTTTAGATAGCGTATAATGTGTAATTTAATACAACCACGTTGTGTTATTTTAATTTTAACAATTTTATAGTTGACTGGCAGTAATTTTACTTAAGAATAAGCGGTGCTTCAAAGATTTCTGTTAATTTCTCTAAGTACTCTTCAGCTATTTCAGAGATATTTGAACAGTAAGTAACGGAAACGATTAAAATGGACCCATAAGATAGTTTAAGTATATTATTATAATTGCACAAATTACAAAATAACTACAATTACTTGCAAAATACTTCTTATTATAAAAGCTACTATTAAAAAAAAAAACAAACATAATATTACTCAAAACTGAATCATAATAAATTTTCATGAAAATAAATATGACGTAACAATCTTTTTTCTTGTCAATCCACTCACCTCGAGGCTTGAGTCGGAGGCTGCGGAATCCGGGTGCGGAGCGACGACACGCCCGAGCGCTGCCGACCAGCCTCGCGGACTAAGCGAGCCGGCGCCCCCGACACCAGAGGGCGCTCGCACCGAGGCTCACCTCCCATTCCCATCGATCCACCCTTCAGCCCGCTACCGCATCCCTATCTTGTGCGCTCTATTACCTAGAATATAAAGTTCAAATAGCCCGCAATTACGCTCGAATCTCTCGATGACGTGGGTAAGCGGTTATGATAATTGCTAAGCTTTATTTTCCTAACAAAGCGCGTAAAACCGAGAGGAGCTGCTGGATTACTTATTTAAGATTCTGATTGTTTATTGTTTAGGTATCTAGTATTTTTTTTTAGAGGTAGACTGTAATTTATTCTCGCGTTGGGTTTGGGATATTGAAATAAAATTAAAATACAATGTTAACAAATAATAAAACTTTATTTAGTTTAAGAAAATGTACAATAACTCATAAAATCACAACATATAAATGTACATTTTTGTCATCACAACATACATAGTCGGTAATTCTACATTTCATTCATTTCATTACATTAATTGACATATATATTTATATTTCATACAAACAATCAAAATGTACATATTATGTATCATTATAAATATGATATGTTCGGTCATATTTATTTATAAATCTCTCGACTTCGTGTATATAGTTTATAGCTGATAATAATGCTCTTAAAATATATGATTACACTCCTAATATGTTGGTGCATCAGGAAGACCAAGGCAACAGAAATTATACATTATGAATACATATAAATAAATTTGGCTACCAATAATAAATATAATTAAAGCGGAAGTATAATATACAATAACTTGAATACAAGTACTATATATAATTTACAAAACGGGAATTAACGCGATCATGGTATAGGTACTTACATACCTTTCAGTCAGCCTGTGACCACGGCCGGTGTAACCTGGTCGAAACGTCAGGCAATCAAAGGTATGTAAGTACCTATACCATGATCGCGTTAATTCCTGTTTTGTAAATTATATATCATGGAACGCGAGAGTTTACAAGTACTATAGTTACAATATTTTACGTACCTTATGATCATCTTCAACACGCATGTATGAATCAAATTATAGTATCAATGTCAGCATCATTTCAAATTTAGGATGTAAATATCCAAATTACAGTGCAAAAGTATTAAGTTACGTTACTTATGTTTCTAGACGTCATAAAGCACGTGACGTCACGGGTCTTATAGTAAAATACCCGCAAGGAACTAGAGATTTGGCAAGCAAATTTTTGTATAAGCTGTTGTAAATAAGAATAAACTGATTAAAAGAAAAATAAATCACAGTATATCACGCCAGATATCTATAGAGAAAAACGTGTAGATGCCGTTCTCGCGGTAAACTCTGAACAGTGGAAGTAGCAACAGCTTTTTTACTAGATTGCCAAGGAAGAGCCGCCGACGAATGGTTAAACGTCGCTGGAGTTCCACGTTTTGGGTTACTCTATTTCTAGACGTCTCTTAACTCTTTCTGAATAATTCTGGTTCAGATCCTATGAATACAGGATCTCTGAAACATGTGAACCTGAACTTCTGGGGAGGAAGAAAATCATCTCGAAATCCTGAAGAGAATTTCGCGAGGTGTAGGGCTTCTGGCTATAAATTTGATGTCAAAGATATATGACTTTAGTCAGTTCAACTTTGACATAACCATAACTACATCGTGCCGTCAGCGAGTATCCGGGGTGTTTCCATCTTCCAAATAGAAAAAAGACGCTAGGTAGTAGAACGTGTCTTGGTCCACCTCAAACAAAAGAAGCAGCTACCCTTTTCTTCTTCTACGGGTGATTCCTAGCCCAGCTGATGAGATAGAGTTATCCAGAAGTAATCCAGTTATCTAGAGGTATATTTAAAATAGAAGAGTAAAAAGATTGTGAAATGGTTTCGTCTCTGGATTCGTTCAGAGGTTGGGAAATTTATTTTGCCATACCGTCTTGACTAACAATGGACAGCCACGTGGCTCTTCGGGTCTACAAGGAGGGAAACTTCTGCAAAGAGTTACCAAATACCGGGATTTGGTCCATTATTAATGGCCCGGAATAGTTCGTTCCATGGGAAAAGTAATTCACCCGGTAATATGTAAGTGATAGTGGTCGGTTCGACGCCGACATAACCACTATGTCATGGCATTCAGTATGGTAGTTCTAAAAATGGTAAAATGGAAGAAAACAAGAAACAATAATACAAAGAAGGCCTCAAGTCGAGTTGTTTAAAAGTGATTAAGACCAGAAATGTCTTTATTACCACATCCACTTAATTGTTCATGTTAAACTAATAGTCTCTTATATACACATACATTTAGTATAAGTATGTATAAATAACTTTATTTATAGTATACAATACAGCCAAAACACACCTTAAATATACATAATTCAACAATAAATACTCCAGTAACAGATAGTTACTTAGGATATTTTTATGTGTCTCAAAATCAATTTAAAACATTGTATTTAAATTTCGAGGCCAACAAACCTGTTAATGCATATATTTATGCTTAGTTTACTGTTATGGCCGATATGACACATTTAATGAACACTTTTTTGTAAAGGAACAGTAGGGACACTTACCGACACAGTCAAAACTGATTCATAAAAATAATAAATGTACATATTCATATCACATAATATATTGAGTCTGAAAAGAAGGTGTGCGTTCGCGCAGCGGAATGTTGTTGAATTTAAAGATTTTAATTATGCAGATATTTAGTGTATGACGTCGTGTAATTGTGTATGGTAAAAAAAAATTTGTGCATGCAGCCATTGTGGAGAAATTCGCTAAAAACTGATTCCGCTGGGCGAACGTTGTCCTGGCGGAACTTTTTTCTAATCCATGGACTTAGAAGAAAAGAAATGTGTCCAAAAATTAGTGTGTATTTGTGTGTAATTGTGTATGTATGAATAAAATTAGTACATGCATAAACTTCGGAGAAATTCAAGTTTCCGCTACGCGAACGTTTGGCCATTAGCTAGTTTTCATATAAAGTTCTTATATAGAGAGCTGTAGATTTTTACATAGGTTGTTTTGAATTTGTTTAAAAAACAGATTTAGAAGAAATCGTAGGGTTTAAAAGATAAAAATATAAACGTGAAATACGCTCATTAGGTCTTAGTTCGTGAAGTAGCCACTTTGGGGTCTAGATTTTCACGTTTATACAAACCTTGTAAGTGTCTGCAACATGTTGCCAAGTATCAATGATGGTTCGTTAGTAATTAATGAGTTATAGGACAATTTACCATGAGTAGACCACTGTTTGCAAAGCAGTCAAATATCAAGACGTTCTAAAGTAATTGCATAGTAAAATGTATTCCAATAATTAGTGTATTAATTCAACTACTTGCATGCAAAATTTCATCTCATTAAATTCATTAATTAAAGAGGAACAATTAAAATACTTACAAAGCATCGAAAACTTACATAACCCGACCAAATTCGGATAGATATAAAAAAGCGGCCTTTCAATATATCTAGGTAACATTCTAAAATTTACAGTATAATACCGGTATTTAATTGGTACAGGTGATAACACAATTGTTTTGATATAATTTATAGGTCATTTATTTTTCTACACATGATTTTTTAAATGTATTTGACTATGACAGTAAGTACTATTTACGTAGCTACTTTATAGCTTTTTTTATATGATATTACCGTTGTACTGGACTTATGTATGTGGGCGTGTTCCCGCGCACCCCACCAAAATATTCAGAATTATTTTGTTCGAAGCGGTACACTTAAGGCTAGTCCTTTGATTAAATAGTCTAAGTATTGTAGTTAGGAATTGATCAAAAATATTATGCTAGTGTGAAAAAAACAGACAACGCGCTGCGCGCAACGAGCGATAGAGGCGGCTTCCCTCTTGAAACGGTACTTCCATCCTTGAAGAAAAGAGAGCGCAATATGTTTTCATAACTCACATAAGCCACGGCCTGCGCGTATTCGTTTGCTGTTGAACTTGAACCTGGTTTTGTTTTATCCCCATTCACAAATTTGCACTCAAGGACAATGTGCGTATGCGCTGTTGTTTTGCTATGTATCGCCAATTCTCCGTAATAATAATATTGACAGTGTGTTATTAATGTTATAGTGTAACAGTGAAGCTTAAAATAATTATGTGGTAGGTATATTGAGTGAGTGATAGTGAGAAGCTGATGTTTAATTAGAACTTGTTAATTGAAGATTTATTCTTATCGCAGATAGGGGCGGTATTATTAAAAAAATATTTTTCATTCTAGAAATGCAATTGTTTTATTTTTTCCTAACGCTTGTGTACGCAACTGTACCATATTAATAAATACTATACTGGAAGGTTAAGAACGTTACTTAGAAATATGGCACGGTCGCTTTTTTGTAGCCATCCGAACTTGGTCGGGTTATGTAGGTTTTCGATGCTTTGTCAGTATTTTAATTGTTTCTCTTTAATAACTGAATTTAATGAGATGAAATTTTGCATGTGAGTAGTTGAAATAATACACTAATTATTGGAATACATTTTACTATGCAATTACTTTAGAATGTCTTGATATTTGACTGCTTTGCAAACAGTGGTCTACTCATGGTAAATTGTCCTTTAACTCATTAATTACTAACGAACCATCATTGATACTTGGCAACATGTTGCAGACACTTACAAGGTTTGTATAAACGTGAAAATCTAGACCCCAAAGTGGCTACTTCACGAACTAAGACCTAATGAGCGTATTTCACGTTTATATTTTTATCTTTTAAACCCTACGATTTCTTCTAAATCTGTTTTTTAAACAAATTTAAACAAATTCAAAACAACCTATGTAAAAATCTACAGCTCTCTATATAAGAGCTTTATATGAAAACTAGCTAATGGCCAAACGTTCGCGTAGCGGAAACTTGAATTTCTCCGAAGTTTATGCATGCACTAATTTTATTCATACATACACAATTACCCACAAATACACACTAATTTTTGGACACATTTCTTTTCTTCTAAGTCCATGGATTAGAAAAAAGTTCCGCCAGGACAACGTTCGCCCAGCGGAATCAGTTTTTAGCGAATTTCTCCACAATGGCTGCATGCACAAATTTTTTTTTACCATACACAATTACACGACGTCATACACTAAATATCTGCATAATTAAAATCTTTAAATTCAACAACATTCCGCTGCGCGAACGCACACGAAAAGAAGAATAATGTGTTTGTAACAATACACTTCATTGGAATGCTCATACGTGCGTCCTCTGTTCCAAAATCAGAACACAATAAAATTACCTACCTATATTCAAGAACATTCGTGGTTTTGCTCCTAAATAATAAATATGTAGAGAACCTTTCACTAAAATTATGATTCCTTATCATTTATATACATACATATTATTAACATAACGATTTTTGTACATAATGGTGACATAAATGATTTTTTAATTAATCTTGTATTCATTGCGGTAATACTTACATAGTTCATATTTGTTTTTTTATACAGCAAGCAAAATTTATACAGCAAGTACTTACTTATTTCATGTATTATATCACATTACAACAGAACTACGTTCAGGGCAGGATATTTCTATTTGGGAACAAAATAAATTCCAATCATATCTGTTTATTTAAATGTTATGGTAAGTAAACAAGAGAATTTTGTATCTGATTTTTTTAAATGTTACGTGCCTGCCGGGTTGCTTTTTGTATCCTAATTTAATAAGCACATAGATGAGATTATACATACCAACGACTTTATTTATGACCGTATAATGAACAATGTATAAACCTTTTACATACAGCTGTGTTAATAATTATCTAAAAACTCATTTTAATTAAAACATTGGGCGTAAACATGTCTTGGATATTAAGGGCTATCTCATAATGGTCATCTTTGTTACCAGCCTAGGTACCCAGCTTACAATCGGTTAATAATAATACATTTTATGTAAAATTGGCTACGTGTTTTAGGAATATTGTCGAAGTTAAAATTCTTAAAAACGACTTTGACTTCGAAAAGGAGATAAAATGATCTAAATTTCTAGCACCTTAGTGTTAACTAGTAGCTACAGAAGTGGTAAAAAGTACCATAGGACATTGTACAAAAAAATACCTACAGGTATGGATAAAATATATCAGTGCGTCATAAAAAAGGTGTTTTTTTTTAATATTCCCTAACTAGCTAACAAGTGCGATTAATACCTCAACAACACAGATATTTTTTTTATAGGAAAGTTAGGATATTCTAGAAGTTCACATTTTAGAAAACGACTTTTTAAACGGTAAATGTATCTAAATATCAATTTAGTGTTACTGAAATGGTTAATAGCATAATATTTTATAGGAATTATATTGTAAAAAAGAAAAAATATAACCAGCCTTTCATAAGAACGGTTGATTTTAATACACCTTCAAGAATGTCAAAGACCGTATAAAAACTTACTAGTCATTTTGTGTAAATTTCCATTCACAAACTGAAACATCACTTAGCTTTTTTTAAATTTGTAACTGTATTGTATGTGCCGTTTTGAATGTTTGCTTTTACCGATTTAACTTCATTAGGTTTATTAGATTTAGTCGAGCCCATTTTACGCTCACAACTTCTGTTGAAATACCGAATTAACTGTTTTTGTTTTTATAGTACTTTGCGAACACAAAATGTCGCATTCTCAAGAATTTCCCTTTAATGAGTTATGATTTGGGACAACCGCATATTATGTTATGAATACTAAAAGTATCAAATAGTTATAAAATGATGACCCTTTGTAGTTTGAATATCAATGTTAATTGTACTTTTGCTAACATTTGTATTAAAATTATGTACATTAAAAATAAATATGAATGTATCTCACAGCTGTTACTCTAGAAATATACTGTTATGTACAACCATGTATGTAGCCTACAGTAAAATATTCGTAAAGCTGAATAGACTAAATAATTATGGCATTTGTACTATATTTACAAATAAATTCAATACAAGCATGTAATATAGGGTGTCCAGGCGAGGAAGGCGGTCAGAAACTGCTATAAAAAGAAACTATAAATAATTCCCAAAATTAATTATTATATTTTAAAAGGGTAATAATAAATTGAGAGTCATTAAAAAAAAAATGTATTATCTAGATGTCTTCCCTCGCGCTGCTGGCGGCACGCCTCAAACCGTGTCCAACTCTCCATTTATTACCCTTAAAATATAATACCTAAATAATTTCGAAAATTATTTGTAGTTTTTTTTAAATTGTATTTTCTGACCCCCACCCCCTACTTCGCCTGGACACCCTGTATAAATAAATTATACAAATTGTACTTTCTATACAGCCAAACCAGAAGTTTTACACGTGAAATTTTATGTTTGTTTCCGACAACCTCTCTAGCATACCTACTTGTTCTAGAACGTTTTGGTACCGAATACTCACGTGTGGAACCTCTTTAATTCTAGTAAACATACATTGACATTAATTATAAATATAATATATTTATAACTATCATGCATGCTAATTACAACTGCTAAGACTAGTAAAAATCATCTTAAAACGAGGGGAAAACTATTTTGGTCACTCTAATTAACAAATACGTCTACGTATTTATTCATAACAATAGATTTAAATGTCATCACTAGATTTTAAATGAATCTCGTTGATATTCATTTAGGCACAAACCTATAGCACCTTCGATCTGAGGAGTCTTGCAACTGCTGCGATTTTCATGACCAAAGAATTTTAAACTTCGATTGATAAATTTGTGATGTTTTAACATTTGAATAAAATAATTTATTATTGATACTTTAAAAAGGTAGGGTATGCTCACGGTTTAATCCACTTTAAAAATTTAAAAACATCACGAGAGAAGGTACAGTAAATGTACCAAATAAGGGGCGCATACGGCGATCGAAGCGCAGACACCTTGTGTCACGCTGTGGTTCGGTGTCGAGTACTATAAGTCGGTTTCGATCCATTGCTAGTCGCCGCGACGCATCCTTCTCGCCGCTGCAGTGTTGTGCCTATACAACCAGACCTGGAAACCAGATACCAATAATCGTTACTCGATACTGTCAGCTTAGTAGTATGAAAATGGTAGGTATTCATTTTAATATAACTTAGAAAACTAGAGTACCTAAACAGAAGTTGCAATGGTGATCTCAGCTGGACACACTTCATTCATGATGATGATGATGATGATGACACATCGCGAATTGGGCCAATTACGAAAAGAATGAAATGGACCAATCATGAAAAAATTGAATTGAAGCGTCTATAGGTCCGGACATTCCTTTTGGATCAACCGCGAATTGGACCAACTACGAAATGGACTAACTGCGATATGGACATAATTTTAAACATTGGATCAATCGCGCCTCAAGGTTCATTTCGACAAGCCAAATCTAAGCTTACCTTGGCATACGCATAACCAATGTGTAATGGTTCAACAGTTTTAGATAAGGCCGGAATAAACATTTATGGGTGCATAGGAGTATGGCTGATTAGATAGGTAACGTAAATTGATAAAATAGTGACGATGCGGCTTTGTGTTAAAGCGTTAAGTGTACTGTAGTATGATTGTTCACTTGGTCAGGGACTTTCACTGCTGTCTAAAATAAATGATTTTTCATACATACAAGCAACTGACCTCTATGGCAGTGATTCTTAACCTGTAGTTCGCGATCCCCTAGGGGGTGTGTATGGGGTCTGCACTCTCATCTATTTATACTATTTTCTTCGTAGTCTTTTCCTAGGGTATTCGTGAAATAAGAAAGGTTAAGATACGCTGTTCTAGTAAATAGGCACTTGTCTTTCAGCACCTTGATGTCGAACCACGCTACATTTTGCGCTCGAAATCGTCTTTCATATTTAACTTTTGGCGCCCCTAAAGCGACCGCTCCCCTTTTTATTCCCAAAGGTATATTGAAAATGTATAAGTACTTACCTGTAGAAGAATTACAACATCTAAGGAAACTTGAAGGCTGCCACACACCCAGAACTGTGGTGGAGCTTCTCTTAATACAAAATATGCAGTCTTGAATACGTCACCACATGTCCACATTACCACCATACTCACACTGGAAACAAAAACAAATATCATAGTATAAGAAGAATTAAAAAGTCATAGATGTAGTATAAGATATTTTAGATTCACAGCATGTTGTCAGAAACGCCAAAAATTGATCACACATGAATGAACCTATGTATTGTATAGGCGTAAATCCATACTAATATTATAAATGCAAAAGTAACTCTGTCTGTCTGTATGTTACGCTTTCCCGCCTAAACCACTGAACCGATCTTGATGAAATTTGGTATAGAGGTATATTAGAGCTTGGAAATGGACATAGGCTACCTTTTGTCGCTAAAAAGGGGGTAGAAGGAGGAGAGTAGGGCCATGGGATGAAATTTTATATCAAAGTTTGTCATATTTAAAGATATGTTAATGAAATTTGGTACCGAGATAAATTAAAGTTTGGAAACGAACATAGGTTACCTTTTGTCGTGAAAAAGGGGGTTTAAGGGGGAGGGGTTGAATAGGGGATGAACGTTTGTCAGTTTTTTACGATATCCTGAAGAAATTTGGTACAGAGATCAATTAGAGCTTGGGAACGAACATAGGCTACCCTTTGTTGTGAAAAAAGGGGGTTTAAGGATAGGGGATGAAAGTTTGTCAGTTTTGAAGATATCCTAAAGAAAATTGGTACAGAGATGAATTAGACCTTCAGAACGGATATATGCTAACTTTTATCGCGACCATTCGCCTTTGAAGGGGGGAGTGGGGCTATGAATGTCATTATTTGTGAAATTTGGTACAGAGATATGTTAAAGCTTGAGAATGGACATAGGCTAACTTTTATTGCAAAAAAGGAGGTTTAACAGGAGGGGGGGGGGGGATAAGGGATTAAAGATTGTGATTTTTTAAGATATACCGATGAAATTTGGTACCGAGATGGATATTAGCTAGGGATCGGACATAGGCTACATTTTATCGTGAAAAAGGGGAGTAGAAGGAGGGAAGTAGGGTTAGGTTAGGTTATTTTTCAATCGCGCAAAAAAGGGGATGAATAGAGGATAAATAGTAAGAAGTTTTTTTCGAAGATATACTCATGAAATTTGGAACAAAGGTGGATTAGAGCTTCGGAACGGACATACTCGACTATGTCCGTTCCGACTTTCCGAGCCAAATATAGAAGCGAGTGAAGAGACATGTAGAGATCCTTATAGGGGCGAGTGGATAGGCGTGTAGAGGTCAAATAGAAAGTCAAGTAGAATCGACTACAGGGGCGAGTAGATATGCGACTAGAGAAGCCAGTGGAGAGGTGAGTATAGAATAAAATAGAGTGCAGTAGACAGTCGAGTAGAGGCGAATAGTGAGGCGAGTGGAGAGACAAATGTAGAGGCGAGTAGTGATCGAATAGAGTAGAGATTCGAGGAGAGATGTGAGTAGAGAGGCGGGTGGATAGGCGAGTGAGAAGAGTCACGTAGAGAGGCGAAAAGAGAATAGAGTGATTGCGCGAGTAGAAATGCGAGTACAGAGACTAATGGAAAGGCGAGTATAGAGGAGAGTACAGAGTCGAGTAGAGAGAGTCAAGTAGAGAGTCGAGTATAAATTCAAGTATAGAGGCGAGTAAAAAGTCGAGTAGAGTTTAATGTAATGCTCAATAGTGTCGGCTCAACACTAAGCGATAACCGACATCCACGCGGGCGGAGCTGCGGGCAAAAGCTAGTAGTAGATATACTTTTGTTAAATTAGTCGACACAACAGTATATTTATTTTTAGCAACATAGCATGCTTATAATTATAAATTAACGAATTCTCAGTACATAAATATTTTTACTATTAACATTCAAATTATTAAAATTTACCGTTATTAGCGAAACGCCACAAAAAAAGTGATTCTTTTTTATGACGTTTAGCTAATAGTGTTAAATATCCGTCCAGTCTGAAGTGTGCCACCAAATTTGGAAATATATTTACCTCATTCCCTCAGTGCTTTTATTTTGATAATTTTTGGCTATTTGAGGCGCACCGAGCATGGCTTCCGTGAATAGTGCCAGGAAACCAATCAGTTCCACAAATGGAGAGAACTCAATCAATAAATATGTGATTGCAGCCCCCAAAACTGAGAACACTAACATACAGTCTACATAGCTTTGGAAATCAGTCCAGGCCCAGAAATATTTTCGCTCCATATCTGAAATAAAAAAATTATTGTATACTCTAACAAGGTAATCAATAAAACTATAATCCATATTGGAATACTATGTTAACACACATGAAAGCAGTAACATAACAACAGTTATATTAGGATAAACCTGTAATTATAATTTCATATGTTTGTACATTTAGAAAATATCACAATGCATTACAATTAAATAGGAAATCATGCACAAGTAAATGACGTCAAACAAGCAGATAAGATATTTGACCCAGTCATGAACTCCTTTACATACTAAACAACAATTACAATCACGAGAGCATTGAACCTAGTTAGTTAGGCATCAAATATGTATAACAATAATAATAAACATATAACCTTAAGAGATAAGAAAATACTATCAACCTTACAACAAAAACCCAGTGGTGCTTATCAACCATTTTTGGACCATCCCTTACACAAAATGATACATGCAATGAAAAACCAATGAAAAGCAATATGGTAATGAAGTACAAAGGTTTATTATCCCATTTAATGTAACATTGTAAACTCCAAATTATATTGTCAAAGCATGGGGTTGCTGAAACAAAAACAATAACAATGACTTTGTGTGGCACAACTTGCAGCAAACATCATAACTTAATTTCAAATGAGGGCTGACACTCACCGTAGAAGCAATGGGGCCTCTCACCACCACTGACGCTGCTTTGCTGATTCAGCCAGCGTGCCGTCTCATCCGGCTGAGCTGAGCCGTTCACACAACACAATAGTATATATAACATGAATATTGCATCTAATTGTACGCACCATCAATCACACCAACCACCAAACAGAACATAAAATAATGTTGAAATAAAATTAACAGCAAAAGAAAGGAAGGTTAGTTGGTTAAGATTTAAAACCTAAAGTAAAAAGCCAAATAGGTATAAGAGAATTCTACGTGCTTAAAAAACAAAACTAGGAAATACACCATAACTAATAACAATAAATTGTATTAGTGCATCAAAATCATAAAGTGCTACTATAAATGTAATAAAATTGTTAAATAAAAGGGATTAGCTTCTCAATTTCACAAATACCAACCTGTAAATATTCTCTCCCTTGCTCTAACTATCTGACTCTTTTTTCGAACAGTGACACACAGATGTATCATGACAAACATTGTAATATTCATTACAATACTTTGGATCAATAATGGTAACTCATATCTTTTACCAAACCTGTAAAAATAGCAGGTACATAAAGTATAGAAAGTAAATACAGATGTGTAGACTAGTATTCATTGTTTTAATTATATTTTCAATATTTCATGAGTTGAAGAGGCCCATGAAGGCCCTAAATAAAACGAATATAAGAAATTGTTTATTATTTCATAGTTATCATTAAAAAAATATTTAATACATACCAAAATAATATCCTTAAGGTATTTGCTATAAGAAGAGCTAAACAAACATATAAAGAAAACCCTTCTCCATCTTGTGTCTTTCTAATTTGCTTGTATTGTGGAATATATGGAGCCACACCACCAACTATCATAGCACCAGCTGCTCCCCAGCCGACCAGATGTCCCACGGTAAGCCCTAACTCATCCGAAATAATCCAATCCATGGCTTCGACGAATTATTTCTTATGACTTGCAAAATTAGTGTTAATACAATTTCGATGTAAATATACATACACACTTCATATTTACTTATTTCATGTAAATGGAAACAATGAAAAGACAATAGCTAGTAAGTACAACGTGAACGTACAACGCACATCGATCGACGATGAATGAATCCAGTCACTGTAAATTATGAAAACCTCCAATAAGATTCTTATAGTTTCCTTAAATTCAAATGAGTTATATAGAAAGGGAACTATATTTGATACTGCAAATTTTACGTTAATAGTGCTGTAAAACTGGGAACAAATACTATTTTATTTAAAGTCTGATTATTGATTATGTACTATTTGTCGTATAAAATAACTCGAGTCAGGGAAGACAACAAGAAATTGTCAGTCTGACGTCTGACACTTCTGTCTGACAGTTTAATTTTTTAAATTCATTTATAGCCTATCGGATACAGATACTTACAGCCTAGCTGAAGTTTAAAAAAAAATAGTTATATTTTCATCCTTCGACAGTGTCTGTTTAGTGCCGAAAAATAAAACAGCATTCAGAATATTTCAGAATAATATAAAATTGTTATGTATTGTTCATTTATGTGAATGAATCACGGAACAGAAAATTCTGTTCTGTGGAATGAACAATTAAATCATCAATGGCTGGCCATTGGCCAATCAATGGCCAGCCATTGGTGATTTAACTGTTTGCTTCACAAACATACCCATTGATTCCGTCAGTTGCAGTTTGAAGTTTATTTTGACATTAGCAAAAATAAATACCGTAATTATTTCGTAATCATATTTTTTAACCTTACTGTGTCTATGTGCGATTTTCTGATTATATTTAGTAGTTTTTGTTTTAAATTTTAAGCTATTACATTAAAAATTATGACTATTATCTCAAAATTACGTCCAGTCCTCCGCACTACATGTAAAGTAGAATGTCTTCCTGCTATTCTACAAACTTCAAACATTGTATATGTTCGTTGTTATTCATCTCAGAAAGGTGGATTGACTAGAAGTCAGGAAAGATCTGAAATTACTACTGATGTCCGCCCTTTAGGTGAAAAAATAAAAGAGACGACAAAGACAGTGTCTTATACAGGAGTAATTCTGTTAGGTGTCGGAGTTACCGGTATTATCTTCTACTATGTTTTCAGAGAGTTGTTCTCTGGAAATAGTGCCAACAGCATTTACTCGGAAGCTCTAGAGAAATGTAAGAATGTAAGTAAATTTTACAATATTGGCATGATGTTGAATTTTTTGGTATTGTCATGTTTATTAGTAACAATCATGAAAGGAAGTAACATCAAATCATGTCAAATTGATTAGATAAATATAATTGATAAGCTAAAGAAAAAGTCTATAGGAATTTTGAAATCAAATATTCCAAACTGATTACAACTCAAATGATTTGTAACACCATATAGACAAACCTTTTTTTCACTTATTTATATAGCTCTGAGTAAAATAAAAAATAAAATAAAATAATACTTATTTCCCTAAGCATTAAAAATGTCAATTGATATACTTCAATTCAGTACATACTTATTGCAGGATCCGAGAATTGAAGATGCGCTTGGAGCACCAATCAAAGGCTATGGTGAGGAGACTACTAGGAGAAGGCGTACACATGTCAGTCATGCTGTGTATGAAAAGGATGGTGTTAAGCATATGAGGATGAGGTTTTACATCCAAGGTGTCAGAAATAAGGGTGTTGTTGAATTAGACATGAAAAAGGTAGGGGTCTTAGAAATCGTTCTTTTATGTACAGTTGCTTTAACTTATCAGCTTCCTGTTAATATTGTAGGATTTTCTCGTTTTTTTTTATTGGTTTGGTTTGGCTTTCTTGGGAGCCTGCACAAGAGCTTTGTCTAATAATTAGCAGTTGTACCAGTTTGCAGGTGAGGGTGGCATAGACCCCGAAAATCTTAGTAGGGCCCCACACCCTTAATATCTCCCCACCAACAGTCTATCAGCATAAATTATCATCTTTTTTCATGGATTAGCATGTGTGATAAACCTGAAGACACTGTCTAATTTTGGTGCTTTTTTTTCAGAATGAATATGATAACTATCAGTGTCGCTATTTGTTAGTGCAGTTAGATGATTACAGTGGTAAGACATTCATCATTGAAGATAATAGAGCAGAACTTGACAGAAAAGGGACTGATTTTGGACAAATGCCTTCACTTCAGCTAACTCAATAAAAAGTCCAATATTGGAGTAATAAAAAGTGTATATTGTAAAATACTTATATTGTTAATTAGGGAATTAAGTAGTCATTGTTATGTTTAAATTAAAAAAAAATATGTATAAATAACCTTTTATTAATTCTTCTACATATTATTAATGTTTTATCAATCTCTTAAATCAAATATCTGCTTATTAAATTAAAATTACTGATTGAAAGGATTTATTCTATATTCATTAATTTCTATGATACTTATTCATGGAATAATAACAGTTCTGTTTCTAATAAGAAACTACTTCTAACTTCTAGCCTATAAGAAATGAAGTTTGAAATATCACAAAAACGCTTACATATCTTTGGCATTATTGCTAAAAATATACTTGATACCCTAAATATGAACAGATAAGATTGAAGTAAGGTCAAAAGTTGAACCAAAGATCTGATACATTTGTTTTGAGGAATGTATTAAATACCTATGTAAGGCTTGATCAATACAGAAAAGTCTGTAGCGCACCTTAAGCTTACCTTTTCTGCATAACTCACACCTAAGGCAAGCTGTTAGGTTAATCTGAAATACATAAACATCTCGCAAATCTAGAGGATTCTTGAGATGCAAGGTTTTTATTGTTAATGATGTTTCTTCCAAGGAGCAACCTCCCATGCCAATAGCAGACGGTTATTGAACACAAACATCTTGATTCTATTAAATATCCAGTAAAACAAAATAACTAGGGAAAGATACTGTGGCCAGGCCCACTTCAGCTCTTGCATTAAACTTGGAACATATTTAAATTCCATCTCCGGCACTCTGAGACGAACTAGTATTTGCATGGAACCTGTATGCCCATGTTGACTTCTTGAGTAGATTGTTTTAGTATGTGTAGTAACTGAAAATTAGTGTTTTATAAAAGACAAGTTGATTAAAACTATTTTAAAATTAATTTAATCCTAAATGTATACCTTCTCTCATAAAATAATTGCCCAGCACAATATCTACAAGGTTATCATGGTTATTCTTTGCATTCTCAATTGAGGAGCTGTTGTATCTGATGTCTATAAGATTTTGCTTGCAAGGCAAATGTGTTGTTTGATAAAATTGTAGATCGCCATAGTACTTAAAACCTGATGGAGGCATCACAAAGTCTTTGTTAATTACAGCCAAACTTTCCATATGCAGGGGGCATACTGTCTGTAAATAAAAATAATAAATGTAAAATTGTGACATTAATATCATTACTTTTGTAGTCAAATGATTAGTAAGAATACTTGTTTTACTTTTAATTGAAAGTCGAGCTTCAAAATGAAAATTAAAGATGTTAATGTTCTTAGCTGAGGAATGTTGAGATGTATTTCAAAATCCAAGATTTCATTTTTGGCATCACCATTGTAATCATGTTCTTCGACCTGTAAAAGGCATATATATTTCATAATTATTCCTTTCACAAACTGTAAACTGAAAATTATATGATTAAAAGAATGGGTAGATACATACTTGGAATGCTAAACAATCCTCTTCATTCTTTATAGTATTGCCATACAGTCCATTCATTTCGCCACATACTATAGGCTTGCTAGGGTCGTCAGTTTCTGCTGCAAGAAGATATTCGTACATGAAATGTACTGCTGGCTGTTCATGAAAATTATGTGACCTTAGCCAAAACCCTGCAAATAGGAAGATTATAATTTTGTTAAATAAAAGATAATAATATTCACTCTATATTTATGTTTAAGTAATATATAGTTTACCTCGGCTTCTGTAAGCTATGATAAAAGGTATAATCAGATTTAATGCCGTAGTGATCACCGTGAATAACATGGCTTTCGACAGTAAATAACTTTTGTATTGAACTTCTACATTATAACTAAATAACTTATAGAGACCCATTCTTTATCCATTTATAGACTTAAGTAATCATTAAATTGTTTTAGAATACCACTATAAACCGATACAAATTATAATGCATAAAATGTTTTTACGGCAGAATCGAAGTATCTCTGGCAAGATTGACAATTGACATTGACATTTGGGGTGTAAACAATACGAGGTTGCTAGGCAACTGAATGTTGCTACATATAAAAAATAAGTCATTAGAGTTGCCACATAATAATTAGTTAGCTAACATCTTTATTATTTCACTGTGGGGACGCCGGATGGCCTGACGGATGGATCCATCCACGACTTCTGCGGGCCATTTGATCCATTGCCCTATCCCTCCCCGGGGGGACAGTTCGGTTCTGCCAGCTTTTACGGTGCCCCTTCAAACTTTTTTGTTTCCTTGCAGAAGCTCGCGATCCATTCCACCTTCAGATCCCGTAGCTCCTCTATGTCCAGTGTGGCCGATCCCAGTAGGCTCCATCTGATAAGGGAATACATGGGGCACTCTGCCAGTAGGGGGAGGCTGGTCTCCTCGCTCTCTATGCACTAAAGGCAAATGGGGTCGGTCTTCATACCTATATTGCTAGGTGTCTGTTCAGTCTGCTGTGTCTTGTTATTATCTCTATGACAAACCTAATGCCTCCTCTTGAGAGTTTGGTACGTTGGCTCGTCTTTTCTTGTCGATATCTTAACTATAAGAAGATCTTTGACTGTCTCATTTCGGCAGTTGATCTTCGTCTACTGTTGGTTTCGGCTATGATACTACAGCTGATTACTCCCTTGGTGATATTGTGCGGTATTAGCAGCCCGGGTTCGGGCCCCACCAAGATTTCTTCTGCTCCTTCTGTCTAATTCGTCCGCTTTCTCATTACCTAAGATGCCCTTGTGCCCGTGCACCTAGGCAATTGTCAGGTCGGCTTTGTTAGCCAGATCATCCAGGTGTTGTCTCTACTTTGCTTAGGGCCTTAAGCGCCGCCTGGCTGTCGCTGTAGATGGTCACTCTGCCGGTGTTATTCAGTAAATTAACCATCTCAGTACATCTTTTAATGGCGTACCTACTTCTGTTTGCAAGATGCTGGCAAACTTTCCTAGAGGTATAGATCTGTTTATCTCCGATCCATATTTGCACTTTATGTGTACTCTGGAACCGGGAAGTCTCGTGGTAGCAGACAGTGCCACCAATGTCTGCCTTCTAGTTGTCTCTTGAACCTATGTGTATTTAGTACCTATTTTTTGTCGAAGATTCTCTCCTTTCCTATTATTCATTGTTGCAGAGGATCATCGATATTTTCTCTTCGTAGTTCTTACTAGAATAGCGTGGCCTCTATCCATAAAAGTTCCGATCCACTGGCCAGTGCTTCTGAGATTGATTTGAACCATTGTTCAGTTGCTTTCCTCTTTATTTCTAAGTCCAAGGGGTTTGTCCCAATATGATTTCGAGCGTGGCTGTGGGTGTCTTCATCGCGCCTGAAGTCATTATGGTCGCTAGTCTTTGGACAGTATCTAGTACCGCTTTGTTGTTCCTTATTGTGGCTTTGTGCCACCATACTAGGGCACCATGTAGGATTGTGGGTAGGATTATTGCTTTGTCTAACCAAAGCTAACATCGTTTAGCAACACGGAACATTTTGCTGTTATATTTTATTCATAGGTATACAGGGTATAATCGTTAAGTGTGTCCAGGCGATTATTCCGTAACTATTACAGATATCAAAAAACTTTAAACTGATATCGAAAGTACGTTACCTAATGAGTAAAATGACATCAATAACTTTTTAAAAATCAAACGAGAGGTATCTAAAATTTTGACATCAAACACTCCCATACATTTAGTATGAGATTAGTAGAAAGGTTTTAGTTTCCTTATTTTAAGTGATCTAGTACCTATTTTACCTTAATCATATTTTATGATTACGTATAAGTAATATGACAATGATGATTTTCAAATAGATACATGTGTAAAATAATTATCTTAGGTACCACTTGAAATTAGTAATAAACCGTGTTTTAATATCGCATTAAGTAATTTGAGCTAACTGAAAAGCACTACAAAAAAAAAGATACTCTTTGGTGTTCGTTCTAAATTCAAAACTTTTATCTCGAGTTGTTGTTCCCACCAATTTATCGTTGTTTTTTTTTAATTTGCGTTAATAATCGTGATTGTTTCATTTATTGATTGCAAAATGGCATATTCCAAAAGGGAAAAGAGAGATATGCTAAAAATTGACTACAAATATGATTGTAACAAAAGAGCGGCCATTATCGCCTACAGAAGAGAGTACCCAGACAGAGAAGTACCTTCTGGTGTACGTACCTAAAACCTTTCTACTAATCTCATACTAAATGTATGGGAGTGTTTAATGTCAAAATATTAGATACCTCTCGTTTGATTTTTAAAAAGTTATTGATGTCATTTCATTCATTAGGTAACGTACTTTCGATATCAGTTTAAAGTTTTTTGATATCTGTGATGGTTACGGAATAATCGCCTGGACACACTTAACGATTACACCCTGTATAGGTACGATTGCTGTGATTGCTGAAGGCATTGCTCCCTTTCTTCCTTTACTTTTTCCTATTCCACTTCTTCGCACTACGCGCAACCAGCGTGTGACGTCACAAGCCTCGACGATTTTGTATAGAGCGTTTTCGGATGGCCGCGAGTAAATTGTATTTTCAAAATCAAATATTTTTAAAACTATTTGTCATAAGAATATTTCACTTTGACTGTTCATTATATTATTACTAAGTGACTTAATGCCTCTCCACTAACACTTGAAATTTATGATATGGTATTAAAGTATTATTATGGATCGTTTGTATGGGAGTATAGGCCCCGTGCGCATCGCATGTGGCGCCGCCCTCGCGGCTCAATGGGAAAGTTAGTAGATGCCCGTGTGGCCATGTGGTGTCAACAGTCGTTCGGAGTTATGAACAAAACAACACAAAAATTATGTTTTTAATCACACAAGTACCACACCATCAGTGCCATACATCATGCTTTCAGGGTTGCATATAGACAATAAAATAAATTGGAAACTTCATTTAGAATATGTGTGTAAAAAACTGGCCCAATTCTCGTATGCTCTTCAGAAATTAAGGAAGGTAGCAAATACACCTACCTTAATAACAGCCTACCACGGTTATGTTAGCTCAACTCTCAGGTATGGGGTAATTTTATGGGGTAACAGCACTGACCCCGAACGTGCGTTCAAAGCCCAAAAATGCTGCATAAGAGCAATGTTTAATTTTTATGCACCGACTCCTGTCTACCATATTTCAAATCGATGAAATTATTAACATTTCCATGTAAATATATACTCGAGGTTGCAATATTCGTGAAAAATAATCCAGAATTATTTGAATATCGTACGCGTGCACTGCAACAAACTAAACTACATATTATAGTTGCTAGCCTCCCTGGCGTGGCGGTAGTGAACGCGGTCGCTACGCAGGAGGCGCGGGTTCGATCCCCGCTCAGTGCAAATATTTGTATGCATGAATATGTATATTTGCATTGGTCTGGGTGTTTCTATGTATAATATGTATGTATTTACAAAAAAAAATACGTATCTAAGTATGTTTATCCGCATTCTAGATTCCATAACACAAGCTAGTTAAGCTATGCTTACCATGGATATAGATAGCGTTGTGTGAAATGTTGTGGGATATTTATTTATTTATTTATTTATTATAGTTGCTAGTAAAACGCAATTGATGCATGAGAGCGTCTTTTGCCTGGCCCCGCGGATTTTCAATTGTATACCAGAGTATATCAGAACCGCATCTAAGCTACCACTGTTTAAAAAACAACTCCGTGACTTGTTAACAGAAAAATGCTATTACTCCGTGAAAGAATTCCTAACAGATAAGACATTACAGCAGTACAAGGTTCCCTAGTTGTGGTGTGGTCGGTTCATACAGTATTCGATGTAGGTAAATTTTATTTTGACAAAGTAAATTAATTATATCTTGACATCATAATATGCATAGACATTTACGCTTACGCAACGCAAAATCAAAAATTAAACTGACAACCTACATTATATCTATATTGTTCTTATTAATATTATTGACATTGTTAATTGAAATTGAATGAATTTTGAAATGACTATTTGTAATGATATGACAATGTTCTAATTTGTAATTTAGCCTCCAAAATTGCATGCCTATGGTGTGATATATGGTGAAACTGTATCCACTGCCTATAACCACTACTCTGTGTAATGTCCACTGCCATAACCATACTAATCCTGGTCAGCGGCACAAAATTGTATTAACCCCGGTCCTGGATCACGTCACCAAGTTGTACTGATCCTACTGCCCGGACTAAATTGTACTGTCCAGCACCGCGACTATAGTATGTTGGTTAGATGCAGCCAACTGTAGCTAATTCTACGTCACGACACACCCGAATCATAATGTATAAAGCTATCCCCGTACACCTCTCGTATTCAAACCTACGATTCCCAACCGCACTATCGTCTAATGGCCTTTTAGAACGCTTATCGTGATACGTAGTAATCCGCGATTCTATAGAAAAATGGGTTGTGAAAGATCTATTCCTATGTCGAAGTTTAACATTTAATAATATATATATCTTAACCCACTAACTCGTCCGATCTTAGTATATACATCTATAACAACATAAAACTCACCTAGATTTCAACATACAATATAAATTTGCCGGTTTCCAACGCTCCTACAAGCTCACCCAATGTCTCACTGTTTCTGATACACATCATTTAATATCATAACACCTCTCAATTCATTTTATCAATTAATATAACCAAAATGCTAACTTTATTTATTATTAGTAGCGACTAACGCCTTTGACAACTGACATTTATAATGACACTTGAAATTTGAGGTTACGTCTCTTCCTACGTTCAACATCCCAGCACAGAGACACCTACCACAATACGCTTGTACTACATGTAAAATTAGAATCAACAAAACTAACTGTCAATCATTCAATACTTCAAATTATAATTGTTTTCGAGGATACCAACAGAGGTCCCGTTATTCAAGAAAAATATACAAACATTTACTATCAGTGAAACTTTATAGTTAAGTTCAACTCATCATTGAAGCTTCTATAAACCTTTATTATTTCTGTAATATAGTGTATTTTCCCCCCCCGTGTATAAGAAATGTGGCCCCGTGCTCGCCACATTCAGTAGGACCCGCCACTAGTACTAAGATAGTCCTTCCTATGCCTAAGTAGGTATTTAGGAGACAATTTTAAAGTCCCCTGCCTACTGTATCGAGGCATCCGGTATACAAATCCCCAATTCTATTTTCAGAATAGCGTAACTCTAACGCAGGACTTCAATCCTATTGCCGTAATTCCTTTAATATAAGGTATTAAGATATTATCGCAGTATCATCGCTCTAAGCGTCACTTTAGGACAATTATATTAGTATCTATCACAGTAACTTCTGCGCTGTTTGATAACGATAAGTTTAATTAGGTAAAGCTCATTTATAAGCACAGACTTAAAATAAAAATGGGTGCGTGTACTTATGTACGCGCGTGAGAAGTTATACTTCTTTGACTTAATGAGCGGTTAAGCAGACGGCTTCATACTGTTAATTTTGTGTCACAGGTGCGCGCGCATCTTAAAATTTCACTCTCATTATTTTTTCATAACGCGCCTAACTTCATACTGTTAATTTTGTGTCACAGGTGCGCGCGCATCTTAAAATTTCACTCTCATCATTTTTTCATAACGCGCCTAACTTCATACTGTTAATTTTGTGTCACAGGTGCGCGCGCATCTTAAAATTTCACTCTCATCATTTTTTCATAACGCGCCTAAAGAAGTATAACTTCAATTATAGTAAATACTAGGACCAATTCACTTCTGAATAATATTGTCTGTATAGACACTTCAGAGAGAATATATTCTCACCGAACACATGATCGAACTACAATAATTCAGCTCAACTATAGCTTTTGCTTTACCCTAGCGGGTGATAAGATTACTATAAAATAGCGATCGAGCGACCATGTGCATTCAGTACAGTACATATAACAACTGATTATGCAACAATGATTAAAATATCCAAACATCATTATTTGTGTGTTTGTAGCCATGGTAATCTTATGTGTAAGATCTTGCTCGTACACAAAGAACAATAGTAAAATAACTACCTCTGTAGCTAATCCGTTAGATACTTTCGATCCTTCAGACTTCGGTGGTCTTGCACATAATTCTGTAGCCAGAAAGGTTTCACTAGTGTGAATGTACAATATACCGTTGTGTTGTTGTTCAATAATGAACCAGCAAGGATCTATATGTAAATAGTAAATATTATATCAAAGATGGTTAGGACAGATCAATCACTGTGTATTTACCTTTAACAATATCTGAATTCTGTAATGAATACACCAGTTCACTGCCTCCATTTCACTCACAATCACTCACTTCACTATTAAATCACTCGTCGTGGTGTTGCAGCATTCGCTTGTAGTTTTATTTTCACCATAATCTTAGCGTAATTATTACACAATCCTGTCACTATAATCCCAGTAAATTCCAACAACGTAAATCGACAAGAAAATTGGTTTGCAAAAATTAGCGGGAAAACTTTCATTCTTCGGTCACAAGATGGCGGTCATTTACAAATCTGCTATGTTGTAATTGAACCAATTGCCTATCTAATTTCCTAATCAGATTATTATGATTTACAATAATAACAACTTAGATCACCCCTTTACAAACGCGATTCTACCTACCTAATATATATATTCATATGTTTACTATTAGTGTGTACCTACTCACCTACCTGACTAAACTAACCATGTATCAACAAACATTTAACTACGTTAAAGGTGAAATGTGTAAAGCTAATCTATCTGACTAGGGCGCAGGTAGTAAGCCTGACTTTGAGCTATCACTAGTACCCCCTACGAGCAAGAGACCACGGCCGAAGCCAAGGATGTGTTCTCTCACAGGACAAGGACATAAAAGTGTGTATATATACATATATAAAGATAGACAGGACTGATCCGCTCTGGAGAGCGACAACCGCCTACCCTCCAGTCACAAACCATCCTGGAAGCTCACGGATCCCTTTCAGGCAAAATCCGTGTGCTGAGCGCTTCAGACTATCCTCAGCATGCCTAGCTGAACAGAGGACAAGAGCTTCGTTATCACCGATAGGTATCAACTCAAGGCAATCACTTCGATTGACTTCCTAAGCGGGGGAACCTAGCTAATACCTATGGCCTCAACCGTCCCTAGCCCTACCAAAGTCCCACAAAGAATCCCTATATAAACATTTTATCTCATGTATGGCTCTGTACCGCAGACTCACAGTACAGCTGATATTCTGAATTGAACACGAGATTCAATTCTTAATCCCAGAGATAAAGGTGTCTTGTCTGGCTCATACGATAAAATGTTCATTTCGCGAATTATAAACTTCAATAAAGGCGAGCTACCTAATTCCTCCTTTCACTAATTTAAACACTATAGATTTACTAATTAAACTCAATTATTCACAATCAAAGTAAAAAATCTTCACGACTTTAAATGTAAAATTCTCAAAATTCCCGCCAAAGTACACTATACAGAATACCTTTCGCGAATCGACCAACCCCGAAGCCAGCTCAAAGAAAAAGTGTCCTTGAATTCCCTCGTAGGCCTTGCTTCAAGGTCTCCAACACCCCCACAGCCAATCAGAAGATTCGATTTTCCCGCCAAAAGTCACAATTCATGAATAATTGACAACAGCGCTAGGTTTTTTATGGCGCCTGCGTTATAATTATGAACTAACTTAAATCTTCCGGGAACCAATGGCTTGTTTTAAATTTTTATAAGCTATTTACATACTTTCACTCATTGATTCTAACTGTCAATATTTTCATAATAATATAAGATTAATTTTATGTTTAATAAACATCCATATTATCCTCAATAATAGATATAGAAAACTATTCAATAATCATTTGACCTTTAAACAATAGTAGCCAATCAGAGCCATTTCCTGCATTTTTCATAGCTCTGAAGCACACAGATAATAAATAGTATTTATAATCTCTCTTCAACAGTACTTTATTGCATTAAATATTATAATTATTGTTCTTTGTAAATAATTAATAAGTTTTAACTTTATCTGTTTATTCTTTTCTTTATTATTTTTCTTTATTAATTTTATTATAAACAATACACAAAACTATTATAATATTATTCTTGTGTAAATATCCATAGACTATTTTTCTTAAATTCTTTCAATCATAGTCCCGTCTATACTGTCTATATTAAACTACATTTTAAATTTATTTGTTCATAAAACATATTTACTTGCCCTTTGCAATTTAACAGAATAATTTCTTTATGAATCAATTTTTCTTTAACTACATACCATAGTGTACATTTATCCAATATTTTATTTACGTATAAAAAATCCTTACTTAATCAACTAGATGGCGTTTTACGACATTGAATTATTTTCGTTTTATAAAAAACTATGAGATATTCTATTCACTTGTAGAAATTCTTACTTAATCACTAGATGGCGTTTTACGACATTGAATTATTTTCGTTTTATAAAAAACTATGAGATATTCTATTCACTTGTAGAAATTCTTACTTAATCACTAGATGGCGTTTTACGACATTGAATTATATTATTTATTTATGTTTTCTTGTTTTATAAGAACCTCGAAACGGCGTTTCAGTCCGTTACATCTGTAACCCATATATGCAATAAATTATTACATAAAATAAATAAAAAATAAAATAAAATAAAGCAATAATTTATTAGTGCAAGAGGCTAGTGAAATTCCTATGAACTAGAATCGACAATTGCTCTAAAAATACTTATTTTGTTTGACTGTACAATCCTGCATATTTGCTTCAATGAGTTGTTATCCTTATACAAGTAACTGTAAAAATTCATGATTTAGTGTCGTTTGCATCAGATCTTAACAATACAATTTACAATAAGAAAAAAGTTTTTCATATACCTTCAACGTAACATCGTACGGAGGGTTTGTTACCCTAGTTTGTGGTAATACTTTTCCCTCGATGATACGTTTACCATCTACATCGATAATTTCTCTCACGTTGGAGATATGCCTGCTTTCAAATAGGTTTTTACCTAAAATTCAATTCAATAATAAGCGGCAACGCATTCACTCGGAAGGGTTTGATTCCTAATTTTTTTTGGTAGATACATTAATTATCTTTTGATATCGATTTTGCACGAAAAAAATGTAAATAGATTGATTGAAAACCACATTGGGATATCGTCGTGGTCATAACGTTAATTATTGTTAATTATTTTCGATTAATAATGACCTCGAAGTGCGTATGAATCATATACTACTTGGAAAGGCGCCAGTCAGCTGGGCATCTACGAATTGTCACCACTGTTCCGCGAGATGGCGCAACAGTAGGCGCATCGAGATACGCACGGGGCCTATAGAAAAGTGTTGTTTTAGATATTTTCAGGCATTTTTAATAATTTTCTCTGCGTAAGAACCATCCTCGTACTGCCAGAGATCCTCGTTCCAAAGATTTATGCTTATTATTCAGAGATTCATTTTTATATGTATTATAGAAGACTAGTTGTTGGAAGAAGAAACCATGGGTTTCACTTGTCCTTATACCTATAAATTACATTCCCGCAACCCATGGAAACTTATTCCCAGGATATAAAGTAGCACATTTATTAAATGTTATTCCAGACTAATCTTAGATCCCTGTATCAAATTTCAAAGTTACCGTTCAGCCGGTAGAGCTTGACTGAGTGACGAATATCGCAACATACAAACATCTTCACAAACGTTCAGATTCATAATATTAGTGTTAATATGAAGTAGGATAGTACCTATAGGATTAGTATTTTTCGATTGTATTTAATTAACTACACTTTTATATTATTATAGATATTTCATTAACTCAAGTAATGATTTAGGTACTCTTATTTATTTAATTATGTATCTTCTGATTTAATTCATGATATATACTGGCGTGTAGAGCCAAAAAAGATTTAATAGGATTTTTTTATAGATACTATCCGGTCTTTAAATTGTAAAATCCGCCAACATTACAGTAGGTCTAAAAAGGCCATATTGTATGTTCATTTACTGATCACCCTGTGTGCTATTTCCAGATCTCATCGATGCATGCTCTTTCTTTTCTTTTGTTAACCTCGCTCCCCGCCACCCCGCACCATGAGGACGCGGACGGTACAGTTCTCGCCGAGTCAGCCGAGTTCAGACTATAGTATTTAGCATCCAGGTTTTCTAAACGTAAACCTTTCTGTAACGGTAAATCAAGTTATAATAAAATGATTAAAGCTTATAGACAGGTAGGTACATAGGTACATCAATATACTCACGCCTGTTAATTCGCAAAGGGGTACCTAAGTAGAGGTGTATTAACACTCAGGTACAGTATAATAGAATCCGCTAATAAATGGCAATGAAATGGAGAGACAAACATAGTTCGTCGTGACATGACCTTAGTACCCATCCAAGTAAGCGAAGTCACTATATTAATTAGACTTTGTTACTTCATCTTAGGCCGAGTCATAATTGCAAAAGGACTCTACTCTACAGTATTTTTTAAATTTTAAAGTGGGTATTTAAATTTTTGGAAGGTATAAAGCTTTACAAAAATCTATTACACCTTAAATTGAGTAGGTACAGTGTTGAACCTTGCTAAATGCTTTCTGAACTATTAAGTACTTATAAAAAGTCGGGATAAGAAGCTACTTTAGACTTTTACTCTCATGGCTTAATTTTATAACCTTAAATCTTCCATTTTCTTCTTGAAACTGTTTCAATAATAGTTCTTATTTCGTGCTAGTTCTTATTTAAGGCTCTCACCTCGAAGCTCAAAGTTTGTTCTGGTTTTGGAGTTGTTTCCTTATTCCTTTCCATTTATTTTTCGATTAATATTGGCTTATTTTGGAACCATTAGCGTCTTCCTGTGAGAAAACCTTTCTGTTTTCAATGTAGACATCCCCACGAATATCTGAGGTCTTGATACCCGTTACCTACGGATACCCAATGCGGTTTTATCGGACCCGAACCGATTAAAACCTGGAGCCTTATATGCCAGTGTGTAACCCTGCCCCATAAGGTATTTTCCTTGCACCCTAGCTGAACTCTTGCACCCAGATTGAGATGTCTGCTATAAAATACCCTAGTTACCCACCTAATTATTTTTACTAGATATGTGAATTAATGTAGGACAGACATATGTGGTAATGGTGCCACCGCCGGATCCCGGTAGAAGGGCATTCGAAGTGCTGACTTCTCACTACCATGGCGTAACCAAGACCGTGTAAAGTGGAAAAGAAAAAGCCGGAAGGCGGAGCCTGGGCTGCGAGATGAAGACCTTAAATGCAAATACAATCGGGTCACAACGTCTTTATGATGATGATTAACGTAGGTATACTAGATTTTGCCTCTCTCATTAGATTGCAATTCCTCTGTGCACTCTCGGGTTTGCTGGAAAAGAACTCAACCTTGAGTTAAGCTCGCCTTCGTACATAATATTTTTATTGTTTGTAAAAATACCATGTAACTGCTAGATACACTAGTGAATGAGTCAAATGATTGAATATTGACACTTTGTCCTAGTTCGGATTCCTGTAATTTTCCAACTTCCTTTATTCCTATGTGCTGCGCGCTGGTCGGTTTTCTGGGCTACTTACGTATCTATCCATACTCCACAGTCTAACGATACTAATGTAATAAATAAAAATAATATAAATTTAATAAATGCGAAAATTAAGTTTTCACGTCTAAATCACTGAACCGATTTTGATGAAACTTGGTATACGGGTAGATTGAACACAGGCTGTTTGGTCGCGATAACCGTCATCCACGCGGGTGGAGCCGAGAGCAACAGCTTATTTTTAATAAACACGCAAAACATAATATCTAAAACAAAAAATGCTAAACATAATTCACTTGGTAACAGTGTCCGTTACCCCGTTTTGTCTTGAACAATAGGGATATGGAAGCAACGAGGAATGGTGTGTGAGGCACCTCTGTAGGTTGGTAAGTACAATACAACCTCAAAGCATATTAAGTACCTACCTGAGCACAGTCACGAACAAAATATTCTTTCTGTAAGGAAAAACATGTGAGGAATCATGTCCTTAATGTTTCAGCAAATAATCATCAAGATCCGTTCAAAAATAACGCGTCAGTAAACTTCCTCTCTTTTCTCTCCCATTTTACCTCCTATAAAAAAGCTCAAGACAAAAGTGGAGTTGCTTATCTAAAAACATGTTTGCCAAGTTTGGTGAAAATCGGTCAAAAAATGTGTTAGGAGTGAGTGTGAGTGTGGCGAGGTGTCGTTAGTTTAATGGCCAGGATTTGAATCCAGGACATCATAATAACTTGCTATATCGTATAGATCATAAATGTTAGGTAGTATTCTGAAATATTTAAAAGAGGAAAATTATATGTACCTCATTTTTTGTCCATCCTATTGTTAATATAAACGACCCATTACGTTCAGGTCTTTAACTAAGTACTTTAATACCATTGCATGTTGTGGTTATTATATTGAATAACTTGTGTTTTCTCTTCTTCATCTTAGCGTTAATTCCAGTCGCATCTGAAGCTTTCATCTTGTGTAACCAATAAAAATAGCAACAAATACGTACAATATAATTTAAAAAAGTTATATTGTATTTGTAATTACTTAAATTAAATAGACACAATTTTCATCACGACTGTACGTATTAACACGAGTGTTTTAGTAACTAGTTCTATTTAAGAGAGTTCTACTTGTTTTAAGTACGTGTCAGTGAACATCAACAATAGACCTAGAAGCTAGTGACTCCGGCGCCTGTGGTGACAACTGATACCTAAGGGCACTGAACGATCTATTGTTCTGAGTGGCCCTATATAAAGGTCCCGAAACTTCTCAACGACATCATTCGCTCGGGTGTCATCCCGGAGCACTGTGAGGTCCTATATCGGGACTTGAACTACTCACTTGCAAACGAAGCAATAACGCAAGGATGTCTATGGTCAGAAGATCTAGTATGGACAGAATGTCCTCTAGTATGACGTCCAGCATGACAGGAATGGGGCTTGGTGGAATAACTGGACTAACAACTGGAATGAGCTCACTGAGTTGCACGAGGGAGCAGCAGATGACTGTTGGCGGTATGCCCTCAAACTATGTACCAGGGCTGTCAGCTTATTACAATATATCCAGTTTCTGTCAGCGCCCTGGACAAACGCGCCGTTGGCCGATGCAGCGTTCGGGTCCTACGGCTCAGCATCGCCCAGGTCGCTCACACAGCACGGGATCCTTGCACCGCATGAAGTATTCTACAAGGAATAGTCCAAACACGCAATATACGCATAATCTCATCTGTAAAATGGCTGACCAGAACGAACGCCGGCGTCGACAGGACACCATGGAGATGATACCACAAAGTTATTATTCTCAGCAGCCACTGAAGGTAGAGCTGACTGAATTCTACTCTCGCGATAACTCGAAAGACCATCACACCGAACAATATGATTTAGTAAACGATAACATCCTGCCCAACCCCGTTCTTAGACGTGGCCAGAACTTCTTCTTCGCTGTCCGTTTTGACAGGACATACGATAAGCAGCAAGATATGATCCGGATCGTTTTCTGTTTTGGTAAGTGTTGTATTATAGAATTAAATATCACAATGTGTATGAATGACGTTAATAAACATTATGTTATGCAGGACCTAAGCCCAGTGTCACCAAGGGAACTCGCGTAGTTTTGCCCGTAAACTGGAGCAATCAACAAGGTGTTTTCCAACACTCCCGCGATATGATGGGAATGGGCTTGGGAATGGGAATGGGAATGTCCCGGATGCAGGATACCAGTACTGGTATGGCCACTGTGGGTTCAATGGGTACTATGGGCAATATGAGTACAATGGGAACAATGGGTTCCATGGGACCGATGAGCGGTATGCGAGAGACTACAACCTATGGAGTCCGCCGCAGTTCCTTCAGTAATGAACCATTGCCCTTGCAACATAGTCCACTCAGCCCACATGGACCGATAGATCGTCCTATGATGGACCGCTATGTGGGAACAACTCAACATTCTTCATTTGGCCGTGGTTATGGTTCTCGTCATGGATCGATGCAGAATTTGGCATCTCTGGCTCACGATACGGATAGATGGGATATCAGCATTCAGCGTCAAGATGGGAATACAATCACTTTCCAGGTCCATGTACCGGCTACTGCTCCAGTCGGAGTTTGGAATTGTTGGGTTCAAACCAATCGCTTCGGTCAACGTGATAATCGCCACGATTATAAATGTGATGAAGACATCTACATGTTGTTCAATCCTTGGTGTCGTGAAGATCCCGTATACATGGATAATGAGTCGTCGAGAAAAGAATACGTCCTCAACGACCAAGGAAAAATTTGGTGTGGCACTTGGCGTCAACCCAAAGGTCGCAAATGGATTTACGGACAATTTGACGATGTGGTTTTACCAGCTTGCATGTACTTGTTGGAACGCAGCGGTCTTGAACATTCAGAACGCGGTAATCCAATTCGTGTTACTAGAGCTATTTCATCCATGGTGAGTTAATATCTAAATGCCCAATGTTTGTGTTTTGATGCTTCTATGTAAATAATTTATTAACCTCATTTGCATGATTATAGATTAATGCGAATCATGATGACGATGGTCTAATGGTTGGCCGTTATGATGGCGAGTATAAGGAAGGTGTAGCACCACACGCTTGGACTGGTTCCGTTGCTATAATGGAGCGCTACCTTACCGATGGCGGCAGACCAGTTGAATATGGCCAATGTTGGGTGTATTCGGGACTTGTGGTTTCAATTTGCAGGGCACTTGGTAAGGTTTTATAAAGCTGTTATACCTGCTAAAACTCCTTACTCAAATGTGAAGTATCTAACTTTACTTTTGTATTTTAGGAATACCCTGCCGATCAGTCACGAACTACGTATCAGCCCATGATACCAATCGTACTTTCACGGTGGACAAGTACTTCGATCGCGATGGCAATGAAGTTCCCAATGGTCCTGATGAAGACTGCTACGACTCCTGCTGGAACTTCCACGTGTGGAATGACGTATGGATGCAGCGTCCTGATTTGCCTCAAGGTCTTAAAAATTTCCAATTATTTTGTAGAGCTTTATAGTTTGTTAACTGTGAATTCGATATTAATACTTAAATGCATTTCTTTTGTTTCAGGTTACAGTGGCTGGCAGATAATTGACTCTACCCCTCAAGAAGAAGCAGAGGCTGTATACCATTGCGGACCTGCTAGCGTAGAAGCTGTTCGTCGAGGCGAGGTTGGCTTCCAATATGATACACCTTTTATGTACTGTCAGCTTAATGCGGAACTTTGCCACTTCCAAGAAGAGGAAAATTCTGAATGGGGTTTCATCAGGATGGCTTCGAATCAGTATCAGTGAGTAAATTAATGTTGATTAAGCACCTTCGATATTTCGATATTATTATGAACAGGAGTATTAAATATTATATCTTACAGAGTTGGCCGAAAGATCCTTACCAAAAACCCGAACCGCGATGATGATGAAGGTGACAGTGACATGCTGGAAATCACTCATGAGTACAAGACTGTGGATAGCTCTTCGCCCGAACGTCTCGCCGTCATTGCTTCTTGCCGAGGCTATCAACGCCTCCAACAATACTACGAGTACCCTGATCGTAACTTTGAAGATGTTTACTTTGATCTTATGGATATTGATCTGGTTCCATATGGTCAACCGTTTGATTGCACGATGAATATTCAGGTAGATTAACGTTATGGCTGTTCTAAAGTAGACATTTCTCACACATCTTCACATTCACGATTTAAATAATTCCACAGAACAAATCGCATGAAGATCGTACAATTTGGTGTGTGCTCACCGCTTCTTCCTGCTATTACACTGGCGCCATCGCATCGCGTCTTCGTAGAGCCCAGGGAGAATTTGTCGTGCGTGCTGGACAGCGTGAAGTTCTAAAACTGCACGTCGCCCCACAAGAATACATGGACAAATTGGTTGACCATTCTATGGTCAAGGTACACGCCATGGCCTACGTGAAGCAGACACGACAAGCTTGGTCAGATGAGGATGACTTCCCACTACATAAGCCAAGGATGCAAGTCCAGGTACAAACCATTTTTTCTCATAGTACCTATAACCTACTTATATTTATTTATAAAACTTTTGCCTGATTCTCACTTACGTTGTTCATGGTAGGTAAGGGGCCAACCGTGCATAGGACAAGAATGCGCCGTGACATTCAGCTTCCAGAATCCGCTGAACGTACATTTGACTGACTGCTACTTTACTTTTGAAGGACCAGGAGTTCAAAGACCAAGACAGGTACGATGTTGTTTTTTATATTCTTTTATCATTTATAAACAGAACAGTTTTGTTCAAAGATTGTTGTTCCTTCAGATAAGATTCCGCGACGTGAAGCCGGGTGAATTCGTGAACTACCAGGACAAGTTTGTCCCGCGGCGGCACGGTGAGCGCCGAATTGTTGTGACATTCTCGTCGCGGCAGCTAGACGAGATCTTCGGTTGCACTACAGTGAACGTGCGCGGCTAGCTAGGCCCCGGGCCCCGCGCGCCTTCTCCGCGCACCTCGCCGGGCCCGTCGTCTCCTCCCGCGCTGCAGATGGATCGATCACATGTGTCACATGTAGCGCCTGAACAACATCTGTATGTTCAAGAAGAGGCGGTAGTCATTATAAAGACTACCTCCTAAACGATCACTGCGCCAAATACCTGGCTATTATAGTAAGGTACTTAACATTTCTGATTAAATATTTTCTCGTGATATCTCTTATTGAATGATTGTTCGATACATATGTAATGTACTCTAATACACTAGGTACATTATACTAATAATGACATGGCCAGTTTAAACGGATTTGATTGATGTTATGTTTGTTACTGATGTATACCGTTTGTTTCACCAGCACATTGATAATAGAAAAACACAAAAAAACTGTATTTAGTCACATTTACACCGTGTTTTATATAATTGTTTATTGTATTTGTTAATTTTAAGGAAACCGATGCTTCATGTGCCATTGTTCTGATATATTAAATTACTCTTTACAATGGAGTTTATTATTAAGCAATTAAATCATTTTAAGTTTAACTTTTTATATATTATACAACCTATTCAATATTTTAAGTTTTATATAACTATTGTAATCATTACAACCAATTTTTATAAATTACTTACACTATAAAATATAATTATTTGCACTGTGTTTGTGTGTTTTTGGGATCTCAAAAATAAAGAGCATTCACTGCATTTACAGATTTCATTTACCTTTTCCTTTTCATGCTGAAACTTACCCAAGTACAATATTATCAGGAATACCTTTGTGGAATGTATATCTAAATGGTAGAATCAGACAGAACTAATAAACTTAACTAATTTTTTGTTATTTTTATGGAGAGGCTTTGTTTCTCGCAGTGATGTAGACAGGTAGAGACGGTTCAGTTGATTATGCCTGGTCTGTTTCAGCTATTGAATTCGCTGGCACTGAGCCCATTTATATGCCCTAAGTATAGCTATCATCCTCATAATTCGGTCTTTGGTGTCGAGGTCTACTTAACGAGGAGGTATGTGACCCACCTTCACTTCAGAAGGAATGCAAATGAACCTAAAGTGAATGTAAACTTGTAAAACTCTATGCTTTATTTTGGTATTACATTGTGTTTGCATCTTGCCGTATGATCTGTCGTAAAAAAAGGACAATATAGTGTTGTTACATTAGATACCTATTAAAAGTAGTCTAGTTTTGTACAAAACAGAATAGTATACCCCGTAGATGATGCGACGGGCATTAGGACGAACAGAGCCCGGCCAGAGAGTCTTAAAAACAGTAGGAGAAGGTTTGATTCTGATTCAGCTACTTCACTAATCATAGATGGGAGGAATGGGGTTTAAAAAAGAGGCTAAGCTATTTTCTACGCCACCTAATTAGACCTGAAGTTAGAGAATATAACCAGAAACCTATTATGATCTTGTCTTTCTTTCTTTCTTCATCCTAGCGTTATTACCAGTCGCATCCGATGCGAAGTTCTCAACTTGAAGTCTGGGGTCTCCTTTTACCAGTCTTACTACGGATTTGGCTGAACTTTGACATTTTCCTTGAAGCGACTGACCTCCACAACCCAAAGACGATATCGAAGCATTGCAGTTAGACCAGTTGTTGGATTTTTTAGGTCTCCAGCTACCCGTAACGACTGCCATAGATATTTGTATATTAGTATAGCAACGGGGGCCGACCGCTTAACGTGCTCGCCGCGGCACGACCAGACTAGTACAAATACCCATATTCATGGATACAAACATTTGCACTGAGCGGGGATCGAAACCGCATCTACTGCCAACAGCCAATCAACCAACATAATATGATCTAGTATTCAAATATGTAACAAGTAAATATATTATGTATTCAGATGGTTGCCTTAATGCAAAGCTTATGAGGAAATTGATAAAAGGCCCGCAGAAGTCGCGGATGGATCATCCGTCCGGCAAATATGCAAAGCGTTCAGTATTAGGTACACTTTCGGTTATAAACGTACGATACGCGTTGTTAATATTAGCCTAATTTGTCAAAGTCAACACAAGTGTAAATGGATCACAGTGGCGGATTTACAAATTTGCCGCTAGTAGGCTATTACATTTTTGCCGCCCCTACCTACATTTGAAATACAATAAGCTAGTTTATTTTACAATCATATTTATTACATTTATCCTGAAATTGCAACTTTATAATTTGTGTTCTATCGTCCTCATTATTAGTATGATTGTGAACTAGGGGATTGTTGTGTCAGTTGCTAAATTATTTTTGAGACCCACGATTTAGCGAAGAGGATACTGTTGACCCAATAAACAGCAGCATACTCGACAGCCGGTCGTACTTCGGGGAGTATCTCCGAAGTTTGGCTCCTAAATTGAAGAGTACGCTAACGCTCTGGCAAGGCCAGGCTCCGGATCACTCCTGTAGGAGCTTACGCGGGAATCGTGCAGTCCATGGCCCTATATGGGTAGCCAATATGTACGGTGATCCTGAACGCCAGTCACGTGTAGAAGCTCCACAGTGCACGATAATCACCATTAGGGGGCGTGTCTCCTCGCCGGATCGCTACCATGGATCCTGGAGGCGAGAGCCCTTTTGATGCTATATAGAAAGGAGGTGCAGAGACCAGACCTGAACGCGAGTCTGAGGAAATCCGGGCCGCGAAGTCCCAGCTCCATAGGGATATGGTAGCAGAGTGGGAGCTACAACTTGGACAACAACGCGCAGTGTACGCCGTAATAGCGGCGTTAAGACCCATCATGGGGGACTGACTAGAGTGGCCTCATGAATGATGGCTAGAGTGCCATCACTGTGATGCGAGCGAGGATACAGGGCAACACACGCTGACCGAGTGTCTGGCGTGGGAGACACAGGCGGGTCGTAGTGGCGACCCTAGGACGGGGAGTTCTTTCGATCACCGCCTTGTTGATACGTTGCGAGACCTTGTGGGTTGCCGCCGTCCCCTTCTGCGAGTAAGTAAAGCTCTAGAAAGAGACGGCGGAGCGAACCGGAGTGGACTCTCGGACCGCGTAGCACAATCTAGCCCGGATAGGATTTTTCTTATTTGTGTAAAAACATTTTTGGGTCACACCCTAAAATTTGCCGTCCTAGGCTCCAGCCTACTCAGCCTACTGGTAATTCCACCACTGATGGATCAGTAGACCCCTTATACATTTCAAATTATTACATCCACATTGCACGCTGTGGTTATGAGATGAAAATATTTTGGTTGTACGCTTGGCACGTTGCAAATAGCCTAACCTTCGTTGTTAGTGCATTCCAAAATAATTGTGTTTGATTTTCGAGTGTTCGAGTGCATTCCGAATGAAAGTTTATAAATATACTTCGCGCCTTCACAAGTAAACAAAATGGGTAGGTGCTTAAGTACTTGTACTTAGGTCATACCTACTTAGGCCTTGTGACAACTCATAGCTAGTGATAATATGTGTGAATGATTTATGAATCAGTATAGGTATTAAAAGTTCAAAACTTCACTATAAGGTCATCAGTGTGCCTTTTTATTAGTCATAGTTATCGTGTAGGCATACCTACCAATGGAAATTACGATGAAACAAAGAGTGGTGATGCATTCTTACGCATCTGGCTGCAATCTGGGCACGGGCTTTTCCCAAATACCAACCATAGAATTGATATGATGTAATCTTCGTATTTAAAACTGCTTCCGAGCTTTAATCAGTTTCTTATACTACTTAGGGGGCAGACAAGCCCACGGCCCACCTGATGGGAACGTGTTACCGTGGCCTATGAACGTATGCAGCACCAAGGGCGTCATACTCACACTATCACCCCCTAAGAGCCTTCTAATAACCTTTTTGAAGAACCCCATAAATTATAGTCGCTTGGAAAACCACAGGAAACCAAAAAATTACACATTAAAAAATAGTCCAAGGACATAAAACACGAATCAGAAATATAATTTAGGTATATGTGGTTCGCGTGGGGTTCAAACGGTGTGTGGTTAGGTGTACCTAATAACAGAGACAATTCAACATGGAAAAGAGGAGTAGCCAAGGTAAAATGGGAATCAGGATTGGTCGTAGATATCCTGAAATTGTGCACTAAAAAATAGGTACGTAAGTAAATACAATGTTGTAGTTTCGTAGTAAAATTACCTGCTAGGCACCTACCGAGGTACTGCTTATAACAATGTCATGTCAGCCATGTGATAAATTCCTTGCCGCAATCATTGAACAAAGAGAAGCTAATTAATTCTATTAAAAATAAGAAGTGAATGGAATTAATTAGTTAACTATGGCTAGGTAATGATGAATGCGTTTCTACGTTATCGTGTATGACTATAATACGGAAAGAAGATGATAATAATCGTATGAACAATGCCTTTATCTAATCAAATACCTATATAATGTTATTAGGGCGTAAATCTCCAGGTATATTTATCATTTCGTAAACTACTTAGTGATAACAAATCTTGCACACTACATAAGGCCACGGTGGCCACGGTAACCGTCACAATGTAACACGGTAACTATCAGGTGAGCCATGTGTTTGTCTTCCACCTAAATTATATAAAAAATACATAAAATAAATGTATATTTTACCTACAGTCAAGAAAAAAGAGGCTTGATAAATTCTTATTTACTGATCACCTTCTCTATAAATCTTTCATAAAATAGAACAAAATTATGAAATACCGATATTAATTGCAATTCAAACCTAATAAAAACCGACTGCCATGACCATAACCAAAAGGGCGCGGAACGATCGTCATAGCATATTAGGTCAGCTATTCTCAAACTTTTTTGAACAAAAAAACCCTTTTGGAATGCGAAGTATTTGATGGAACCCCAGTTAGAAATGTTACTACTTATTACTTACTTTACTTAGTAATTACTACATAACAAAGTATAATAATAGAAGATATTAAAAAAATCAAAAATAATGCCAGGTATGAACCTGTTTTTTATTTTTCTCTCAATTGGTTGATATCAGGTTTGATAAAAGACAGTTGAAGTCTCATATCAGGTTGGCGTTCAGCCTTTTGCGGTATTTTGGTTTCGTGGCTGCATATGTTGAGAATCCTATTTCGCACATATATATGCTATAGGAGATAAGATAAGATAAGGATAAGATTATTCAGAGCCATTTTGGGAAGCATTGCATATTCATCACGGATTATGCGTGAGAGGCGTCGTTTTGAACAGAGACGACTCAGGATGTTCCGGTTTCTAAATTATACCTACTGTTGTGGTAGACGGCTAAGTTCGGCTGCGGCTCGTGATACGATGGCTCGTGATGCGTAGAATCGTACGATAAGAGAGAGGTATTTTGATTTTTTCTAAATTCCTAACCCCATTAAACGTGACGACCCAAACGTCGTCTTCGTCAGAGCTCATTGCCATTTTGCACAGATTTCACGTTAATTTACCGTGTTGCGACACACAGAAACAGTTGCTACTCAGTCTTAAGGCGCCCACTCACTAACCGTCCGCCTGCAGTTTCTGGTCATATCGGGCGGCCTGCAGGCCAATAGCGCTCTCACACTATAATGATTATGGCCTGCCGGCAATGGGCTGTTGTCAATTTTGCGACTATACAATGGCAGTTGGGCGTCGACAGTTACACAAAGACTACGAAAACAGTGCAAGGCAGGAAAGGAAGGAAACTGTCGACTCACAACTGCTAGTGTGTGGTCTCAAAACAGACAACAGGGTATTGCTGGCAGGCCAAGTGTGTTGGCGCTATTGGTTTAGGACTGCTGGCCGCCAGATAGGACCAGAAACTGCAGGCGGACTGTTAGTGAGACCTTAAGTGTGGGGTTTATTCTACGCAGAACAGAATATGATTAAGTCGATAAACTGACAGATTTATTTCGTCCGGTACACTGTTGGTGAGCGGGCGCCTTTATTACACATACTTGACCGGTTTTCTATTTCTTGAGTCAATGTATTGATGTAGGAATGGATGTTGGTATGAAACTGCATGAAACGTGCCCTGGCTAACGTCGATCACTTCAGTTCCAATAAAAGTTGTTATTACCTGAAAATTGTTTCGGTTAGTGTATTTTCATAACTACCAATAGTTGTGTAATGGTGATTTTATGTGTTGTATGTACATAAATAATGTTCTATGGACATGTGCAACAACAGGTATGTGTGATTCAACGGATGTGATTCAATTAGAATAAGTAAGAGTAAAATAAATTATGATAGTAATACCTTTAATTAATTTCTGGTCAAATACAAGTAAGTATATAAAACATAAGAATTTCTCCTCAAAGTTAGATTGTTAGTTACTTGTCTACGTTGCCAATAAAAACCTCCTTTAGATGTCCATTCACTTACCTGCTAAATAAACTTGACTATCGAAATAAACTCGGAATGAACTGGGAATAAATTAATGAAATCTATAATTTTTAATCTTGTTGGTATAATACTTACGTTGGTATTGTAACGGACTGCGGATGGTGAGTGGAAGTAGTTCACAATTAGATGGGTAGATGGAGCTAAAATTAAAAATTCAAAAAAATGGGTGTGGTATTTAAGAGGGTTGTTAGATGGCGCTGCGATTGAGCCATTTCCTTTATTGTAAATAAATTAAATTCCATGTTTGTCTTATTGGTAGCGAAATAACGTAAGATTATCCGTAAAAAAAAAAATTGAAATAAGATTTAACATCAACTGCTACTGATCCTGCGGTTGATGTAACCAGGAATCTCTATTGGCTGCATTTTCTGTGATATTGCACTAGTCGCGAATTCTAAATATTAGTATACGAATAATTAACTGGAAAATTAGTTAGACATTATCTTGGATTATTCTTATTCCAATCATATGAATTAAGGAGTTTTTATAAAAAAGGAGCAAATTCGCTGAGGCGGCTTGCCGGAAATAGCTCACGATTGGATGAAGGATGATGTGTAGTTCTAGAAACGGCGAGGTTAGTTTAGAGAAGGGAGACCTCGCCTTTAAAAGATGGGTCTTCTGGAGGCGCGGGGCACTTTTTTTCGTCATTCATTCGATCCAGATAGCTAAAAGGGGTACGGCTCGGCGGACTGTCTTTGTAAGTTATATATTTCTATCGTTGTAAAGAAATAGTGTTAAATTCCTTTTGTGAATTATATGAAATTGTTGCCGGTGTTGTGTAATAAACGAATTACTAGCTATCTTTGTTTAACGCGAACAGTTTAGAGTTTTTCCAATGTACCGCCGAGAGTTTTATAATTCTGTAAAAATTATAAATTGTCGAAATTTATTGTAAACCTTGGGGTGTGGGGTAGTTCTCGCGTCGGATATTGGGATGGGTCGCGATCGGAGCAGGACCTGGGGCCTTTGCGAAAATGAAGACACCTTACATTGGGCAGGGATAGTACGTGTAAATGTATGCGTATTATTACTGTCTTGTGCTGTTGAGTCTGGCAGTGCATTCGTAAAGTCCTTACGGTCGTTTTATCATCTTTATTATGTTGAAATTGTTGAAATTAGTTGTAAATCTTGATTTTGTGTGTGGTTGGGCGTGATACGTACAAGGGTGCGCGATTAAGATTTGTTACGACTAGGGCGTGGGGTAGGCTAGTTCTCGCGTCGAATATTGGGATGGGTCGCGATCGGAGCAGGACTTAGGGCCTTTACGAAAATGAAGACACCTTACATTGGGCAGGGATAGTACGTGTAAATGTATGCGTATTATTACTGTCTTGTGCTGTTGAGTCTGGCAGTGCATTCGTAAAGTCATTGCTGTCGTTTTATCATCTTTTGTTATGTTAGTAGTTGAGGGTAGCACTGCGGTGTTTTAGCTAGTTCTCCCGTAGGAAACCCATGGCGATGTGCCTGGTTATGGAGGGATACCTAACGGTGGCAACAACTCCATATTTATCTGAATAGCTAGGGGCCGGTAACCTTTGAAGCGGGCGGCATTCCGATTTTACCTGTGGAAACGGGATCGGAAAAGCTTCCTGAATGTGGGTGACTGTTTGTTCTGTGATGGGTAGGTACCGTCGAAGTGGAACCGTCCAATTGGGCCTGGATCAGAACTTACAGAGCTCGCAGTTCAGTCTTATATATCTATTTATATATACACTAACTATTATCTCGTTAGGGTTTCAGTTCACATCCCTGAGCTTCGGCTCGTGGACTGGAGCAAGCACACAGTTATGAGGATAGGCCAGTCAAGCCTAACTAGCTTGCACCCATAGCAGAGCAGGAGTGTTGATGGAATACCATCAATACATGATAGGCTCACAACACACCACACGTTTAAATGTAAATAAGGTGACGTTACACCTAGTTTGGTTGAACAGAAGTTCTAAGTTGGGGGTAGAGTAGGCACTCACACAATGGGAATAGGTTAGGAAGTGTATTAGTAAGGACTAGTATTGTAACGGTTCTGAGCTAATCGGGCCTTTGCTTGGTGATGTGACATATCATTCCTTGGTGATGCTTGTGATTGATTTAGTTAAGGTTTTCCGTGGTGAAATCGTGATTTGAGTAAATTGTATACGAGCTATCGTGTTGTATATTTTAGTAGGCGTTCGTTGTATTCGGATTAGACCTATAAGCGAGCCGTCGTCGGACCGCGTTGCTAATGTTCTACTTGCCTAGCAACTGACTTAGTATGGTCTCAATGAAACTCAGATTGGTGGCATAACATATTTTAAATCCACCCACATCATAATTAATCAAATTCGTAATGGAAATTATTCCGAAATGAGAAGTTTGTTTGACTGATCTACCAATTGACTTTGAATAAAATACTATGCTATAAATAATACTTATTACTCGGAGCGTCGTAGCCGAGGAATCATTTTGGCGAGGTACATCTAGCTCACCTTAGCAGAGCGCTTTCCTAATTTGGAACTTGTATCGAACCTTAATTGATTTGGGCAATTGACCCTAGATATGGCTGTCTTCTACACCAGGGACACTATATCGATCTCGTTTATGCACGTGACAAGTATGAGTCAGTTCTGACATGTTAAAGATCCTATTTTGGACACAGAATCTCATTTGATGGATTGGTCATCAGACCGCGCTACGACATGAAACTATTCATTGAATCTGTACTAGTCATACTATGCTTTGACAATATTGTGAAAGAAATAATCTTATTTTGAATTACAATTAATTGGCAACGCCTTTCTAATTCAAGTCTAATTAGACGTATACATTTGTCTGGATTCAGATATTGGGGGAGGGAAAATACGAGTCAGCTATCCTACTCTCTAAAGGCGCGTAAGTTCCATTTGGGGCTACGTGCTTACAAAAGGATAGAGGGGGGATATTTAAAGTTGGTAGTATCCCACTGCACACGGCGATTGGTGGAGCCTGTGTCAACGGGGAAACAAAAACTAACAAATTCAAAGTATGTGTCAACGGGGAAACAAAACCTAACAAATTCAAAGTATACGCCAACGGGGAAACAAAACTAACAAATTCAAAGTATGTGTCAACGGGGAAACAAAACTAACAAATTCAAAGTATGTGTCAACGGGGAAACAAAACTAACAAATTCAAAGTATATGCCTATGGGGAGCAAAAGTTGTTCGGATTGTTTGCCACAGTAGTAGTGATTAGGGCAGTGTTAGGCTTGCAACACTAAGTCGACAATGTAAAAGGTTAGATCAATAAAGTTATTCGGATTGTTTGCCACAGTGGTAGTGATTAGGGCAGTGTTAGGCTTGCAACACTAAGTCGACAATGTAAAAAGTTAGATCAATAAAGTTATTCGGGTTGTTTGCCACAGTAGTAGTAATTAGGGCAGTGTTAGGATCTAGTACGGTTGTAGGTTGCTTGTGAGAAAATTATTTGTGAGAGACTCATTCATTGAGAAATTGTTGTACCTTAACATAAATCAGTTAAAGTAAGTGGGGGTAGAATTAAGTAATTGTATAGTAATGTTTCATTATATAAATACCAGCATTCCTAGAACTCTATAGGATCCGGGATATGCGGGCTCATCTAGGGTCTCCTCTGACCATTATACGATCATTGGCCAAAGTAGAATTAACAATATAGACGATTTATTTAGTGTGGTGAAATGCCGCGGGTATGACCACCGCTTTATTACGTATTGGTGCTGTGACGCAGGATCACGGTACAATTTGGTGCCTTGACATAGGATTATTACAATTTGGGGCCGTAAGCCAGGATTACACGTTAAAATTTGATGACGTGGATCAAGACTACACACTACAAGTTAATGCCTGGTGGCCAGGACGACACCACAATTTGGTGTCGGTAACCAGGATGGTAACATTTTGTCTGCCCGGGGATAGGTTGGAAGGTCAGGCGCCAGTACGATTTGGAGCCGAGACCTGAGATCAGAGTCTGGGACAATTTCGTTGCAGTGTTCGGGATAGACACTATATTCTGACCATCGGTCGTTGGCATTGTGTTTGTTTGTTGTGGGTTAGTTGAGGGTAGGAGTACGGTATGTTGCATACCGTACAATTTGTTGCTGTATTATAGGTAAGGGTCTCTAGGAAATTATGCTGGGGTGAATTTAGTGTAAAATGAAAAATGGTGAGAATAATAAACAATGGGGGGTCGTAAAGTCTGGGTTAGGATGTTATCAGTCGAATTGTTGGGGGGTCGATATTAAGTATCTTATAGACTTGAGTAGGTCGAACTCGGGAGAAACATTTATTGAATTGAAATACCTACACATATCGTTGGAGTGCAACATTGCATGACAGTGAGGCATCCCAACCAACAGTTAACACTATAATGTATTATTTGTTAACTTATCGTGTATATATAGTTCCGGTTATGAGCCGTGAGTCTTAGCTGAAAGTGGTGTTCAAATTTATAAGTTAAAAGGGAGTTTATAGTGATTGTATTGACGAATCGTTACGTGTAGTGTTCTTTGAGTGTTCGATCAGTGATAAATATAGTATGGATAAGCCGAGCAGGAAAAGGCGGGCGCCTGCCCGTTATGGGGAAAACAGGACAAGTGAGCAAGGGACGACTAGTCCTGTAAGGCAAACTACGACGCCCAATGAACCTGTACCTACCACATCTAGGCGTGTGAGACGGACAATTGAAGCTAGAAGGAGACCGGAGGGGAGAAGTGTGAATGTGAACACTTCTTTAGCTAACCTTCGGTATAGGAAGTTGAATCGTACTATAGAAGATTTAGCTGCGAAATTGGAGACGTTAAGGGCTGAGATGAGTGAGACAAGAGCTTCTCCAGCAGACAGAAGCGGAAGTAGTCGCGAATGGGGGGCAGTGCCCACAGAAGCGTTGTCTGTGGTTAGGGAACAGGCTAATCCGGAATTGAACCAACAACTACATACAGACTCTCCTAGATTAAGGGAAAATGGGGAACCCTCGATCTCCGTGGAGTGTGTCAACTCGGAGTTACCTAGAAACATAAACTACCATGTGAGAAATGTAACGTTCGAGAAGCCCAAGTTCGGAGACAAAGTCGATGTGCATCCGGTGACGTTTTTGGAAGACCTAACAACATATTTGGGAAAGGTCGGTCGGGATGGCAATCAATTAGACTTGATACAAGAATGTCTAGTGGGTGAAGCCAGAGAATGGGCAAGAGTTTACAAATGTCGTTGGAGCGTGTTGCAAGACTTCAAGGCGGACTTTTTGGCTACCTTCTGGGGAGAAAGCGAACAGAACGAATTACGCCGGTCTATAGTGCATGGAGTTTGGAATAAAGCGGAGTCGCCTACTATGTTAGGCCATTTCCTAAGATTGACCGGGAAGGCTCAGATGCTAACTTATAAGTTTTCCGAGAAACAACTGATTGGGGACATAATTAGGCAGTTTCCGAAGTATGTGCAACAGGGATGGTATACGTCCAAGCTGAATAACATCATTGAAACAGCGGAGTTTTTGAGAGGGATGGACGATATAGCTCGGCAAGAGGCTGTATCAACTCCAACCTCTGGCGGCGAGAAGAGGATACCGGAGAAAAGGGCTAAGGATTCTCGTCAGGACTATCGCAGTTGGCCTAAGCCAAGCAAAACTCGACCGTCTGGTGAGCAGGTGGCAACGGTAGTGCAGAGTGATACATCGGCGTTAGCGTCACCCGCAGGTTTAAACTAGTAGAGGCTGGAAGTTCTGTTCCCGATCTAGCCTCAGTCACAGGGAACGCAGCGTTAGATATGATGATCAAAATGGGTTGGAATCCAGGGCTAGCTTTAGGTAAGGTAGGAAACGGTATTAGGGCGCCGCTAGTGGCGAAGATGACTACTCGTGGTATACGTGAGGGATTGGGTTTTGGAACAGTAGAACCAAAGAGTCTCTTTAACGATAAACAAATAGTTGATGTGATTAAATTAAATATTGAACAGAAACTTTTGAGACAAGGCGATCCTGTGTCGATAGAGGCGGTATTTGATGAAAGGTCTACAGAACGCGATGAGGGAACCTTTAGTTCAGAAGTAATAGTGCATATTTTTGATCATGAGGTTATAGGATTAGTGGATACTGGTTGTGATATAACCAGCATCTCAGAGGAATTCTGGGATGTACTGAGGTCGGATAGGAGTCGCGAAATACCGTGGATGCCGATTAGACCCTTTAAAATTAAGACAGCTGTGGGTCATAGGAGCGGAGAGATTAAGAAAATAGTTCTATTGCCTTTAAAGCTAGGAGAGTGTGTACAAAATATGGGGTTTGTAGTAGTTCCAGGCCTAGTTAATTCGTTGATTTTAGGATTTGATTGGTTAAAGGGGAATGAAGTAACTATCAACACGGGAAAAATAGATAGAGGTTTAGTTCTGGATCAGGCAGGGCAAAGAGAGGTAATACCGTTTTTAGAGCAAGTAAAGGGATCCGACCTAAGGGAGAGTGAGGAATTAATATCAGCCATGGATAGTTGTAGCGAGTTTAATGATCTAGTCTGGACAAGTCTAGAGACCGGAGTTGCTATAGAGACAGAACAGAGGAATAGCTTGCTAAAATTGTTACATAAATATAAGGGTGTGTTCGCTTCGCGTTTAGGGAGAGCGAACTGCTATCAGCACGAGATAGTGATGTGTTCAGATGTACCTATTGTTAAGAAAAATTATCCGGTGCCATATGCTTATAGGGGGAGAGTAGAAGAAAAGCTAAGGGAAATGGAAGATTTGGGGATAGTTAGTCGATCTGCAACTCCTTATTGTAGTCCATTGACTTTTACGATTAAGCGAGATGATTCGATTAGAGTGTTATTAGACGCTAGAGAGATAAATAAATATATGGTGGCAGAAACGGAGAAACCACCACTACAGATTGATGTCATGAATTCCTTCCATGGGGCTAACTATATAAGTGTAGTAGATTTGAATAATGCTTATTTCCAAATACCTATTACGCAGAATAGTAAAAAATATACGGGGTTCACCTTCAATGGGAAGTCCTACGTTTATAATGTGTTGCCCCAAGGGTTGAAAACGTCCGTGGGAAGCTTTAGTAGGGCCATGGATATAATATTAGGACATGAGGTCAGGGAATTTTGTGTTAATTATTTAGATGACCTAGCGATAATAACGACAGGGTCATTCACACAACATTTGGAACATTTGGACATAGTCTTAGGTAAATTGCAAAAGGCAGGTTTAACGTGTAATTTAAAGAAATGTGAGTTTTGTTGTAAGGAAGTGAGGATGTTGGGTTACATCATCTCTACTCAGGGATTACACACTGACCCAGATAAGGTTAAAGCTATACAAGAGTTTCCGATACCTAGAAGGATAAAGCATGTGAGGGCATTTTTGGGGTTATGTAATTTTTATAGGAAGTTTATACCTAACTTTAATATTCAAGCGCAACCATTATATAATTTGTTGAAGAAGGGTAAAGGCTGGGGTTGGGGTCAACTCGAACAAAGGGCGTTCGAACAAATTAAAGCTTTGTTCTTAGAAACTATCCAATTGCATCATCCGGATTTTACTAAACCTTTCTATTTGCAAACGGATTGTTCTAAGGTGGGATTAGCAGGGGTTTTATATCAGGTAGGCGATGATGATCAGCAGAGGGTGCTGGGGTTTTATAGTAAGGCATTAAGGGGGGCTCAATTAAATTGGACAGTGACTGAACAGGAGTTCTATTCAGTAATCTGTTGTTTAGAGAAATTCGAAACGTATTTGAGGGGAGCTAGGGTAGTTATTAGGACGGATCATAAGGCTTTGGCATTTGTCAAGACGTGGAGGTTATATAACGCTAAGGTAACTCGGTGGATTAACTATTTAGAGAATTTTCAGTATGAAATACAACATATTAAAGGGAGAGATAATGTGGTCGCGGACGTATTGTCGCGCTATCCTCCTAAAGGGGAACTTTTGCAGGAAGAAAAGGTTAGGTCACCGAGCATCCTATATATGGAAGCGCAACGAAATAAAGAATTACTGAACCAATTAAAACTACTACCTGAATTACAAAGGGCTGATGTAGAGATAAGTAGGTTAATTAATCAGATAAGTACGGCCAGCACAAGAGGAGAGTTAGCGGGTTTGGCGAGTAGGTGTAGTTTGATTAATGACGTTTTGTATATAGATAAGGGGGGTGAAAAGGGACAAGTCATTTTCTTACCAAATGTCCTTAGGGAAGGATTAGTTAGGCAAGTACATCTCGAAATGGGTCATCAGGGAGGTTACAAGGTGATAAAGTATATAAGGGATCGGTTTTATTGGAAAGGATTAACTAAGAGTGTGAAACGTTTAGTGAGGACTTGTGACGTATGTCAGTTAACAAAGCATTCTAATTCAAACAAAGTAGGCCCATGCTGTTCAATAATTACAAGAGATATTGGCGATTTAGTGATGGTAGATATATACGGGCCTCTCCCTACGGGTAAATTTGGAATGAATTATATACTCGTTCTACAGGATTCGTTTAGTAAGTTTGTCAAATTTTTTGAGCTTAAGAAGGCAACGGCGGTGGCAGTGTTTAATAAGGCAAAGAGGTTCTTCGACATAATAAAGCCGAAGGCGATAATGTCGGATAATGGGACCCAGTTCACTAGTCGAGTGTGGAAAGAGGGCATGGAAACGTTGGGGGTTAGAGTGGTATACACTACGGTTAGGAACCCACGACCAAATACAGTAGAGCGAGTCAACAGGGAGTTAGGGC